>CM048843.1:0-1205000 GCA_026545765.1 Plantago major | reverse complement strand
CAGATTCATGAGTTCTGTAAGAATACATCACCGTTGAGCATGGAATTAGAATCGTATTGAAGCTCACAAATTGTAGATCGTAACCGCCAAGGATATCGAACAATAAAGAATAGAAAACCAGGAACAATTCGAGCAGAAATTGCAAATGGATTAGGTTTTGTTGCCATAGTTGTGCAGCAGAGAAGAAGCGTATAAAAACTGAAAGCGATGGAAGAAGAAATAGCTGGATATCTCTGCTTTTTCCCAGCAATATATATAGCGAACCCGATTAGCTTTTAGCCCGTTTGACCCTGAGGAAACCAAAACCGGGTCAATTATTGGATCCGCGAAAAAATTGGATTAAATTGTATTTTGTGAAGGACTTTCAGACTCTCAATAATGATTAGGACTCTTTTAAGTCTTTTTATATAAATAAGGACGATTTACACCTGACCACCTTTTTAGATAGTGAATAAACGTTTGGGTCCCTAACGTTTCACAATTTACGGAGAAGGACAAACATTGAACTTCATCAAAATTTTATTTACATTGAAGTCCAAAAGTCAACCTTGCTGATGATGTCATATGAGAGAGAGTGAAAAAATTATTTTCTTTGCCAAAAATGCCCCTTTACAATTTTTACTGCCTTTTCTTTTTTTCCTTTTCTTCAATTACTTCATTTTCTTTTTCCTTTTATTTAATGAACGGATTGTCACGTGATTTGCACATTCCGTCATTCACTGTAATTAGGTTTCATGCACACCTTACTTCTTTGTAATAATGTTTACTGTTGATGGATCTCATTGTAATTTTTATGTTTTTCGCTGGTTATTTACTTTATTACCCCCGCCCCTTCTTCTTCCTTCTTCCCAAATCCATTTGCTTCCTTTTTAATGGCAGATTCATTGCACCTCCACTGGTTATTTGCTTCCTTGTTCTCCTTCTTCTTTTCTCCGCCTCCGCCTCCGCCATATTCATTGCACCTCCACTGCCCTGCCTCCCTCCGATACCCACTGCGCCGCCTCCCTCCGTCCGATTCACACTGCGCTACCTCCCTCCGTCCAGTTCCCACTGCACCGCCTCCATGCTCTGATTCCATGCGCCACCAGATCTCGTCCTCCACCACATGTTGAGGGACGGAGATTTTGCGGAATTGGATTATTCCATCGGAGATTTCGTGGGCTTTTAGGGGTCTGAAGTTGGGTTTTCCGTTGAATGGGATGGGTTCCCGAGGTGAATGGGTTTTCCGGTGAATGGGATGGGTTCCCTTTGGAGGTTGTGCTGCTGCTTCAGTTACATAGAATTATTCTCAATCGCCTCCCCAATAGTTTTCCGAATCAACGCGAAACCTTCTTCCGTCAGCTCGATCATTTTCAGATGTCAAAATCAAGGTATTATGGAGCTTTTTTAGTCGCAGACATGGAGGTATTGAAGACGAAAATGGAGGAGAAGGTTTTGGCAGAAGAAAGAGAAGAAGAGAGGAAATGGGAGCTTTTATTTTGAAAAAATATTTTATTCCTATTTTCAAATAAACCATTTAAAAGAAAAGCATTATTCTCCCTAATTCAATATACCAATTTTAAAGGAAATGTTTTATTCGAGGGGTAAAATGGACATTCTACATAAAGTCAACATTTTGGCTGAAAATGGACCTCAATGTAAATTTTGAAACGATAGGGACCCAAACGTTCAAGGGCCATCTAAAAAGGTGGCTGGACGTAAAATTCCCTATAAATAAACACATGGGTAAACGGACTTTAAAAACAATACAGGGGGTCAATCAGCTCTTTATGACAAATACAAGGGGTAAACTGCCAAAACCTTCGTTCATCGACGAGCCGCATTGCACTGTCATCGTGAGTCGACGTCAGCTGTTGCTTGACTTGCTCACCCGTCACATAGTGACGGGTGAGTTCAAATTGGCAGCAGCCAATAGGTTGCTGCCATGTGTCCCGTCCTTTTATTTTTTTTTTTTGAAAATTCTGTTTAAATTTCAAACGGTTATAAGTTTCAAAATAAAAATGCAAAAAATAAATAAAAATCACCAACGACTTTATTTTTTCGAGATCTATAAAATGAGATCAGTCTTGACTATATTTGGATCATCCCATCTCCAACTCCTCTTTCTCTCTTAATTAAACTTAAAACACTCTCTTCACTCCAAAACACCAACCATCCCCACTTCAATTTTCCGGCGACATGGACGGAAACTTGTTTACTCCGGAAACTCTGAGGTGGATGCAAGAAAACACACCCGAAGCTTCTGAAGCGTGCATGAAAAGCTTAACAAAACACCTCTCCACAACCCCAACCGAGCTTTGTTCGCCCTTTGTTCGAAAGCTCGTACGAAGACCCCTACACTCAAAATTACCATTCTCCAATCTCACAAACACCAATGTTTTCGCCAGCACCGGAAATTGTTCCTGAAACGCAGCCTGAAATTCAACCTATCCGGAGGCGTGGGAAAGGGAAAGCCAAAGACACGGAAGGAGGGACGACTAATAAAGGCGAAGGACGTGGCTCACCCTACAACACGAATGAGGACTTGGTTCTCATCTCTTGTTACATGGCCGTTAGCGCAAATCCGATCATTGGCACGAATCAGAGGTATGCAACTTTGTTCAAGAAAGTCGAGGAGAAGTTCGAGGACATGCGGAGAGATGGGAGGATGTCCGGTTTGGAAAAAAAGCGGAGTCATGATTCACTTCGTCTCAGATTTAAGTGGATGAGAGATGACATTAATTGGTGGGTGATTTGTGTGGATCGTGCTACTAGGGTTGTCGGCGATCGGAGTGGCTCCAATGAAGCCAATGTAACTGAAACAGCCCAGGAATTCTACAAAGAGAAGTCCGGTTGTAACGCCGGATTCAACCTATTCAAGCAGTGGGATGCCATGAAACAGTAATGAACTTGGAGGAAACATACAAGAAGGCCGCAACAACTCCGAGGGTTGAGGTTCTAGTTGATGATGACCAACCAATGGAATCAGCAGGTTCTAGTAGTGGGAGCAAGCGCCCCCGTGAGGACAGTGTCAGTGTCACGCCTAGCAAATGTCCTATGGGTCGTGACAAGGCAAAGAAGATGGCTAGAGGTGGTAGTTCCGGCAACTCCTCAATGGATGCAATGAGCGAGGGATGGGTTAACTTTAATGAAAGTTATCCCCAATACCTTGAGTTGGAAAGACAGAAGCAGGAGTTTGCCCGGCAAAAGGAAGAACGTAGGAAGATGGACATGTGGATGACACTTATGGGGAACTATGCTAACTTGACCGCAGCACATAAGGGAGTTTGTGATGCACTGCAGAAGGAATTGTTTCCGTCCGAGTAATGGCTGAAGTTGAGAGCTTGTTTTAGTTTGCTTGTTTCGGTTTGCTTGTTTCGGTTTGCTTGTTTTAGTTTGCTTGTTTCAGTATTTAAACATTCTTAGATGTTTTTGTGAATTTGAATATGAATTTGAGTTTGAATTATTTGAATTACGGAAAGTAAGTCTTGTGATTTATCCTTACTTTGTCAGGCATCTTATCTTTGCTTTGTCAGAAATGAGTCATACATCTCAGACATCTTATCTTCAATTAATGAGAAATCCAATGCATTGTGACTCAGCTATGACTAATAAATGAGTCACACATCTCAGACAAACTGTCTATATAATGCAACCATAGAACACATTTTCAGACACAACAAACTACTTGCATTCATCCCTTCTTCCATTTTCTTAACTAAACAGAAAACACTCTATCTACTTCAATTTTCCAAAGATAATCATGTCCAATTCATCATCTGATGATGAAAGCTTGCTTGGTTCTTCTTCATCCAATCCTTTCGCACAAATCCAAACCATGACAATGCAAAATGTACCAGATATGATCCAACAATTCCAGCAACATCAACAACCGGTCGAGCCACGACAGCCTAAGAAGAAGCGTGCTTACATTGACAGAAGTCGAGAAGAGCGTGGCAAACGATTGGAGGAAGACTACTTCGGGGTTAACCCACCATATGCAGATAAATTTCGACGGAGATTCAGAATGGAGAGGTCGTTGTTCGAACGGGTGATTGCTGGTGTAGTGCGTCAAGATGATTACTTTGTGCAAGCGGATGGTCTTGGCCGGGTTAACCACACTACAAAATGTACCGACGCCCATTCAGATGCTAGCTTATGGGTTTCACGACTTCGGTTGTGAGTATTGCCGACTTGATGAAAGCACGCCCTCAAGTGTCTTTCGCTTTTGTGATCTTTGTGGTGAGTTTGGTCCAACATATATGCGGAGGGCCAATGAGGTCGATGCTCAAGGATTCTCGCAATCAACGCCGCAAGAGGATTTGTGGGCATGCTTGGAGTATCGATTGTAATCGGACATGGAAGAACCATCCCAAGGCGGTCCAATTTCAAGGCGTACAAAAGCCTACCCTTGTTTTAGAAGCGGAGCATCCCAAGATACTTGGATATGGCATTCATTCTTGGATTTTCGAAAATACAATGACTTGTCGATCGATGCAACGTTCACCGGTTCGACGATCTCTGACGCACGGCACCTCGATTAACTTTGAGGTCAATGGCCATCGATAACATGCCTTACTACCTAACCGATGGCATCTACCCACTTGGGCTACATTTGTTCTTGCCATCCCGAATCCGTAACGCACAAAGAAGCCAAATTCTCGGCGCCGAGTCTCACGGAAAGATGTGGAACGTGCTTTGAATCGCAAGCACGATTTGCAATCAGAAATCCGCCTTGCACACAACAGGAGACACTCAAAAGATTATGGATTGTCAATCACACTCCACAACATGATAGTTGAGGATGAGCGCCACAAATACCTAAATTATGACAAGGAAATCAAGAGTTCGAACAAGATACCCGTGAGAATGTACCCATGTGATTGACGGAGTTCGTATCCGACGAGTACAATCTACAATAAATTCTATCCCGGAATACATGAACTTTTCACGGCAAATGCACAGTAGGTGCACGCATGAAGAACTCCAAATGGACTTGATGGAACATATTTGGAGAACGCGTCACCGTGGAGCTGAAACGACCAATCGCAGTAGTGTATGTTTGTTTGTTTAATGCATTCGTGTGTTGTGTGTTTGTTGCATTTCCATTTAGTTTTTAAATTCTCAGCGGTTTGTTGTAATATATTCTTGCCCAATAAATTATAAAACGAGTTTAAAAAATGCAATTTTACTAATTTCAACTTCTAAACACTCTTACAATATGTTAAATATGTAAATAAAAAAAAAATCAAAATTCCGTGGCGACGCAACGCCATCCAACGCAAAAATCTCGTCACGGATTCGGTACGCCGTGACGCGTCACCGAGCCGTCACCCAATGCGGGTAGTCTCAGGCTTGGATTTTGCTTATAGCAACAAAATTCCCACTCATATTGTGTTAAGCATGACCGGAAAAACATCTGATGGCGATGTGGTGACAAAATCAGAAGTATGTGTCCAACTGTAGTTTGAATTCTCTATCCAAAATACTTGGTTGAAAACAACAGAATCTTCAGGTGTTTTTGTTGCATCTGTAGAACCCATTTGAGATTTCCGAACATTGTCCAATTCCATTGCCACTTCTTTCATAGTCGGCCTGTTCTTACCGTTGAAATTCAAGCATCTTTTCGCAAGCTCTGCTACAGCCAATACCTCATTCCTTTCTCCATCACTAGAAACCTGACTCTCTAAAATCAAATCTAGATTATTGTTTTCCATCGTTGAAATAAAGCGTGAGACCAAGCTCTTATCATCTCCTTCATTAGTCGATGGTATTATTGGTCTCAGCCCGGTCAGAAGCTCGACCAGCACTACTCCAAAACTATAAACATCACTCTTTTCTGTGAACTGGCTTGACCTGAAGTATTCAGGGTCAATGTATCCAAATGTTCCGTTCACTAGTGTAGTCACATGAGTCTGGTCCACCTGGACTGATTTAGACGTTCCGAAATCTGACACCTTCGCAATGAATTTTTTGTCCATAAGTATATTGCTGGACTTGATGTCTCTGTGAAAGATGGGGAGTGAAGTTGCTGAGTGTAGATAGGCAAGTGCACCTGCGACATCTGCCGCAATTATTAGCCTCATCGTCCAGGAGAATGGGAACTTGATGTCCTGTATAAGATTAAAAAGAGTTCCATTTGGCATGAATTCGTAAACCAGGTAAGGGATTTTTGTTTCCAAACAACATCCTAAGAGTTTAACTACGTTTTTGTGACTGATTTGTGACATTATCACAACTTCGTTAATGAACTGCTCAACAAGATCTTTGGACTTGTCTTCATTAACTAATTTTGATTTCTTGACTGCTACAATTTGCCCATTTGACAGCATTCCTTTGTACACTGTCCCTTGTCCTCCCTGGCCAAGTATTCGACTTTCAGAGAACTGGTCGGTGGCTTTCTCCAGCTCTTTTGCACTAAAAATTCGTGTTTTTCTCATGATTCCCTCATTCTCAGAGGTTTCTTTTTGTAATAGAAGGCCGCCATTCTGTTTGAAGAACTTTTGTCTTTGCTTTTGCCTCTTTTTCTTCTTCACGAGTTTTGTTAGCCCATAGGAGACTGACAGTAATGCAATCAAACTTGTGCCTGATATCAAACCTGTGAAGATATGGAACAAATGTAAGCCATTTCTATAATCTGATTTACTCCTGTTGAGTAGATGAATCAAAGATGTGTTTATTGTATTGATGAATCAAAGAATCAACATAGCAATGCTATGTGTTTACAAGAAAGGGAAAAGATTTTCTACTGTATGATGAACAGAAGAGTAACTAGAAAGAATGAAAGAATAATCGGAAATTACAACAGCAAGTCTCTATTTATACTAACCACTAATACTAACTAACAACTTTCCTAAAATAGAAAGTGTACTAATCTTGCTCTTCTTGACAACTCCTGTGTGTAAATAACTCTACAACTAATTGCTATTATCGTATCAGTATGAATAAAACCATAGCAGAACATGTCGTTCTACAAACTAAGAAAAAAAAAATCGTGAAATTAGCACACTCACTTTATTTATACTAGTAATAATATGGTAGGATTTTTCTATTATTTAGGAAAATTTAATTATTTAAGAAGTTGGTCGTGAAATTAATCACGAGATTGAGAATGACTGCTAAGTGTTTTCTGCATTATGTGTAACAAATACTCGTAAGTCGTCATAACTAGTTAGCTGGGAATTACCGATTGCAAGTTTGCTGAGTCTGGGCTGGGAAATCTGGATACAAACAGACTCCCCTTCGGTAATATTGCCATAGACAAAATGATGATAACCTGGAAGGCATCCACATTCATAGCTTCCTGGAGTATTGATGCAAATCGCATTTGACGGGCAAGGATTGAACTTACATTCATTAATATCTACATCACCAGGCAAGATATACACTAGTAAGGAAAACAGTACTCACAACACATTAATTTGTGACTTTCCACCTCGAAGAAATTTGAAACTTACCTCCGCATCCCGGTGGAAGGTAAGGGTTGCCCTCGTATCCGGCCAAACACTTACACCTATAGCCCTGGACCCCAGTTTCGGCATCAACACAAAAGCTCTTGTCTTGACAAGCAAAAGAAGTCGAATTACGTTGTGCTTCTTGACAACTTTCGTTGCCAATCCTCCAGTCTAAGATCATAGGTGCACTCTGATTCCAATTCATTTCTGAATACACGTCGCGAACGGCCCCAAAAGCAAAACTATCTACCTCTCCAACGAAAGAGAAGCCACAGAGGTCGTCTATTCCCCCCCTCAACTCTTCTTGCATCCCAATGATTGTAGCGTTCAGAGCAACCGTACCTTTAGGCACAGAGATCTGGCAGCATCCATTTCCTGGGCAAGAACCGTTCCTGGCCGAATCCCCATCAGAACAGAAGGAAACGCATCCGCTGCCTAAATTAAATTCAGTAACATTAGGATTAGGAGCTGGGTGCTGCCTGGAATTGACTTCGAGAACAGCTAAGTCCGAACATCCAATCATTGTTAGCTTGTTGGCTTCTGACAAAGAGTAAGGAGTATTTGAGTAATCTAAAGTGATATTAACTTTATCACGGTCTTTGCAGCGACGGGAGAAGTCCGCAGTCCTGATTCGTATGTTGGAGTCTGAGATGTTGTCGAGTGACACGAGGCGATGCTCATGTCGGCTTGTCACCATTATGTAAGGGACATCAGCATCGCAGGCGACATCAAACAATGGATTGAGGGAGCAATTTGACCCGAGCCCTACCCCAAACGGGTATGGAATGGTGACGTTCCCACAATTGGGAGGGCAACCTGGCTTGGCGATGTGGAGAGTATTAATGTTAAAAAGTGTTGTATTAGTAGTAGTATTTTGTGATGCCACGAAGTTGGCCAAGAGAAACCCGGACATGAGACAGATCAGAGACAGATGCATTTTGGCAAGTTTTTGAGGGAGAATCATACAACCATGGTGACTTTTATAATGCCACATTCACTTGTTGATGGAGAGATGCATGAGATATCTCACTATGCGATTAATTAATTGTGACTGATGGTAATCGGCGCTAGTTAGCTCAAAGCCTCAAACATCTAGTAGTATGAATTACTAACATTTTAATATTAGAAACTGTACCAAATCAATGAATGATTCTTTTAGTATTTCGCTAAAAAAGAACCCACTTGTCAAACACCAGATTGGTTGCACTTGTTAGTTTATCTTTGCAGGGCCGGCTAAGCCCTAGTGCGGGCAGTGCGCCGGCACATGATCACCATTTTTTTGGGACATCCAATCTTTATTTCAGATTATATGTATATTTTTACATGCAATAAAATATCAATGTGTACATTTATTAATGGTGTACATTCCTTTTATTTTACTTTTCTTGACATTAAATTTTTATTTTTCTTTTAAAAATAATATTAAAATAGTTATTATTATTATATGAACATCATTACTTGTTAATTTTATTGTTGCTTACTCGCCTTATAGTTTTTGTTAAATTTATCGATGATTTTGTTTCAAATGACGTTAGAAGTTTATCGATGATTTCTTTAAAAATTTTATACTTGTAGAAAAATTTTGATTTTTTTAATTATATTATTAACTGGCCTCACTTGAAAATTTTGTACTGGACATCTTAAAACTCAAAGTCAACCCAGTGTGTTTGCTTCCATTTGTCTTTTGACAGTTTTTGACATACATGACCTCACATTTTGAAGTTTTTGTTTGCTTCCATTTGTCTTGCGATATCCAACCTCACCTTTTGTTGAAACCTCTGCAACATGCAACTAATCTGGACGAACTGCACCTGGCTAAGCTTTGTTAGACCATTTTTTAGTTGCATTCACAAAGCTTGAATTCACGACCGTTTTTAAGTGAACTCAAGTCTCCTCCTGAATCAACAACCATTGATTACTGGTCCGGTGATTTTCATGGTAGAATCCTGATTACACTTGCCAAAATTAGATTCTTTTCCAAAATTTATGATAAAAAAAAACTGGAGGGGTCGGGTCATTTGGTAACAACTAACGAGAGGATGAGGTTAATAGCAATGGTCGACTTTTCCTATCAGAGTAGTCTCAAACAGATCTTTTATCTGCTAAAAACCTGCTCAATAATGTGAAGGTGTGTTATTCATAATCCTTTCCACTAAAGTCAATATAAAACAAATAATTTAAGAGAAGGTCACCACTCACCATAATCCCGAATGTCCACAACACGGTAGGTGTGATCTCAACCTGTAAACTATAAGAACATCTTAACCTGTAATCTTACACCTTAAAATTTTTTTTCACAACTTTCAGCAATTCCAAAACAAGGGTGGAGAGTCACGCTATTACAAAATTTTAAATTAAATAAATAACAGACTACACATTATAAATCTCCGAACCCAGTGCTCGGATGCATGTGACTGACTATGCCTTAGCAGAACCAAGCTCGACGTCCTTACCATTAGTGTCTACAATTCCCTCCTTGAGTAATCTAATCTCCTCTTCGGTCAAGCTGTTCTTTGCATGAGCATGAGCTGCTATCTTGTTATGCTGCCTTGCCTTGTCAAGTTCTACTGCCCAACTGTAAATTACCATGCCAACTATTGCAACCACCATTCCTGAGATGTTCTTAAATGTCAGCTCAGAATCAAATAGCAGCCACCCCAATGTGAGTACACAGACTGTTTTCATGTGGCCTAAAACCTGGAAGGAAACGGCTGAAAAACGGCCAATGCATAGATACTGGCTCACATTGCAGAACACGGCTAGAGAACATGAAAGGAGGATAAATAACTGCAAATGTTGCAAACTTATGTTAGATGTATAAAAGAGGGATATTTTAGAGCACCATGCCTGTGTTATTTGTATCTTGCATATGCCTATTATCTCACAAGAAAAATGATTTTCTGAATTGGTGATTGCAAAGATGAAAAAGCAGGGACAAGTGTGCATTCATACCGTGGCTCCAGCTGTAAACTTGTACTCCAAAATTAGTCTTCCAGACAGATAGTAGTCCACTATAGGACCCAGCACAAGGAGAGATCCAGCTTGAATGGGAGCTGTTTTACTCAACAATTCAAATGAACCAACAGAGTACTTCTTTTGCAAGGAGCCAATCGACTGCACTCAGAAAAATAATGGTAATTCAATATCTGCAAATTCATTTGCAGCCAGTGAATAGAGTAGTTTGTTCTTTTTTTTTTTTTTTTTTATTTTTAGACCGTGGGGGTGGGGGGATCTGCATTTTTTTCCTTGAAATCACTTGCAAGGAACTTTCGTGGTGATGCCCACCTAAACAGCACTTTTGCATCATCAACACAGACTGCTAAAACATGCCAGGATCGTTAAAGTCCCCAAAGATACAGACATTTTCACATGGAATGATGAGGTAATAAATATTATTTGGAAATAGCAATTCAACCATAATCTCCATATTGACCCAAGTGATTAAACTATTTTCTCCATTTATTGCTGTAGCCTGAGAAATTGTTCATCAAATTAACTGAAAAGGACAATGAATTCCGGAATTGATCATAACTCAATAAGAACCGGTAAAAAGTTGTTGACATGCCAGAAGCCATTATGCTTTACCTAAAGTTTCAGAACAATTCAATGATTTGCTTTCCATTTCATATATTCATGTACATTTGTTAGCAGATAATGAATGAAAACTATAAATTTCTATAATTGAAGAACAATCACCAGATTCACTTACAATTTGTTGTAGGGATGTAGCCAAAACAGCAACACATGCACATATAAACCCTTTGGCATTCACTTTGACATCAGTCACGGTGCAAACACCCACACCTATAACCACAACGATGACGGAAAGCTTAACTTCCCTTGAGAACTGCTTGCTATGTATGATCCACTCCATTACACAGACCACCGGGATCATGCTCAATTTTGAAATCTAAACAAACAGGTATGACAAGCCATTAGCTTAATCAAGGAAAACTGGACATTTTTTAGCATCATAATAATGGCACCTAATTTTTCTACTTCCTTGCCTATCTTCTTCTGAAGAAATCAGAAAAATGTTTACAAGTTTCTTCTTGAATTAAACAGGTAAAGATTTGATGCACATAGTTCTCCTAATCCTCATGTTCCCTTCATCTAAATAGACCAACCCTCCGCTCTTTCTGTCAGAAAACTATATTGACTTTATATCATCCTTCCAATTCACAGAGAATACTGTCACTTTATTGAGCGCTATAAAGAATTCATGCAACATGTTTCAAATAGGTCTTTAGTAAAGAAGGACAGTTAAAATTGATCAGGAGTAAAGCTATCCAATTCTCAGCAATATATGAGGATTTACCAGACAAAGTGATAGGAGAAGACAGATGGCAGGGGATATCTAGACATAAAACCCCCATAACTAGTTTTCAGAAAAAGAAAACAGAAACTAAGACTAAATTCGCTTGATAGAAGCTTGGGTTCTAATTTATCGAAAGTTGGATTTGTTGTCTGGTAACATTAAATGATGTTGAAGTATGTTCCTATATCTTAAACATACACAGGTGGCCATAACTAATACTAGACATATGGAAAGGAAAAGTATTATAATAAATACTCTAAAGTGTCTGATCGAGTATAAAATATATGAAGTGATATAAATCGTACTTGGTAAAATCCCACTGAATTGAGCATAAGGCTGAGATTCATTCCAGTAATAGACATGTTCGCGACAATTGAGAACCAGAGTAGTTCCCAAAGAGGTACATGCTTTGATGCAGAGAAGCCAGTAGCATTTGATATCATGCCAACAAGAGCGGTAACAGCAAAATGGAAACCCGTCAATGTTGTTGCTGCATGGAGTAAATCACATTATTAATGTGAGATTGGCTCTAACATTAAGTGTCTTGTTCAAGTAAAAGTACATAAAGCAACTGGATCAGCAACCCAATTGTAAAAATGACAATTCGTCATTCAATAAGAGATTCAAATCAGACACTATCCTGATTAATTTGATCACACTTCTCCCCAACTATACTGTGCATATTTCACACTAGAGAGGCGAGTAATGAAGGTAAAGTTTCCATTGAGATTAACCAAAATCTGGAACAACCAAAAACAACCTATCTTATGCATCTGAATCCATACAATTATCAAACTTCATTGCAAAGGCACAGAGAATTACAACAAAACCGAGCCTAATTCGAAAAGCCAGTACTGAGAAATGTGGTAAATGGAACTCGACGGCATCTCATCCTTATTATGTGCTGTCATGTAATAAACATTGATTAGTAGTTAATAGGTTGCTTTCTTATGTTTCAGCCCGTGGCTATTTTCTAGTTGCTGGGTTCCATCAGAAGACTTGTTGAATTTCAGCTTTCAAAATTGATTCGAGTTGGACCAGTTGGTATCAGATGCTCATGAATCACATATACAATAGACGATTAGAACTAGTAGTATAACTATAAAGTTTAATTAATGAACAGAATCTAAAAAGGCGTCTCGAGATCCATTCAAAACAGCTCATCAATCAAATCAATAATAATAAACCAAAGTAACAAGAAGCACGATACGCATCAAATTCCAATCGACATGCAAATTTCCAGCAATTAATAGAACACAAATGAAACGGCTGAGATCCAAAAAAGCAGCGCAAAATTCCAAAATCAAACCAGACAAAAAAATGACGAAGCAATCGAGAAGAAAAATGACTGACTTACCAAAGCCGAAACCAAATCCGTTATTGGACATGAGCTGCTTGTTCGCCATGATAATCCCGACGGAGCTGATAACGTTCATCGCCCACGCGCCGACATCAGACACCTGCGATTGCTTCTTCTCCGCCTCCATTTCCGATCTATGTATCTACCAAAATCTCAACAATTAACTGCAACACCAGTACAATTACAACACCAAACAAGCGGATATAGCTGGTTAGGTCACAGTAGATCCGCTTCAAGCAGACACAAAGCGGAGAAGAATTGGGGATTTGAGAAGGATTAGATCTCACATCGAAGGTGTATCCATGGTGTGTATGTATGTGTGAGATTTGGGGGAGAATGAATAAGGACGAGACAGACAGCCAATTGTGACGATGAAAGATTCAGGAACTCGCACCGTTATATTTATGGTGTTGTTCCACACTCTTTTTTCCTTTTCAAGCAAACATTCAAAAGGGGTAAGTGTAAGAAAACGAGAGTTTGAAAATGAGAATAGTAAGAGCAGTGAATTTTTTCTTAATTTTCCAGCATGTGAGAGTTGCGTGTCTTGTTTCTGAATGGGACGGAAAATTTGTGAGTGAATGAATGTGGGATTTGGAGCAGATCTGGTTTAATTTGGGGAGCGAATGGGCCTTTTATGGTATATTGCTTCAAACCCCGCACTTTTACGGAAATGATATATTTGACGATTTAAAATTTAGTCTTTGCGTTCGTATTAAGAATGATAATAATATTGATAGAATTAGTAAGGGATGTAATAATGACTTAGATGATAAACTTTCTTGAAAGCCTTGGTAGAACAGTGCAGGAACTTGCTTGCATTTCTGATAGTGTTCTTTTTTTGGATTTTTTTCAAATAGTGTTTAGTTTTTGGAATTTTTCATTATGGAGATTATTAAAGTTTGATTTCTACTCAAAAAGAATAATAAAGTTTCAAAAGTGTGGTTTATTCATGATATTTAGTATAGAATTAGTTTAATAATAAAGTAATGGGTTGTGGGAGAGTTATAAGTTGGGTAGGTTGTTGTAATAAATAATGTAGTTTAGAAGTTAATTGAAAAAATGGAATAAAATTATAATTTTTGTATTTAATGCGGGTATGATTATATGTCAAACTATGAATTTTTTTAATACCCCTTTATATTTAAAAAGTAAATGAAATCCTATAACTTTTGACCCTTACTAATATAGATTTTAATTTATGAAATACCAATGTATATTTCCTGAAAGTTAATAATTACTTAGTAATGTAGTTACTTAATTAAGTGATAGTAAAAACACAACAAAATGGTATACCATGTAGGATTTAAGTTGATTTATGAAAGATAAATTTATTTATGATTTCTTTTATATTGAAACCGATTATTGTTATTATTTTAAGAGCCCACATGAAAAGGAAAATCAGGTATATTTCACAAGAGTTTTGTAATTGTCGACCTGACTTATATCAATTTCCATATCACAAGGGTACCATTGCTAGTTTATGTCATTTCTTGATTCATGTTGCATTAGTTTAACGTCACTTATTCCTATCGTACTTAAAAAGATTTTTTTTCTACATTGGCTAGTTACCTACATTGCATATAAATAGTACTTACCTTATAAAATATATTGAAATTTATTTATTCAGTAGGTGAGTAATGACAGACTAATTATTCAGTAGTTTATGTCAATGTGGAATGTGAGAAAATATGTTACAATTAGATGTAAAAGCTCATTTCGTTTGCAAAATTTTCAAATGGGTAAGACTCTTAAATGTGTAATTTTGCGCCGGCACCTACACTAATTGTCACTCGCGAATCGCGATGGATTTTTTTTCTTTCCTATGACACCTTATGGCATGTTCTTTTTGTCCCTGAAATATATATTTCTTGGAGTTAATATTCTATTGAAATCTTTAAAATGATCTCACTAAAAGCACCTGCATTTTGCAAAGTTATGAATTCTCATGTGAAATCAGATTGACAATCATATCTGGCATGAAAACAATGTGTCAGCTCACATAGTTCATGTCTTAGGTCTTGATCTTTATCTGTCTAACCCCTTGGTATCCCGAATTGTCTAGGCGAGCAATTTGTGACTCACTAAACTGACAATTTTGAAACTAGAAATATAAGGTTCCACTTTGTATAAACTAAGAAACATATTGGAGATTCACGCAATTATTCCAATACATGTAAATTGGAATATTCCATTTGGTGGTCCTTGCAAGTTGCAAAACGTCAGCGAGAAGCGTGAGGTTTACTACGGTAACTACTTTAGAGAGCAAAGTACCCTGAAATAAAGGCGCTAGAGCGATGTAACACGCTTTCACCTTCCTCTCTCTCTCCGCCCATGTTGCAGGCCGTGCCGACTGAGTTGTCAAAAAACCTTAAAATTTTCTTTTCATATGATTAACGAAGTATCTTACACGGATCTACTTGGAACTTTGGGCCATATTTCCATATATTAACCAAACTGAACGAAAAATATCTAAATATCTTATACGTATAATTTTAACTGAATTTTTAATGGATGAATAACAACTCGATTTTATGTGAGTGCATAGTAATTTAGGAGAGTTGTTTAGTTCCACACCAAACACGACTGACGACTCTATGTTCAACTCGATTGTAAAAGAGCTTTAATTGCATGCCAAATAATCTATTAGTTTTTTTATAACTTAACGAAATGAATAGACTTGGAATCCAAAACTATTTTAAACACATCGTATATCATAAAGTTCATTTTCGCTTCAAAATACTACGATACGTTCAGAAAATTACCGAAATTTCTTTCAAGATTATGAATTCGAAAACACATTTGGAAATCTAGAGATTTTGATACATGATTTGAGGCGATAGTACTTCCTTTATTAATTAGATTACATCACATTAAAAAATAGTTGAACTTTCATTAGTACTTGAATCATCAATTAATGAAGTTCACCCGTCGACACATCACATTTTAATATTTAAGTAGACGGAATGAGATATTAAATTTATATTTAAGTTATCAAATGATAAGTTCAATTTTAAATTTACTATGCTAGTTATTATAGATCAATGAAATTCTCATTACCGCTTGTAATAGATGGTTCGAATAAGGACATGGCGTATGCCGTATGGTATGAGTTGAGTGTGTTGTATATGACAAAGTTCGGGTCAAGTATTAAGGGTATTCACGAGGTGAGTGAAGCGTAAAATGTGGGAAATAAAGTTTCAAATTTATTGTCTTCGCCTTCTTGTCCCATCTATAAAATGCGAATATACATAGCATAAGTGAAGAATTCAAGCATAATGTTAGAATATCACACATCACTTGTGAGTAGATCATGCAAATAACATATAAGGTGGATAACCTTATCCCCTTAATAAGGCCTTTTAAGGGGATGATAGCCCAACTTAATATGGTATCAGAGCAGACACAAGTTGATGATGAGTGCCCTAGCCGATGATAATTTCGGCTTGCCCAAAGAGACTATTATGATTCCACGTGTAGAGCCGAATAACCGCGGCCTACCCGTGAGGGGCGTGTTAGAATATCTCACATCACTTGTGAGTAGATCATGCAAACAACATATAAAGTGGATAACCTTCTCCCCTTAATAAGGACTTTTAAGGGGATGATGACCCATCTTAATATGGTATCAGAGTAGGCCCAAGTTGATGATGGGTGCCCAGTCGATGATAATTCCGGCTTGCCCAAAGAGGATATTATGATTTCACGTGTAGAGCCGACTAACCGCGATCTACCCGTAAGGAGGCGTGTTAGAATATCCCACATCACTTGTAAGTAGATCATGCAGACAACATATAAAATGAATAACATAATGTACTATAGTAATTGATTTATTGTATGCAAGTGTATTCCTTCTCTAAATTGCTACTACGGTCATGTTCTCTAAAAAGTGGAAGTTCTTGCACTTTTCGCATTAAGTTCCTTCCCCATAATGTGTATCACTTGATTAAAATTAAGTTATAAAATGTATCAGAAAGCGGTGGCCAACATGAGTACTGAATTTGTGTCTCCTCCGATTATACGTCATACAATAATTGATCAAAGTTCTAAAATTGTATAAAATTCTATAATATCCTTCACTAATCACTTCACTTCAATTGTGTTTCGTTGGAAGCCAGACAATGTGACTTTCGGATCACATGCTTCTCCACCATTTGTTTAGATAAACATGTTAGACAAATGTTCTTTCAATTTGTGCTTGTAATAAAAATTTGATGATATTTTATCTTGAACTAAGAACAAGTTAAAAAACATGTTTGAAGCAAATGATTGTCTTGTTGTCCATTTTGGCTGTTTATAAGTGAATTCAAAAACCAATATATTTCAATTCATCACATTCACAGGTTCGGATTCATGGGGGCTGGATTTGTAAATTCATTATGGTGTTTTGAGTTTGAATATGGTTTACTTTACATACATGGTATGTACTAATATATAGTGTAAAAAAATATCAAGAAATAACTAGAAAAAGTATACTACTTATAAATTTATCTCAGGTCGGTCCTTCACTCCATCGCTGATGAATTCAATTTGGAAGATTGAAGTCACATGAAAAAGGGATTGATCCCAAAGAGAAGCATGGGGTTTACTTGTATACACTTGTATTGTTGAGTGCATGTGTTATCAATTGGATATTCCAAACGTCTGGAAATTAAATAGTTAAAATTTACAATTTTTAAAGCCTTTATTGACTATATTTTCACCAATTATTCTTATTTTAATTCTACACTCATGCTCGTTTCGTACTAATTCTAACTTACCTTGAACAATTCAAAATTAAGTATTAAAAGTTGCAAAACTTTTTTTTTGGTACACTAGAGTGATACAGTGCCATTTTTGATAGACTACTTCAACATTGACCAATTTCAGTACACTAGTTCAACAAATACGGAATTTTAATACTCCGATCAATTTACCGATCAATTGGATGACGTGTCAGTCGGAGGAGCTATTTTCCCGCCAATTTAAGTATTCGAACCGTATTTTCGTATATCTGAAGAAAATAATACACAAATACTGGGACACGTGCCAATTTCTGGTTGATTCCCGCATGTATTTTGAATAATAATTTCAAAATTTGATTTTAAATTGTAAAAAAATTTTAAAAAAATCTGAAAAATTATAAATTTTAATTTTGAAAATATTTTGATTTATAAAAAAAATAAAAATATTTAATTTTGCGATGAAGACAGTCCACAAAATTTTGAATCCCAGGGCCACTGTCACAGGCACAACACAGGTGACAGGACGACGCACTGGATCTAGCTCCAAGTACGAAACCTCACACTCAGCCCTCACACTCTCTAACACACACCCAATTCCTTCGCTCAACTCTCCAATAGCGGTTCGAATTCGAGTGAAAGCGACAAGCCTCAATTTCGCAAATTACCTCCAAATTACTCGGTAATCCCAACTCGATTATCGCCAGGAATTGAATACAATTTCAGGAATTGCGGCTTGTGTTGTGTAATTGGTCGGAAATGTAGGGAGGAAGAAGCCGGAGTATCATTCGTCCCTATGCTCTATGGAATTTCCTTTTAAAAAGCCTCGCATCTAGTTCGGTTGATGATGTAGATGGCGTTTTGAAACTGAGATTTGTTAAAGGTTGATGAAACAAAGTTTTGGAAAACATCGTTTTGTTATAGGGACTGAATCGAAGCTTTTAGAAAGTTCAAGGAGTTGTTTTTGGGAATTCGATACAACCTGGGGACCTGTAATTAAATATTTTTTTTATAAATCAAAATATTTTCAAAATTAAAATTTATAATTTTTCAGATTTTTTAAATTTTTTTTTACAATTTAAAATCAATTTTTGAAATTATTATTCAAAATACATGCAAGAATCAACCAGAAATTGACACGTGTCCCAGTATTTGTGTATTATATATATATTTTTCTTTAAATATATGAAAATACGGTTCGAATACTTAAATTGGCGGGAAAATAGCTCCTCCGACTGACACGTCATCCAATTGATCGGAGTATTGAAATTCCGTATTTGTTAAACTAGTGTACTGAAATTGGTCAATGTTGAAGTAGTGTACCAAAAATGGCACTGTCTCACTCTAGTGTACAAAAAAAAAAAAAAAAAAAATTTGCCATTAAAAGTTCTACTAGTAAAAACCACGTGAGCAATATATATGGAAAAATTTCGGATGGTACCCCTTAAATTGATGCCAATAACATATTTACCCATTCTATTTCAACAATAACAGTTGCATCCAAATTTTGAACTGGACAATTTCTCATATTACAGATAGGTCCAAAAGTCAAACTTGGTGATGACATCATTTCTGTGGATTTCTTGATGTCGGTGAACTTGGTGATAATAACGAAATTGCCATTGATTTATTTGATTTTTGAGTTTCTTTATTTATGTTTCTCTATTTTCTTTTGTTTTTGATTTTCTTTTTTCCTCCTTTATTAAGGCGCCAAATGCAGTTGGACTTATCTGTAATTTAGACTCACAAATGCAGGGATGTTGTTGTAATTGAAGTATTTCAGATTTCTGGTGTTAGTGACTTGGTGCACATGCAAGTCACGTGAGGACGGTATTGTAATTAGCTGAGCATATTTCAGGGGTGTATTTGTAATAAATTTGAATTTATTTGTGGCACCTAGCCGTTAGTTACCCCTTTTTTTTTGAACTTTTGGCTATAAGAAGTCCATTTTTTACCCTTCTTCTTCACTTGTTCTTCCCTACTTCTTTCTTCACTACTCAAATGGCATCAAGCACTTCTTTCACCTTTGTTAGTACTAAGCAGGCTCATGTTGGGGAGGTTTGTAGGCAATTTGGTTGCAACAAGAGGACGGTGATAACTTGTTCGACGTCAAAAAATAATCCGGGGAGGTATTACTACCGTTGTCCCGAACATGGGTGGTCCGGTTGGTACACCCCAAGTGTCCAGCAGCACCAACAAGGTGAATCAAGCATGAGCAATCAAAGGAATCAAGCAAAGGCATAAAGCAAAGAGCATGAAGTCCTTACAAGAGAGAATCAATTTGATACAAGTGACCATGAAGGACATACAAATGGGAGCAATGAAAGGAATGAGACAATGGCAATCATGGAAGATCAATACAGGGGCCTTAGGCATTTGATTTCACTCAACCTAGTGTTGTTGGCTTTGTACCTGTTTTGCTTGATTATGCAATGTATTTTCTAGATTGGTAGTACAACAAAATATGTAGCTATGTAGAATGAATGTATGCAAAGATTTTCCAAAAATAAAAATGATTCCATTACATTCCATCAAAATATCATCCATCAAGCTAATACAATCAAGCAAACATAAACTTGCAACCTAATAGAATCCATAAAAAAGCCATCCATCAAGCTATTACAATCCACCAAGACTAATCCATCAAAGTATCAGATAATCCATGATCAAACTAATCCATCCAACTAATCTAGATAAGTAATATCCATCAAGCAAAAGCATAGTACTATCAAGTGCACTATCAATTATCAAAAGGAATTGGAACAAAACAAAAGTAATGCAATTCGGGAAATGCCACACAGCTCAAAGGGCTTCATAATCAGGCTGAGTCATGAATTGACTGGGTGAGCCTTCTTCATATGTCTGATTAGTTCTCCTTCTTCTTCTTCTTCTTCTTCTTCTTCTTCTCCTTCACCAGTAGTTTCAGTTCTTGACCCTCCAGCTACACCAGTGCCACTGCCACACTATTTGAATTACAACAAAGTCATAAGAAATTGGAATAATTACAATAAAGAACATAATACACTACATGCATGTATATAATAGATATCTTACTCGAAGAAGACATTTTTTCTATGTGTGCCCAATTTGATTATAGATACTGCACTTGAATGCAGATCTTCTCCCTCTAGTACCAGTAACATGCCTATGTGCCTCTGAAGGATGTATGTGCCTCTGTACTTGAGGCCTACCTGACTTCCTCTTGATAGCAGGAGGGAAACACTCATCATTAGGCAAATCATCAGGCCAGAACTGTGAAACTGGTATGGGGTGGATCTCCATGTCATAAGACAACATATATGCCTCTTTAGTGTGATTGAAAGAGATATATGATATGGGATCATGTTCTATGTTGAATGGCTATCCAAGCATGTCTACATGGCAGGCCACTGATATCCCACCTCTTACAATCACAAGTTCTTGTATCCACATTCACAATGAATGAGAAGCTCAGGTCCTGAACCTCGAAGACACTTCCAGATCCAGTCAGAAGTTTACATTTTCTAGATTGAGTACTGATATCATTCAACTTCCTCAATGTCCTAGGCATAACTACAGACACACAATTGCCTCCCACCTTCTTTCTCACTTGAATCCTTTTCATGATTTGTTGTCTTAATCCTTCCATTATGTTGTAAATGGATAATGCTTTGAGAGTGTTAACCCGTGAATTGAAGCATTCACTCATGTTATTAGTCACATGATCAACCTTAACATGAGTCTCATAAGCATGTCTTGCCCATTGACCAAGAGGAATGTTCATTAGCCAATTGTAGGCTTCAGGTCTGGCATTTTTCAACCTAGTCATAGCCTTGTTGAAGCTATACTGTGTGTATGCAGTGCTAGCCTGCCAATAGAACCTTCTAAGCTCCCTAGCAGACCACTTGGCCTTGAAATTATCATAAATGTGCTTGGCACATTTTCTACTTGTCACTTGAGGGCATAACTCATCAATAGCAGGGACAGGGACAAGTCCCTACAATAAAAACAATACAATATAAGTGAAAATGTTATAGCAAGACAATAAGATACAACAGTTGAACTGTAAACACATAATTACCTTGGATCTGTCAGCCATGAAATGCCAAGGCTTATCATTCTCAAATGGACCTAGCATTTGTGTAAGACAATGCAAGAAAAAGCACCATGATTCCTTCACTACAAGAAATCAGGGAAAAAAAGATGGAAATGGGCGACGGATACCCTATAGCGAAGAATCGCCCGTAGCGACGGATAAAAGTATTAGCGACGGATAATTTTATCCGTCGCTATTGTATTGACTTTTAATTTTTTTTTTAAAAATTCAAAAATTTATGACGGATAGATTATCCGTCTCTACAGAGCGACGGATAATTTTATCCGTCGCTATTGTATTGACTTTTAATTAAAATTTAATTTAAAAATAAAAAAATAGCGACGGATAAATTATCCATCGCTATTTTTTTTTTTTTAAATTGCGACCGACGGATAATCGCTATCCGTCTTAGCGAGTGCTATCCGTCGCCCCAAAATAGTAGAAATCGGGGCAAAAGCCCCATTTCCACCATTTTTGCTTCTGCTTCTTCTTCTTCCCTTTTCCGTTCCAATTTCGATTTCTTCACTTTCCGGCCAACACTCCACCATTCCGGCCAATCTTGGTGTCAATTCGAAGCTCGTGGGACAAGGAGCTTGGGTGGTCGGTCAATTTCATCCTATTGGGCTATTTCACTACAAAAAAAATCGGGTTTAGGGACGGATTTATCCGTCCTAAACGGATTTATCCGTTCCTAAACCCCTGCCGATCCGTCCCTAAACCGTTAGGGACGGATAGAGACGCCCGTCCTTAAAACGGGCGTCTCTAATCAAATAGGGACGGATAAAATATCCGTCCCTATTTAGGGACGGATATTATCCGTCCCTAAATAGTTTTTTTTTAATTTTTATTTTTAATACGAATATTTCGACAATTTTATACGAATATTCAATACGGATAAACCGATAATTTTATTCAATACAAATAAACCGATAATTATATACGAATATTCAATACGGATAAACCGACAATTTTATACAAATATACAATACAAATAAACCAACAATGATACACTAAATCGAAAATTTCATACAATATTCAATATTCATTATTCAATAATACAATAATACAATATACAATTTAATAATTAATACAAAGATGAAATTACAAAATTAATAAGAGAAAATTAAAAAAAAAACTAGATCTGGATCTTTGCATCTTGAACGGAGGAAGTCGAATCTGGTGGTGGACGGCACGACAGTGGTGGTGATGAGATATGGACGGAGACAGTGGTGGACAGTGGAGGTTCGGTGGTTGATACGGCAGTGGAGTGGTGGAGTGGTGGTCGAACGGTGGTGGACGGACGGAGAGGCAGTGGTGGTGGTAGAGTGGGAGAGAAGGAGAGAAGGAGAAGGAGTGGTTAGTGAGTGTGGGAGGAAGAGAGTTTATTAGGGTTTCTGATAGTATTAGGGACGAATAGATCTATCCGTCCCTAAATTTTTTTTTTTTTTTGGTCTACGAATTAGAGACGGATAGAATTATCCGTCTCTAAATTAGAGACGGATAATTCTATCCGTCCCTAAATAGGGACGGATTACTCATCCGTCCCTATTTAGGGACGGACTAGAGACGGACTAGGGAAGGATAGGCCTATCCGTCCCTAGTCCGTCCCTAAACACCACCGATTCGTCCCTAAGTTAGGGACGGATTTTATCCGTCCCTAAATCCGTATATATATCAAATTAGTATATATATATCAAATTAGTATTACTAGTTAATTAGTATAATGTTAAGATTTAGTAAATTAACTTTGAGATTGCTATCACTTAGATTGTTAATTAGTATAATGTTAAGTAGTTTTGATTTGATAAATTCGTATATGTACTAGATAACGAGGATTTAGTTAAGTGTTTTGAGACCATTTGTTGATTATATTAACTTGTAATTTATAATTTATAACTCGTAGTAGTAAGTGGTTGAAATGGTTAAAATACATGGGAAATTTTGTAACATATCGAACACTTAATAATTAATCATGAAATTATAAGGAACGTATAATAATTAACAATTAATCTCTACAATCTCGGCAGAATTGGAATCGATCTAATAAATTAAATACGATCTAATCAATTGGAACGTGTCAGGTTACGGAAGTATCTAATGAATTCCGACCGTTCATGGATGTACGATCGTACGGCGGTAAATGGCAGAGTTTGTAGGAGTTTTGTAAAAGGGGTTCAAGGTTTCATCGCGTTTGCCATGGGACGTCCGGCTTGTGCAAACGGGGGGTTGATAAAGTTTCCTTGCACATTGGAAACCTGCATAAACAAGCAATTTATGACTCCTACAGCGGTATTCGAGCACTTGAGACGTAATGGATTCATGCCTGAGTATCATGAATGGATTCATCATGGTGAGGAAGCACCGTCCATGGCATACCTCCAATGGAGGGAGAGGCGGGGTTTGGGGCCGCCTATTGAGTACGTTTTTGGTTGTCGGAACATATGCATGGTGTATTGGGAGGAGGATGTAGATCATTGGAATGCAAGTTACGTAGTGGGAGGCGTCACAAGAGGTGAGGAGGGCTGAAGATTGATGAGTTTTATCCGTTTTGTCTTTAGGCTTGTATAACTAGTAATCATTAGTTGATATATGAAACCAAACATTATGGTAAAATTGAAGCTAATGTAACTTATATTATGTAATGACGTAACAATTGATTAAAGCTAATATAACTTATATTATGTAGTAATTGATTGAATTATTGTGAAATTAATTTATTATTGTAATTGATAGACCTCGATCTAATGAATTCAAATGTGTCAGGTCTATTAAGTAATTATTCAATGAATACCGATCGTTCATGGATGTATTGTCGTACTCTAAATGGCAGAGTTCAATCGAGTTTTCTGAAAGGGGTTGAAGGTTTCATTGCATTTGCAATCTCAAATCCGGCTTGTGTAAAGGACGGGTTGATAAAGTGCCCTTGTACAATGAAAAAGTGCAGAAACAAGCAATACCTGACTCCTACAGCAGTAGTCCAGCACTTGAGGAAAAATGGATTCCTGCCTGCGTATCAGGTATGGAATCATCATGGTGAGGAAGCAGCACCGTCCAATACATATGACCAATCTGAGACGTGGAAGGAAGAGAAAAAATGAACAAGTCGGGGAACAAAGTACATCTGAAGGCGATGCTATTCGAGCTCGAGTCGAACAAATGGTGTATGATGCTGCAGGGGCAGTGTTCATGGACACAACTAACACTGAAATCGAGGGGGCGGTGGAGAAACCACCGAATCCCGAGGATCAGGTGTTCTTTGACTTGTTAGAATCATCAAGGAAGTCGGTTTATCCGGGGTGTAAGCTCACTGAGTTGTCTTTGTTGGCTCGACTAATGAGTTGTAAGGCTAATGGCCAGCAATCTGAAACGAGCTTCAATGAATGGGTTGACGTAATGTCGGCCCTTTGTCCTGAAGAAAACCTAGTTCCCACCAGCTTTTACCAAGCGAAGAAAAAGATGCGGGGTTTGGGGTTACCCGTGGTAACCATAGGCATTGTCGAAAATGTGCATGATCTATTGGGAGGATGCGGATCTAATACAATGCAAGTTACGTGGTAAGAGCAGTACAAGCGTTACAAGGAGGGGGTTGCAAAGAAACGACAGAAGAAAAATCTCCCACATAAGAAAATGTGGTACTTCCCTCTAGCACCTCGTTTGAAGAGATTGTATGCTTCAAGTGCTTCTGCGGATAAAATGCGGTGGCACAAGGAGCGAGTAATCTCAGATAATGCAGAAGATGGTAGAATGGACCATCCAGCAGACTCACCCGCATGGAAATCGTTTGACAAGACATATCCAGAGTTTGCAGCCGAATCTAGAAATGTACGATTGGGACTTTGTACAGATGGTTTCAACCCGTTTGGAAGTGACCGAAAATACTCTTGTTGGCCAGTTATGCTCACACCGTAAAACCTGCCCCCGGTGAGTGCATGAAGGAGCCATTCATGTTTCTGACTGCGTTGGTGCCTGGGCCGAAAGATCCTGGACTGACTTTGGATGTTTTATTGCAACCCCTAATCAAGGAGCTGACCGAGTTGTGGACGGATGGTATCCCTGCATATGATGTGTCGACCAAAAAGAACTTCACCTTGAGAGCAGCTCTTCTTTGGACCGTGAGTGACTTTCCTGCGTACTCCATGCTATCTGGAAGGAAAACTGCAGGGAAATATGCATGTCCACATTGCTTGGAGGATACTGATGCATTTAGACTGAAGGGTAGTGGACTTGCCTTATTGGAGCAGTCTTCTTATCCGTCACAACTTAGATTTCATGCACATTGAGAAGAACTTGTTCGAGAACCTATTCAATACACTTTGCAACATTGAGGGAAAAACAAAGGACAATGCGAAGTCTAGAGCCGAGTTGGATACGTGGTGTAAAAGGCCTGAGTTGACAAACAAGGATGAGAAAGGTAAGTGGCCGAAAGCGTGCTACACAATTGACAATGCATCTAGGTCAATTTTGTTTGATTGGGTGAGGGCATTGAGTTTCCCAGATAATTACGCCTCAAATTTAGAGAAGTGTGTGGATTTGAAGAAGACAAAGGTTTTTGGGATGAAGAGCCACACTGTCATGTGTTCATGGAGAGGCTTATCCCGGTAGCATTTCGAGAGCTGCTATCTAAACATGTATGGACTGCTATCACCGAGTTGAGCTTATTTTTCAAAAATTTAGGCACAAGCATGGTTCATGACAAAGTGTTGGAAAATCTTGAAAAGAGCATACCATTGATTCTATGCAAGCTCGAGCGTATCTTTCCACCGAGCTGGTTTGATTCTATGGAGCACTTGCCGGTTCACCTTCCACATGAAGCGAGACTTGCTGGACCGGTTCAGTATCGATGGATGTACCCATTCGAGAGGTACTTGGGGAAATTGAAGAAGTATGTGAACAACAAAGGTAAACCTGAAGGATCGATTGCCAATGCCTACATTCGAGAGGAAACTGCAACCTTCTGCTCTTATTACTTTGATGAGCACGTCCCTACGAAGACATCAAGGCCGGCTCGAAACGCAGACACATTCGAAGTTCAAGCAGATGATGAGTTGTCCCTATCTGTCTTTAGGGTATCAGGGAGACCTCTTGGTGGAGCTAAGAAAGAATATCTTACGGGGAAGGAGTTGAAAGCAGCTCAATATTTTGTCCTCACGAATTGTGCTGAGGTTGACAAGTATATGCTGCTATTTTCGAGGTGAGCAACACTTTCTTTAAATTTTAATATAGCTACGTAAGTCTCTACTTCAATTATAGACTTATCATCGAATCAATGTTTGCAGTGATTTCAAAAAGTGTTGTTTGGAAGAAAATCCTCAGATGACAGAGGATACACTAGAGGAATTACTTGACTCAAAAATGGAATCAGAATTTCCAGATTGGTTCAAAGAGTATGTCCGGAATCCTATTAACAACGTCACATGCCTATACTTAAAGGCTCTCGCAGAGGGGCCATCCAAAAAGGTCTAGACATTCCCAGGTTATATAGTCAATGGCCTTAGGTTCCACACGACTGAATGTAACACGGCCATGGCGACAAGCAACTCCGGGGTGTGTGTTAATGGTGCAGATTATGGAGACGCTGCTTTGTTTGATTTCCACGGGAAGCTAAAACGAATAGTGAGGATTGAATATCTCGGCTTGCCATTGAAAAGAACCTTCTTGTTTGATGTTGAGTGGTATGATCCTAATCCAGGAGGTACGAGGAAGAACGAGCAGTATGAAATGGTTGATGTGAACCAAAATAAGAGGTACAGAACCAAGTATGAACCATTTATTTTGGCGACTCAAGCACGACAAGTGGTGTTTCTTGAATATCCAAGCAGGAAACACGATAAGGCGGAATGGTTAGCTCCGATACCTATTCGTGCTTGCTCGAAAGTGGAGTACATTGAGAAAGACGACTCAATTACCAACTCGTACCAACAAGAGGATGTCGATAAACAAGCAGAAAATCCCATAAAAGCAGATGATGAGTTGTTTGATCTGCACGGGGACCAATATGTAGACTTAGAGGATGGCGATAACGGTATATTATGTGTATTATAACTAGTTAGTAGTTGATAACACTTGAGTATTTCTGTTCTGCATGAAAAATGGTTACATGTGTTATTTATAATTTATTCTGTATTATAACTCGTACTAACACATTTTATTGTATTTGTTACATGTTTTTGCAGATGCCGCGACAGAGACCACTTTATCCCCCACGCCACCGCATGATGGTGCTTTGGGTGAGACAGGCGAAGAGGGGAGGGCTCAGTAGTCGGCGGCAGTCTCGTGTTCTGAGACCCCACCAGCCGATCATAGCGGAGGCTCTACGGCCGGACCTGGACCGGAGGAGGAGGACGATTGTCCCTACCTCGAGTGGGATGCACAGAATCCCAACGTTATGTGGGACGGGCTGCCTGTGATTTTTCCTCTTGGTCCTGCTAAGTAAGTATTATACATTCTTCTTAAATATGTAGAACATAACTTATGATAGTTGACAAGTATAAATTGTTGTACTAAAGTAATAAATATTTGTTTCTTGTATCTTATACATTGACAACAGTTTATGGCCTCGGGAGGTCCACAACAAACTAGGTGACATCTTTCGGAGCAGGAGAGAGCCACCGGGGCAGGGTGGTGAGTGTTGGTCTCACATCTCGGACCGCATGAGGGCCGAGTACTTTGATGAGCTACGAGTAAGTTAAAATATGACATTCCTTTATTTGTTATTATAATCATTTTAATATGAGTGGTATGTTAGCCACTGTATGTGAGTGGTATGTTAGCCACTTTATTTGGGTGATAAATTAGTCACCATTGTGTTAGTAAAATTTAGGACAATGTGAGTGGTATGTTAGCCACTATATGTGAGTGGTATGTTAGCCACTTTGTTTGGGTGATATGTTAGTCACCATATCTGTTATGTTGCTGTATCTTATTAAATTGATGTAACATGGTGACGTTATATATATTGACTTTGGATGATGTATGAAATTGGGAATGTCAACATATCTGTTATGTTGTTTTATCTTATTAAATTCATGTAACATGGTGACGCTATATATATTGACTTTGGATGTTGTATGAAACTGGGAATGTAGAAGGAGTATTTCATTCCCAGCAGATTGATCCCCCAGATCTGGCGTGTTTACGAGATTGTGGGATCTAAACTGTACAGGATATGGTCCATACTTGGAAAGCCATTCGGGCTCGGAATGGCCCAATGCCTCCACAGGTTGATGCAGAGGAGTGGGCCCTTTGGGATGCCTACTGGTCTCGAACTGATGTCGAGAATAATGCCTACATCAACAAACAGAACCGGGCGTCTCAGTCTGATGCAGCAGGAAGGGCCGTTCACCACCTTGGGAGGCAATCTACTCTCACTGATTATTACCAATCGGTAAGTATATATATGTTTTTTTTTCAATCTAGCATTACGTGTATGTATTGTGTCTCTGCTCTATTACTTGTGAGATGATAAATTGTTGACTATATATGTTGTTCAGATGTCACGGAGGGAGGTGAAATCCAAGTATGACATCTTCAAGAAGGCCAAGCATAAGGGCGGGGTATGGACTGACTCCCGGGCCGAGTCTATTGCGGCATGTTTATGTTGCTTAAAGTTCATATTTGTACACTATTACAAGTTATTTTTGATAAACAGTATCTGATCATGATATCTGCTATTTACGATTTCAGACTGAGGTTGATGCTCAGGTAGCGAGGCAGGAGGAAGAGACGGGTGATGTGCTGTCAACTGAACAAGTTGACAACATCTTCTTAGAGGTCAACAAACCGGACAGCAAAGGACGAATATATGGACTTGGGAGCCTCGGTTTGAGCTTGCTAGTCCGGGGTGCTCCTCATTATCATCCCAGCAGTCTAAACGTCCAGTTTTCACACATGCCCAGGTCTCAGATATGGTGCAGTCGCAGGTCGCAGAACATGTTGCACGACTAACTCAAGAGATGGAGCAGCGCGACAGAGAACGAAGGGAAGAGAACGAGCGCCTTCGGTTACAGATGGAGGCTTTCATGTCCCAGTTCGGCCAGCACCCACCCCCGTCTGGTAGCAAGTTATGTATATGTACTATGTACGTTCGGATATATTATATTTAGACTTGTTCGGATAATTTAGACTTATTCGGATATTACATTTTTGATTTATCATTTATTGAAACATTTTCCGTATAATTGATTTATTATCGAACATTATATTGATTAAATAGGTGAAATACGAAAAACAGGGATTAATATTAAAAAAACAAAATTAAAATAAAATTATTTTGTGACGGAATTTGAGATTCCGTCACTAATTCCAATAATACATTGGGCGACGGATAGAATCTATCCGTCGCCCAGTTTAGCGACGGATAGATTCTATCCATCGCTAAACTTAGCGACGGAGCCAATAATCGATTTTTTAAAAAATAAAAAAAAGGGTCAAACAAGATAATTCGTCGTCCAATCCGTCGCGAATTGGTCGACGGGTTATCTATCCGTCGCCAGAGCTGGGGTGACGGATCTATCCGTCGCTACAGACCAGTATTTTTGTAGTGCTTGGTCTCACTGTCAACAACTGCAATGGCTATTGGATATAAGCCACAGTTGGGATCCATCCCTACTGCACTTAGAAGTACACTAGCAAACCTTCCTCTTAAGTGACATCCATCAAAGAAAAGGAAATGGGCACATCCAGCTAGAAACCCCCTCTTGAGACCTTCCAGTCCCATCACTACAAGAATCCATCCGTAACGGGACGGAAAGGGGCGACGGATTTTATCCGTCGCCCCTGTAGCGACGGATCGCTACTTGGGGCGACGGATATTGGCGACGGATAAAGGTTATCCGTCGCTCTGTAGCGACGGATAAAATTATCCGTCGCTACAGAGCGTTGACCAAAATTAAAAAAAAAAAAAAAATTTAGCGACGGATAGATTTATCCGTCGCTACAAGGCCGGAAAATTAAAAAAAAAAAAAAATTAGCGACGGATAGATCTAGATCTATCCGTCGCTAAAAACCTAAAAAAATATAATATATCTCCTCCACCACCTCCTTTTCTCCACTACTTCTCCTCTCATCCTCCTCCCACCACCACCATCTCCTCCCACCACCACCATCCTCCACCACCACCATCTCCTCCACCACCTTTCTCCTCCCACCACCACCATCCTCCACCACCACCATCTCCTCCACCACCTCCTTTCCTCCACCACCACCACCTCTCTCCTCCCACCACCACCACCCTGCCACCACCACCATCCTCCACCACCACCATCTCCTCCACCACCTCCTTTCCTCCACCATCCTCCTCCACCACCTCCTTTCCTCCACCATCCTCCTCCACCACCATCTCCACCACCACCACCTCTCTACTCCCACCACCACCGCACCACCACCCTGCCACCACCACCATCTCCTCCACCACCACCACCACCCTTCCACCACCACCACCTGCACCACACCCACCGCACCACCACTGCCACCACCGCACCACCACTGCCGGAATTAATCCGTATACGAATATAAAAATTCGTATACGGATTTTATTTTTATTTTTTTAAAAAAAAATGGGCCGACGGATAGATCTATCCGTCGCCCCATAATCATTTTTTTTTTTTTAAAAAAAAAGGTCAATCCGTCGTCCAATCCGTCGCGAATTGGACGACGGATTTTTATCCGTCGCCCCATCCGTCGCCAGAGCTGGGGCGACGGATAGCTGGGCTGTACCGTCTATCCGTCGCTACAGCCCAGATTTTTTGTAGTGCATGAACATCCTCTTGAACAATATATGCCTCTCTACTTCATCCCTGTGCAGGTATACATGGCTCCCAGGATTTGTTCTTTGCACCATTTCAGCATACTTAGGCATTAGTTTATATGTTGTCACTGGATCACCACCCATCAACTCCTCAGCTCTCTGTTTTACTCTATATATCTCCATATATGGTACTGTCACACCCAAAGTATTTGTTGACCACATAATCAGGCTATGCACACTGATTGCAGAATGTTTTTCCAACTCCCCAAGTATGTTCTTAGCCAGCCAATTCATATCAGCTTCTTTTGGATTCACATTTCTTACACATGTATGACTTCTATGGTATGTCTTCACAACAAAGGTGCATCCATTTACCTTGGATGCATGCAATCTCCAGTTACATCCAGCCCCCTCACACTTTGCAGTGAATCTAGTACTCTCATTTTTTTTTACCCCTGTGCACTTGAAACCTACCTTTATGGAGTACTCTTTCACCCTTTTCCTCAATTCATTCACAAACATAAAAGTGTCTCCAACTTCAAACTCTTTGTCCCACTGGACATTGTTGGTCTGAAACTCATCATCTATCCACTCATCATCACTAAGTAGTGGCTGATCAACATCATCATCATCATCATTAGTTCCTTGGTGAATGTTACTCCTATCACCACCTCTCTTCCTTCTTGTCTCAGTGCTTGCCTTTTGAGGGCCTGCAGTACCTTCATCATCATCTTCACTTGGCATTTCATCTTCAAAGTATGTCCTAGTAAAGCCTATCTCCTCTTCCTCAGAATCATAGAGGTATTCATTATCAGGGGCATCATCCTCTCAATCCATTCCCTCTTCCTCTTCTTCAATTTCAATTTCAACTACTTTGCATTTTCCCTTACCCTTGTCCCTAACTGGTTTACTGCTTTCAGGAGATTCATGTGTAGCTTGAGTTTCAGGGGAAGCTTGTGTTTGGTTAGTTTGAGGAGTTGTGTTCAAATTGGCAAAGTGATTTTCTAAGAATGCATCAACATCAAACCCCACCAACACATCAGCAGACATGTTTGGATGCACATCAGTTTCATTGTCAAATGTTGGTATGTAGGCATAATCAGTAGTAGGTATGACTTTGGGAGAGGGAGGAGGTTGTCCTGGTTCTGGTTCAGCAGTAGGTACAGGTTTGGGAGAGGGAGGAGGTTGTTATGGTTCTGGATCGGGAGTGGGATTTGGTTGTTTTGGTTCAGGAGTGGGAATGGGTTGTTCATCGGTGGTTGGTTCCTCAGTAAGATCAACAAACATTGGTTCCCTAGGAGGCCCCCTAGGTTTGCATTTTCTTCTCCTACACTGCCTTGTTCTATGAGGTGGCTCATTTACATTAGTAGTAGGGACATAAGGCTCATCATCATCTTCATCACCCCACACAGTGCTAGCCTTCCTGTTTATCCTAGTAGACTCATCTATAGTTATAGGAACTGCTTCACAGTCTCCACATGCAACTCAACCTCCATATACTTCTTATTCAATTCAAACATTTGCCTAACATCCTCATCATTCACTAGTTCAAACTGATCAAATGAGCCATAAATATCACATTTCATTCTAAAAGCTAAATTTTGAGAACTTCTAACACTCTCCAAAGCAGTAACCATAACATCATTGACAAGTTTTATGTGAGTATACCTGCTGCTTTTCACATTTTCAATCATATGTTGGTCCTTGCCATAGTGTATCCTGATATTGTAAACTCCACCCATGTTTTCTGCAATCCACAACATTAAAACACAATCAAGAACAACCCATAGCAAAAATACAGATAAACCCTAACTCTGCGTGTTGAATAAAAAATTTATGATGTTTTAGTGGTATTTTATTTACGATTCAACACAATGTTCATCTGATAACTCAATATACAAGCATTAATGTGTTCAATCAAACCAAAATTATTAGGATTAAAAAAAAGAAGGGTTTTTCACGTCTGAAATCAACAATTATACCCACAATTCTTCTTCTTAACTGAATTCAGGACCTACGAACAACTAATTACACTACATTGAATCAAAAATAGAACAAAAAAAAAAAAGCTTCCACTTACCTGTAACAATGGCGTCGGTTTAAACCACCAAAAGTGCGCCGAGCTCCACAACACACAAATACGGCTTCTGATCCACTTCACGCGTCTTCCTTTGTCTAATTACAGGGATTACTTGAGTTGTTTGGTCGGAATTTGTTAGCTTGGTGATGGTGATCGAAACAGGGAGAAGGTAGTTGTTTTTGCGGGTTATGAGAGTGAAGGGGAAGGGTTTCTTTCTTTAATGTAATTTCTTTTCTCCTTTTCTTCAATCAAGTAATTATTTTAATTTGAATTTTGCTTTTCTTTATTCTCCCATTCAAAATAATGTCAGCATGTCAAGGGAGAGAAAGAAATTGGCAGGAGAGAGAAATCGATTTTGGTTTGGTCTACTACAGGGGAGAATCTGTTATTGTTCGAATAGAAGGGACCAATCTGTTTAAAGGGCTAATTTAAGGGTACCATTTGTAATTTTCTATACATAACTTATATGTCTATAGCTTCAAATTCAATGTGCCGGAAACAAAACGATACCTCGGGTGGAATTTGTGGAAAAGGACAAGTACTTTGCTCAATTAATACACAATGCTAAGGTATAAGAATTAATTTTAAAATGTTGCGTATTTTTTTTATATTAAAGACTTTTAAAGTTTAGTGTTACCTCTAAGCTCCTGTAATGCTCTTTACGTGCTCCTACAGATTGTGATATTAAGTCGCAGTCTCGCACATTAGAACTATTATTTTTGATTTCATATAGCATGTGCATGTCTTAGTATTTTTATACTCCAAAGTGTCGAAACCAAAATAAAAGGGTGAACAGGTAGTTGTATACCGTATAAACTTAAAAGTGCAGTATATGGTGCAGATTAGTACTGAATACGAATCGAACGAGCCGAGTTTTACACTAAACGAGCCTTGTTCATGAACAATGCACTTATGTTCGTGTTCGAGATCGACGATCTTTTCAAGATCGAGCTCGGCTCGTGTTCGGTCCACTTCTAATTATAATCGAATATGTTCGTGAACAGTTCGTTCGTCTATGTTTGTTTGTGTTCTATTCGTTTGTGTTCGACAATTATGATCGTTTATGTTCGAAAAAGCTTGTTAATGCTCGAAATTTGCTCGTTTAGCTCGAACAAGGTCAAATATATATCAATTTTCAAATCTAACATACACAAGATGCATAAAATACTTCTATTTGTTACATTCGAAACACGAGGTTTCAAATTTCCTTTACAAAATATGCGTTCCACAAATTCGAAACCAAAAATGAAGTTCACAACTTCACATATACATTATCCTCAAAAATGTCTTCGCTTGCGTCACGGTATCTAGGAGGCAATCCTGAAATACAAATTATGTGTACCGAGTTAATATCTTGCAATTCAGATTCATCCATCTAAAGTTAAAACCACAGAATTAAACTCTTCAGGCCAATACCAAGTAAACATAAACTGACTCAAAATTTTATCATCAGAAAAGCATAAATAGTCCAAATAATTCTATAGTTTTGTTTGATTCCATAAACCATAAACAGTAAACAAATAGGACAAAGAATTCATAATATACACCATAACACTACTAGATCATAAACCAAGTTAAAGCTTGAAACTTCAATGACAAATATGCAAAAAAATGAAAAATCTAATCCCATATAGAAACTACGAAACCAAGTCCAAGAAACAAGAGCAATATCCATAACACATCAATAATGATCAAACAAACACAATTCATAAATTCAAAAAAAAAAAAAAAAAAAAAAAAAAAAACAGAAACAAAAAGAAAAACATACCAAAAGCTCCCTTTTGAGATTCTCCGCCATGGTATCATTTTTGCAGACAAAAATATATCCCCCAACAGGATAAATGAACCATCACAACAAGAAAATTATACTACTCATTCTAAGATATGAAATTGATAAATACATTACATTTTCAGAGGGAGCAGTAAATGTGCTTAAAATAGTAGGATAATCAACCACTAGGCATTTTATATTGAGAGACAAAATCAAAGATCTTCAGCAAAGTTCAACACATCAAACCAAACTTAATCCACATATTAAACAGATGTTAAAAATGACAATGAGAAAAAAACTGAAATATAAAAAAAATGTGATTCTCAGACAATCAAACAACACAATTCTAAGTAATATAGCTTGTTAGATTGGTCGCAATGAACTCACATTTATAACTTATGAGTCGGGTAACTTATGGATCAGGTAGTGTAATCACAAATGGATCTTCCATCTTCTGTAAAAGAAAAGGGCAAATATTAGTTTGCGAGTGGTAGTAGGAAAGAAAAATAATAAAGAATTACATAGTAGGAAAGTTAGGAAGCTTTTAATGGAACTAAGACTATAAATTAGATAGTAGGAAAGTATAAATATTAGTTTGCGAGTGGTAGTAGCCTAGTAAGAAAGAAAAATAATAAAGAATTAGCTAGTAGGAAAGTTAGGAAGCTTTTAATGGAACTAAGACTATAAATTAGATAGTAGGGAAGTATAAATATTAGTTTGTGAGTGGTAGTAGCCTAGTAGGAAAGAAAAATAATAAAGAATTAGCTAGTAGGAAAGTTAGGAAGCTTTTAATGGAACTAATAAGACTATAAATTAGATAGTATAAGCTTTGCTTGTTTCTTCTCATCGGCGGCCAATTTCCGGTGTGAATATAAGTGTGGCCTGGTGTCGCTTCTGAACCAGTAGGAAAGTTAAGCTTTGCTTGTTTCTTCTCATCGGCGGCCAATTTCCTCTTCAATTTTGGGCACATGTGTCTGTTCATATTAGTGGTGCTGCCTGTACCATAACGCTTGATTTTTGAACTACAATGTACGCATTGCACATTTGTTGATTTTCCATCGACAAAGTCGACCTCTTTGAAATTATCACATGCCTTCGATGTCCTTTTTCTTTTCTTTCTATAAGAATCAAGCCCATCACCTACACCAGCTTCTTCATTCTCCTTATCGCCCGAATCATCATCTTCGGTTCCCTCTTCATCCTCTTCACCACTACTTAACTGTTCATCTCCATCATCGACGGGTTGATTAATTTCAGCATTAGCTAGCTCTTCTCCAGTAATTAGTGACTCGGGATCAAGAATTTTAGGAGATGTAGCCATTTCAAAACCTTATAGCAAATATATCACAATTATTTATGATTGTGAAATCAACCCCAAACTAATCAACATTTCTAATCCTATAACAAAATGCAATGAATACTCTTGCCCAAAAGCTTCTAGAGTACAATAATTCAATCCAAAACAACCTAAATAGAATCTATAATTTCTTTCCACAATAACCTAAATATGAGGAAGTACATTGTTTATAAAGTAGAGATTGAGATTTGAGAATTAACCTGCAGAGAAGAGCAGCAGATCGGAAGTTCGGAACTCGTCGGAGGAGAGCCCAGCCGCCGGAAGTCGTCGGAGGGGGAGTGGCGGCAGAATTGGAGCAGCAGATCGGAACTTGGACAAGATTGGAAGTGGAGCATAGTAGAGGAGAGGTGCGGCGGTAGAGGAGAGGTGCGGCGGTATAGGAGATGCGGCGGTAGAGGAGTGGAGCAGAGTGCGGCGGTGGAGACGAAGGAGGAAGTCGATTGTTGGAAGAAGATGAAGGAAGAAGTCGACTGGAACTGGAGTAGTGGAGTGTTTGAATAATTGGATCTGGATGTTAGGTTTAGGTATAACTGTTTTGTTTTATATAAATATAATTATAAAAATAATAATTGAATATATATACACCTATGTTCACGAACCATTCGGGAACACTCGAGCCATAACCAATTAAGCTCGAAACTCGTTCGATAATTACTCGAAACATGTTCGCGAACCATTCGAGTTCGGTCAACTCGATAACGAACCGAGCGTTGACCGAGATTTTTCGCGAACGTTCAAGAACGGCTCTGTTCATTTACACCCCTAGTGTAGATGCCTAAAAATGCAATTTAGAAGAAGCATTAAGGATGTTTTATAACAGTACTAGTAGTACTAACCCGTGGCAACGCCACGGTATAGTTTACTTTTGATAATAAATTAAAAGGGGATGATAAAATAAATTAATCGAGAAAATAAGGTAGTCCTTCTTCATCCAATATTATATCATTGAGTGTTTATTTATGTTAACTATAGAAAATGTAAGAATAGAGTCCTATTGTATCTGACCTGTTAATTAGTAACGGATACATTTTTTTTTTTAATTCTATCCCTCAACCAGAACCAAATTAAAATACAAAAGTATACAATACAATCAATAGGGTTGTTGCTGCGGTGATATGTGGTCACTCCACCACACACACACAAAAAAATATTATACAAACATATTTCACATGTTATTGTTGTTTTTTCCAACCCACCGGTTCCCAACAACCCCGTGGTGGTATGCGTCACCCCACCAAAGACACAAAATTTATTATCTACGAACATAATTTTACATGGTACGGTTGTCCCCCCGGCGGTCCCGTTATGGATGAAGAAAGTATAGAGAGATAGAAGAGAGTTTTCCGTCATGGAGATAAAGAAAGTAGAGAGAATATCGAAGAGAGTTTCTCCACCTAGAGAGTATCATATCCCCCAGGCCCGTTATGGATCAAGAAAGTAGAGAGAAGATTGAAGAGAGTATATGCAGAACCCCCCCCCTCCTTCCCCGCGGGGAAAAATGTAGTTTTTACTAACTTAATCATAAAATGTTGTAGTCGGGTCTTGTAACAAAGGTATGGAACGGGTTCGAGTATATGCCAGGTCGGACCTGAACATCATTAATTCGAACGGGGTTGAATTCGGGTTGGATGGAACCAGCCCTTCCAACCAGAGACCGTAGAGAAGAGAACCCTTATACATCATCCTACCGATTGAATCTTATACATAAAGAAAAGGAAATTGAAGGTCTTTATATGTAAAATGTTGTTGATAGACATGTAAAGATCAACATACCACCAATTATCTCACGTGTATCTCTTCTATCTTCTGGAACTGAAAAGAGCACATCTAGTACACGATTCATAGAACATTAGTTGAAGGGACTATGTCAAGTATAGATCCAAAGGTCCTCCTACTGGATTTATGCCCATTAAGAAAAATGCATATTCAACAGTAAATCATGCAAATCTGAAGGTATAAAATATAATTAAATTTCATTGAACAATGTAATATTGATTACTTGAGTCCGATAAAATGATTGGATTCATTTCACTATATTAAATTTAAAACTAATAATTTGGAATCATATATTACCAAATATACAACCTCAATTGGATTTCATAAATACCTTTAAATGTAAAAAATAAAAATTTGTCATGCATCAACAAATTGGGAAGCATATAGAAGATGGGCATCATAATTACCTCAAGTATTTGAAACATTCAAACCCATTCTTATATATAGGAGTTTGGTGATCTTCGATTTGAGTGTTTTTATATTCAACAATTTTTTTTAATACCATTCTTATATGCATTATGTAAATTCACTATATGTGCCTAAATTCAGTATGTGGGTGTCGATTTTAATGAAATTATAGGATTTAGAAAATTTGATTGGTCACATTTATAAATAGTTACAACGGTTTAATATCATTGGTAGAATTATGTGACCAAAATCAAATTTCAATTGTAAAGGTAACAGAACCAAATACACATTAACTTGGCATCAAACATAAATTTACCTTGATTATAATTGTTTTGTAATTTTTTAATCCAAAAAAATGAAAGAATTCCTCACATTGATTTGAGGCCAAAGTACTATAGTATAGCTAGAATTGATAATAAAAATTGGTCCTTATAATATATGGATAGATCTCATCTTCACATGCCTAAAAATTGAAAATTATTTTTTTACTTTATTCTTTACCTTCTCACCTCTTCTACGATTATTCATTATCTCTCATACATAAATATTTAGAGAAAGTCTAACCCTAAATTAAAAAATAAAAAGAAACGTAGAGAGTTAACAAAACTTTAAATTCTACATTGCCATTTAAAATGAATTTCTCTTGACATTAATTTTATATTAGAAAATGTCCAAGTAATTAGATAGCGCTCCAAGTATCATTTATGCACATGCGGATCATGTGTACTTAGTAAACCATCAACTTTAGAATATAGTAGAAAAATATACGAAAGTGCCCGGAATAACCGAAAGTGCATGGTATGGTCATATGGAGGCTAATCAAAATAATCGTATATTTTAGTTTGTCCAGAATGTTTGATGCTAAGCTATTTAAAATGAGTCTCTTTTTGAACGCTTGATGCTACGTTATTTATTTATAATGTGTTTTAATGAGTCACTTTTAATTTTTTAAATTTCATTATTTCATTTTATATTATTTAATAAATTTATATTTTATTTTAATGAATAAAATAATTTATTTAATTAATAAAAGTAGTATTTAAGATTGGTGTCTATAGATTCGTCTTGTCGTGGCGAATTCAAATATATGTTAAAAATATTTTTTAGATTTTTGTAGATAAATTTATATGAGATTAATATTTTATTTTAGTGAATGAAATAATTTATTTAATTAATAATAATAATAATAATAATAATAATAATAATAATAATAATAATAATATAGATTGGTGTCTATAGGTTTGTCTTGTCATGGTGAATTCAAATATATGTTTAAAATATTATTCGGAGTTTTGTAGATAAATTTATATGAGATTTAATCAAAGCTATATATGTAGTCAACGTACCAAAATAAACTATGAAAGATATACTGGTTGAAAATGCAACTAATTCCACAAAATTCCATGTAGGATTTTAATAAATACTTTATTTTTAAAATTAAAATTCCATTATTTCATTTTATCTTATTTAATAAGGACTAGGTCTTATGAGAGACGGTCTTATAGAGAGACTAAAAGAGACTGACAAAATTACAGTTATATCCAAAAACATTAGAGATTTTACTAAGAATATCGGTGATATATATATATATATATATATATATATATATATATATATATATATATATATATATATATATATATATATATAAATGATATAAAATGTCTACTCATAAAACATTACTGATATTGTTTAAAACATTATACATATAATTAAGAACATCAATCCGTCTCTCAGGTCTCTCACTAATACACGTCTCTCCTAAGACTTGGTGTTTAATAAATTAATATTTAATTTTAATGAAGAAAATAATTTATTTAATAATAGTATTCAAGATTGGTGTATATGGATTCGTCTTGTCACGACGAATTTAAATATATGTTCAAAATATTTTTTGGATTTTTGCAGATAAAGTTATATGAAATTTAATAAAAATTATATATACAGTTAACATACAAAAAAATAACATTGACATATATATATATATATATATATATATATATATATATATATATATATATATATATATATATATATATATATATATATATATATATTGGCTAAAATATAATTAATTTCACAAAATTCCACATAAGACTGAATGAATCTGGTGATATTTAACTCCTTGTGGATGGATGGATTGTAACACTTCCTCTTAGATGTATATCTAACTTTTTATATTATTATTATTTTTTTTTTTCGTGCTGAAAAGAATGTATTAAGACTTGCGAGTCAGAGTCGATCCCTAAAATGGGAATTATAGGAATCGGGGGATTTACCCATAATTTCTCCCAAAAAATCCTATTACAACCTAATTTGGCCAAAAATGATACGCACAGTTATTTCCCGACCTGTTAATCTTGTGTAATTCGATCTCCCATGGATTTCCTAGTAGCAGCTTGCACTTCTCAACCTCATAAGAAGATTCAGTTGGCGGTGGCTCAGCCTCAATGACCCAATTAAACACTTCATGTGAATCCATTTCGACAGTTAGCTGGTGAATTCTCTGGTCCCATGCTAATTCGAGACCTTTGAGGAGACTCTTGAGCTCTGTTTCATTTACAATGGGTTGCTCTATTGTTTTGGAAAACCCCATAATCCATCCATCCGCCCTCACTGTTACGCAAAGCTCCTCCAATGGCAGCTAGGTTTAAATCGGGTTTGCAGCATCCATCTACATTCAATTTAACCCAGCCAGATTCTGGTTTCTCCCAATTTCCTTGATGACTTCCTCTATCATTTGGATTAAACCTCAGATTCAGCTCCCAACTAATTTATTTAAGGGAAAATTACGCAAACACCCCCTGCATTTATACTCCCTTACTAAAAAGTCCCTGCTTTTATCGAAATTACACACACCACCCCCGGATGTACTCCATACCCCTCCGATTTCACGTTGACCGTTAGTCAATGCCGTTTGCTGACGTCATTAATTTAAAAAAAATCATTATTTAAAAGAAAACAATACATTTTTCTTGAAAAAATATTTTTTTATATTTTATTTTATCGTTTTTAATTTTATTTACACTTTCACAAAAGTAGAACTAATCAAGAGTTGAAGACCATATAGTAGAATATACTAATATCATCATGATTCAATCCCATTCCATTATGAAACCAAGCATCTCCACATTTCCAATTCCAATCAAAGCTGCATCGTTTTCACCCGAACTATCACAATCCACTCAACAACAGTATCAGAAAACCCACTCAATTCATTCATTCATCCATCCCAATTCACGCACCCCGAGAAACAGAACCAGAGAATCCATTTCCATGGCCATTTTGCTGCTGCTGCACAATCTTCATCATCTTCAAATGCTTCCCACTCCAAACCTCCATCAGCTTCATCTCCTTGGCCTCCGCATCTCTTTGCAACGCATTCAGCTGCTCTCTATACTCCCCTTCCATCCTACTCAAATACGCCGCCTCCTCCTCCCTCAACCGCCGTATCTTCGCCTCGATCTCCTCCGTCTTCTCCTTCCTCCGCCTCCAGCTGCTGCTCCAGCCTGTTCAGTCTCCACGTCGCCTCCTTCTGCCTCATCCAATTCTCCTTCCCTTCCTCCACCTCCTTACAATGCTGGATCAAAACCCCCAAATTCTGAACCGGATTCAATAACGATGGGGAAAAGGACAAAAGGGGACGAAAGTGTAAATAAAATTAAAAATGATAAAATAAAATATAAAAAAATATATTTTTTTCCAGAAAAATGTATTTTTTTTAAATATTTTTTTTTCGGAAAATTTTTTTTTTTCGAATTTTTTTAAATTAATGACGTCATTATTTGAATAATGACGTCATCAAACAGTATTGACTAACGGTCAATGTGAAATCGGAGGGGTATGGAGTCCATCCGGAGGTGGTGTGTGTAATTTTGATAAAGCAGGGACTTTTTAGTAAGGGGGTATAAATGCAGGGGGTGTTTGTGTAATTTACACTATAATTTTATATTTTTCACTGATAATTTAATTCAATCAAAGTGTTATAACTTTATATCATCCACTAATGACACATACACGTAATATATACTCCTTCCGTTCCGAATTCAACTTCCCGCATTCCATTTTGGGACGTCCCAATAACTTTTCATCATTTAAATGGAAATCTATCAGCTACTTTATTCACTTCCTCTCATACTTTATTTTTTCCTACGTCATTTAATATCTTTTCTACTTTTAACTATCCTTCCTACTTTATTCACTATTTTCTTAAAACTTTTGATTGGGCTCGCGGGAAGTTGAATTCGGAATGGAGGGGGTATAATGTTATAACTATAATCTCCTTATTTTACGTGTGGAAGTGATTTCTATTATACTCAACAACTATATATATATATATATATATATATATATATATATATATATATATTTATATATATACATGTATATATATATATATATATATATATATATATATCATGAAATCACAAATTAGAGAAAGAAACAAAAAAAACTTGAAAAAAATAAAAAAAAAATGAATGTATGTTAGTAGGAGTACCAGTAATTCCACCGTTCCTTGATCAATCAATGAATCACATATTCACAATACTTTATTCATTCTATTAAATGGTTTAGTGGGTAAAATATTAAGTATAAATTAGACTTAAAGATAAATAATTACTTCTATATTCCTATATACCATAGTAGTTGGAAAAAATTGAGTGGGGTTCAGTGCACCCACTGAAGCACACCTCCCTTCGCCACTGGCTGAATGTACGATACACTGACTGGAAAGTAAATTGTCCCCGCACAGTTCCATTCCCTATATAGAACTCTATCCTTTTCATCACTAAGCATCAATTGAGCTTGCATAAGCTCTTCTTTCAGTGCGTCTGAGATTGACGTATGCAGTGCAGAGAAGATCCAAGAGCCATATACCTGCAGAACTTTGTCAAGGGTAACATCATAATCTCCAGGATCAATGTAATTGACCTGCGTCCATAGCCTTTCACTACGAAGCCAACTGTCCAGCCAGAACATCATGCGTTTCCCATCTCCTAGTTGCCATCTAAAGTGTTGAGACAGACTTTGCGCACACTTTGTCACTCCTTTCCAACACTGGGTTTAGAAGCATAATGGAGAACACTTTTGTTCTTCAGGCACTTACTCTTTACCGAACTCATTCAGATCGTATCTTCCTCCCACATAATTTTCCATACGATTTTTGAGAGCAAAGCTTCATTGTTTTCTCGGGATTAATAATGAGGATTGAATTTCAACCCATCATTTTTTCAATTAATGCGATGTCCATTTTATAATAATGTCGCACTAAGTCGCATATCTATTACTATTATAAAAGTAAACACTATCAGAGTAGTTAGGGGACCAACTTTTCTTTTTTTCCTTTTTTACCCGTTATTTTGACATCTTTTTTCCCTGCAACACATTATATGGTTTAATCTTATTAAAAATTGCACTATAATTAATAGTTCTATGATAATGTAAGTTATTAAATTATAGAGTAGTTTTTTTTCCAACAATAACAATAAGTTGAATATTATATGGTTTAATCTTATTTATAATTTATATGGTTTACTCACGTGCCAATTTTCTTGTAATCTTTAACAATATTATAATTTATAAGAGTGAATTGCTTTAACACCCGTAATGTTTTAAACATAACAAAATATACAAAATAAAAATAAAAATTAACCCTACATTAATTAAAAATTTACAAAACATCCATATCAACTTAAAAGAAAATAGAAATAAAAAAAGGTTGACACACAGAAGCTCCGAGCTTCAATGTTCTTCCATGGTGGCTCAACAATGATGGTCAACTTTTGGATGACTCCCATAATGATCAAACAAAGCAAAGCTGCACTCCTCTTTTGCTGATGCACTTGTGTTTTTCGAATAATTATTACAATAATGGCCAGCTTCTTTTTTCCCCTATTTTTGTGTCAAAACTCATGGATTAGTCAACTTTTCTTTTCTCTTTTTTTTTTTTTTTTTTTTTTTTTTTAGGAAAACAGATTAACTAAATTACATCAAAATCTAAAAAAGGCAAAATGATAGTCGGAGGTTGTTCCCATAGGATATCGTCTCCAACTTCAACTTTCAGTGACTTTGCTAAAGTCGCCATTGCATCAGCAGCTCGATTCTTCACTCGCGGGATCCACTCAATTCTAATATCCCATGGTTTTCTGATCAAAAGGTCTAGGCATTCCTTAAAGATTTCCCCATTTCTTCAGTAAAGCTTCCACAACCAACTGTTGTTGGTCTGATATTCGTTATTCAAAAAATGTCCAAGAAATGTCGAGTAAGTATAGTAAAAGGGAAGATTTTCCTAAACTATAGGAAAATCCGGTTTTTATAATAAAGAACCGGTCAGAAATACTACAAACTGGTCAGTAGCTTTTATATAAATACCTCAAATAAACAACACAATCTCTCACAAAAACCATATCACTCAACCATCTTTTTCTCTCTACAAAAATTCAAACCCTAGTGAGAGAAACATTCAAAAAATACAAAAATTTCTCTTAGCTTATATTCCTGTAGATCGAACTTCAATTCGCCGACATCTTCTGACTCGATCCGCCGTCGATCCTCCCCGTAGGGATGAAAAACGTCCCCACCGTCTGACCGGAGTAGACCAACTGCAGTGAGCAGTCGAAGTGCGAGAATTCATCGCAATTGGGGTTCCTAACAGTGACGAAATGGACTCGGCATGATGGTGGTGGCGTTGTTGTAGAGAAAAAGGTAAGCCTCTGCTTATTTATATTAACTTCCTTTTGTCCAGAGTAGGCTGGGTAATTGGTGAAAGACGATATTTATATTTTAGGAATAGACTTCTAAACTTTGCTGAAATTGATTGATCTGTGGTGAATGCTTCTCATGTTCCTTTAGTATTGGGTATGAATAGCTTTTGCACACTGTTCTAGATCTTTGACGAATGAAATGATTTGACTCTGTTCGTGGGCAGATTTGTGAGAGAAGGGGTAGAAACGACTGTTTTGATCCATAATATTTCATACACGTTGAAAAAATGTTCCAATCTTATTGCTATGTGCCCTCTCACGCTTTTCAGTTTCATAGTAGAAATAGCTTTCTCGATTTTATTAGAAGAACCAACTGCATGTGATTGAAGCTCTCCTCTTTTCTGCCAAATCTCTGATTGATTTGTCTGTGTTACGAGTTGATGTTTTTCAGATCTGAAATTTGTACAGTAAAAGTCGAATTATTTCGCAATCATGTTATATGTTGTTTTGTTATAGTTTTAAGAGCTGGTGTTATAGTTTTAAGCATCATTGTTATGGTTTTAGCTTATGTTGAATATTTCCGCCTGTTATTATTTTAGAGCATATGTTATAGTTTCAAGGCATATTATTGTAGTTTTAAGCAGCAACGCTAACGTTTTTAGTCTCTGGTGAAATATTAATGATTTGATTTTTTACAAATACTTTGTTATAGTTTTAAAAAGCATTGTTATAGTTTTAAGAGGCACTGTTATGGTTTTAAGCATCAATGTTATTGTTTTTAGCTTGTATTGCATGTTCGTGCTTTGTTATAGTTTTAAGAGGTATTTTATAGTTTTAAGATGCATTGTTATCGTTTTATGCATTAATGTTACTATATATAGTTTATGTTGAATATTTCTGCTTGTTATTGATCTTAACGCATGTGTTATAGTTTTAGATTTATTGTTGTTGTTTTAAGCATCAACGTTAGTGTTTTAGCTTCAGAGAAATATTTATGATTTGAGTTTTTGCAAATGTTTTATTATAGTTTTAAGATGCAGTGTTATGATTTTATGTATCAATGTTACTGTTTTAAACTTGTGTTGCATGTTCCTGCTTTGTTATAGTTTTAAGATGCACTGTGTTGATTTTAAGAATCAATGTTACTGTTTTTAGCTTGTGTTGCATGTTCCTTCTTTGTTTTTAAGCACCAATATGATAGTTTTGATGAGAGTTGTTATGGTTTTAACACAGTTAGTGAATGTTTTAAGCAGGTGCTGATGATGACATCGAGTTTGATGATAGTTCTCTCAAAGGTGTCACTGCAGTATTGAAGCAACAAGCACAAGCAACAAAAGGCAGGAAGCCGAAGTTCACCAACAAGTTGAATCGAAAAAAGCCTATTTTAACAGCTCAGTTTGCATTTACTCAAGAAACACCGAACGAACGTTTATTGTAATTTTTTTCCTATGAGAATATATGTTTTAACTGATTGAATGTTTCAAGTAGTTTATTTTAAGGTTGTTTATCAATGTTTTAATGTCATCCCTGAAACGTTTAGACTTGTTTAATGGTGGTTTAATGATATTAGATTGTCACTTAAAACTATGATAAATCATCTTAAAACTATCATGTAGCTCCTTAAAACCATCACACCATCTCTTAAAAATTAACAAAAGAGATTAAAATCATAATTGAAACATACAATACCGACACATTAAAATATTAACAAAATACGTTAAAACTGAAACTGAAACTCTCAATGCTAACAACTTAAAACCATAACATAATCTATTGAAAGCATAACGAAAAGTGTATGACTCGACGTTTTTTTAAAAAACTCGGTCGGTCAGACCGCTAAAATTCAAAACTGTAAAAAATCATAAAAAAATATTGACTTTCCTATGTTTTAGAAAATTTTTACCTTTTTAAATACTTTCGCAAAAATGTCAGTATATGAAAAATAGAGTTTATTAGGCTAACGATGTAGTCACGTGTCCTGCCAAAAACTGTTGTGGTTAAACTAATTTATCGTGTATTCGTGTACTACCATTCAATTGTTCTAATCCTAGATTTATCCGGTCAACACTTTAAACATTTTCCAAATTCCAATTAATGCGAAAGATTACGACAGTGTGTATTATAATCACAGCCAAATACATTTCATTGGCTAACAATTGTTAAAAGATTACGACAGTGTGTAGTATATATTTTTCTCGGGAAGCATAATTGTTACGAAATGATCTTAATTCTTAATGGTCAAATATTATACTTATGAGACTTGGTCTGCTTAGTGAAGGTTTACCTTAATCCTTAAAGACTTGATCAAATGATGCACTCGCCTATCATGAATATCACACACTCAGCCACCCATGTGTTACTCATACTTACGTCCACATAACATCATACATAATAATTAATAATTAATTAATGCATAGTTTTATGTAACAAATACCATGAATTGTGCAATTTGTGTAAATGTATGGTTATTTATTATTTATTGGGTGTGTGATCGGTTCCTTTTACATTTTTAGTAATGTAAAGATATGTGAGGGGTTAAAAAAATAAAATATAATAAATATATAAATTGCAGGATGCGAACAAGTTTTTTGGAAGAAGAGGCGAAACTACGAAGTTACTTGTAGTAGAACATAAGCCCTATGGAACAAGAGGGCAAAACTATTAAATTATATGGAGTCATAATAGCATTATAATCGGTTGAGACACCCATCATTAAATTGAAGCTACTCTTAAATTGAGTCATCAATTCCTTTTAATTCCTTGTTTAGGGAAATAATTATCCAAATCATACATAATTTACATGATTCTCTCACAAATGATGTAGTACATTCTAACAAAAAACGAAACCTGACATAGATTTACCGTTTACGAAATCAATAATACTTTAACTTAGTTGTTACAAAACTACGGTCGATGAGGCTGACCCAGAGAAAGATTCAGTAAGCTTTGAAGATTTCGCACTATCACCCGACATAGCTTGGCTACTTGCAAATGAACCATCAGTTACATATCGCGACGTAGGCATATGATGAAAGAATCGGCAATGGACCTCCATCAAGCACACGAGCTGCTTCCTTGATCGAAGGTCGTGAATTGCTATTCTGACTGGCACACCATAGGCCTACAGTCATTATCCGAACTAATTCCCCTATGTTGTGGTCAGAAACTATTCCAGGATCAGCTGCCTCATGGAGTCTTCCAGATCCATACATACTCCACACCCATTCGACCAAGTTTACTCTACCTTGTTCGACCCCACCATGTATAGCTCTCTTCCCTGTAGCTATCTCCAATGCCACTACGCCAAAACTATACACATCTGTTTCCTTGCTAGCCTTAGCTGTCTCCAAAAGTAATTCGGGAGCCATGTATCCTATAGTGCCTGCAGGAACAGTCGTATCAGATCCACTTTCGTGATCAACCAACCGTGCGAGTCCAAAATCTCCTAGCTTGACCTTGAAGTTCGCATCTAACATGACATTGCTAGACTTAATATTCCCATGCAGGACACAATAGTCCCACTTCGTGCAGATGACCAAATCCTTTGCGATCTGGTGCCTGATCCTCCAACTCAACAAACTTGCCCTGTTAAAAAGATGGGAATCTAAACTGCCTTTAGGCATAAACTCATAAACAAGGAGAAGTTCTTGTCTTTTTTCGTGGCACCATCCAAGGAGTCGCACCAAATTTTTATGCCTCAATGTGCTTATAATCTTCACTTCTGCTACATATTCCTTTATTCCCTGCCTAGAACCACTCGAAATTCTTTTCACAGCAATGAACAAACTGATGTCTTTGAGGAAACCTTTGTAAACACTACCAAAACCACCCTCACCGAGCTTATTATCTTGTGCAAAACTATTTGTCGCCCCCTTGAGATCCTCATAGGAAAACTTTGTAGGTGTTATATCTTGTTGAACTTGATCACAAATTGTCGAGAGTCCAAGAGTTTCATAAACTCCCTCCTGTTTTGCTTTTCCCGTTTTCCTGGCATAATAGATTAGCAACCCCAACACCAATAATGCAACCATAAGACCTCCAACCGCCAAACCTATAACGAGAACTCTTTCCCTCTTTGCTTTGTCTAGTGTGGCTTCTTGATGATTTGTTTCTTTAATATTCAACTCAAGATTAGAACTGAAGTTCCATGAATAGAGTGTATGCAATGCAGTATAAACACCTGTTGCAGCAGAGAAGCCAAAAGTGACGAATTCTGGCAAATAATCCCTCAAGTCCACGGTGTAAGAGAATTCTGTGTGCGCCAATAGCCGTTGCCGGCCCAAAAGGTGAAGACTACACTAAGGTTCTTGGATTGAGCAGTATATATAATCTTGGCTTCCTGTCGCACCATTTTGGTAGTGTTACTCGGCCACCACATATTATACCGACGAGACCTCATTGAGTTGATATCAATGCCCACATGTGTAACCTCCGGATCCCAATCATTTGAGAAGATGTCAAACTCTACAGCAGCATAAGGGTCATTCGTTGAGATGCCTAAACTCCCACTTCCAAAACTTCCTGGGTCGACTTTCGAACCGTTAGGCGAGAGAAAGAAGGCCATCCCATCCCCACATGTAGCTTCAGGTGAATTGATGGAAAACGAGAAGTGTGTTTCGTAGTCTGTGAGATTCCTTGAGGCTCGATCCCAAAGATATAGGGGTTGGAAATATGTTGCCCGTCCCACCTGGAATTGGTCTTGGTTTGTGAGCTGGATAGCTTCGCTGACCACAGAAGCTGATCCCTCATAAATAATCGAATTGCCATAGTTGGTTGTGAAGTTAGAGAAATTGAAGGATAAAGGAGATGCAAAAGGACTCATCACAAGGATGATAATAAGAATGGTACTGAACCTGACATTCTTGAGGCATGCCATTTTCAGAATAATAAGACAAAATATTAATGGTTTTCAAGCTATCAGTTTGCGTCTGCAAACTTTTTGTTACTGCAGATAGGATTAATGATCAGTGATTGCATAAAGACGTTTTAGCGTCATACTATTTGTAACCAGCAATCTTCTTTGGTTATTACGATATTGGATATCTCCCAAATGTATCCAACCAGAGTACCAAACAACTTGAGCCGAAAAGAATCTGAACAGTAATACATACATTGTTCCTGCTGCCAAACAAGGATACTTCAGGTTAGCTAAATATATAGAACATATACAAGTCGTGTTGCATCAATTTTAATGGCTGGAACCTGGACTCATGAGATAGCCAAGATACTCTGGCACATCAATAACATTATATGCAAGTTTGTTACAATATTCAAACCAAAACACCATTCGGAACAATTTATGATTTCCAAGTAGGGGTGTTAACGAGCCGAGCTGAATCGAACGTGGACCTTATTGAGCGCCTGATCGTCTCATAGAATATACCCACATAAAATTATATGTATATATTTTTAAATATAACTACAATTACAAAGTATATAATTATAAATATATCTTTATTTATATATTCACTAATTTCAAGAAGCCAAGCTTTTTCCAGAGTCTTTCGTGACGATCAATAGCAGTCGAAATGCTCGATCAAGTCCGTGTTGACCGAAACGAAATTTCTAGAGTTTTTAAGCGAAATTTCTTTGCGATTAAACGATTAGATTAACACCTCTATTTCCAACAACGCTTTGTTCTATTTTAAAAGTGTTAATTACACAAACACCCCCTGCATTCCCCTTTAACGTTGACCACAAGTCAACGCCTTCAGCCAACATAGTTGACCAATTTATTTTAAAAGAAAATTTCTGAAATTTTGTTTCGATATGTGACGACATGGCTTATATGTCATAAAGAAAAGTTTGAAAATACTAATTTGCCCCTGCCAACTTCTAAATTCCTTTATTTCTTCTTTCACTCTGCTTCTTTCACCATTTTCAAGTGACAATTGACAAAATCATAGACGATACAATTAGCTATAGTACTAACTAAACGCTTCGTCACATATGAATCAAACCATGAGTTGCATTGCAGTAGCAGTACTTTTAATGCAGGGTGACATTACATATGCATAACATTGTATTTCACGCAGTGTATGTTAAAATCCTAAAATGATCTGCGAGCTCTTATTTAACACCCTGTCATCAACCACGTGATATTGTTACGGAGTGATATCGTCGGAATTTGGTACTTAAAAAAAATATTTTCACAAAAAGTTTATTTATGTACAAAGTTCTATGTAAAAAGTTTATTTATGTACACAGTTCTCAAGAAATACCAATATAAACCATTTTGTAACAAATATTCATTTTTGATAATGTAGAGTATTTATATTCTAAAAAAAAATGTATGAAGTTATACGTGACACTTAAAAATATACTCCCTCCGCTGAAGAACTTCATACATTAGAGTTGACAAGTAATTTTATGTGAAAAGTTAAAAGTAATAATAAAATATAAAAAATGTGAAAGAAAAGTATACTTATAATGTCAAAATGTATAACTTGCGTGTAAAGTTAAAATTATTTATTATTTGTTAGGTACTGTAAGGTAGTTTCCCTTTTTAGTAATGAAGTTGGTGGCAAATGTATAAAAATCTATAGGACGGAGAGAGTAATATATAAGGAGTTTTACGGGACAGATGAAGGATGGAGTAATGTACAAAATAAGTACAAACGCTGTATGGTAGCAGTAAGATTATAGTAGTAATTTATAATCAAGTCTGTTGGAATGCACAGACTTGCATTCAAAGCAGAACATCTTTCAGAACAATTTATGATTTCCAACAGCGTTTTGCTCTATATGAAAAAACATCTACATGTGATGATACATCAAACGCCTCTGATGTTACATTAAATTCAAATGGTTCAAATCAGGGGAACAAAAGAACAAGCTAAGATTAAGCAACTGAACCCACCGAAAAACGGTCCAAATTTTCTGTTTGCAATTGGGTAAGATGAGAGCACACTTTCTTTGGGAAGGAAACATTATTTCACTGAGATGAAGTAGCTTCTTTCTTCTCACCCAAGTACCTGGAAAAAAGAATGACAGTTGAACGATGAGTTTTGCTTATTGCATAAATGGTATCAGAAAAAAGAGGAAATAAATGGGTCAAGATGTCCTAGTGAAACAATAACTACAAGTACGATGTGAAACACTAATGATGTAAAGTGGAAATATACTGAAACGTCGATAGGACGAACATCAGTACACACCATAAGTCAGAACATAATTCCTCAGACCCATTGGACCTTTCTCATTGATCATTCAATCATCAGATTCGTGGTTTAAAAACATTAAGTTAATGGTAACAAATATATGAAGCTGAATAAGAAATTGTCCTGTCCTCTTTTTTTAAAATTTTAATTCTGGTGTATTTACTGGGGAAATGATCAGAAAGCATTTATTCAAGAAATAACCTATAAGAAGAAAAAACTGTAGCACATAACATAAACAACTAAACCAGTATAAAGAGCCGCACTTTGTATTCTAGATAATGAATGTGGTGTCCTAGAGACCTTTGAAAATTTACACCCTAATAATTCGGAACGGACTCACCCCTGACCCTTGGCCCAGCGAGAGAGTTGATAGAGTTGCACTGTCTCATTCGAAGCATGGCATGCAAGTAACAAATAGTTACGAGGCTGCACCATCCACGCAAACCTCATGAACAGTGCAGAATATACACACATTGCTGCATAGAAAAGAAAAGGATAAGGTTTTTTATAATTACTGAGAAAAATTAGCAGTGCATCTCAAATTCAACAATGAACCTCCAGTCATGTTGCCGGATATCATCTCTGGAGGTTTCTTCATGTCAACGAGCCCCTGCAAACAGACTAAGAGGCTCAGAATGATATCCGAGCAGTGAATTTAGTTCATGTCAGTCATATAGGAAGAGACACATACAGCAATAACAAATCCCCAGTTGGCAACAGGACCCCAAAAATGAGTTGTTTTAGGTCCCACGGGACTGTTCAGAAATGCTTTGAAGGCAGTCATTAGAAACCGTGGGGAGACACTGAACCTGCAATGTGAAGAAAGAAACATCAGATGTTTTCAGAGGAAAGATCAAAAGGTGTAGAAGCTAGACAGCAAGTAAAAGTGAATAGAAAGTATGAAAGTCACCAAGACAAAGATACAACCAGTTGCAATTGGACTTTCACAAACTATGATATGTCGAAACTTTACAATGAAACACGATTTACTCAGCTTTAATTTCGTATACGAGTCCCCAAGCCAACACATTGCTACATTCAAGCAAAGAATTCCATAACTTATAATATAGACGATACCAATGCCTCCTAGCAAATTTTAGAAATTTTTTTTTCTAAAATTTGCTGAACCTCCTGATGTAATAACACTTGAGAAACCAATATATTGAGTTCAGGAAGTAAGTACTATAGGAGAAAGCAACCAGCCAAGAAATAGAGGCATTTATCAATATCATGAAAGCAATATTACTTCAGAATAAACGCAAACAGACCCAGATGAAAAACCAATGCATACAACTGCTACTTCTAATCGAAAGCAAGAAGTATCCACCTTAGTACTACTGGTTTCACTGTTTCACATAATCACTCAAATCAAGAATGAAAGTTTCAAAAGTTTACACGGATATTCTTGCAGCACAACCTTGATTAGACAAACATAAATATAGGTAATTTTTTTAAATATTAGTTCACTAGGACAAGTTGCAATCGCAGGTTAACTGTTCAAAATCATCCAAAACAAAGAGCATATCACGAAAATTAACCTCCAAGACAAATAAGGCTGGAACAAAAACTAATTCTACAATCGAAAAGCATCCGGAATAGTCAAACCTAGAAAAAATCTCAAAAGCACTTGCTCATAAGTCAATTATCCCCAAAAAGAATCCAACTTTTTTTTTTCTAAATCCACATTTGTTCTCTCAACTTCTTACAATCTCAATTGTACACAAAACAAAAGAATCAACACAAGAAAACCTACATAAACCAAATAAAAAATTCACCAAAACAAACAGTAACAGAATCAGAAATTTAGAAATAAAATACTGAAATAGGTGTGTAAGCGTAATGAATGAAGATTTGGAGATCATAATTCATACCTTCGCCGGAAATTCTCTCACTGTATGAGAATAATAGGAAGGAGATGGAGAAAATGAGAGAGAGACAAATTATTGCTGTGAGAATAGATGGACAGAGTTGCTGTAGGGTGGAGTCTATACTAATATGCGGGCGGGACTATGGTAACCTATGCTCTTGGTAGGCCCACCATTGTGCTCCTACAAATGCATCTAGAATAGATTCTAGTAGTGTTTAAAAAAAACCCAAATCCGAAAATCCGATCTTATGGGTTCGGGTTTGGATTATAATATTTCATAATAAATTTGGGTTTCGAATCGAATTAAATATACGATTCTCGGCTTATCCGATCCAATAATGAAACAATGCTTTGGCTTTTAAAATATTTTATCGTTTTGACATCGCTGAAAATTGAGAATTCTAATTTCATTGAATTCAAAGTGTCGAAACGATGAAAAAACAAGTCTGTTGTTACAAGGCTATCAAGGACGAGGATGTCCGGAAAATGATGATGCAGTAATTCAACTACTTGTTGATGAAGTGGCAGTTACATATTCTGACGAATGCATACCCACCGGTGGATTAAGAATTGGCAATGGACCTCCATCAAGCACTCGAGCTGCTTCCTTAATCGCAGGTCGTGAATTGACATTCCAACTGGCACACCAGAGGCCTACGGTCATCATCCAAACTAATTCCTCCTCGTTGTGGTCAGAAACTATTCTAGGATCAACTGCCTCATGAAGTCTTCTAGTTTCATACATACTCCACACCCATTCGACCAAGCTTACTTTGTCTTTTCCAGTCCCATCATGTACCGCTCTCATTCCAGTAGCTATCTCCAATACCACAACACCAAAACTATAGACATCTGTTTTCCTTGCTAGCATTGGCTCCCTCTGAAAGTAACTCTGGGGCCATGTATCCAAATGTCCCTGCAGGGTTCGTCGAATAAGATCCCCTTCCGTGATCAGCCAGGCGAGCGAGTCCAAAATCCCCTAGCCTAACCATGAGGTTCGCATCTAACATGATGTTACTAGATTTTATATCTCTATGCAAAACACATCGATTGCACGATTCTTGTAGATAGTGAAGCACATCAGCCAAATCTTTTACAATTTGGAGCCTGATCCCCAATTCAACAAACTTGGTCTGTTAAAAAGATGGAAATCTAAGCTGCCATAAGGCATATATTCATAAACAAGGAGAAGTTCTTGTCTTTTTTCATTGCACCATCCAATAAGCCACACCAAATTTTTATGCCTCAATTTGCTTATAGTGGTCACTTCTGCTTCATACCCCTTTTCGCCCGCTCTAGAATTACAAGAAATTTTCACAACAATATCTAAATTAATTTCATCGAGATGACCTTGATAAACGCAACCAAAACCTCCTTTACCGAGAATTTTATGATTTGCAAAGTTGTTTATCGCGTTCCTGAGATCATCAAATGCAAACTGCTTAGGTGATGTATCTTGGTGAACTTGATCGCAAATCTCTGAGAGTCCAGAGGTTTCATCGACTCCCATCTGTATTTCAGGTGATGTATCCTGGTGAACTTGATGGCAAGTCTCTGAGAGTCCAGAGGTTTCATTGAATCTGGATTCCAGGTGTTGTATCCTGGTGAACTTGATCACAAGTCTCTGAGAGTCTAGAGTTTACATTATCTCCCCCTACGTTCCTTTAATCTCATTCCCGAACCAACACATACATATACGGTTCCATAAACAATACGTAATCAACCCCGACACCAATAACAAAAACACAAGACCTCCGACGGACAACCCTATCAATCGAACAATTCCACTGTTATCGCTCGTAACTGCACTGGGATCTCCTGGTACAAGATTAGAACTGAAGTTCCATGAATAGAGTGTATGCAATGAGGTACAACGGCCGGTTGCAGCTGAGAAGCCAAAAGTTACAAATTTCGGCAAAAGATCCCTTAAGTCAATCGTGTAAGACAGTCCTTGTGTGATCCAAGTACCGTTTCCCCAATATGTGAAGACTACATTAAGGTTTTGGATTGAGCAGTATATTTAATCATTGCTTCCTGTCGCGGACTGTGCATAATGTTGTTGTTACTCCACCACCTCTCATAGGCAAGAGACCTCATTGAGTTGATATTGTTGGAAATAATGAAGAAAAAGAAAAGCAAATAATGCCTTGAGAGGTATATTTACGTGGAGACCATTTCTTAATTATTTGTTAATTAAAAAAATAAAATATATATTCGTAAGATACTCTGTAAGAGTTTCGAATCGATATATTGTTTGCCTAAAATGGACATTGGGTTAGTGAGGAATAAAATGCTCAAAGTTAGAACGTTGAGTGGGTTTGTCCCACATTGTTTGAGATCAAGTGTAGTCTCTAGTTTATAATTTACTAACTCCTACTTAGTGTTCAAATTGTGTAGCTAAATAAGTTGAGTACAAATTCTGGCCAGATTTGTACACGAAACTAGTTGACTAGTCTGTAAGTGGGTGCGCGTGACCATCAGACACGATTGTTGAACCGAACCAAGCTCAAATGGGTTAGCCCTTGTGAGCTATGCTTTTGTTGGTTCAATTTCTTCAACCTTCTAGAAGCTTTTGCTTCAAATTGAAATTTGTAACTCATGTAAGTTACAAATAGTCAATTTGATATTTGTTGCTCCATAAGTTACAAGATTACTCTTGTAATGAATTGGGGTAGTGGAGCATAAGTTACAAATATTTTGTAATGAATTGGTATAATGTAGAATGGGGTTACATTCACATTCCTCAACTATAAAAGGGTCTCATATGCATTGGAAAAGAGTAGAAGAAAACCCACCATTTTCTCTTCTCTCTTTGTGGCTTTTCTTCTCCTCTCCCCTCTCGTATAATCCGGGCTTCAGTTTAGTTCGCCAGGAACAGCTAGCGAGTGCATCTAGTTGTTAAGGTTTAATCATTATATCCTGGGAACAAGCGTTCTACAATACCTCAAGCATCGTAGTGATGAGGGGACGTAATTGTTTTAAGGGAAATATGCAAGCACATGCCTCGGTTCAATGTGCAACAATCTTAAAACAATTACGGAATGTATTCTCTTATCATTTTGGATTTGAGTTTATACTCATTTTGATTGGAGATATTAATTTTATGAGTTTCTTGTGTAGGAAAAAAAAGAAAGAAAGAATTGGTAATCGTTTGATTTCCAACAACAAGTTGTCCTCGATGGTCTTCCTCGTTTTGTAACACCACTGGAAGAAAGAGAAAAGGTGGTGAATGTATATAACCATTTTTCAATATGGTGAGTTATGGAGTTGTTGGAGATGGAGTTGGTAATTCTTAAATTGCCACACTTATTTTGTTGGATTACAATCTCGATGATGTGTGTCACATTGGGATTTAGTATGATATTATATAAATTATTAAATTGAATTTAAAGTTCTTGCGAAACATAAATCTTTTCTTTGGGACTGCGAAATAGAAGTATGCATGTGGTAATTGCCATGTAATTGGATTTCGAAATTGAATTTTGTTGGTCGTTAATGATAATATCATTTACTTATTTTCAAAATCCTTTTGAAATTACAAGACATGAGACTACATTTTAGTAAACCAATAATATTGTCACTTATTTGGATGTTTCAAATTGAACTTTAATTCAATTTTTTTGTGATGGAATTATTGAAAATTCATTTGTGTGATTTTGAGTTCCAAGTCTAAAGGGCCAATGTGTTTATGTTGATGGTTACATCACTAAAAATTTGTTGATACATCATGATTAATTGTGAATCCTTCACAAAATATGATCTTTCATTTGACCATGTTGGGTCTTGTGGGTTATCTCACCATGGAGGCTTGTGTAGCTCTTGAGGGTGAGTTTAGTGGCGAGTGCCATCAGATTATGGAACCTCCTATGTACTGTCGTATTTGAGGTGAACCTTTTTTGTTTAAACACCAAAAGAGCGGTTTAGTGATACTGGTGCTACCAGTCATGTGTGCTTTGTCAAGCTATGTTTTTCTCAGTTGGATGAAAATGAGATAGTTGAAAAATTGTACATGGAGAATTTTGATTCCTATGACATCAAGGTCATGGGAAGGTGATTTTGAAATGACACCTTGGCTCAAGTTCTTTTCACAAAGTGTTGTATGTCTATATGATTAGGAAGAATCTAATTTGTTTTATTCTTTCCTAATCAACTATGACATAGTATGTATTTTGGTTGAGTCTATTAAGGTCACTTTGACCATGAATGATGTCTATGTTGGCCAATGGTATGTTACCGAAGGCATGTTCAAAATCAATGTAATGCTTGTTAACACTAATACTAATGGAAAAGCTATGAATTCTACGTACTTGTTTGAGTCTTTTGACGCATGAAATGGTAGACTTGGACATGTTAATTACGATACTTTGAGTAAATTAATTAACTTGAAATGTTTACCTCCATTTCACATATATACCTCACCTAAATAGTGAAGTATGTGACAAAGCAAAGTTGACAAATTCTTTTCAATATGTTGAAAGGAAAACTGGACCAATTGATTTAATTCATACATGTGTATGATTTCAAAATAAAATCCAGTGTGTGTGGTTAACAAGTTTGTCATTACTTTTATAGATGATTGCACTAAGTTTTGTTTTGTGTAATCTATCAAAAGTAAAGATGAAGAAATAGAGATGTTGTGCTATCTATAAGAATGAAGTTAAGAATCAGCTCAACAAAAGGTTAAACTGATGAGGAGTAATTGTGTGGGGAATATTATTCACCACTTGAAGATTTGTGTGCCTCTAGTGGCATAAGAGATGAGATGAATGCTCCATCTTACTCACTTCAACCAAAAAAATGGCATAGCTGGTACTTTGAAAGAAAACATGAATGCCATGTTAATCACTTCTAAGATAAACCAATAAATGTGGGGGAGAAGCTATTTTGAACGCTAACTACATTTTTTAACAAGGTTTTAAAAATAGAAGTATGATAAGAGCCCTTATGTGATGTAGCATGAAAGCTTGCCTGCTATAAACACTTGCGAGTGTGGGGGTGTCTTGTTATATGATGGTCCTTTACCTAAGAATGTTAAAGTTGGACCTAACTATTGTTGGTTGCATTTTTTGGTTATGCACATGACAATAGTGCTTATCGATTCTTGGTGGTGAAATCTGAAATTTTCTGACATACACAATAACACGATAATGGAATCACGAAATGCTTCATTTTTTTAGTATGTGTTTCTATGTAAAAGGTTAGAAGATGTTGCTAGCAGCTCTTCTAAACAGACACATGAGGAAACACAAGAAAATAATGAAGAGAGTGAAAAAGAAGAGATTGGACCGAGATGAGGCAAACATGAAAAAGATTGGGGTCTTGAGTACTTGATTACTTTCATGCTTGAAAGTGAACCTCAAAGTTACCAAGAGGTTGTGACCTCAATGGAAGGACCCGTGTGGAAAGAAGCTATCAATAGTGAAATTCAATCTATTTTGGAAAATTATACTTGGGAGTTTGTGGATCTTCCTTAGGAAGTAAACCACTAGGTTACAAGAGGATTTTCAAGAGAAAATTGAAGTCTGGTGGAACTATTGATAATTATAAAGTCAAGACTTTTTGAGACATTATCATGTGTCAAGATTAACATCCTTTAGGATGATAATTGTGTTTGCTTCTTTGCGCAATCTTGAAGTTCATCATATGGATGAAAAGACTGCTTTTCTAAATGGTGATTTAGAAGAAGAGATTTATATGGAACAACCTGGAGGTTTTTCTGCACCTAATCAGGAAAATAAGGTTTGTAAATTGGTGAAGTCTTTCTATGGCTTGAGACAAGCACCTAAGCATTGGCATGAGCAATTTGATAATGCCATGATGGAGAACGGGGTTGTCATTAACGAAAGTGACAAATGTGTTTACTTTAGATGGCTATTTATGTCTTTATGTACACTACAAAAAAAACCAGTTTTAGCGACGGAATTATTCGTCGCTAAAACTGGACCGATCCGTCGCTAAATCCTTAGCGACGGATAAAACCCCATCCCCAAACAATGCGTCGCAATGTTTTTTAGCGACGGATAAGGGATCCGTCGCTAAATAACGACGCACTGGCGACGGATTAATCCGTTGACCAGTTCGTCCGCATTGGCGACGGATTCTGTATCCGTCTCTAATTAGAGACGGGGTTTAGCGACGGAAATAATTCCGTCGCTAAATTCACGAACTAATCCGGCTTAGTTCGATTGGTATTTAGCGACGGAATTTATATGTTTTAGCGACGGACATAATTCCGTCGCTAAATCTACTGTTTTGAAATTTTTTTTTTAAATATTTCTTTTTCACCTGTTTTTTCACATAATATAGTCATAGATAATATACCCGAAACAATTAAATTACATTAATATATCGAAACTATATAAATTATCTACAAATAATACGAAACAAGAATTAGAAGGTGAAATAGTGTCAAATTATCCATAACAAGTCTGATGTAACTAAGGATAATCGGGAGGAGGCGGTGGGTGAGACTGGGAAGAGCTACTGAACATCTGGGTCAACTCGTCCATCCGCTTGGCCATACGAGCCTGTTCCTCAAGCACTTGCTCGTAAGCTGCCTTGGTCGCAGCTATTTCCTGTTGGAGAGGAGTCATCATCTCGTTAACCTGCTGCTGCGTGTAGAGGTTAGATCGCGATCCTGATCCCTGGGACACTGAGAAGCTACCAGAACTCATAGAAGGGCCTAAACTTCCCAATCCATACATTCGACCCTTCGTCATTTGGGTTGACCTCGAAGAAGATCTGGTCTTGCTCTTCAATTGACAGCTCATGACCGTCGATCATCCTCTCGTCCATCCTCCTCTCGACCTCACTCTGCAATTGTTGGTTGCATACGAAATGAGATGTAATTTTAGGAATCACTTTAATTAAAATACTCAAATACACATGTAATTAACCTTAAGAAAGAAACGCATCTGTACGTTCGCCCTCACGTCGATCCAGATGCCATTATTCACTTAGCCTTCTTGAAGTGGTACGAGCACTCTTCTTTGTCCTTTATTGGCCTAAAAACATATGTGCAAACAAGTAGTTAGTTGATTGAAATGAAAGCTAAAAGCGTATGTATTATATTCCAAGTCATAAACAACATATTTACTAACCTCCATCACGTGATCTGTAACAATAGCTCGCGACCCATAGTGATGTCTGGCAGTGCCCGCCATCATGGGCTCAGACAAACGATTTTGTCTGTTTCAGACGCTTGATCCTGGACGAAGGGATCATTCCAGTACGTCAACCACAGTGCCCACTCGTCATCCCCCACCCAAGTTGGCTGCCTGCGTGTCTCCTTCATTTTGTAGACCATTTTCATGTAGATGTCGGACCCTAAAGTCTCGAAACTTGGGACACCCGACGCATTGGGAATGAAATAGTCCTTCTACAAAAATTCCATTCAAAGTAAAAATTACACAAGTATAAAGAAAGATAACAATTTAAATATAACACTAAATGAAAGAAATGTAGTAGTCCTACATCAAAACAAGCTCAGTGGCTAACATACCACTCAAATTGTCCTAAAATTGACTAACACAATGGTGACTAACATATCACCCAAGTTCAGTGGCTAACATACCACTCAAACGACACAACAAGTTCATAAATGGTGACTAACACATCAAAACAAGCTTAGTGGCTAACATACCACTCAAATTGTCCTAAAATTGACTAACACAATGGTGACTAACATATCACCCAAGTTCAGTGGCTAACATACCACTCAAACGACACAACAAGTTCATAAATGGTGACTAACACATCAAAACAAGCTTAGTGGCTAACATACCACTCACAGATATAGTGGCTAACATACCACACACATTAACACAATGATTAAAAAAACAAATAAAGCATTAATTGTAACATTTAAGCTTACGCGCAGCTCGTCGAAGTAAAAGTGCTTCATCCGGTCCGGGACGTTTGACCACTTCTCGCCTCCCTGTCCAAGATCTCCCAGAAGATTTTGCCTAGTTTGTCCGAGGCATCCGGAGGCCAAAACCTGTTATCAATGAGACAAACAAGAAACAAATATTCATTAGTAAAATCATGTAACATATATTTATCTTAAGTGTATGTTCTACAACTCCATAATACTTACTTGTTCCTGCCATTGGGGAACAACACCGGTTTCCCCTGAAATGTAGCACCGTCCATCAACGCTGGCACGGACACCCGTCGGAGGGGTAGTCACCGGGAGCGAGCCGTGTAGGCGGTGGAGTCTCTGGTACTGAAATCGCTTTGCTCCCCAATGTCGTATCCAACGAGAGGACTACCATGACTAGCTGGGGTACTACTAGAACCCGCTGGACTAGCACCCCTAAACCCGGGAGGAAGGTATGTCGACTTCCTTTGGCTGCATCCAAATAAGAAATTGCAAGAAAAATTAATGAGTTAGTAAAGAATACATGAATATACATTTGATGATATTAAAGTAATAATAATCAAGAACTAATCATATACACATAACAACTAAGCATACAATACACACATACCCTCGTCCTCATCGCTATTGTTAAGTCTATAAATTGGTCTTCACCAGTCTCTGAACTCATCATCACACATGTGCTTTCTCATTTGTTTGATCGACGACCTCTTCTTGATACGAGTTGGTAATTGAATCGTCCTTATCAATGTACTCTACTCTGGAGCGGGCCTGTATATGCATCGCAGCCAACCAATCCACCTTATCGCGTTTGAGGCTTGGATATTCAATAAACACCACCTGTCGTGCTTGAGTCGCCAAGATAAACGGTTCATACTTAGTACGATACCTCTTCCTATGATTAATTTCTACCATTTGATAGAGCTCGTGTTCCTGCGTACCACTTGGAGTAGGATCATACCAGTCAACATCAAACAGAAAGGTTCTTTTCAAAGGAAACCCCGGATATTCAAGTCGCACAATTCGTCTCAGGTTCCCGTAGAAATCATACAAATCATCATTTGCATCTTGATCTTGCCCCCTTACACACACCCCGGAATTGCTTGTGGCCATGGCGGTGTTAGACTCAATTATTTGAAACCTAAGGCCATTTACTATGTAAGATGAGAATGTGGAGACCTTTCTGTTTGGTCCCTCTGCTAGAGATTCTAAGTAAGGACATGTGACTTTGTTGACAGGATTTCGTACGTACTCCTTGAACCAATCTGCAAATTCTGTTTCCAACTTCTGTTGAAGCAGTTCTTCAATTACGTCATCTGCCATTGTTGGATTCTTCTCTCTGAAAAGGTTGTGGACACGATTACATGATTAGACATGATTACATCATACACCATTTGCTCCATCCGTTCATGATCATAATTAGCATCAGATGTAGACGTGTTTTGAGTACTTCCGATCACATTTTTCTCCTTCCTTTTACGCTTTGAGAGATGCTCATAATCCATGAACGGTGCTCGTGTCTCACCATGATAACACCATACCTCATACTGAGACACGAACCCCTTACGTTTCAAGTGCTCCACTACCGTTTCAGGAGGCAAAAATTGTTTATTCCTACATTTGTTCGCATTGCAAGGGCACTTCATCTTCCCCCCACTCAAACAAGTAGTTTGTGTAAGCGCAAAAGTGATGAAGGATTCAACCCCTTCCACAAAACTAGAATTTTCGCCATTCACTATGCGTGGTACATCCATGAACGATCGGGATTCATAATTATATGATTAGCCTGACACGTCTACAATTATTAGATTTATAACATGCATTTTACGTTAATATAATCACCAAATAGTCTCAAAACACTTAATTAAATCTTCATAATCTAGTGTATATATACGAATTTATCGAATCAAAATTACTACGTACTTAATTACAAACATCCTAACATTATAATAATTAGCAATACAAATTCACAATCAATATATCAATTGCACAAAGTTAACTAGCTAGCATACTATATCTCCCATAAACATACAATTGATCTAATTAGTCGAAATTATCAAAATTCCCAAATTTGTCAACAAGTAAGGGTTCCAAAACACTAAACTAAATCTTTCTAATCCTACTACATATACGAAAATATCAAATTAACAACCCTACATACTTCCAAACATTCTAACATTATACTAAAAATTCAAATTCACAATCAATACATCAATTGAACATCTCAAAGTTAATACACTACGTAATATAAGCTAAACTAACTACTACATACTTACAATAAACGTTCAATTGCTCAAATTAGTCAAAATTAACAAAATTCCCAAATTTGACAAAGTTAAGGTTTTAGCCAAAATACCTTCGATTTAGCTGGTGAAAAGATGAAATTGGTTGACCACACGAGCTCCTTGTCCCACAAGCTTCGAGAAGACTCCAAAATTGGCCGGAACGGTCGAGATTTGGTCGGAAAATTGGAAATGGCGAAGGAAGAAGGAAGAAGGAAGAAGGAAGAAAAATGGGGAAGAAAGGGCTACTGCCCGATGGTATCAAGGTTTTAGCGACGGATCGCTATCCGTCGCTAAATAGCGACGGATCGCGTTCCGTCGCTAGTTACCTTCTTTTAATTTTTTTTTTATTTTGTAAGCTGGTCAACTTATTTAGGGACGGATTTAATATCCGTCCCTAAATAGCGACGGATTTATTTATCCGTCGCTATTTAACGACGGAAAAACATCCATCGCTAAATTAGCGACGGATTAGAGACGGATTGAGCGAATTCGCTCAATCCGTCTCCATTCCGTCGCTAAAATTAGCGATTCGTCGCTAATGGCCGTCGCTAAACGGCGGATTTTTTGTAGTGGTAGATCACTGGGAGTGATGATAAAATGGTCAAATCTACGATGGATATGTTGAAATCCAGATTTGATATGAAAGACATGGGTGTAGCTGATGTAATCCTTGAGATTCATATTTTTTTAGAACACCGAACGGGTTGATGTTGAATCGGTGTCACTATGTGGACAAGATTCTTGAGAAATTCAACAAAGATGGTGTTGAAACATCTAGAACTCCAGTGGTCCCAAGTGTTCATCTTGCGAAGATTGGGAGTGTCTCAAGTTGAGTACTCTAGTATATTTGAAAGCCTAATGTATTTGATGAATTGCAAAAGGCTTGATCTTGCATTTGTTGTAAGTAAATTGAGCCATTACACGAAAAATCCAGGTGTTAGTCATTAAAGGCTATAATGAGAGTACTGAAGTACTTGGGATTTGCTCGTGATTGTGGGCTGCAGTATACTAGATATCGTGTTGTACTAAAAGGGTATGCGGAAGCAAACTGGATCTCTAATTTCAAGAATGTTAAATCCGCTAGTGGATATTGTCCTCAATTTTGCGGGGTGCAACAGTTTCTTGAAAATTTTCTAAACAAATTATTATTACGAGATCCACGATGGAAGCAAAGTTTTTTGCGTTGAACTCATATGTAGAGGAAGCCGGGTGGCTATGCATATTTTTAAATTAAAGTCTTCCATATTGGCCCGAACTTGTGCCAAGCAATATGTTTACATTATTTTAGCCAATTTGCAATTGGTAGAGCCCAAAGTTATTTGTATAACGGTAAGTCTAGACATATTTGTTGAAGACATAAGTCCGTTAGAAAACTTCTCACGACTAGTATTATCTTGATAGATTTTGTGTTGTCTAAAGATAATTTAGCGGATTCATTAACCAGATAGGTATGCCGTGAGATGATAGCAAAGTCAAACACTGGAATGGGATTGAAGACTTTGACTTATGGTTTATGAAAAGGAAAACCCAACCTAGTTGACTGGAGATCACAAGATCTAGGTTCAAAGGGATAACCTAATTGTATCGACGTGGAGTTAACTGTGGGGGTTTACCTATACAGTGACGAGAGTTAAAGAGGTTAAACATGTGGTTTTTAATGATTCTCACTAGTAACTTTGTTACACGGGGTACGGGATCACCTATGTGAGAGTGAAGTGTGGGCCGCTTCAACAAGAATTAAATCCCAAATTCTTGTATGCTCTTGCAGAACCAGGAAAGGTGTTCATGGCCTATACGAATACAACCATGAGAACAAAGCTATGCCAGAGAGAAATCTGTGTGGAATACACCGTCGTTTACATAAACGGCAGAACAGTTCAAGGACATCATATCTATTGGTCAGCCAGTAAAGAAGGTGCATTCTTACGAGGGAGGGTTCAAGGGTGGTAACACCTACCTATCCTATGTAGGTATTCGATCGTAGGGTTATATGACATGAGGATGAAGTTTTTGTTCATGTGGGGGATTCTTGAAAATAATGAAGAAAAAGAGAAGTAAATAATGCCTTGAGAGGTATATTTATGTGGAGACCATTTCTTAATTATTTGTTAATTAAGAAAATAAAATATATATTCGTAAGATACTCTGTAAGAGCTTCGAATCGATATATTGTTTGCCTAAAACGGACATTGGGTTAGTGAGGAATAAAATGCTCAAAGTTAGAAGGTTAAGTGGGTTTGTCCCACATTGTTTGAGACCAAGTGTAGTCTCTAGTTTATAATTTACTGGCTCCTACTTAGTGTTCAAATTGTGTAGCTAGATAAGTTGAGTGCAAATCCTAGCCAGATTTGTACACGAAACTAGTTGACTAGTCTGTGAGTGGGTGTGCGTGACCCTCATACACGATTGTTCAACCGAACCAAGCTCAAATGGGTTAGCCCTTGTGAGCTATGCTTTTGTTGGTTCAACTTCTTGAACCTTCTAGAAGCTTTTGCTTCAAATTGAAATTTGTAACTCATGTAAGTTACAAATAGTCAATTTGATATTTGTTGCTACATAAGTTACAAGATTACTCTTGTAATGAATTGGGTTAGTGGAGCATAAGTTACAAATATTTTGTAATGAATTGGTATAATGTAGAATGGGGTTACATTCACATTCCTCAACTATAAAAGGGTCCCATATGCATTGAAAAAGAGTAGAAGAAAACCCACCCTTTTCTCTTCTCTCTTTGTGGCTTTTCTTCTCCTCTCCCCTCTCGTACAATCCGGGCTTCAGTTTAGTTCGCCAGGAACAGCTAGCGAGTGCATCTAGTTGTTAAGGTTTAACCGTTATATCCTGGGAAACAAGCGTTCAACGATACCTCAAGCACCGTAGTGATAGGACGTAATTGTTTTAAGGGAAATGTGCAAACACATGCCTCGGTTCAATGTTTGGTTAAAGGATGATTCAATTATTATTTTTCTCTACACATTTTAATTCATTTTTTTATACTAATATCTTCAATTTTCTCTTCTCAGGTGTAACAGATATCAACGCCCACATGTGTATACACCGGATCCCAATCATTTGAAAAGGTGTTGAACTCTACAGCAGCAAAAGGGTCATTCGTCGAGAGGCCTAAACTCCCACCTGCTTCACTTCCTGGATTGACTGGGATTTTTTAACCGTTAGGCGAGAGAAAGATGGCCATCCCATCTCCATATATTGGTGCATTGAGTGAATTGATGGAAAACGAGAAGTGTGCTTCGAAGTCTGTAAGATTCCTAGCTGGAGGCTCGATCCCAAAGATACAGGGGTTGGAAATATGTTGCCCGTCCCATCCGGTTTACGTCTAATTGGTTCAGTGTGAGCTGGATACTGACCCCTCATAGATGATCGAGTTGCCATTGTTGGTTGTGAAGTTTGTGAAATTGAAGGATAAAGGAGTTGCTAAATGACTCGTCACAAGGATAAAGATGAATGGCACTGAATTCAACATGACATTCTTGAGGCATGCCATTTTTGGATTGATAAGACAAGCCATTCAAGCTATCAGTTTGTGACTGTAGATAGGATTGATGAGTGACTGAAGAACAACTTAACCGTCAATCCGCCATATTTGTAAGTTGTAACCGGTCCCTTTGATTAATCCGAACGATTTATATGACAAATTGAGCCGAAAAGAATCTGGATAGTACACTGATCTTGGTGCCAATTGCCAAACAAGAATTGTGATTATTAATTAGCTATAAGTACTGCCTTTAATATTTTCTTTTATAAGCCGAAAACTCTGTCAAGTTCAATCAAACCAAGAATTGTACAATAAAACCTCTATAAATTAATAATATTCCACCGAAAAGTTTTATTAATAGAAGCCATGGACGAACATGCATGTTTTAATTTTAATCTAGAATTCGTCAGTCGACCCGGATGTAACGAGCGAACTCTTCTCGCTGATCTGATGGAGTGGGCAGAGCTCTTGTGTCGTCCCTAGACGGACTATTTTGGCAAATCATGGATGCAATCTAAGCTGCCTTTTAATTAAAATGAATGTGACCATAGGAAATCAAGGAAAATCAATAAAGACTGCTATGTTTATGACATATAGATGACTTCATGACTTGGGCATTAGAGATGTCTCGGCTCATTAAGGCTTGACTCCAACTCGTTCTATAAGGCCTTTTCGGCTTAATTTAACTTTGTGCTTCTTTTGTTGTCGAGTCGTTGATACTCGACTAGACTCGGTTAATTTTTTTTGATAAATATATACAAGTTCGATTAAAGTTTGAATCAAATAATTGAGTTCGAGTTTAGATATTGTAATCCGAGGTCGAGCTCGGAAAATAAGTTCTATTTTTTAAGGAGTCAAGTTGAGCACAAACTGGAATACTCGAATCTGCTCGTGAAACAACGCTTGGGATGATAGAATTATATCTCATCTAAAGGCTCGAACTTGTAGAGAGGTGTGGAATCTAGTCATTTATACCTCTTTGGGGAGGCCATTCGAGTGGAAATTTAATATGGGGCGGAGATTGTCTCCGTGGAGATTCGAACCCAGGTTGGGCGTGAACCAGAGGCTCTGATATCATGATAGAATTCCATCTCATCTAAAGGCTCGAACTTGTAGAGAGGTGTGGAATCTAGTCATTTATATTAATACTCCAATATGGGATACATCTTCATGTTGATAAACTACCTTATTAGATTTTCAAAACTACAGATTAATTTACAATGTCTGAATTATTATGGACCTCCATCAAGCACGCGAGCTGCTTCCTTTATCGAAGGTCGTGAATTGCTATTCGGATTGGCACACCAGAGGCCTACGGTTATCATCTGAACTATTTCCTCCATGTTGTGGTTATAAACTATTCCAGGATCAGCTGCCTCATGAAGTCTTCTGGTTCCATACATACTCCATACCCATTCGCCCAAGCTTACCCTGTCTTGTTCGGCCCCATCATGTACTGCTCTTTTTCCAGTAGCTATCTCCAATACCACAACACCAAAACTGTAGACATCTGCCTTTTTGCTAGCCTTGGCTCCCTCGGAGACTAACTCGGGAGCTATGTATCCAATTGTCCCTGCAGGATTTATCGAATAAGATCCAATTTCATGATCAACCAGCCGAGAGAGTCCAAAATCCCCTAGCCTGACCTTCAGGTCCGCATCTAACATGACGTTACTAGACTTGATATCCCTATGCAGGACACATTCACCACAAGATTCATGTAGATAGTGCAACACAGCAGCCAAATCTTTTGCAATTTGGAGCCTGATCCCCCAGTTCAACAAACTTGGTTTGTTAAAAAGATGGTTGTCTACGCTTCCATAAGGCATGTACTCATAAACAAGGAGAAGATCTTCTCTTCTTTCATGGCACCATCCAATGAGCCGCACCAAATTTTTATGCCTCAATTTGCATTTGCTCTTCACTTCTGCTTCATATCCCCTTTCGCCCTCCCCAGAATTATTACGAATCCTCTTCACAGCAATATCCAAATTGAATCCATCGAAGCGACCTTGATAAACGCAACCAAAACCTCCCTTGCCGAGAATTTTATCATCTGCAAAGCCGTTGGTCGCGATCATGAGATCAGCATATGTGAACCGCATAGGTGCTGTATCTTGGTGCACTTGATCGCAAATCTCTGAGAGACCAGAGGTTTCATCGACTCCCGCCTGTGTTCCAGGTGATGTATCTTGGTGAACTTGATTGGGGAGTCCAGAGTTTACATGGACTCCCGGCTGTTTTCCTTTCTCTTTCCTGAAAAAACACATACGTATACAGTTCCAGTTACGGAAACAACAAATAAACACCCCTATCACCAATAAAACAAACATAAGACCACCAATGGCCAACCCTATCAATCGAACAATTCCACTGTTGCCGTGCGTAACTGCACTGGGATCTTCTGGGACAAGATTAGAGCTGAAGTTCCACGAATAGAGCGTATGCAACGCTGTTGAAACCCCTGTTGAAGCTGAGAAACCGAAAGTGACGAATTCTGGCAAATAATCCCTTAAGTCGACTGAGTAAGACAATTCTTGCGTGATCCAGTTGCCATTTCCCCAATAGGTGAAGACTACACTAAGGTTCTTGGATTGAGCAGTATATTTGATACTGGCTTCCTGTGGCCAACCTTGCATAATGCTAGTATTACTCCACCACCTCTGAATCACAACAGACTGCAATCTGTTGATATCAATGCCTACATGGGTATAAGGCGGATCCCAATCATTTGAAAAGGTGTCGAACTCTACGGCAACAAAAGATTCATACGTTGACAGGCCTAAATTCCCGCCTCCAGCGCTTGCTGGATTTTCCTGGGGTTTAGAACCATTTGGCGCGAGAAAGAAGGCCATCCCGTCTGCGTAAGTAGGTACATTGAGTGAATTGATCGAAAATGAGAAGTGTGTTACGAAATCTGCGACATTCCTTGAGGCTTGATCCCAAAGATGCAGGGGTTGGGAATATGTTGCCCGTCCCACAGGGACCCGAATGGTAATTGAGCAAAAATGGATGCAATTACAGTCATAGCTTGGGCAACAAATTCATTTTCGACTTTCCCTTATAAATATTATGCATTTAATCTAAGACCATATCCAACAGTTCACGGTCTCACCCAGTCATCAATCATCATGCCTCTGGAGGTCTAATAGGATTGAGGCATCGAAAATCTTTATAGCATTGTATATTGCGCGGATAAAAATACATACTGTACAAGGTTGTATAAATAGTCTCACAAGTCAGGTTTAGTGTTTGACTGATTATGTATCAGATCAGACTGAGACTAGAAATCAGGGGTGGCTAAGGCCATGCGCGGGAAGCCCGCCCGCACAGGGCCCCGAAAATTTTGGGGCTCCAAATTTTATAGTAGTATTCTTACATGCTATCTAGAAATGGCCTTGTGGTAGAATATTTTGATGGAAAAATCAATTTCTCAAATTCAAGTTTGATCTGCATTACCTTACTCATCGTCATGTTATTATTTAAACTATGATTATTTTTACTTTGTATTTTTTGAACTTCTTAATTTTCTTAGTAATAAGATTTTCTTCATATTAGTATTATTTTGCGGAGCCAATTATAGTATGCCGTGTCTTTTTTGTATTATTTATTCATTTTAAGTTTTTTGAATGGATTTCTGAAGTTAAATGCGACTTGAAATATGTGAGACGCCTCTGCTAGAAATAATACTGCCGGGTCATATTACTACTTTTTCAACTTCATATCATAAATTGTCATGACTTGCATAAGTGCCATGTATGGAGTTTTTTAGTAATTTTAAAATCAAACCAGTGAAGGTGTTTTAGTCCAAAACTAACAATATAGTTCCAACAAGACTGTCTGGTCTAAATCATGATTAACCAAACCGACTGATTAGTGGTCAAATTAAAGCTATCAATAGTATTATACCAATGATGTGTGTTGTCTAAATCCTAAGCAGCCAACCATGTTGGCCACATTGTCGAGGTATCCTCGTATCGATTGGTTTGTGGTGGGTTGTTAAATGTGTTTGAATAGGACATACATTGATGTTTGAACTGAAGACCTAAGCAAAGCGCACAAATAAGTTTTTCTGAACATGATATGAAATCAGAAATTGACAGAAATATGAAACAGTTTTGGTTGTTACAAAGATACTACCGATGAGGATGCTCCAGAGAAAGATTCAGTACGCTTTGAAGATCCTGCAGTATCACCCGACATAGTTTGACTACTTGTAGATGAAGCAGCAGTTACATATTGCGACTAAGATATTCCCACTGATGCTGTAAGAATCGGCAACAGACCTCCATCAAGCACGTGAGCTGCTTCTTTAATCGAAGGTCGTGCATTGCTATTCTGATTGGCACACCAGAGGCCTACAGTCATCATCCGGACTAATTCCCCTATGTTGTGGTCAGAAACTATTCCAGGATCAGCTGCCTCATGAAGTCTTCCGGTTCCATGCATACTCCATACCCATTCGACCAAGTTTACTCTGCCTTGTTCGGTCCCATCATGTATCGCTCTCTTTCCTGTAGCTATCTCTAGTGCCACCACGCCGAAACTGTACACATCTGTTTCCTTGCTAGCCTTAGCTGTCTTCAGAAGTAACTCAGGAGCCATGGGCCAATAGTGCCAGCAGGAACCGTCGTATCAGATCCAATTTCATGATTAACTAGCCGTGCGAGCCCAAAATCTCCTAGCTTGACCTTGAAATCCGCATCTAACATGATATTGCTAGACTTGATATCCCTATGCAGGACACAATAGTCCCATGATTCATGTGGATAGAGCAATACAGAGACCAACTCCTTTGCAATCCGGTACCTGATCCCCCAACTCAACAAATTTGTTCTGTCAAAAAGATGGGAATCCAAGCTGCCTTTGGGCATAAACTCATAGACAAGGAGAAGTTCTTGTCTTTTTTCGTGGCACCATCCAAGGAGCCGCACCCAGTTTTTGTGCCTCAATGTGCTTATAATCTTCACTTCTGCTATATATTCCTTTATTCCCTGCCTAGAACCACTCGAAATTCTTTTCACAGCAATAAACAAACTGATGTCTTTGAGGAAACCTTTGTAAACACTACCGAAGCCACCCTCACCGAGCTTATTATCTTGCCCAAAATTGTTGGTAGCCTCCCTGAGAACCTCGTATGGGAAATTTCTAGGTGTTGTATCTTGTTGAAGCAATACACTAGCAACCCCGTCGCAAATATTACAAGACCTCCAGCCACCAATGATATCAATAGAACAATTTCATTCCTGCGATGAGTGATTGTCCTTGAATTATGCGTTCCTTCCTGGGCTACATTTAGCTCAAAATTAGAGTTGAAGCTCCACAAATAGAGTGTATGCAATGCTGTTGAAACCCCTATTGCAGCTGAGAAGCCGAAAGTGACGAATTCTGGCAAATAATCCCTCAAGTCGACCCTGCAAGACAATTCTTGTGTGAGCCAATCACCGCCGTCTCCCCAATAGGTAAAGACTACACTAAGGTTGTTGGATTGAGCAGTATATGTAATTGTGGCGTCCTGTCTCCGACCTTGCACAATGCTAGTGTTGCTCCACCACCTCTCGTAGGAAACCGACCTCATTGAGTTGATATCAATGCCAACATGGTTATATGGCGGATCATAATCATTTTTAAATATGTGGAATTCCACTGCAACGAAAGGATCATATATGGAGAGGCCTAAATTCTCGCCTCCAACGCTTCCTGGATCTTCAGGGACTCTTGAACCATTAGGCGCAAGGAAAAAGGTCATCCCGTCTCCATAGAGAGGTGAATTGAGTGAACTGATGGAGAAAGAGAAGTGTGTTTCGAAATCGGTCAGTTTCCTTGAGGCCTGATCCCAAAGATGCAGGGGATGTGAATATGTTACCCGTCCCACCGGGATTAGGCCTCTTTGGTTTACTGTGAGCTGGATAACATCTTTGGATACATAAGCTAATGCCTCATAGGTGATCAAATCGTCATCGTCGGGTGTGAAGTTAGTGAAATTGAAGGATAAAGGAGATGCAAAAGGACACATTACAAGGATCATAAGAATGGTACTGAACATGATTTTCTTGAGGCATGCCATTTTCGGAATGATACGACAAGCCATTTCAAGCATCAGTTTATGCCTGTAAACCAACAATCCTCTTTGATTAATACGATATATCTCCTGAATTTATCCAATCAGACAAATTCAACCGACAGAATCTCAATACAGTACAGTACAGTACATTGTTCCTGGTGCCAAACAAGGATAATTAGGGGCTTAGCTATTGTAAATTTTTCCTTTTATATGGATAACTTTGTATTTCACGTAGTGTACTCTAAACATTCCCAATCAAGAAGCCTCATTGTGTTCTTTTTGTGAGATTGTTACAAAAGCCACAATAGAAAACCATCTAAATGTTTAAATTGGTTTCCAGTTATTTAGACAAAAATGATCCTTCCTAAGACGTGCTCTTGTTCAGTGGTGCAAAAAAATGTTGGGAAGTTGGTTGCACTGAGGCAAGTGTGACTGAAAGAGACACCAAAACAAAAGAGAGTCCAAAAGCTTCTAATATAAAGTGTGAAGTATGAAAATTTTGAGGAATTATTTACCCAAGTTCCACCACTCGGTTTTGCGTGTTCTTTAGCCCGTTGCGAAAAGGTTGCACAAGTTTAGTAACGGTATAATATATGAGAGGTAACCAATTCTAGGTGTGAATCATAATTGGCTCAAAGTGTGCTAGTTGGGACATGTGAGTCGTATTTGTCCCACATTGTAAATGTATGCTTGTGTGACTTGTGAACACTGTGTGTTATGCTTGTAGAACTCTTCTTGTGCTGGCGTGCATGAGGGTTACAAATCCAAGACCAGTTTGAAATTCGAGATTTTTTTCACCACTAAAGTTCGATGGAGCTTCAACAACTACTTGATTGTTTCAGTATGTATAATCAATTTCTATAATTGAAATACGCATTTTGTATTGATTGGTAAATTTCATATGCGTGTTGAAGTCTTTTAAAGATCTTTCGCGAGAAGGTCTTTTGCGATTATTTTGGATTCATATGCAATTGATAAAATCACAGGGGCTTCAACAACTAGATCTGTCACATGCATGACGTATTACAGTAAGAGCTTGGACAACAAAATCAATTTTGACTTCATCTCAACTTCAAATAAAAAACAAACAAGTATAAGTAGGACAAAAAAAAATTGCTGTATGGTGTATCTATAATCTATTACCCATTTTATTCCAAGTACTGTAAGTATAATATCTAAAGTTGAACAAAATGTAAATATCAATAGGTGTTTAAACTTTAACCACATCACCAACTAGTCATCTAGATTTTCATTTTATTCCTCGCCACGATCTAGTAGGATTGGGACATCTTTATAAGTTATTATAACAACGTATACGGTTCCGGTAAAAATATATACAAGGTTTATGAATAGTCCACCCAATAGTTAGATTCAGTGTGAAGCCATTAGCCATTGACTTGTTATATAGACTATAAAACTAGAAATAATACTCCTCCTCGATCGCATAATATTATATAGGGTCATATTTCTATTTTTCGCCTCATTATATATTACAACTTGCATTAATGCATGGTACAAGGTATTTTGAATAAATCAAAAAGAAAACTATGCAAGCTTCGGTTCAAAGTGAACATTATAATACTAACGAGGCGTGTATGATTCAAGCCCGGTCCAGAGGATTTGACGTCGAATGATTATGACCAGAAAGTGAACAATGTAATTGGTTATGGGACATAACTACCCCGTTAGAGGGAGTTATCACGGTTTCTTCTCTCATCTTTACGACTAACTCACAATGCTTTAAAGGTTGTCTACCATTGTCAATATACGTTAAATATTATCTTGTATAACATATTAAAATCTAGGAAGATAAGCGATTATCTTTGTAAGATAGAAAAAATCAGTTATCGCTTATCAACTTATCAATGTCCACTTATTTATTTACAAAACATTAAAATAATCAAAACATTGCCGTTGCAATATAATATTATTAAGTCATGACTAAAGTTGATATGAAATTTGATTCTTACGAGGAAGTACATAATATGACACGCCTCTTTATTTACATGATGGCTAACATTTTTATGATGTAAAAATAAACCAGAAACCATTATGAACTATAATCCACTTACGATATATCATCTGAACAAAACTGAACTGAATTGAATTGATATGAACTAAATGTATACGTATAAAAACAACTAAGCAAATCTAAATTGAACTGAACTGGACTGAAATTAATGGTTTTTAAGATAAACAGAATATAGCCTTAACGTAATACATATTTTTAATGAAAACTCCAAATCGTATATATTCTTGATATTTCGGTGTTTATTCATGAATCACGAGAATTATTGTAAAATTTGCGATTATGTTAATATAAGGAAATTATATACTCCCTCTAACTCGGAGAACTTCATACGGTAGGCGCGTAGTTTTATGTGACGAATTAATAAATAATATGTGTACTTTTAGTGTGAAATGTGTGAGAGTAATATTTTTTATTATTTATTATGTTTGAATGTGAGGTACCTTCTTTTTTAATAATGTATAAAGTTTTATAAGAGAGTAAGGCTCTGTTATTTTCAAATTTGAAATTCTTGAATTGACTGAAATCAAAGCAGTGAAATCAAACGAACTGAATAAATTACATTTGTCCCATTTTTTAATAATAATGAATACTACATCCGGTCCATTAATAAATTCGTAAGGAGACTTTTTTCTGGACGTTGACTGTAATTACTCGCAAATTACACGACAAAAGAATATAATAAAATTATATTATAAAAATAAATTAAGTATATTTGACTAACATAACTTTGTTTTATACTTTTTTGTGCGTAATTTGTAGAGTTTGGTTTAACTTGTTTTTTATTTATTAAGTTTGAGAAAAAACTCAACGTATGCTTCTGAGTTTACTTCTATTGTTCTAATATCTTCCAATAAAAGAACATGTCGATTTTTTGTTAGAGATGTACGTACAAAGTATGTGAACCAGTTTGAATGGTACTCTCAGGTTCCTGTAGTTTCTTATCTTAACTCAACTTTTACGGTAGAAAAGAAGGGTAATTCGAATCGTAACTATACTTTTTATTTCATTGATCTACTAAAAGTCGTGTTAAAAAGAAAGAAAGAAAAAGGTTGAAAATATCTCAATTGGATAAATTTTCTTATTTTCCTCGTACAAAAGATGGGTTGTGTAAATAAATGATAAAATATTAATAATAATAATAATAATAATAATAATAATAATAATAATAATTTAATGAACTTAAGAGATTCGAATCAAGAAATCGAATCAGAGAGTTGAGCGAAGGCAGTGAATCGAATCGATCGAGTTTTAGGTTGAAAAGAACAGTCTAAGGCTCGATCTTTTCAATGAAATTCTTAATCGAATCAACTGAATGGAATCGAATCGAATCAAGAAATTATTGTGTAATAATAATAACAATTATATGATGGTATATATAATCACAATTAAAAAATATATTATTTTTGTCATCTTTCTCACATTCTTCCTACTCTTTTTTTCTGTCACTTTACATTTTTATTTATTATTGTATAACAAACTTTAAAACCAACCGCGTGGAAAATAATATGAGAATGATAACTCAATTAAAACTGAATTTTAATCGTCGTATAAACTGTCTTTGTCTATTTTTTTTTTTTTTTTTGAATCGGTGAAATTTATTACAACTTGAAAACGTTTACAAGAGTATGGACAATGTTCGGCAAATAAAATAATTAAAAGCTTAACCAAAATCACTTGTCCATAAACCATGCACAAGCTCGTGTCAACAACTTTACATCAACACTCTTTTTTTCCCCATCCGCCAACAGGTATGTAAAATAGTACTCGTATTACCAATGACCAAAATTTTGTTATATACAACCGGGGCGGAGGGAGTATGTTACAATTGTTGTCTTATTATGTGCTTATGATTTTGACAGGAAAATACTACTTGGTGGACTTTGGATATCCTAATACCACTGGTTATCTCTCTCCAATTAAGGACCCCGATGTAAGATATCATATTCCAGACTTTAAGAAGAAAAGAATTCTTAAAGGGATGTCTGAGCATTTTAACTATCGATACACTTCATTACGAACTACTATTGAAAGAGCCTTCGGCGGCTTGAAAAGGAGATGGAAGGTCCTTTATACGATGCCTCAAATGGAAGACACATATCAAATATACGTGATTGTTGCTACCTTCACTCTTCATAATTTTATGCGCATGTGTAAACTTAAAATACCAGTTTTGCAACATGATATCAATGTCCAAGGTAGAGTGGATAATGATTTATTGAACCCGACAAGGAAAGAAACGATGAACAGGGTGCGCAAGGAGATAACATTGAGAATTTGGCGCTCTATTCCAAGCAATATAAAGCCCGAGGAAGATAATATAGAGTCCGAGGAAGATAATATGGAGGAATAAATGCCATTTTTCAATATTTGTGATATATAATATTATTTTTATAAAGTTTGGTCCGACTTTTGGTTTGGTTTAACTTGTTTTGGAGTTTTTGAACATGTAGATTTTTTGTTAGTTCAAATTGTAACTATACTCTTTATTTCATTGATCTGTATTAAAAAGAAAGAAAGAAAAAAAGTTGAAAATAACTCAATTGGATAAATTTTCTTATTTTCCTCGTTCAGTTCCATTGATTCGATTCGATTATTCGTCTTGATTCGACTCTCTTGATTCAGCTTTCTTCAGTTCAGCTCTCTTAAGTTCATTAAATTCATATTATTATTATTATTATTATTATTAATATTTTATCATTTATTTACACAACCCATCTTTTGTACGAGGAAAATAAGAAAATTTATCCAATTGAGATATTTTCAACCTTTTTCTTTCTTTCTTTCTTTTTAACACGACTTTTAGTAGACCAATGAAATAAAAAGTATAGTTACGATTCAAATTACCCTTCTTTTCTACCGTAAAAGTTGAGTTAAGATAAGAAACTACAGGAACCTGAGAGTACCATTCAAACTGGTTCACATACTTTGTACGTACATCTCTAACAAAAAATCGACATGTTCTTTTATTGGAAGATATTAGAACAATAGAAGTAAACTCAGAAGCATACGTTGAGTTTTTTCTCAAACTTAATAAATAAAAAACAAGTTAAACCAAACTCTACAAATTACGCACAAAAAAGTATAAAACAAAGTTATGTTAGTCAAATATACTTAATTTATTTTTATAATATAATTTTATTATATTCTTTTGTAAATGTAATTACGATAACGATCGTAAAAAGTCTCCTTAATTTATTAATGGAGGATGTAGTATTCATTATTATTAAAAATGGGACAAATGTAATTTTTGATTCGTTTGATTTGATTTGAGCTCGTTTGATTTGATTCGATTCGATTCGGTTCCATTAAGTTCGATTCAAGAAATTTAATTTGAAAAAACGAGCCTAAGTCTTACGAGAGCGATCTTTAAATAATTTATTTAGAGACGGAACGTATGTTGTAAAGAAAATCATCGATGTTATTAATCAAAACACCTATATTCTCAACATTTGTCATATTACAACAAAACTTATTTCATTAACAATATAGACATTTTAATTAATAATATTGATGGTTTTATTGATAATATAGTCGTCTTTAGATAAGTTATCTAGAGATCGTCTCTCATGAAACTTTGTATTTTTAAGACGGTTAAAAATGAAAAATATATTAAGTTATGCGGCACGAGTGTGTATCTCTGAGTATGTTAACACATATCCATCGACCATCATCTACTAATCACCACGGAGTTGGTTAAATGGAGGTAGATAGAGTTTCTTTTCTTGTTGGTTACACTTACATTACATGGAGGTAGATAGGTTCATATGTAGACCGTGTACTATTAGTATTTCTTTCCCATCCTTTCTTTTATTTCGTAAAATATTGAATAAAATTGCAAATATATACCATTTTGTACTCGAGAAGAAACAAAAAAGATTTCACCAACCCCTCAAACTACGGCCTTAACATTCTCCCTCGCTAAAACCTTCCGCCGCCTATCGCCGCCGTCTCCACCGTTGACTACCTCGCCTCGATCCGTCAGCTACTCGGTAGCTTCATTTCGCAACTCGAGGTGCGATCAAATTCCCCTTGTTATGCTCTTAATTTGTTCATTTTGTATTGTTAATGAGCTTATTTGATGTTGTTGTAATTGGATTATCTACTCAATTGTGTTTGAGATAGCTGAAATTACTGATTGAAATGGAATCAGAATTGAGATTGCTTGGTGATGAGAGTGAGAATTTGATCAGATTTATGTGAAACGTTACTTTCGAGACATGGTCTCACTGCTTCTATTAGTTTTATGTTCTGTATTCGCTTGCAATATGTATCGGACCTCTACAGATTCAGTGGAGTTTGTTATACTGGCTGCATTTTATGAATGATTTTGAGTTGGTGCTTGCGATCATCGAGTTTTTCATTAGTTAACGTTGATAATGCTTATGAAGTCCTGGTTTGAGCTGCGGATTAACAAATGGTAGATGTAGAATGTTCTGCAGTTTCAGTCTTATTAGTATTCGCTTGGTTAGTTCTACAATCAGCTGAATGCAGACTATGCAGTCATGAACTAGGTTGGATTGTGATGTTAGATAGACTATTTAAGTACGCTCGGGTTGTGCACGCTGTGGCAATTATCTGGAGATTGGGCTTTTTTTTTAATTAAATGATAAATAATGATTCATTTCTGAGCATATGTGATAGATGAGGAATGGGATTTTCTATGGTCAATTGATAGGTCTAATGTTCACATTGACTTGGAAGTGGCCATGGATGGTCTTGGGGAAAGTAGGGCTTTCTTTGATCATGAAAATAGAGAAAGTATGGTTGGGTTATTGCTGCATTTACCATCTCATGAGTTATATACTAACAGTCTAGTTATAACAGGTTTGGTTGTTATTAGAATGGCTGTCCAATCTCCTAGAATTATGTTGCCTGCAAGGGAGGTCAATTTTCCCGTGAGAGGCTGCTTGTTATGGCGGAGGCAGGTCCAGCTTTCCTCCAGACTTCCTGGCAGGAATTTGAATCTCCAGATTTCAGCGTTATCTGGCGGTGACAACAGTAGCAGTGGTAAGAAAGCAACAGCCCCTAATTCGAATTATGTGGTGCCTCTGGACAAATCTTCCTGCATAACACGTCCCCTTGCTGAGATTCTCCGGGACCTAAATAAGAGGATACCTGATAATATAATTAAGACCCAAGATGATCAATCAACATCTATTCCCTGGTAAGTATTCTAAGCAAAGAAACCATCTATATTGGCTCTTATGGTCAAGCTTACCATTTTCTACTAGTTATCTATTGTCTATTATGATCAAATATTCTCTGCCTACACACAGGTACCATGCGAACCGCATGTTGAGCTTTTATGCCCCAGGTACCTTCCACTACTCATCTAACTTGTTGGTATCGCAATAAATATTCATTATGATTATTAAAAGGAAAAAAAAATCCTAAATCCAAGCTTTGAAAAGCATGTAATGTAATTTCTCGAGCAAACTAGCTTACGTTAGCATGTATTGTCTCTACTCGCACGTCACAGTGGCCTAGTTTGTTTGAATGTGATGAGAAATCTTCCCCCAGATACATGAGTCAATGATAATTGTCATGATCTCTTCGATGTAGGTTGGTGTGGAGAGATTCGAGATGTTATTTTTGCGGAGAATGGAAGTGTCACTGTGGTGTATCGGGTAACAGTACGAGGTTCTGATGGAGAGGTATGCTCTTGAGTCTTGATTGCTTATTATTTTAACATCCGAAATAAATCTGAAAAGATCCATATCTCATCATTTTTTGGCTTGTGTAAAGTAGTATGACTTTTGTTTCAAGTCCTGGTGGGATGGGATTCACGTCACAAATTTTCTAGTCTGATGAAGTATATTGTGTTAGTTTAATCTGTTGGGAACATAAAATTTGTCAAAAATCTTGATCAACTAAACATTCATGTGTGTGCATATCTGGGAAGAATAACTCTTTAGCTAGCATTTTGATGCACTCTTGTTAGTACGTCAAATGAATTATAGTGATGCAGTACTGCATCCAGATGTATGGGCGTTGAAAGATTCTGCAAAAATTAAGAAGGATTTGAGTTGTTGACATCTTTATCTAAAAGTTGAGTCTTTGCTAAACGTAATTTGTGCAATATATGCTCTGGTTGAGATTTCGTTTTCAAGTTATGTGAGTTATTACCATTTGTCAACAATGGAAACCATTTACAAGCCCAATAGAGAGTATCAAATCCTCTGGAATTGTTGCTCTCTTGGTTGCCATGCAAATCTTACTGTTTCTATTGCTACATGGTAGGATAGAGGTCAAGTCATTTTCTTATTCAAAAATCAGCATGGCGTTCAGCTAGCTAGTAACAAGTGTTGTTACATCAGATATATCTATTGACCTAAATATATGCAATGCAGGCACACCGTGAATCAACCGGGACGGTATCACCTACCGAGGACAATATATTGGACCCGGTTGCTGCTGCAGAGGAGATAGCATTTTGCAGAGCATGTGCTAGATTTGGCCTTGGCCTCTATCTATACCATGAAGAGTAAGGTTATGTATTGATGCTTGTAAGGTTGTTTTTGTCTGGACTTGAGAGTTGAGACTACTGAGATTGTAATATACGACAATCTAATAGTCAAGAGAGCTTTATAAATTAATTGATTATCCATATATGCATGCTAGTATTATAAATTGAAACATGCAATTGGTACTTCCGACATAGAGTAAGATGATCATAAGATCGGAAGTTATTGACCATCAATACTTAAATATTCTTGTTTCAATTGAAGACGTAAAAACATCATTAAATTAACTCAAGCAGGTATTTCTTCAATTAAATTAAGAACATGCAAACAAAAGGTACTCTTAGTAATACTTCTAGTGACCAAAGATACAATAATTATTACTATGTCGTATTTACGACACATCTCTTGATAATGTATAATCTTGTACGGCACCTACAAATGAAAAATATATGAAATTATGTAGTAGAACTTTAAATCTCTTCTCATTGTGTCGACCCTGTATGTAAACGCCTTGAACTGAAACAAATTTCAGGCAATGAAATTAACCATCGCCAGTTTGCACTATTTTACAACAAAACTAAATTCAAATTACACGCAAGGTTACAGGATTCTACACAGACGAGAGCCACATTTTAAATGCTCAAGTTACAACATTTTATACACGCCCAGATACAATTCTATCTAAACAATAAATAAATGAAAACTACGAACCCCGTCTTTTTATGATTTTTGCTGAATTCCACATCGCTCCAATGACAGTATCCAGCAAGCATCTCTGGATCCAGAATTTAATACAACAACTTGGTTTATCATTTGTAAGCTCCATGGCTCCTCGTAGTATAAGACTACAGCTAACGGTCCTTCATCTGCCCCTTTAACAAAAACGTAGAAGGGATAAATTCTGCAAAACTCATCACAAGATATTGGCAAGTGCGTCAAATCTTTGTGCGGTAGGAAGCTGATTGCAGCTTTCATACACCTCAATCAGTGAGTGAATTGTTTTACGTATCATATTCTTCTTTTGATCCGTGATCACAGAGTATTTGATCTCATCAACATTGCTGGTATCACCAAGAGAAGTGCATAGATTTTTCATCCAGGCCTCAAGAAATGATGCTTTCTACGGGTACAGAGAGCAAATATATTTTATCAGACTTGCATTAATCATGGGTAGACAACAAAACCATCTAGTTTCAACTTCAAGTTGCGATGATAAAGCGGTCAGGTTAAGAAAAGAGAATCAGCAACTAGTAATTATTTTAATGCTTTCGCAAAAGCACTCATCTTACTTTGGTGAGGAACTCTTGCATAGCTCGGTGGTTACATCGTCCAGCAAGGCCAAGTAGATGTAGCATTGTTGAAGTCAACTGCAACCAAAAATATCATGGATTTCAGTATATGTATATCCGATTCTCTGACGTTTCCAAGGTTTTACCCTACCACATAGATCATAGCAATGTGGTTATCAAAGTCCAAAGATATCTCCTTTTTATTGGAGTATTTGGTGCAGTAATGTTGGCATGTTGCAGTCAAGTGTCACAATCACAAACCACGTAACAACATTAATAATAATATTATTGATAATAACAAATCACAATTAGTAGTGCAGCACCATCTGATTCTCTATAACTTTTTGGGAATTTTTTAATTATTAACTAATGGCTTCTATAGATTTTCCCCAATACTTAATTATTAAAAGTATAAAATACAAAATTATTGAAGACAACTGTAACATAAAAATATTACTACGTCAAATTGAGGGAGTACATTAGACTACCTAAATCAGAATTAGTGAGTAAATCTGACACCTTCGATTCTTTTGCTACAATTATTTTATCTTTTGTAACTTAACTGGCACTCATAAAAGCACTTAATTTTACCAAAATGCTATCTAATGGTGAGAGCAGGATCATTCTCACAGATCTCACAGATCTCCCAGAAGAGGCTTTTCAAAACATATTAACATTTTTAGAAGGCTGGACTTTTTTAAGAAACATATCAGCTATCTCATGAGATTATTATTATTATTATTTTTTCACCTTCCAACACTTTCACAGGATAAGTGTTATGCATGAAATTTGTTTGTTGGCGTTTAAACAGACCTGCTTTTCAAGTGCAATCCGGTATCTGAAATTAGAAGGTTCTGAAATCTGATCCGACCTGAAGTTCTCAGCTATATGCTCCACACCTTTAACTACATCATAGTATGAACTCCCATAATCTGCACAGCCAAGATGCAGGAAAACATGACAAAAAACATCTGGAAATATAAGCGAAACGATACATGAAGAAAAAGATCAAGTGACAGTGAAAAGAAAGAAAAAGGAAGGCTGATTCCATTTAGCTGGCTGATGAAGTAAAGGAAAAATGCAGATTTAAATCACCTAGCATGAACATTAAAGTTCACTCATCAAAATTTAAAATCAAATGAACGAATTACCTTACAAGAAAAACAAGTTATTAGGACCAAACAACAGGCTAAAACTAACTTAAATCTAGAGCAATTGCAAAGCAACTCTGCAGATTTACTAATTTAGTTTTTATTTAGCTCATGAATAATGCTGTACATGCACCACTAACTACTAGGTTCTGGGTGTAGTTCTGATTGAAAGTTGAGCTCATGATTCTGGAAGGTGGCAACGGACAATAATCAGAAGTATCTTCAAGTAACAATGACCAGGTAGAATCAATTTATGGGGGTTACCACATTTGCTGAAAGGCATAATGTAAGATTTGGGTTTGGGAATTACCATAATAATGTAAGCTAGGGGGCAAAAATATGATACTTTTTCCGGATATTAAGAGCATATTGCCATGACACGGTGTATTACAATTTGCTACAGAAGGTTTTGTCCTAAAACCCTTATTGCTGTACTTTGCACACTTTTGGCAAGTAGGGGAAGAAAATGAAGAAGAAATAATGGTTTTACCAAGTTGTAGTAATATTTTACCGTTGCATCAAACAAGTTGTTATTGGGCTTCCATTTCATTTCATTACACCATTTTCTGGATGCCGAGATCAATACACATAATTGAAGTTCATAGGCAATCCTATGCAGATTAGAGCTAATTATGTTTTTATTTTAGTAGTTACTCCCTTTGTCCCAATCCACCAACTTCCCGTTCGCTATTACATGGTCTTTTTAAAAAAATTAATGAAAAATACTCCCTCCGTTCTTTTTAAAGGTTTACTTTTTGCCATTTCAGGAGTTTTTTTCAAAGTTTAACGTTTCCTTTTTTGGAAACCGACTATCTCTACTTATTAATTTTTTAAACACTATCTTTCATACTTTATCTATTTTCACACTTACTTTTCCAATTCCCCATCTTACTTTTTACCACTTAATATTTTATACCATTCTCTTAAAATTTACACAAAACCAAAAGGTAAACCTTGTAAAAGAACAGAGGGAGTAGATAAATGCTTCAAAAACATTTGGTGACTATTGTTTTATGGGAAGAATGAATTCAATAATGAGAATTGTTTTTGTAAACAACTTTATATTTTACAAATGGCAAATGATTCTTTAGACTGTTTAAAAAGTTGACGGAAAGTTGAGATCGGGACGGAGGGAGTATTTTATTATGTGAATTGCAGGGAGGCATGCTTTTTTGGCATATGGGATGGATTGGAGTGGGTTGTAGTGAAACAAATACATAGACTCAATTGTTTCCTACAAGTTGCACGGATCTTTCGGTTCGCTTGCAGGCCTAAGTCTGAATGCATGAAGATGTTCAGTGGCGAAGGCAAGCCCGCCATGCCTAAAATTTAAAAATCACATTTTATTAAAAAAAAAATTACCTCTGTATTCTTTCTACTACATTCTCTCCCAAAGCCCCCACCGCACCCACCTTAAAACTTTCATTCTTCTAAAGATGATTGCAGGCTGCACTCTAAATAAGTGAACATGGTCCTACCATTTTGAGCCAGAAACTCTAGAAGTATTACTTTTCCAAAGATAGAAAAACATGTATGATGGTATCTTTTAGGTTTTAGGACCAACACCAACATGCATGCAAGAGACATTAGCTTCCATTTGACGCCATATAGTTCGATAGGTCAGATATAGCCTAGATTCAATCATTCATTATACAATGCCGTGACGATCTTCTGCAGAAAATTCACCCATAGGAGATGATCACAGAAAAGAAAGTGGAAAGTAAGGAAATCAAACAAGATTAGTTGCAAAAGAACAGCTATTATGTTACCATTTATAGTTTCTGGAACAGCCAAAGCAGCTGCTGCTTGAATTTTGATCTTAAAATTAGAAGAATCACGAAGCAGCAACAAAAGGATGCTAAACAGCGAAGCAGCCCTGGGAAACAAAAGGAACAAAGTCTTAATTATACCAATACTTTTTCTTCCGACACAAACAATTCTCATTTGCATGTCAGATGGAAGATGCATGCCTTCTAAATAGAAGTACATACGTGCAAGTACGCAACTTAATCTCATCTTCCAACAATTAAACTAGGTGAACAAAATGGTCCCAGCAATCAAGTACTGGGAATACTAGCAGCAAGATGAGACTAAGAGTTTGGTCTGCAATCTGTCTAAACTTGAAGAGTGCAAATCTATCCATTTCAGTAAATTTGAGTGCATGCTTGGAAACGTGAAACATGTAGACACGTATTCAATCAAAACTAGTCGTTAGGAAGAAACAGTGAATGGCCCCTTCCTCTGTTTCCAAATAAAGAAAATAAATCGCGTACAGAGTGAACAATCCTCACCAATCCATTTCTTCTAGTTTCAGTGTTTTGTTGGAAAATAAATTGCTCAGTGCATGACAAACGTTCCATTGAACCTGTCAATAGAGTTCCAAATTCAATAATTGAATCAGTCAATATATCATTGACCTGTAAAACTTGCAAATAAGTTCTGATATCTTGCCAAACCTTAACATTTCCAGTTGACACACATGAGAGAAATGTCTGAACCATCTTCACAAGCCAATCAATATTTGCTGAAGATAATGACTGGAATGAGTCTGTCATTTCTCTGATACCATCCTTTTGTAGTCTGCCACAAGCCTTTGCATCACCACCGACACATGATTGGCCTGTAAATTGAACAAATCTTGAAAGATTTCCCAGTGCCCTGACTGCATTTGCTTTGACCTGCATCATATAGAAACCAAACATTTAATTTAGCATCAACAAAACATAGATGGATATCACGGACTCAGTCACCTAGACAGCCGATTCAAGCATAGAAAATGGCAAGCTTATAAAACTGAACTATCTACACACGAAAATATTCTAATGGAAAAAGATAGCAAAGGTGTATAAGAAGTTGGTCTTGTTTCCTAAAAAACAATGTTCCCTAAGATGACAGGATTACAATTTCTGTTCAGACTTCAGAGTACTGCACTGTTATCCTTACCTATAGTTGGTGATAGGTTCAATCACTTGAGATATTAGGCAAGATATTTTGCATATGCGAGATTTTTAGATCCTTCCCCCCGTCCCTTTAAGATAAACTTAATGGTCTTTTTGTGAGATTAAACCGTGGATTGTAATGATGATGCCACCACAAAAGCAGAAACTTCACCCACCTCAGCTCAAATTATGAATGACCAATATAATGATATTGCTATTGCATGTAGCTAGAAGCTTATAAATACACAGACACAGACAAAATCATGTTCTCTACTTTTTAGCTGAATAGTAGATCATAGCCAATCAAAGTGCAAAAGAACCTGCTTTGATTAAAAAAGGCTTGGCATTTTTTGCGCGAACCTTATCATTATCCTTTGCCAACCGCAAGGCACTATCAAATAGCTTTGATATCAACTGCGAAGTTTGCCTACATTCTGTCACACAGCAAAATGTAAGATCCAAGAAAAAGGATTGAGGAAGGAAAATGCATTTAAAAAGAAACGGAGGAGCCTCACCAATAGAATTCTGTGCAGTCATGCTGTGACCAAGAGAATCACTAATATTTGCCAAAGCCCAGGAAGCTGTAATACGTACCTGGAAGTTCGCATTGCAGATAAATATTAATTAGACATGCTATTTGTAGAAGAAATATAGAGAAAATTGATAAGAGAGGAAAAATCAAAGAATTCCAAGAACAATCTGATCCCCAACCAAAGCCATAAAAAAAATTAAAAATGCTAGTAATTAAGTGAGTCCTTAAAAATGCTGATTTATGCATATAGCCCCCCAAAAAAAAAGTCTTATTCATAGATTGAAAGGAAAGAATGGCACCAAATAAAAGACAAAATAGGAGAATAAAACGAATCGTGAAGCTTCCATGCAGACAATATTCGTGACCAAGAATTATGGCCACTAGAAAGCACCGAACTATGATACCATTTAGAAATCACATGTCCTAAAAGGATTGACACGAGTTCAACAAATTGGAAGAGTATCTCTCTTCGTTCTGGTTACATGTTCTTTGGATTTGAAAGAACCAGTATTCACATGGCGTTCCAGTAAACTCCAATAAAATTTAAGCTTGTGATGTAAGTAAGATAGTGGGATAGTGCTTCAGAATATGAGTGTTTTATTTCGCTAAGATCCAAGTTTAATGAAGTCTAAAATGTTCCTTGGATGCTTTGTACATGTCGGATTGCGCAAAAAGTACACAATGAATATCTCATATTTCTTTTTAACAATCATGTATCCATCTAGTGTTTATTTCCTTTGTCATGCACTTCATACATGGGAACTTCACAGGGAGAGCCTAGTACTAGTGCTCCTTGGTGGTGAGCAACCATAGTTTCAAATAAAACACAACCGGAACGAGGGATGGGAGAGAGATGCTAATAATCTTACCGAAATCAGTGAGTCACGAGTGTTACGCTCAGCAGCATTTATAAACTTCTCAAGTATGTCTTTGCTGCTAAAAAAGAAAAAGAATCAGAATTTTCTACATCAATATTTACATAAAATAAGATAAAATTTCAAAACACCAAGAAGAAGCAATGTTAAATTACCTCTGATATATTTGTGGGAAAAAAGCAATTACGCCAATTGTTCGACAAGCAGCTGACCTGACTGAAGGAATCTCATCATTAAGAGCATCAATCTGCAGAGGATAAAAGGACCAGTTATTTTTTCTGATATTTGTTATATAAAAGGAAGAAGTCAGTTCTAAGGCGATATTATACTTACACAAGAACATATAATAAAATCTTGTTTGTCCTTGAGCAACACGAACACAGAGGAAGTCATTCCAGCAAAACAGGTAATAGATGCTGCCCTAACCTTGAACAGAAAAACCAATGTGAACTATAATTCCACAGCAATTAAATATGCATGAGTGCTGTCATTCAATATGAAATTAAATGCAGACAGAGTAAAGAGTAATAGCACGGGTGCTGTCAATCTTCCCTCACCCTTGCCTCCATCCCAAACAAGATTCAATAATAAGAGAAACACAGAGGGAGCAATAGTAGTAGAACTGACTTCAGGTGCACCAGATTCCAGGTACAATTGATTGGTAATTTCCAAAACAACCAAAAAAACACTCAGGATTCATATTTGGAAAGGACCATGCAATTAAACAATACTCCGTATATAGTTCCTGAGGATTTATGTAAAACTAACATGTTGTGCCCAAAACATGCCCAAACTAACAAAACCAGAAGTCGTGTACAAGACTTCCGATTGGTTACTAAATCAAGTTAATACTGTTCATGTACCCAAGTCGGTGTGTGAATTCTTAGACGTAACCCATCTAAAATCTTGGCCAGGATTAAACTGATCAATGGGTTTGAAACCCCAATGGGTTTTTGTTCTCACCATAAAATTACATAAAACCACTAACACAAATATAGAGAGATCTAAAATCACTAACGAATAACACAGGTCTAAAATCACAGGGATCAATTATAAATGGGGTCTGATACTACAAAATTGTTGCAGTATGATGTCTAACAATAACCAAATAACTGCTCATCGCGTTTAAATACATGCAGAACCTTGTAGACATGCAGGAGCAATCAGAATGAACTTACCATGGGTGAAGAATGTTTAATAGTTACAGGAATATGCTTCAGTATTGCTTCAAGCCAGCACTGACTTGCCATAGCACATGAGTCAGATTCATCCTTAGTTGATGCATGATTTTCCAAGCTGTGAGATGGGGCTGATGAGATTGCCTTCTCTTTTACATAATCAGATGTAAATGGGCTATCCATGAGTTTATCATTTGAGTTATCTTCAGTTCCTTTGAAACCCGAGATAGCACGAAGACATTCATCCAACACCTGTAAAAATCTCCAGTTCATGCATATCAAATGCAATCAACAAAATAAATCCTGCCGCAGCATAAACAGAGCATGCTTGATCTCCAACACGTATACAAATTGCAAACTAGTGGATTGAAGACGACAACATGCAAGTATCCAACGCTTAGATAATATCCTAACGTAAAAATTCCATTCAGATACAAATTGCAAAGTGCAAAAATAAATGGCAAGAACCTAAAACCATCAGCAGTAGCAGCTCCACCAAGTACACCTGGGAGAGTACCATTTTGGAAATGACATGAAAACTCCACACTTTATAAATTGATGAAAGTTCAATAGGTACTGCAGCTTACATGCTAAGAGATACAGGTTGACATGGAGACACAATATGCAATTTCTGGGAAAAGATAAAGAACGTGCAATGTCTAGAATAAAACAGATTGAAACGCGATAAAATTGCACAATTTGTCAATGGAGACACAATTACTAGGGGCAGCATCTATTATGTTCACAGGGCTACCGCATGGTATTGATACATAAAGTCATGGTGAAAAGGGCTACCTTGATTGCAGCTGTCATGACTCTCTCCTTGATTGCTGAAGTATTTTGTTCAGAATTGTCCCTCCATGATCTCACTGGAATCTCTGAAGAAATGCTTAAAGCTCCTTGAACAATAGATGAGATCTGATCCCAGCATAAATCCATAACACTCGGATAATTGTGTGCCAGAGCTTTCAGAGCCTGCAGCAAACCAATTAAACATAAACAAGAACATCCAAAGAGGACATGAAACAAAAGAAGATCTGGGAATATCAATGAATAAATATTGGAAAACCCGTTTAGGGTTGAGCTGGCAGCTGCATTCAATGCCATTGTCTTGAAGATGAAAGCTCTGGAGATGAAATTAACAAAAAAGCCAAAGACATGTTTGGCAAAAGAAGATGGAGTAGAAGCAAAGCCTAGAGGAAAGATTAACAAAACAAGGGACTGAGGGAGGGAATAAGTTTAAAAAAAAAAAAAAAAAAAAACTATACAGGGAAGATGGAGCCAAGTCCAAGAGGAACGGAGCAAATAGACAGACAGCGGAGCCACTACTTGGCTAAAACTACTTTTAGCCATTCGAATGGAAGTCTTATAACATTTCATTGAGTGATTTTAAGAGCTAGTTTCGGAAAGAAAAACTAAAAAGAATAGACAAGGGAGGGCGAAAACAAATAATTTTTGCATAGTTATATGCTGTGCAAAAGAATTACAGTAGGGGAGTGACAACCCCCCAAACCCCCACGCCCCAGCCCTAGCTAGAAAAGCATATGGGCAAGCTTTATATTGGCAACGACAGGCTAACAAAATAGATGTACTTCACTGTCAGGAAGACTTCAGGTGTAGCAGGTACAGATGAGCTATAAACATAGAGCCAGAATCTTTCTTATTAAACACTATTTGTTACCTGAAATGCCTCTAAGCTTGTCGATGGACTTGATAGTTCAGAAAACTGAAATAAGGTATTTAACACACCAGACTTCTGTTGACCTTCAAGAGATCCTGTCAAATGATATTACACTAAGTTTGAACCTCACTCAGATCATAAGAACAAATGAAGGATGGATCGTGTTATCTTCCATAGTGGCAATTGTTAATTCAGCCCTCAATACTCCATATACACCATGAACACAATGATAACTAACACAAGCAAGGAACTAAGAAATGTGGAATATAAAAACCTTAATAAGTTTTAGCATTTACATGAGAAACCGATTTGACAATTACTAACCTGCAGATAGTTCTGCCAGAAGCATATCATTGACAAGTGTCGAGGACGGAGAGACTGAAAAAACTATGGTCAAACAATTAATTGCGACCACCTGCAAACCCGGACTGATATATAAGTTTTCATACCCAGTTCCAACAATACAGAGGCACTGAAGATTGAACAAACAGGTACAAGAACATGTGTGTCTACAAAGTAAATTTTCTGCATTCTCAGTTTCTCACATCTTCATAAGCTTCAGAATAACAGTCAACCCTAGGGGATATGTGAAGGTTCGAAACATTTAAAAAAAAAAAAGCCATGGAGTATTAATAAGCTGCAGAATGATGTGCTTGGCACTGTGCCATAAACCAGAACACAGAAGAAGAGTTTGCAGCAAGAAACAGGGATCTCGGTCGTAAATTTAGCGCCAATGTTTTGGCATATGAAAGATAATCAGGTTTCACAACTACATGTTGCTGGCAGCAATACAACTACATTTTGGTTCCATATGGAGTTCCAGTATTATCTATTTACGTTCATAATCTGGTGGATCATTAGTCATTTGATAACTCTGAAAGTGCAGAACCACATGTCTGACAAATTCTATGAAAATGATTTGCTGATATCTTCCCAAGTTCTCATGATCCTGTATGTAAGATCAGTGCTTCCAGACAACTAAACACATAGTCCAAGAGTGCGTGCATACAGCAAAACAAGCACTGAATCTCTAAAAAGTAAAAGAAGCCAGCCAGTGGAAGTCTAATTCTCAATGACATATACAAAATCTTGATACTAACCAGCAAGCTACTCCGGTCGCTGTGAAATGCAAATCCCTCCTTGATTCTTGATGTAATTGAAGAGAGAACCGTTGGGAGTAACTCCTTTGGCATTCTCGAATATCTACATATAAAACAAATGCAGCCAACACATATTTAAGAAGTTATTATGTACCACGATAGCATACGAGCAGTGTATAAGCAAGAATCCCTTCAGATACATAATTCATGATTGCATCAGGTGTAGGAGAGAGCATTTAAGATCGGGCAGGAAATGGAGTTTTAATCATGCAATTACATAAAATATTTTGTAAGAGATTACAAATGGAGTCACAGTTGAATTAAGTTTTTTAGTAGTTTTCCTAAAATGAAAGCCATGAGTTCATTTTTCAAGAACACAGAAATTAGTATTTTCTGCTGTTAGACTGATTTTTCTTCGAGAAAGCTCCGCTGTTGAAAGAAATTGGGGAGGGGGGCTTCCTTCTCATATTGAGATCGAAACTTTATTTCCCTTTTGCAATATATCTCAGGAACTTCAGCATATACTGAACCAAATATCCATTGATCTGTCACCTTGTCAATATACTTTCTAGATTAAAACCCAACATGAGGTCCCTTCCCAGAACTAAAACAAAGACGGATTACCTTTAAAGCTGATCACAGGTTGTAACTTGGCCCGTGTACCTTAATCTAGGTGCCTAACATTTTTTTGGAGCTTCTGATATGTACATTTATTATGACAAGAATAAAGGGTTCAAACCTTCAGGATTGCAAGAAGAATTGGGTAAAGAAAAGGAGAGATGATGTTAAAGACTCCAGCAGCATAAGTTATATACCCACTTCAGTATAGAAAACATGATCACATAAACACACTTAAAATTTTCCGCTAAGTATGCTATGGCCAATGAATACACTAGCACACATGTTGACACACACTATGTTTAATTGGTTTACTTTATCCGTGACTCTGTGTTATATATTAATTAACTAATCATGCCAGGGAATGGGCTTGATACATCTAGTCTTGGCAGCAATTTATTTTATCTTTCTGCTCTCATCAATGCTTTCAGGCTATTTGGCATTTCCTTGGTAATAATGAAGTTAAAAAGTAGACTTTTTAAGTTGTGTGTTTAAAACCAGCAGCTCAATTCATCTATAATCTGTCAATTAACAAAGTGATTATTGAGTTCAGGAATGTCGTTAATAATCTGAATTTAAAATATTCTGGTTGTGGGCCAGCAAATGTAATCTCGAACATCATTCGTAAGAAAGAATTGTGTTTTATCAGCAACACTGGCGGGACATGGCCACATAATACTGAAAATGTGCTCAAGTGATCCATGCTATAGAAAAGAACCATAAGAACAAAGTCTGCAACACTAAATCTTGAAATGTAGACACAGAACAGTAAGCACATTCTGTTCCTATCATTCCAAGGACATCCATAGCTGATAGCACATATAATTAGGAAACTTAAATTCATGAGCATGTTTACACCCTTGCATCCCAAGTTGTCTGATTCAGTCACATTAATTTCCATGAATGATGATGTAGTAATGTACGGCAGCCACGTAGTTCATAAAAATGTAGGTAAATTCAAGAGCAGACTGCAGAGTCAGCTGGAGGCATCCTGATGATACTATGGCTCATAAATGGCTAGATATGTGCAGCATGTAACCAGCCCAGTGGATCCCTAATGACTAAATTATCAAATCATCACACACACATGGTCACATATGAGGAACAAAATATGACAATGTATCAGGATCTAAAAATCAATCTTTTAAAGAATTCAGATGCTCAAGGAAATCCACTTACGGCGTAGATGATGTCAAAAGCATTAGGATTTTGAATGATAATGCCAGCAACCTACTGTGGCTCTCGTGTTTGATCAAGTGTAAAGTACCTATGGAATAGAAATGAATCATCACATGGTAGCTTTATCAAAAAACTAAAAATAGGGAATATTCAGAGAAATAAGTCAAAGGAAAATCTAACAAGAGATAAGCAAGCCTTCCAACTACCTGCATGTAGCTGCATCAAAATATGCCCAAGAGAACTAGAAAGTGATGTAAAGGATCCACACTTTGTGCCTCCCTTGAACTCTGCAACTTGAAGGGATACTGATGCAGGCCCATCCAACATTGTCATAATGGTTGAGCCAGCTGCCACTCGTACCTAAGCAATAAAGGTTTTTAATATAAAGACCCGTGCAGTGTCGAGCAATTATCCGCAGTTATTGCAAAACCACTTTTGATGCCTGATAGCCTCCCAGTACATTATAGTGAGCTAACAAGATATAATAAGTGCAGTGATAGAAGCTACACCTTCAAGTTTGGATCAAAGAGCAAGCAACTCATCAGAGTAGTCTCATATGGCCTGTAAACAGCGAACATAGTATAAATTGCCAAGAAAATAAACGGACAGCAGATCTGAACTTGCAAGTGGAAAAACTTGAAAGAAAAATTAAGTTTGCAAACGCGACAAGATAAAGCAGAACAATTCACCTATGCTGCAGCACATCACTGGACGGCAGAAGTAGTGTCCACTGAGCACTGAATAACTTCGGATCTGCTCGGCATAGATCCTTCCAGAATAAGTGAATATGTGTCAAGTCAAAATTCAAAATTTCTATAGAAAAAAATGCTACAGTCAAATGTTTTAATTCATAAAGGCAGTCCTTTCCTTGACAAACAAAACACCCCATTCATTTTCTTGGGGGTAACTATTACTACAAAACACTGAGGCAGTTCTTCGTTCCAGTTTTCTTGACAACTAAATACCTCATTCATGATCTTAGGATTACAATTACTCAAGGGAGAAACATGTCAAAAAATATTCATCGAGAAGGCACAAAACTAATTATGGACAACTACACACATCAAAAGTTCCAAACTCCGAATACTTGCCCACACTATTGAAAGCTCAATGACAAGTGCACGCGAAAGCAGTTGGACACAAGTGATATGAAGAAATGAAGATACCTGAATACAGATAATTGCAGCTAACCTTGCCTTTGCAAAACGGACACAGCAATAATCTGCCCCAGCTCTATCACTATCACTAGCATCTGAATCCGATGATGCAACATACACTGAAGTTGATATATCTTCGGAAGAAACAAGGAAATCCTCATCTTTATGCTGCATATTTTCAGCTGGCTTTTTTCGCAAGTGTGGAGGCCTGTAAGGACCATTTCTTGATTTAGTTGATCGTGCAAACTGTTGGCTTGTTGAACCAACTGCATCTTTGCAATCGATCACTTTATTAACAACAAAGGATTTATTTGTAAGCCCATAACGGAAAAAAGTCCTCAGTGCTACCACAAAACCAGAAACCTAGAAGTAACACAAACCAGAATGATTTGATGACGATGTTGAACAAATAATTAATTTGTGACATTTCAGAATGAAACTGTAAGAGATGTTGTTACTTACATGGCCAACCAGATTTCCTCTGGGCAGTGCTAGGATCAAGTGTAGACAGTTGAGAAGCTCAGTATAAAACCTGTGGATGGTCACTATGTGATTTCCAAAAGTAATTCAACATCAACAAAAAGCTTGAATTAAAAGAAAAAGGCCTTACATTGCTCCACAATCATCCTCCACCAGAAGGTTCTTAGATGTAAATAGATCCAGAGTTTTTCTCAAGACCTAAATGAAATTAAACAAGCCAAAGTAAACAAGGGTGTTCCACATGCATTGCTGTTTTGGAGAACTATTCAGGGTCGGCCGGAAACCTGACGACAGATCAATTACGGCTGCTTCCAGAAAATTATGGAAATACGAAGATGTTGTTGTGTAGTTAATAAAATTAATAGTTTGCTCATAAAAGTGTCAAAACGTGTGAAGAAATGGAAACCAATGTTTACTTGATAAATTGCATAGAATATGTTGAGATTGATTTTTAGGTTCTGGAAAAATATATTGAAATGCATACCCTCAATTACTTATTGTCAAAATATTTCCAACTCCTAAACCAAATACGACCAGAGTGGACACAAATATCAAGTACAGCACAAGTTCGAGCTTCTAGCCACTTAAAATCTGGAAGTAGAAGTGCTTTTAGAAAAAAAATTGCAAGCACATCGTAGGAATTTTACCATCCTCATACCTCAGTAGTTAACTGCCAGATCTCAACAGGTAAACAGGCACCAACTCGTGAATATACTTCACCAATCATGGCAAATGCAACTTTGAGGACTTCCTTTACACAATTGAAACCAGAAGGTTTGCTGTTGTTACTTAAGTCTAAACCGTAGATAAACTCCCCCTGAAAACATGTGACCACTTGAAGAAGGAAACTTAATAGTTGCTCATCTTCTGACAGTGAAGCAGCTGTTTGATATCGTCCGAAAAGGAGCCTATAGAAAAAAAGAAAAAAGTAAGAATGCAGAAAATGTCATTGGCAAGAATTAAAGGATGTCAACATCAGATGTCAGAAGGAAAAATAAAGCATCCCGAAAGGCGACCACCCTAACACTAAACAAGAGCATGATTAATCAGGAAGGAAAGAAGCGCTACCAGAGAGCATCAAGCGTTTCCTCAATAAAATAAACTTTTTTTCCAAGCATTAACAAGTTTGAAAATTGTTATCATATAGCAAGTGTGGAAGACCAAAAATACCCAAGGAGAGACAGAGATATAAGAAGGGAAACTATCGCACCGTATGCTTTCTAAACAATGCCTTGTTGCTTTAATAACTGCATCGAACTCCATGGATGAGCTCTTACTTTCAGGTTTATCAAGTAAAGTTTGCACGATCTGCTTGAAAGAGTCGAATGCAAGAATCCAGTATGTTGGATTCATCTGTAAAAACGCACAGTGACTTACAGCATGGATCTGCAACAAATGAGAATAGGCAGTATTATAACCACATCAGTAGTTAACTCCATGTCAAAAATTACAACAAAATGTAAGGAAAAAAAAAATGAAAACCATCTTAAGTCTAAATTTAGATCAATCATTCGAGGTATTTTCAAGGCAAGCACTGTAGAAATAAATTTTCATAAATTGCAATCATATGATCTTCGCGGGAAATCTGGATGCCCATTATCACAGTTGAAAAAACAATAGAACAGTGGCATTCTATAGTAAATACAATAAATTCAGTACTATCGCAATCACAACATTTTATACAAAAATATACCATTGTATACTTGAAATAAAGAACCCGTCAGGCATTGGATAGTTAGTGAAAGAATAGCCTGCGCAGTTAGTGTAATCGGCAAGAAGCAAAAGGTTCGGATACACGAAGAAAAAAAAGGATTATTAACCTTGAAATAGATACAGGCCGTAAATACTAGAGATCCTTAAGGTTAAGAGTTGGTATCCAGTCCCATGCACAGTAAAATCTACATGTACCCCTAATGTCTAAAAAAAATGGATTATTAAGCCCTAATGTTTGACTAAGAATAACGAATACATGCTGAAACGTGCAGAAGGCTGACCAATATAGCTAATTGGAAAACTTGGATTCGACACAAACAGAATGGTATTGTTTACTGGTATTATCCAATATCTAACATAGATAGTTCGAGATAACATAATGGATACTTCCAACAGCCAGCCCCCTAAAAAGCATAGGATCTTCTATAGGAGGGTATAGACTGGCAAAGAAAAGCAATAAAAGGACTCATAGCCGGATATGTGCATTAACAACATTAACTTGGGATTTCAGTTCCCTCTGGTCCAGGCGAAATTGATATTCTGCCCACGTCATCAAATTCAAGTGTACAGACATCTAACCTTCCATGCTTTTGCTCCGGCATAAAAATTAAATTTTTTTTAAATATTATATTGACAGATTTATCTCAAGCAGTCAGCGAGATAGCTGGTAAAGTTAATGTCAATCACTGTAAAAACATATTTAAAATTCAGAGTTCTAGGCAGTAGAAAGGGTGGGAAAGATCTAAAACCTGGTGATATTCAAGATGAATGAGTTGATTAACACACTCCGGGAGAATTTTCAGTTAGCGGCCTCCACTGCAAAATTTAATTTTCTAATAGTAATATGCAGCCAATAAGATGAGCCTTGGTGCAATACAAATTTTTCTGCTGATGATTTCATTTCATAAGGTTCGAGTTCAAATACAGCCTGTTTAAAGACAATGCTAGAGCAAGGTCGGTGTACAATTAAAATATCCCCACCCAAACACTAATACACCTGAGCGGGAAGTGCCATTATTAAGTAATATGCAACCATACTCAAAATGTATAGTTATCCGATAGTAACATTACAAACAACTAATTAATCAACAGTTCCGTTTTGTAAGCAGAATTGGGGAATGGTTAAACACGAAAGCTATACAACATTACACTACCTTGTATACATTCCGTCACAGTATGAATCAATCCACTTCCTAACGAATAAAGAGATGCAACCAATAAATCTGCTGTTTAAGTGAAGTGCATAACCTACGACGAACATTACAAACAACTCATTAACCAACAGCTCCCTTTTGTAAGCAGGATTGGGGAATGGTTAAACACGAAAAGTATACAGCATTACACTGCCTAGTATCCACTCCTGGAACAGTCACAGTACAAATCAATCCACTTCCTAACGAATAAATAGACGAAACCGGATAAATTTGCGGCTGAAACGAAGTGCATAACCTACAACGAGCAGGTTTTTAAACTATACCAGGTGAGATAACTTAGTGAAGGACAGGGCAACGTCCTCAAGTCCTTGAGAGAGTGAAATGCTTTGAGCCAATTCCATCAACAGCATCAAATCACACGTCACCTGCAAAGAAGATGAAACAATTGAACATCGCAATCAATCAGATCACAACTAACACATTGAGAGATGAGGCAGTACCTCGTGGGGAGGTAAATTCGGTGCGGCAGCGATGAGCGAATCTGACTGGGAGAGAATGAGGTAGTTTATGTGGCTGAGAACGGTGGCGCGAGGCGGCGACGCCAAGGTCTCGTCTCGCAGAGTGAGAAACGCCGTTCGCCATGACCTCACAGCTGCTGCTGACATCGAGGTTCTGCTGTTGGTGTTGTTTGATGAATTTTCGAGTTTTGCGTTTTCAAGTACATTTTGGGTGTTGTATATGTTGCGTTTCGGTCATTTCTCTTTGCCGAAATGTAATTTTGCCTCTTGAATTCTGTTTATTTGTGCGAGTTGACTCTACTACTTTTATGAGTTCATGCATTTAACTTACGGAATGAAATTTAATATTTTGTACGATTTTCATCTACGGTTTATTTCGGTGTACCTTTTGTACTATGATATGCCATATGTAATTATAATAGTGAAATATAAAGTAAATTGTATGGATTCAATATTTTTTTCACAAGAAGTTAAAATAGATTGAAACCTAAAGAGAGTCATACAAAGATAAGAGGGGCATGCCCCAATGAGGAGAACAAATGACTAAAAGTCATACAATCAAAGAAGATCGATGCCTGATGAAAAGCAAGAGTAAGTAAGAGACTCCAGCAAACTACTGTGATCTCATTACAAGACTAACGACAATAATCTGTCTAAACTAAAACGAAAAGACAAAATCTAGCCCACATGGGTGACTCCAGCCCTCTTCAAAATGGCTCCAGGTAAACCTGTGACCATACTCCAAGCCAAAATCATGTAGCATAAGCTGCTAATCACATCATCAGCTCCAATGCATTGATCATGACTCTCTCCAGGGGAAGAAAGAAAGAAAGTTTAAGCAAACTACCTGTGCAACCATCAACTCCCAATATGAGTGAAAAACAGCTTGTCCATCAATCCTGTAAAAGACCACAAACTCCATAAACTAGTTAGGCTCTGTTCTTTTCAACTTAAAATTCATTCAGTTCAGTTAAGTTAAGTTTAGTTCAGTTCTGCTTAGTTATATTTTATACTACAGATTGAATTCGATTCGATTCCAAGAATTTCAATTGATTGCAGCGTAGTTGGCTAAATGTATGGATTCAATATTAAAAATGTCACATCTCACATATATAAAAACTTTGTCCAGAGACAATGGTGGATTAAAATATTTCAGTTGGTGATCGGCTATAGAGAGCTGCTCCGAAAGCCATAGATAGTTTAGCTCCCATGGGTATGTTGGAAAGAAACTCGGCAAATGACAATATGGTCAGGATAGCATTAGTCGGTCAGGGAGGAAACAGAGATAGTCTTCTAACAAACCATCCTTCTCATATATTTCTCGTTTTAGATCTTGACAAGCGTAGGTTATGTTTAGCAAAACTTTGAAAAATTTTCAGAATCGATTAATTTGCAGAAGGTGATTAAGAAATGATTAACTAACTGATTAACTAGCTGAAAAAGCTAGCTGATTTTAATGTAGGTGTTTGCAAATAAGTTGATAAGCTAGTTGGTATTTTGTAAAATGACATAAAGGGTCAGTAATCTTATTTTTATTTTCTTTAACATTTCTCATCGTATTATTAGTCTATTTTTTAAAAATAATAGTACATCACATTTTTTGTCTAATTATTCTAATATATATTCAATGTACTTTCCACCGTCACTTTAATAAAGAAGTTGAAATAAATATTCGTTGATCATTCTAACTTAATAAGGAAAAAAATCAGTAATTGTTGTGTACTACATGTATGCATTTTAAAGAGATGCAGATGCATTAATACTTATGCTAGTTGCAAACAAGTACATAAAATGTATAACAAATGTTTCAGCAATATAAAATAGAAGTAAAAAATTCTAATGAACAGGTGGTTTTTCATTTTTTTCTAACTTAGGTCAGGGATATTTTTTGAATGAAAAATATAAGAATGAGCTTTAAAAAAAAAAAAAACTAACTTGGGTAGCTTCTCAATCCAGCTAGCTGATTTAAGAAGATGCGCATTCACGTAACGAGCTTTTTATTAATGAATGGTCAATAAAAGCTCATGGAGCTGGAAAGTTAGTGGTAAACAGAGCCATAATGTTTCTTTATATAAAAAAAAAAAAAAAAATCAACTTTAAGGACAATGCAAATAGAGAAAAAAAAGAGTAAAAATCAAGCAGGATGATTTTATCTTCCTTTTTTATCTTAAAATACTATTTGTGGTAATAAAATTGAACTATACCGTAATGTTAGACAGGAAGAGGACGCCCAATTTTGTAGCCTGTCATTTTAATGGAGATTCAATATAATGAGTTTGATCAATTACAATTCTTATAAATTATTCTAATTATTTATACAGTGCACCTTTAAAACTCATGTCCAACTAAATGGGAATTGAGTATAGATTATAAAGGGTAATTGAAATTGAATAATGAATGGGCAAATATGGCGGAGGAAGTCTCTTAAAATACCTAATTTTTATACACAATAGAAAATACTATATTACATTAGTGTAAACTGTGTGAGTATGCCAAACACTCATGCATAAGTATTGGTCTTTTGGGACAACATCCCACTAAATGCACGACACCTCACGAGTTATTAAAAATGTGCACGAAACCTCCTGAATCAATGCATTAGTACCAAAACCTCTTAGTTATTAAAAAATGTGCACGGACCCCCTCCCACTCAATTATTTACCTCTTACAGCGTGAGAAGTACGCTAGTGTTAGGTGTCATGAATGAAGTTCATTTACGTTTTCTTACTCCATATTAATGTTAAAAGAACTCGAGTTGTTAAAAATGTGTGTAAAACTCTCTGAGATTCTTATAAAGTCAGTACAATACCCTCCTGGCATTAACACTTAATATACATGATGTGAACAACTATCACGTGCGATTAGATTCGCTAGTCCAATTTTTATCCACTCCAAAATACTGATGCAAGTTATAGTTATTTAACTACGGAAAAAATAGTACTTCTCTTTAGTATTTTTAACAGTTGGAATTATAGCTACTTGAATATATAGAGGGTGGAGTTAAAGTGCACCGATGAGTCTACCCGCACACATTACACTTTAGCATCATGTACGTTTAGTGTTAGTGTCAATGCCCTGACTCAATGAGAATTCCAGGGGTTTGGCGCACATTTAAAAAAAACTCAGATGTTTTTCTTGCGTTGGCTGTGAAAAATAACGGATAGGGGGTTTACACACATTTTATAATAACTCACTAGTGTTCGTGACACGCGGTTCCCATGTCTAATCTTTTAAATGATCAAATTATTTTCACTTCGACGTTTAAAAAAATAAAAAAACTGAATTCTAGCCAATTTGTGAGTTTATACCGTAAGATAGCTTTAATTATATGTGAGGTTAATTGTTCCTTTTTAAATAGAACACTATGTGAACCTCCTATCAACATCTTTTGCACCATATATTCAAGATACGATATATGATACCACATTTTTAACTATAAACATCAATCATATGGTTAGTAATGCAAACAATGCAATTATACTACAAATTTAGCGACTCGCCATCCTCCCACACCTTGTTGAAGTCTTAACCTACATATTAGCGGAAACAAAGACTTCGGAGAGAGGAGGCAAATCACCAAGTTCGTAAACCGTTGTGGGCGAGATACATAATTTCAGAACATCTTTGGCAAAAATGTAATACTTCTTTTATTTTGTGACACAAAAAAGTGAACGAAAATATTTCATCGGGACGAGTGAAGTAAATAAGTGGGAGGTTCGCGCATCTATTTTCACCGCAGTGATAAACAGTAAATTGCAAGACACGAGGAAATCTCGCAAAGCTGCATAATCGTGTGCAGTAAAAAGAAAGTATCGGTGAAGTAAATATCAAGTCCGTAAATTTTCGTCACTTTTCATTTCTGGACGATGAATCATTCAATCTGAGCTTCAATTTCCCCTACGAACACTCTCGTACCTTCATAATTTCACTGTTCGTTTGATTCCCCTTCTTCCCAGATTTATCGCTCTTCCTGCAGACAATATAAAGCTTAGATTAGATCAGACAAGATAAGATTTGTTGTGTTTTGTTTTTGCACGTCACATACCGATACAATTCAGTACATTACTTTACTTGTAGTAATTTTCCGGTGGGAAAATGCCAAATTAAGCAACCCTTTATCCACAATCGTATGAATTTAGCTGCTTTAAAACAAACCAATACCAATCTACAGTTTGTGTACAGTACTGTAGGATTAGGAACAGGGGAAGGATCTTTCTAGCTGTTAGAATCATGTCCGGAGCATTGCGATGGAGGAAATTGAGGCAATTGACTACTGTATTGGAAACATCGAGGAAAGGTGGTTTTTTGTTGAAGCGGAATTTGTTGCATGTAAGGTGTTCGATGAAATGTCGAGAGGCGTCGATTGGTGTGCAGGAGAGGTACAAGTGGGACCATGGCGGTGGAACAGGCGGCGATGAGCCTCGCCGTGCCACGCGGAGGATCAGGGCGGAGGCGAATTGCCCCCGGTGTTCGAAGCAAATGGATCTTCTTTTCACCAATCGACCCCACCACCTGATTCCTCCAGCTCAGCCAGAAGCTGATCCGGATATGCATCAGGTTCCGATTTCGAGTGCTGATGGTGATAGTAGTAAGCCAAAAGGAGCTGGAGGGAATCCAATGCAGGCAATGAATCTCTGCCCAAGTTGTAAGACGGCGTATTACTTTAGGCCGTTCAAGATGTCTCCTTTGCAGGGGAGTTTTGTGGAGATTGGCCGGGTGAAGAGCAAGAATACGAATCAGGAGAAAATTAAGTTGAATGATCCGCAAGACTTGAAGATGCTCCGGCCTTCCCTTTGGGAGACACTGCGATCCTGTGTTAGTGAGCCACCGGAGAACTGGCCTACCCTTCCACCTCCACCACCTTCAGGGAATGGGATTGCTGTGCATACACCACCTGGACCGCCTTTTGCTCCTGGGGTCAATGTTACTCGAGTGTCTGGTCCACGTGAAAATGGTGGGAGTACACGTAATGGTGGTGCTAATAATGGAGAGAAGAGTAACTGGGGTGGATCTAATCTGGGAAAAGGTTTTCCCACCCCTAAGGAGATCTGCAAAGGACTGGACAAATTTGTTATTGGCCAGCAACACGCAAAAAAGGTTGCTGTTTTTCTTGTCCTTTTAATATGTATCACTTGCGAATTGCGATGCTACTCCATTCTCATCTATCATCAGCAGTATGTTAATGAAGCTTCAATGACAATTTTAATATATGAAAAGTACTCCATGTTATTTGTGCTTTGAACTTTTGATCCTGGGAAGAATTACTCACAGCTAAGTCTATAGCAAGTCTTCTAGTTATGTGATCCACATGATCACCTGTTGATAATGAATGTCTATTCTATGTGAATTTTCTTATCTAGCAGTTCCCTATAATTCCATTTCACCATTAGCACCGCTTTTAATATTTATTTATGAATGTCTGGCAGGTTCTTTCGGTGGCTGTGTATAATCACTACAAAAGGATATACCATGCCTCATTACAGAAGGGGTTAGTGATTGTGTAGTCTGGTCTGATACTATTCATGGACTAATTAGGAAGAATTTTAGATGTCAATTTAAATTCTTACAGTAACATCTTACATGTAAATAGCATTAAAGTGTGCCTTTTGGTCTCAATTTCTAGATTCGAAGGTGAATCACCCCGCTTGGATGACGACGACAATGTGGACCTGGATAAGAGCAATGTTCTTCTGATGGGCCCAACTGGTTCAGGTCTTTATCACATTTCAAGCTTACATACTTCACATGTGCCTGCAGTTGGTATTGCTTAGCTGGTTTAACTATCTTAAGTAGACGTTCACTGTCATGCTTCATGACTTTGTTCTCACGAGTGAGTTTCTGATTGTTTGATTTCACTATGAATAGGGAAAACACTACTTGCAAAAACTCTTGCTCGTTTTGTTAATGTACCTTTCGTCATAGCTGATGCCACTACCTTGACTCAGGTATATGCATGCTAAAGAATTTTTCATATTTAACAAGTTGTACTATGCTCTTATACAAGAGGCTCCACTTGTACTCTTACGTGTGAATTAAATTTCGATTCTTGTTCAATGGACTACCAATTGTCGTGACTTCTGAAAGAAGTTGTTTCTATATTGCAGGCTGGTTATGTTGGTGAAGATGTTGAATCTATATTGTACAAATTACTCACGGTATATTTGCCTTTTTAACTCTCCAGTGTATGTGTTAGTGTTCAAATTGTTATAATGCTCAGTGAAACACCTTTAATCCATGATATCTGTGTTGGCTATTCTTTGTCGCTTGCGCATCTGTATTTGAAGTACAAATGTCCCTTAATTTGTATTTTACACTATTGGTAGAGATAAAAGACATGATCGTTCCAGCATACCCTGTAAAATCTGGATTTTAGATGAGTTGCGGTAGTTGTTAAATCAATGTTGCTTGCCTTGTAATTGCTGAATCACGAATTAGTTGTCACTGTTGTACTGCATATGCTGTAGTGTTGGTTTGCATCATTGTATTTTAGGGTTCGCTTCATATAATTATCTTTCTCGCGGTGCTTCACTTCCCACGGGCATTGATATATTTGAAAAAAAAAGCAAGTGCTTGCTAATTTCGCTTGATAAAGCGTATGTGCCTTGTCAAAATCACAATGCATGAACAAGTGCAGACAAGCCATTACCTTCTCAAATCACAATGCATGAACAAGTGTAGACAAACCATAACAATAACTACTTACTTGATCAGCAGCTGAACCTTTTCAGACTGCTAGCCTACTGACATAGAAAAGTTATTAAGTCCTGACTATACAGTTTCCTTAAGTTGGAAATACATCAATCGATTAGTGACATGCATGTTCCAAAAAATACCTTCCTTTTGTTTGCTGTAGAAGAATGAGTTCAGTAGTGCATTGTATTTCTTGAAGATAAGATATGAGCAATATGCATATATTGGGGAAGGTACATTTCTTGCTTTTCCAGAGAAGCTAGCCCATATACAGTATACATTAGTGTACCGTGGACTTTGATATTAAATAAAACTTAATGTGCAATCTCCTAATTTTGATAAAGGTTGCTGATTTCAATGTTCAAGCTGCACAACAAGGGATGGTGTACATTGATGAAGTTGATAAGATAACTAAGAAGGTTGGTCTATATTCCTTTCCTAAACCTTCTAGTATTCTTCTATTAATCTGACTCAATTGCTTAATTCAATTTTCTTTCCTCTGTGCTATCTAAGGCTGAGAGCGCAAACATCAGCAGAGATGTGTCTGGTGAGGGTGTTCAGCAGGCACTGCTGAAGATGCTAGAAGGGACTGTAAGTTATACTGGCCTTCCGGAGTTACCTCTAATATTTTGGCATTATATGTGTTTCTTCTGACCAAGATCTGTTATGAACAACCTAGTCCATCACTTCTCTGTAAAAAGAATCTTTCATTGTTTTTTTTCCTTAAACGGAAGAATCTTTCATTGTTAATTCTTTAACATGCGAGGATTTTTGAGTTAGGTTATAGACTTATAGCGTGTGCCATATACTATTAAATGCTTAATTGGTCAGATAAGTAGCACCATTAGACAATTGCAGTATTATGCTTCTTTTTCTGTGCTGAATGACACTACCATAGCATGTCAGATGGAATTTCATTTGCCCCCTGGAGAATGAGGATAGATGTTAGCTGTGAAAGTGAATGTAAAACGCAGCAAAAGGTTTTATTTACATAAAAAACATGAGATTTCCTGTCAACACCTGTCAAATATGGAGTAGATGGTTGAAAGTGAGAAAGAGGTGATAACATTGTCTTTTATGAGGCTGCAGCCTAGATTTGTATAAAGAGGTTCTAAGCTGGCAATGTGCTTGCTGCCTGGGCATCTTATATCATAGTTTCTGGCTGCAACAATTTATGCTTCTTTGACAGTCCTTGTTCTTTTTGCATATTATAAATTCCTAGTCCTCTTTTATGCCAGATAGTGAATGTTCCAGAGAAGGGCTCGAGGAAACACCCTCGAGGAGATAACATTCAGGTACTTTATGTTCATTATGCATTTCTCTTTTATAGGAGTTCTATCAGGTACTTCACTCTTTCTGCTTATAACACATTAACGTATGTTGCTGCGATGCTGTCAATGCATCACATCTTGGGGGCTGAAAATTGATTGCATTACTTCTGTATCTGTGTCAGTAGTTAATGGATCACTCTTTCTTGCCAAATTTGACTAAAGTGGTCATATTATATATCCAGCATCATTTGGACCTTTCAACGAAGGGTGTAGAAAAATTGTTAAAAGGGATATAGTTGTATTTTGCAAGAAAGTTACTGTATTTCTTCTAGTGTATGAAATGAATTTGTATGAGTATGAACAAAGGAGGTCATCTAAATGTTTTCGAGGAGTCTTGTGTGTCAAGATGTTTACACAACATTTTTAAATCCATTATATAAAATATCCTCTATCATCTTGTCTTAACTGCAAAGTATAAATTAGTTTTGTATACCATGCAATATAATTTGAATCTATGACTCCCGGTCGATGGAATATCTTTCAGGCTGATTGTCTCTTCACTATGACTTCAGTATTTTTTGATATACTAGTGTTCATGACACGCGGTTCCCGCGTTTAACCTTTTAAATGATCAAATCATTTTCACTTCCACATTTTAAAAAGCAAACATAAATTTACATTTTAAAAAGCAAACATAAATTGAATTCTAGCCAATTTGTGAGTTTATATCATAAGATGTTTTAATTATATGAGATGTTAATTGTTCTTTTTTAAATAGAACACTATTCGAACCTCCTAATTAATTAATGAGACATGGTATTTAGATGAAGTCTTATTATGTAAGGAACAGTTAGTGTGGATAAACTCTTGTATTGTAATTAAGCGATGGTTAGTGTGAGAAATTTTCTTTTGCTTTTTGTAATTCTTTTTGGTAGTGATAACTACGTAGTTGGGTTTAATTAGGATAATAGTATAGATGAATCTCTGATGAGATAGATATATACTTAGATGGCTGGTTGATGATATGTTTTTGATTTTGCAATCATAAAAAAAAGGTTGGGGTGAGAGACCCCCCCCCCCCCCCCCTTTTCTATTCTAGGGCTATATCCTCTCTTCAACTTCAGAGAGGAAATTTGAACTACTCTCTCATCTATGTATTTCTATTTCTATCCCTTCTGTTCCAAGCCATGTTGGCGTGATACACAATTTATTCCACGTTTCTTTTGTTATGTATTTCATGGTGTATCATTCATTTTCAATTGTATTCATGGTCCTCTCTCAAGTGTATAATCTAATTTTATTTCTAATCTCCAGATAGATACTAAAGACATCCTTTTTATCTGTGGAGGAGCTTTTATTGATTTAGAGAAAACTATTTCTGAAAGGTGAATTTTTAGCTCCTCTCATATGACAATCTGCTGTATGTCTTGCTTATAAATCTAATTATGTTTTACCAGACGGCAGGATTCATCGATTGGGTTTGGAGCACCAGTACGTGCTAACATGAGAGCAGGTGGAGTGATTGATTCCAATGTGACATCGACCCTACTCGAAACTGTAAGAATAAAGCATTTGAAAGCTATCAAGTTTGCCATTCATTTGTCTGAAACCGAGAAAAAATATCAATAGTAGCTTTTTGCTATGTTTGAGTAAAAGGTTGATTTTTTTAATAGGTTGAAAGCAGTGATCTTGTAGCGTATGGTCTCATACCAGAGTTTATTGGGCGCTTCCCTATTTTGGTTAGCTTGTCAGCCCTTACTGAGGACCAACTTGTACAGGTAAATTGTACTTTTTTTTACCAGATATCCTTGTTTATCATCTCATTCAGCAGGCACATGCTGTACTTGATCCCCTTTCCTTTGGCTTGTTTGCATCTTCTTAAACATGTGTAGTCTTTTGATCATACTTATTTTAGATGGAATTGCATTTAGCAGCCATGTTTCACATAAAGTTACAATTTGATTACATGTATTGGCGTCCTCGTTTCTTTGCAGGTCCTGACAGAACCAAAAAATGCTCTTGGTAAGCAATACAAGAAGCTATTCGACATGAATAAGGTAAGTGATTATATCTTAATAAATCTATTAATACCCCCGGTCCATCCAGAATTTCAGGCAGTGACAGTGAAGCAAATTCCTCACTTGCTTGCTTATGTATAATTTCAGGTGAAGCTACATTATACGGAAAAAGCACTGAGGTTGATTGCCAATAAAGCTATGAATAAAAATACTGGTGCTAGAGGATTAAGAGCCATACTTGAAAACCTTCTAACAGACGCTATGTATGAGGTAAACCTGGATTTCTTGAACTTCTGGCCTGTAATTATCGCCTCATTAGCTTGTAATGCTACAGTGCATGTTTATAAACATTCGTTATGATATATCATTTCCCCTATTCAGATTCCTGATGCAAAGACCGGAAAAGATAGAATAGATGCTGTGGTGGTTGACGAAGATTCAATAGTTAAACCTGGAGGTGGAGTGAAAGTACTTCGTGGAGATGGTGCTTTAGATAGATATCTGTCCGAGGCCAAGACCAAAGATGAAACGGTAAGATATACTAATAGAAACCAGTGGACGTTAATTATGGTTTAACATCTACTTATACCAACACCTGACTGACTTTTTTCACCAGGAAATCGACTTGGAGGACTCGTCAAGGGCAATGTGCATGTAGAATAGTTTATTTTGTCCTGACCTTTTGTTAAAAGAGTTCCTTTTTTTTTTCTCCCTCTCTTAATTGTAATTTAAAAGCCCCATCAATCATTCATAATATTTAGCTGTCCTCTTCTAACACATGACAGAACAGAGGAAAATGAAAATGTAATATTAGCATTCATTGCTCAAAGATAGACTATTTTGTGAACTCTAGGATAAACAAGGGGGAAGAGATGGTTCCTTAGTTGTACTGGACAGCAAGGACTAAAAGAAGGGTCTCAACAATTTTCAGAAAAGAATCTTAGTTTGGATAGCTTGTACTTCTGTTTCTGTAGTAGGTAAGTTGTACAATAATGCATGTAACCTGTCAGCAATTGCTAATGGCTAATTGAACTTGTTTTGTTCTAGTTTTGTTACACTTCTCTCACTGCTAACTGTAAGGGTTTAGTTTATGCTTAAGACTGTAGAGGCTTGTGCTACATTGGAGCTGTTAATTTTGTCGATGACTTCCTTCTTGCAGGCATTTGGTTTTGAATTTCTGTTCTGTCTTCTTTGCCCTAAAGGGTGCCATTATAATCAACTTCTGTGAAGAGTGTTTCCTGATGTTTAATAATAGGAAGTTGCGAGCTTGTTTGATGCAGATTCTGGTTTTCAACTTCGACTAGTGTAAATTCCAAACGAGTAAAACTGGAATCTGTCCTTCTCAAAGAGCGGATTTCCTTATTTTATAATTCTAGAAGCTATTACCAACTTACTCCGGCAAATGTAGATAAAATGGACAAAAGGCGAGAAGATGATTCTAGTTATAGGTGTTCAAGCAAATTACAAGTGAAAATTCATAAAGGTTTCCTGCTCAACTGGATGATCTGTTTGCTTATGATCGTACAATTAAAGTAAAATCAACAAGACAATAAGACAGCAGTGGCATTAACCAAGAATACAGCTCCAGGAGAAATACATGTTCAGTCAAAGTTGTAATGCTTGTCCACAGCTTCGGATACATCCCAGGTGCAGCTCATTCCCTTGGGAAATACAACCAAGTCGCCGGCACCAATCTCAACAGCTTCATCAGATCCTTCAGGGTAGACCTTCACCTTACCCTGCAGCAGGAGGCAAGTCTCCCGTGCCGAGTATGTCCATGGAAACTTGCTTGGAGGGCATCCCCACCTATTTAATTTAGAGAAATATAATAAAGGTCAGGCAATGATAAAACAACTTAAAAGACAGTCGAAACGCAAAAGAACAATAAGCTGTTATGTGCCAGATTATAAGTCCAACCACATGATACAGGTTGTTCCTCCAAGTTATAAAGTTTTATGTATCATATGCAACTTATAAATCTTCAACCGTCGTGTAAATGCTAGATTTACGACTTTTAGGTAGTGGTTGACAAGAAATATGACGAGTGATCCTTGCTACAGACCATGTCTACGGTAAAACACACTTGGAAGGAGTCTAAGGGTCAGTTGACGGTGTTCTTATTGAACAAGGCGTACACACTTGGCACTGAGTAGTGAATTAAAAAGGCTACGGTTAACATTTTAAATCGGTTACTTACAAAGAACAGCCAGATTAGTTGGTGGTGGATGAGAACTATACTTCTTTTGCTATATGATGAACCAAGAAGTTGCTTAGTTTCAAAATATTGTCAATTCAGGAATGCAATGCAAGTGTTCTGCAAAACTAATACTATCAATACTTCACTCTCGAGTTCTCCACAGGCCTTTAAGTTAATTCATTCAGCTCAGTTACCAATACACAACCTGATCCACCGGCTTCAAAGCGACTGGAAGCTATACTCGCATTCTTACATTCTAGGAAAGTTACTAAAAAATGCTCAATCCATGGTAATCTACAGTGCTCTGTTCACTCAACCCACACACTGAGTGCCTGTTTGCACATGCTTCTGAATTCTGATCATAAAAAGTGCTGCTAATACATATCTGAGAATCACCGAACTTTTTTCAGCCTTGCCAGAGCTTCTTTTAAGCTGGTTACTAGCTGAAGTCGTTTATGCAAACACTTCTACGATCCAACAATAATCAATTTAAAAAAAGCCGCTGCAAACCGGCACCAATAATAGTCTGAAAATAGCTAATTCTAAATAGCCACAACTCAACTGTGCTTAAGATTTCAACAATGTTACTCTAGTCACTACATACAATCCAGCAAGAACAGGCATGGCCTAATACAGCAAACCTAATGAACACTAATCAATATACGTCAAATCGATAATCGGAAACATTCACACCTCTTTACTCACTCATAATACCTAGACTCAACCATAGGATAATTAATAGTAACTCTAATTTTCAAATTCAACAGGAAAATTGGAAACTTTACAATCTGAGACATTAATTTCTACCGGAAAGTTGGAAACTTTACAATCTGAGACATTAATTTCTACCAGAAAATTTAAAATCTGAGAGATCAATTGAAGAGATAAGAGAAGATAGAGAAGCTTACTTGGGCCAAGAACGAACACCAAGCTCAGAGAGCTGAGCTTCAGTAGGGTTTTTCACAATCTTGATTCCCAATTTCTCTATTTCTGTACTGGTCGTTGAGGACGCCATTATCTTGCAAATTCTGCTTCTCCGATTGGAAATGTAGCTGAGCTTTCCTTTTCCAGTGAGTACTAATTTCTCACTCTTTGCAGTTGATGATGATGATACTGAGCAAAATGGGGTTTTGGTCAGAGTTTTGTTAAAGGCGTTAACTTTCGGAAAAGACGCATTGACACTGTAGAGAATAGTGGAACTCGTTGCCATGTTTTTATTCTTCTTTCTTCCCTTTTTTTCTTCTACAAGTGCAAATCAATAAATTTGAAGTGAAAAATATCAGCAGCTTCTTTCACTTCATCCACACCACACATTTGTCATCTGAGTTATCACTTAACAGCTGGTTGATACAGATTGGTAAAGAGGAATTTTTTTTTCTAACATGAAGTTATCATACAAACATGATTTGTGTTCTGACTCGAACCTCCGTCCTATTGGCTAGAGGGGAAGCGTCTTATCAGCTGATATGCGTTTCCTTGTCGACATAACTAACAACTCGGTTACACAATTATGTTATCTAAGAAGAAATGTGCATTGTGAATTTATCTTCAGTTCTTCATGCGTCTTCCTATCCCTGCCTGTCAGTCCTCTGGTTTCCATCGTTCGATCACGACATTTGATTTGTCATCTCTGCGTCGTATCTGCAGAATGGAAGGCATTACTTTCGTTTCTTTCATTTTATGTGATCTGTTTTGATAAGTTACACGAATTCAATGCTAGTGACTTCTCATAACCTTGGCCGTGTAAGTAATACATTCAAGTACACGAAAGGAGGATTTTAGATATTCCATCAAACATGAAAGGCAATGGGGAATGAATATAATTACCTCGACTAGTGGTGTTCTCCCATTAAGCAATTCATCGACACTCTTCTCAGTCTGAACAACAAAATGAAAAATACAAGAATAAATCCATGTGTAAGGCTGATTTCAGTTTGACAGGCACCACATTGCACAAACAAATGGATCCAAAAGTTTCACCAGATAATAAAATTATTGACTCACTAACCCGATGAGCAATCCAGTGGTGCCTTTCCCTCATTTCAATTACAAAAGAAAATGTTGGAGCAGCTCTTCTCACACGAATAACTTTCCTTGATTTTGTGGACCTAGCTTCTTGATCACCCACTATGACGTTTTCCACTCCTCCAATCTGCATGTGTGGAAAGATGGAGATATACAGCTAAGAACGGTTTTTCCTGTTGGCTGTCCTTTCATATTTGTGAAACCAAATGGAATCCTGTCCATATTTGGACTTGCATCGACCATAGAAAATCAAACATTTAGGAGACAAAGGAGTACAGTTTCTAATCAAGGACTGGAAGTAAGGTTTCCATGGGAAATTTTAAGTTCTGGCAAATACTCCTTTAATGTGATCTTGAATGCAAATGTTGAAGTTATGTGAAATTCACAATCAAGAATTTGAGCAGAAATAGCGATGTACCAGTACAATACCATCTATAATGAAGAACAAGACGGAAAGTCAATAATACTATTATTAGGATTTCGGAGCACAGATAGCTGATCATCAAAGTATTTGGTATTCCTACCAAGGAAAACAAGAAGCACGCAGATCTGTTTATTCAAAATATTAACTTGAGGAATACATTTTCACGAACCAGATCAGATAGGGTTGGATTCTTAATGATACTCTCCAGCCGTTTCCCATGAGCAGTACCAATAAGCATTACCCCTCTCTGTGCAATAGTGCGGCAAGCATTCACTTCAGCTTTAGTGCTAATCTCATCTACGATGATCACTTCAGGCATGTGATTTTCCACTGCCTCAATCATAACCTGATGCTGCATGGATGGTTCTGAAACCTGCAATCTCCGAGAGCTCCCAATGGCTGGATGTGGAATATCTCCATCACCACCAATTTCATTACTTGTGTCAACAATAACCTATCTGATGGAAAACATAAAGATCAGTAGTAATCAAATGTTCATTGTAAGAAATACAGGAGGAACTTTATAGTTATCAAATGCACGAACCACTCTTTTATTGAGATCATCCGATAAGGATCGTGCTATCCCTCGCATCACAGTGGTTTTTCCAACACCAGGCCTGCCATAGCGAGACAAAATCAAGCTTCAAAAAAATCCGTGCTATAATGTAAATCACCTTTATTATTTTACTTTTAGTTGGGATAGTAGAAATACAATTGTTAGTCAAGAAAAGTAGTAACGTTCTACTCATTTTATAAGTACCGTTTTGCTAATGCTATCATCTTCAGTGAACATTGACAAACATTAAAACTAGCTAACACAACTACACTACCTCTCCCTGGATCTGTCCCCCATCAGAGCCCTCAGAACCCATCAATACTTATAGTTTCCATATACTTCGCATCAAATTTAAGTGGAAACAACTGAATCTGTACAGCTTCGCCACCCCCACCCCCCCCCCCCCCCCCACCCCCCAAAAGAAAGGAATTGATATTTGACCCAACCAATTTGCTTCCTCTATGAACAGACACTATATCCCCATGCTTTCATAGTAACCTAATTAGCAGTGCAGATCCAGTGAATGCTAGGCATGCAATGCAATAGTCATTACGATTGAATTGTACTAAATGCGTACATGATTTATACTACTAAATAAGCAGAAGATTGGGTTATCTTCATCTCAAAACAAAAGAATCATAAGCCACAGTGCAGACAATTTCCTACAAAGCTTAGCACCGAGGTTGAGCCTCTATTTGATGTAAGAAGAAACTTTAACATTTTACCAAGGTCATCAACATGCATTGGAATGCTTCATTTTACGCCAGAAGTAAAAGAATCCAATTATCAACTACAGAGTCAAAGATGGGAACTGCTTGTTAACTTACCTTCCCAGAAACAAGATGCTTTTACCATACTCAAGCAGATCCCTGACCATATCTATTTGATCACTAAAAGCTCTGCCCACTCGGCAAGTCAATCCAACTAGATTCCCCTTCCGATTCCTGATAGCAGATATCCTATGCAAAGTGCCTGCAATACCTGCTCTATTATCTCCTCCAAACTCTCCAACTGCCTTTTCTGCATACTCCAGTTCTTCCATGGAAACCTGTAAAAATAAAATCTAGTTAATGCAAAATTAGGGAAAGTTTCTCATCCGTATTCAGCGGGCCAATATAGTTCGGGCAAGGAAATTAAAGAAGAAGCATCGAACCTCACCTCTGTCTTCCTTAGGCTCAGCCTCCCAGAATCACCAAAATAACATGCTTGTGGTGGCCTGCCCAGATCCAATGTTACCTATTGACACGGCATAAGAAAGTAAGAATCGAAAAATGGATTCTGAAATGGTTCCCGGATTCACACTACGAGTTAGCTACTCAGCTGCAGTGTGCAATAACAGAAAGATAAAATCTTTGGACTGCAAAATGTTCGATGATTATCATCGTTACAAATTCATCACATCAATATCCAATCTAGCATCATTTGCAGCTAAATATTTGTCTCACCATTTTCTTTCCAGCTTAAGGACTAGTACAATAATAAGCAAACCATCTTCAATGATAATGCCACTGAGTGGTAATGCACACCCAACCCAATAAATACATTATTAAACACATCCAACAAAACCAATTAGCTTATCAGCTACCCTTATCATATAGTTTTGGTAAACCGGCAAAAATGATAACCTCCAAAAGTTGAGCTCGTCTCGAGTCGCGCAAGAGGCTATCTTGAACATCAGGTGGGAGAATCTATCATTCGCAAACAGGATAAAATCAATTTAAAGAGCAACAAGAAATACTATAATTTATATAAATTGAAGGCATCAATTGAACAGTAACAAGAAACAGAAAGAAGAAGAAATTACACAAAACCTGCAAAAGCGATTGGATATTCTGGTCCTCATCGGCACATTCAGGAGAAGCTGTTCTTCGAATTTTAGCGGCGGCGCCTAAACGATGAATTTGGCATGGCGGTTCAAACCGGTGGCGATTGGTGCTGAAATGAATTCCGGTCGATTTCAACTGGTAGAGAGGTGGGATTGTTGGATTGAGATGAGGAGTTAACCTTAGAAAACAACAATTACAACAACCTGCCATGGCGATATTCCATAAGAATTCTACTACTGTCCAAGCCAAAGTTTTGAATGGAGCTGCTTCTTTTTTTTTTTTTTTTTCCAGGAGTAAAGTAAAGAGTGAAGTTTAGATTAAGGTGGAAATGAACATAATTAAGTCATTATGAACTAATTAAGCTAGAATTTGCACTTGAAATTTTGAGATCATTGGAACATATTCATGTCATGCAAATGTATGTGTTTGGTATTACAATTCAACAATATTTAATTTACTCCAAATAAATAAGTTTCGAGTTTTGTAGTTAAAAAACAACACTGAACTGATTATGAAGTCACTATTTAAAAAATATTCCGATTGTACCCATCAAATCAATGGTACATAGCGAAGACCCTAGAAAACTTAAAAAGGAAACATACGCCTTTTGTATGATACGTACAACATGACTTTTAGAGGTGTGGTAGTTATTAACTTATTTTGATTTTTTTTTTTTCAATTTGAACTAGATATTGTCGGTTATTGATTTAATCGGATGGTTCTATGATGTGTTGTTGAAATTAATCAACCGAGAATACTAAGGTTCCAATTTGGTAATTGGTGTGGATGCCACTACCACAATGACCGAATTTTGCTTATAAGCTCTAATTTATATAGACTTTTAACATTAGAAAAAGGGATTAGCGTCCATAGTTGATCAAAATTACCCATGGACACTCCCTACCTAGAAAATCTAGACAAGAAAAACTAAGAATTAATCTAAACATATAATAGAGTAATTCAGCATTGACATGCACACACTACGTATCATACTCATATTTTCCTCACCCTAGGGACATCACTCTAGCAGTGGGTACCGCAATGAATAGTGAGGGGTGAGACCCTTAAGATCTAATTTCCTCTATTTGCATTGTTTATGATTCTAAAAATCAAGTTATAAATAGATGACATGGTTGATGTAGGTCTCAAACTCTCAATTTGAAGTGAAAAAATGATATAGCCCTAATTGACATGATGCTTTATCACTTTGAATCGCAATCGTGAAAGATTAATTTTAGTACTATTAATCAATTTTACACTTTAAAAATGGATTTACTGGAACTTAGGTGACCCAATTGCTCGATTACGTGATCCATGCGAAATCAGTCTACTCTTTCCTACAGTATGTTTGAAGATAGGTTGTAACTTAAAAAATGTCAACAATCCATTTACATTCAATCACAAGATAAATTACAGATGCAGCATACTATCGAAAAGAAACAAAGGAGCTAATAATAAATTTACAGATGCATCCACATATTCCAACCAATGAACATGACACAGAAAAATGTGTGGTAAATAAAAACCAACGCCAAATTACAAGGGCATTGCAACATTCTGAGGATAACACATGTTATCCAAATTGACAATATTTGAAAGAACAGCACTCCACATCAGCACCACAATCTGCCACCTAATCAGTAGCAACACCTATCAGAAATCTGCATCAGATTGCACATAATTTTTCCAGACCAATCACAGAGCAAGACATAGGATCCTACTTGGCAAGTCCAAGACCACCAATGCAGGCTTTTTAGTCACCACTCATGTTTGATTCTTTCTTCAGTAGTTGAGTTCATCTCTGATCCCATTCTCCTCACATTTCCTTTGGTACATTCTCATTCCAGCCAAGAGCAGAGATGGCTTCTCTTGCAGCATCTACCATTTCCACTTCGCTCGGCAAGTCGGAGATGCTCGGCAACAGCCGATCAGTTGCCGCTCCTTCCACATCTTTCAAAACTATGGCTCTTTTCCAGAAGAAGAAGGCTGCTGCTCCAGCCAAGATTTCTGTTGCTCCCGCTGACGATGAGCTCGCCAAGTGGTATGGTGAGTGGTTCTCCTCAGTACTCTTACTCGCTACCTGTATAATATAAAAGTGACTTATTAGAGAACTGGAGAGCGTTTAAGATAAATTTTGAAAATAAGGAATGCTGCAAGGCAAAATATTTTAATTGTAAAAAGAAAGACAGCTAGAAGAGCCATGGTGATACAAGAAAGTTTCCAAATCTTGATCTCCAAAAGCAGGAGCAGGACGATAAGATGCACAGCTTAACAGTACTCCTTTAGTCATCTATTCATGAATGCAATACTATGAAATTAAAGATTCAACTGTTAAATAAATTTCAGGACCTGACAGAAGAATTTTCTTGCCCTCGGGACTGTTGGACAGATCCGAAATCCCAGAATACCTTACCGGTGAAGTTCCCGGAGAGTAAGTTTTCATTTTTTTCCCTTTTGAAAATACACATATAGCAGTATAGCACAATAGATGCAGCGACAGTGATATTCTAAGCTCTAGTGATATACTAATACAAATAAGTATTTTTTTGGAAAATGCAGCTATGGTTATGATCCATTTGGCCTCAGCAAGAAACCCGAAGACTTTGCCAAGTAAGCGAATTAGATTATACCTTCCTTCTCCCTGTCAATGGCTAGCTAGACTGGAATTAATGTTGGAGATTTGGAATGTACAGATACCAGGCCTATGAGTTGATCCACGCGCGATGGGCAATGCTTGGTGCCGCTGGATTTATCATTCCTGAGGCCTTCAACAAGTATGGAGCTAACTGTGGACCTGAAGCTGTTTGGTTCAAGGTATAAACAACAGAAGTGAATTAACACATAGATAGTCACTTTCAGAGCACTAAGAATTCCAAGTAACTTTCAAAATCAAATGACTTTTATGTGTTTTTTTTTCTTTTCATAATCTGCTTACCTGTTCATGTAGACTGGTGCCTTGCTTCTTGATGGAAACACCCTGAACTACTTCGGAAAGAACATCCCCATTAACCTTGTTGTTGCTGTGGTTGCTGAAGTCGTACTTCTAGGAGGAGCCGAATATTACAGAATCATCAATGGATTGGTAAGCAAATGGTTCTTCACTCAAATCGTACTATGGCTAGAGTGGGAACACAGAGCATGGAATATAAATCATGCAAGTGAAAGAAGAAATAGAACAGTAAAATTATACGAATGATTATAATGTATCTATCTGAACTCTAACTACAAGAAAATGCTAATTAACCCATAAACCTATAGCGGTTCTTTCATAGACCAGTTCTGTTAGAACTTGTGCAGTATACAGCGTCTATGTCAGAAATTCTTCTACCTGTGCTAGCTGATGTCTTTGAGAGCAATCAACTTTCATAATTTTATCTAATAATTGAAAACAATTGAAATTCGCTACACCTGTTCAACATATTAAAGAATGCTGCCAACCATGCAGGAACTGGAGGACAAGCTTCACCCAGGTGGTCCTTTTGATCCCTTGGGTCTCGCCAAGGATCCAGACCAAGCTGCCATTTTGAAGGTGAAGGAGATCAAGAATGGTAGACTAGCCATGTTCTCTATGCTTGGATTCTTCATCCAGGCTTACGTTACTGGACAAGGCCCAGTCGAAAATCTTGCAGCACACTTGAGTGATCCTTTTGGCAACAACTTGCTCACTGTGATCGGAGGAGCAGCGGAAAGAGCTCCTACTCTGTAAATCTTGTGTGCCTGTGTCAAATGTTGTATAATACATTGAGATATTCCAAGGAGATCAATTCAGTACCATCCCATTTTGGATATTCCTATTTGCTTACGGGAACTGATGCATGTACTCACATATCCTATCATGATAATTCATTATATTAACAAGTCAGTTAACTAGTTGAGAAAAGCTGAAGATTCAGCTTCTCCAGCCCAAAGATTATACTGCTTCTTTTAGAAGGAAACAAAAGGAAAAGATCAGTTTCACAGGTATAACAATCTTCCTTCAAAGAAACTTAACATATAGTACATGTGTAACAAGCTGACCAATCGATTAATACACTCAACATTCAACAACTTCAAAAACATGGATCTACTTTAGCATGCATTGCATCATTTCTCTTTCTAAATAATCTTTACAATACCCCTAAACCCAGCTGACAGGTTGAGCTTTTTAGATCACTATAAAATGGCTATGATCAATAAAACATAAATATTCATATTCTTCAAGTCAGTGTACGCGATGAGCAAATCTTCAATAGGTTGAAGATAAATCAGTACATAAAATCCCAAAAACATCATACAAGTTGAATGTTTTAAATATATCTAAGTACCTCATCTAGATACAAGTTAGGCCATCAAAGATCACTAGCACAAAAATGGAAACAGGGAAGGAAAAATTATAAGCAATTCCAAATTATTCTAAGACAGAAGAGAGCTCTTGTGCCTTGAGCCATAAAACTTCTGCTCTTCCTGGGTATCATGGAAGCTTCAATGTCCAGTTTTTGTTGACGTCTCCAGAACTCAAGCATAATCTTTGCGAGGAAAATACTGTTCCATGACATTGTAAAATGAAAAGCCACCCGCTTCATACAACCAAGAACCAATGCAGTAAGCTTACACCATAAGATAAGCAGATCCTTCAACAAATCACCATGCAGCAATCCGCACACAATGCTTCTCATTCCAACCAGCTAGCTTAAATGTTGAATTGACAGCCTTATGGAGCAAGCAATTGAAATGGCAAATCAACTTATAGAGCATCAACTAACAACTTGACGAAACTTTTGAAGAAGCTTACACTGCCATTTTGACTTCTCCCCCAGGACATAATTTGGAAAACTCAAATGAGATACCACATGTCCCAGTAAGACACTTGTGTAACTGGGTTTGGTAAGGAGTCATGTATGTGTGTGTGGCATATCAAAGAGAACAAAAAGAAATTACAAATGTTGATAGGTCAAATACCGACTGCTAACCCCTAATGAACAACACAAACATTCATAATCCTGCCCATAACAAAACAGGCACAGCCACAAGTAACACGGAACACAAAATCTGTGAACTCTAAAGAGTAAAGAGTACCAAGAGAGTCTTATAAATAATTTAGCATGGAAAGTACATTTTCTTGGAGATGTCTCAACCATCTGAGAGATGTATGATCAGAATTCGCAAAGCCCATCACAAGACAGGGTTCAGACACAGGAAGATTTCCATTTTGCCACAATATGGTCATACTGGTCACGCAAAGGTCTTCCCTGCTTATGGAAAGCATTCTTCGCCTTTGTCATCGTTGCCTCATAAATTATAATTCTTTCATCGATCATCTTCTCTGCAAACCTTTTCAAATCAGTTAGTCTTTCCATATTACAGAAACCAATAAGCACTGCATTCGCACTGTCATCACGGGGTGAGACATTGTTCTTGACCATATATTTCCACATATCAACTGCCATCTCCGGATCATCCCCCTCGAATAACAAACTGATTGCTGCAGTGAAGTTGACAGGAGTTGGTGGCCACTCATTCTTAGTCATCTCAAGAAAGAACTTGCCAACTTCACGCACCTTCCTATTCCTTATCAAACACTCGAAAATCACATTATACGTCAAAGAATCTGGAAACGCACCACAAAACACCATCTCATCCAGCAAACGGAAAGCATTGTCAATGTCATTATTAACACAAACCAAACTAATCATCGTATTGAACATCACCAAATTTGGGACCAGCCCAGAACCCACCATCAACTCCCACAGCCTCAACGCGTGAGCAGAATCCTTCTGCTTCGCGAAAACATCAATCGCGCTAGAGAAAAACCTCAAACCAGGCAAGCAATTCTTACTCTTCATCACCTGCAAGAACTTAATGGCATCTTCCCCCTGTGCCCCCTTCACAAGAGTATTCAAAAATGCATCATACGCAAACATGTACTGTGAGTTCCACCCTAACCTAATGACCATCTCCCCAAACGTATGCTTCGCCCGCTGCACATCCCCCTCCTTCTCCCACCCTTCCAACAAAATCGCAAACGAATCCGCATCAGGCGGTATCTTATTCTTAATCTTCTCAAAAAATTCAAGAGCTTTAACAGTCTTACCATCCTCTCTACCCATAGCACTAAGCAAAGAATTAACAGCAACTATATCAGGCACAATACCATACCTCTCCATGACCTCAAAAGTCATGACAGCATGATCAAACCTCCCTGCAATACAATAATTTTCGAAAACCGAAACGAAAGTATTGAGTGTAAGCAAACCTTCAAGCTTCATAGACCTAATTGCATCCCACATTGGGTCAAACAACTCGTTCTTCCCGAGCAAATCGACCATCAGATTCCACGAAAAGCCGGTGTGCTTGCCGGACAAGCCGACCCACCGGAAGAATTTGGCCGCGGCGGAAGGGAAATTGTAGGACAATTTGAGAACTTGCTGCACAATTTCGGGCTCGGGCTGTAATTTAGTGGAGGCTAAATGGGCCTCGACTTCGAGGGCCGGAGATGTGGAGAGGATTTCGCAGAAGATTCGGGCCTGGGGAGAGAGGTCGGCTGCGGAGTGGTGAGTGGGGAAACGAAGGGCGGGCCGTGGAGGGTGAAAGCCCGAGGGTTTTTCTGCCATTGGAGGATTTAATTTTGAGGTTTGATGGATTTGTTTCAATTTAAGAGGAGGCACATAAATTAACTGGAATCTTATCGAACATGAAGTCTACTGCACCAGTAGAGGAACATGAGTTTTGGCTTTTGTCTGTCCTTCAGAAGGTTACTGACACAGGTAAGAATAGATTTTTTTCTTTTTCTTTTTTGTCTCTTTTTTTGAAACATCAACATATCGAACCTTCAATTTCAGAAGGCCTAGAACAACATGAAATGAACAAAATACTTTTTATAACTATATCTAAAATAGGCCCTATCAAAGAAAAATTACACTTAAAATCATAATGGAACAATGGTTGTGCGTTGAAGTTTGAACTTGTAGATAAAGACTTATGATGTCAATAAAAACGTCTGTGGTTACAATATTAGTGTCTTATCATATTACAAAAAAGTTACATTTTCGCTGACAACATATACGTTTTGATTAATAACACTGATAAATTTCTTAATAACAAGGTTTGTAAGTTATCCAGATACCGTATCTCGGGAGACTTTGTGTCCAAAAAAAGAGAGGAAAAACATCAAAGTATAGAACCTCTCAGGCCCGAACAACAAGTCTTGCAAGTCTATCCGCAAGGTCATTGAGATCCCGGGACACATGAATCAAACGTAAAGAAATAAACGAACTCAAAATCATAACATTTAAAATAAGTCCCATCAAAGAACTAGAATTGAAACAATTAACAACCATCCGACAATCCAGATAGTGTAGTCAATCAATAGGCAGCTCGCAATGGTCTCGAGGTCTCTGAAGAGAGCTCCTCTTGAAGTGGTAGTCGTCATTATCCATAATGAGATAAGAGGCTTTCGTCCTAGCCCGAGGCGGTCTACATGCTCTTTGTATCCCCTATAAATACCCACCGGATGAACTTTAATAAGATATGTATTTATTACCCAACACAAATCTTGAGGTGCCACATCTTAGAGCATTGGATCACACACCTCAATGGATTTCGGCGGGCAAAATAATCTAACATCTCTTACTTGCAGGAGCATTGTACTAGCAGGGGATTACTGGATTAGTAAGACTTATCACGATTGGGATTTAGACAGATTTTGAGATCAATATTAGTACATAATTTTTTTGAAAAACTTCACAAAATATAGTTTTGCCATATTAAGCAAGGACTTGGCAACTCATGCAATTACAATACCCATTTACAACTGCATATATACCATGTACCCATCAGTGGATATCTGATCACTACCTAAATCATTACCGTTCTAGTATCAAAGAACAACATGATCTTTCAAGACCTGCCTAGCAAGATCATATGATCCAGACCTCATGTATATCAAATGCAGATTGTGAGCAGCCTCTCGACGAAGATCACAGTAGCCCGGGCTCTTACCATCTGTACTATCTGGAATTTCATATGGAAGTACTGGAACCGGATAATCCTCCTCATGAATTTCTAACACCTTCTCGTAATATGCAACGGCCAAAGAAAGCATACCGATTTGATGGTATGCCCGAGCAATGTTATACGACGATTCCTGTATATTGCAAGTTTCACAGCCATTTGAGTTGGTATTCTAGACGAGCTAGGGGATAAAAATATTGAATGTTACACAAGCTTGAGATTCCACTGAAGAGAACCAAACCTGGCTGCCTTTGCAGAGCTGGTCACAGTTATAGAGAAAAGAAAGTCCTTGTAATGCTGTTTGCTTCTTGTTTGGAAGTCTCCAGTCAAGGGCCAAGTTTACCAAGGCAGTTCCTGGATGAAACGGAAAAAAGGAAAGCAATATTGCAATGAGATTAATTTTTCCAGTACTAATCAAGCAAAGAAAAAAGGTGAATTCAGTGTAAATTACTGATACAACCCCCTAGAGGGGTTACCTGTAATCTTATCAGAGGAATGCACAAACAAGTGTTTTTCTAACAGTGATGGAAAAAGAGGAAAGCAATATCGCAATGAAATGATTTTTCCAGCATTAATCAACCAAAAAATAGGGTGAATTCAAAGACAAATACTGATACAACCTAGAGGGGTTACGTGTAAACACAATTAATGATCAGGGAATGCACAAGCAAGTGTTTTTCTAACAGTAATGAGACAATATCCAGACTTTCTGGACTTCAGAGTGGCCTAAAAAAGGTCAAAACTTATGTGATGCCACGGTGGTATCAGTTGATATTTCCAAGTATATTCGCAATTCCTCATCCTCTCTCCTGTTCTTGAGAAAGATTAACGTGATAAGGACACTTACCCGCACAAAGGTTGATCAATGGACTGTCAGGCATTAGTTTATAAGCTTCCAAATATTCCCGAGCAGCTTCTTGGTGGCGACCGAACATGGAGAACAGGTTCCCAGATATAAGAATCGGAGGCACACTATCTTTGTGCTTCGCTCTCATGTCACGATGAAAATAGTGTATATAGTCGTTGCCCTTCAAGTCTCGACTATTTCTACAACATATAAGAAAACAGCTAAGAAAGGAAACCCAAAACGATGGAGCACACATCGATCAAAAGCCATATTGAGCCTGCTTGTTTAAAGACATCCACTCCTGAAGTGCTTTAAAAAGGGTTGTAATGAAATTGTTATGAACACAAGATCCACATTTTGAATAATGGTTACAAGTGATATAATAAATTTGATGAGCAAATTAATGCCCTTTCAATTCTAAATATATACTATTATTGAGTCCGAATTGATGCAATGTAGTGCATTGTCATGAAAAGAGAAACATTGCTAACAAATAGAGGGGCATCCGTACTTTACTAATGCTTTGTAGAAGCAACTCCAAGCAGAAAAGCTGTGAGGATGACTAGCAACAATATCACGCATGTAATCTCAACCACGTGCAGGATCGCAAATGTGACATGCTATTTCTACAGGTAAAAATAAATATGATTAGAACTTTCCCAAACAATCTATTTCACATAAATAACAAGGAAAAGAATCAAAACTGACCAACTCACGATGAAGAGGAAAAAAGAGAGTACTATAAAAGTTTCCATGATATCAAAGAACTTACGCTCAACAGACAGTGCCTTGCTTGCCAGTTTCAGACTGAGATTGATGATCTGTAATGCATCCCAATACCTCTCAAGGGACAACAATGACTTGCATAGCTATAAATGTAGCGCATGAAAACCCGTCAGTCAGGTATCATAAGACATGAAAACGAGATGTAACATCAGGCATAAAAGCAGAACTTGGGGTTAAATCTATCAGTATTCTGTATTCAGAACCTAGAATTTAGAAATGGCTTAAAAAAATGTTCCAGACTTCCAATGTGTCATATAAGCGAGAAAGTAAAAGGCTAACATATATCACTATTATTTAGAAGTAATTCATTTTTGGTTTTTCAAACGTGCCGGACTTTGTCACTTGCACCACTAATTCTGACATTTGCCTGGGGCTTCTTTTTTTTTTTTTTTTTTTTTTCTTTTCCTTTTCAGCGAGAGACTCACATCTAATATCAGCTGATGATGCCACTCGTCTTTTAGAAGGTCCGGCAGAGGAAGATCTCGAAACACTTTCTGCCAAATTCATTAATTTTCATCATAAGAATTAAAATAAGATCCCATGCATCTAGACTGCTCAAGTTAACAACACCTTTTTCAATTATAACATGTCCAACTTTTATTAATTCTGATTCTTACTGGAGTATCATCCTCTGCACCATCATCACTCTCGCAGTCAATTCCAGCAGCCAGTGCTGCAGCTCTTTTTTCCTCTTTCTTCTGGAGCAACCGCCTAGCTCTGGAAGCTTTAGACCTGTTCCAAGAGATTAAAGTATGAATAACCTAAAACAGATACACGTATATTTGTTTCTCAGAAATGTTCACATGGTAATGATTTTGCTGACAAAATCCAGAGCACGATCCCAGTATAACATATTTCCTTCTTGTTACCTTTTTCCATGTGCCAAACAAACTAGTATATGACAGACAAAAAAATTCACAAAGCAAGTCCTCTTGAGAATTTATCAGCATGACACCTAATTGAACAGCTTATGTAGTTTCAGAGCTTCTATTGGACATTGTGGGAACCGGTGAAATATACTCCCTCCGTCCCGTGAATCTAGACCCATTTCTTTTCGGCACTGTTTTTAAGAAAGCCAATTGTTTATTGTTAGGGAGAGAAATGATAAAAAATGAAAAAAGTATGAGAGATAAGATATATAATGATAAAGAATGAAAAAAAGTAAGAGGGATAGTTGAGTTAGTGGGAGTTAGTGAGTGTACTTTTTTTCATTCTTTATACTTATATATCATATCTCTCATACTTTTTTGCTATTTTTGTAATGGGACTAGATTCGTGGGACGTCCATAAAAGGAATAAGGGTCCAGATTCACAGGACGGAGGGAGTAATATAAATGAAATGAATGCTTCAACAGAAAAAGCAACATTCTCATGAAATTATCCAAAGATATTATTGGAAGTGGCAATGAATATACATGTGATTCATGACAACTAAAACTTGCTCAAAGTTTCAGCAGGTCTTAAAACAGTTGATACCGACTTAAACAACATGCAGATAAAATACAGTTCAATTTCAAAAATGAACCCTAACAATCAATTAATTAAAACACAGGTACAAGATCATATTGAGAACATGATGTATGAGTTAATTCTTATTTTATCATAGATCACAAGCTAAGCAATTATATCAAAACAGCAAAATATTGATTCTTCACTACGCGTGACAAGACACCTTACAAGGAACATGGCTCACTTGAAGATTGATGCCTGTGGCCTAGAATCCAAGGATTTTTTTTATCGTTCTTTTTTTTTTTTTTTTTTGGGGGATAATTCATGTCGTGTTAGACGAGCTATTTGTGGAAATTATCAGTAATTATTTATTTTGGAAGCAAAACATTAAAACTGTGTTCACACTTCACAAAATCATTACAGATCTTATTATAAAAAGAAAGAGCTTACAGATCTGTAGATGAAGCTACAGGCCTAAATCCCTGAAACACAGTATCCGTCTGATACTGATGTACAACCTTCACTCTCTGTGAAAGAACAGCTTTAGAAAGCCGTTTTCGAACTTTAACCTGAATCCACACGTAATAAAGTAGGAACTTTTAACAAGTGAGAATTATGAAATAGCAGTATATTATGCAATTCATCCCTACAAAATACAAATAAACACAGCTATGAAAATTCAGAATGAGGTCTGCATGATGACAACAATGTGTATTAACATCATGCAATGAAGATAAAGTATATGATAAGTTCATCAGGAATGATGGTTATCATCTTTTTACTTGTGTTATTTGTATGATACATTTTAGGCTCTAGGTGGTGGTGGGTTGGGGGGGGGGGGGCAACAGAAACTGAAATAATCAATCAAACTTGATCTGGGTACACCAAGAGCACAATAACTACAGGCTTCATATGATAATAAGTGTAACAAAGCGCTATTTTATTTCCACTAATCAAAAGAATAAAAAGGAGACCAGGGAAAGGTAACGGTTCTTTCTTGAGGTGGTGAAGCGTGTAAATATTACCCTCCGCCTATCTGTTTCAAGAAGCAATGTTTCACAAATGACAGGAAAGACTGCATCTACATAACGCTCAATTGACCCTTGGAATTTATATATCTGAGAAAGCTTCAACTTTATCTTCCCATTATGCCACCATAAGTTATGCGCATCAGACTTTGTGTTGCGAGCTGATTCTGAGGATATTAAATAGCCATAAAAGTAAGAAACACTACAAAGATAATTGCCAATATGTCATACACTGACAGGTAGGATAAAGACACCTGAACCTGCTGGGGCAGAAAGGACCTTGATAGCTTCGTCATCTCTACCTTCCTCGAGAAGAAGAGATGATAATGTCAACCTAGCATCAACATTACAATCAAGCTCCTCGACAACTGCAAGGATGTGAATATATCGTTCAGAGATTTGAATTGTACTATGGATGGTTTCAATACTGAACTCAAAGTATCATATAATTTGTAGTATAAATTACAGTTTCTAGTGGACATATGCTTCTCTCCTTCCACCCTTTTACACACCTTTATAGTAATATTTAATTGCTTCTGACCCTTTCTTCAGTGAATTATAACACCTGGCAATTTTCAAATGCAGATAGCCCTGTAGGCGTGTCAGAGAAAAGATAAAAAGTCACCAGAAGTTCTATAATCTATTCCTAGTGATAGAACTAAAGGAAACCCAAATGACTTCTTGAAGCACAAAGTTTCAGGAGCAAGTTCCCTGATAGAAGTATGATTGTAGCGGATTAAAATGATAGAAACTCTGGATCTTGGAAACACAAGTAAAGTGCCACATCCATATTTTTTACTCAAAGCACGACATGGCATGGGATAAGCTAAATTAAATTTCTCGATAGACAATCCATAAAAGTATCAAAAAAATTAATTCGCCCGCCCAATTTCAACCGAATACAAAATACACCAGGCAAGACGGCACAAAAGGCAATGTCTATTGAGTCCAACATGCAGAAAATGTGATAATCCTACTCAACATACTTACAGTGGATTTATCCCAGCCTCGTTCCAACATTTTATAGTAGTTCAATGCTGATTCATACTGCTCAGCATTCATCAGAGCGTCTGCAGTTTCAACGATCAACTGAGGATGAGTTGTCACGTTCTCTGGCTGTAAAATATTGAAGGAAGCCTGTGATGCAATAGATAGCTCGTCAGCTAAATGCAAAGCAGCATGAAGAACATGTTCTTAAGGACAGAACATCTTCAAAATTACCTCTCGAGTTTAAAATGAAAACACAACTCAGTGACATTGTAGCATGTGAATCTGATTCTGAACAGGACAACATATACTAGTATGAATAACAAGAACGCGATTCCCGAAAAACTAAGGAATAACAAAACCTAGGATATGAAGCAGAATCTAACAGCACTAGAAATATGATTCTCACTCTCCCATATCCAAGTTCTTCATTGACCCTTGGGCAACTTACCAATTGGAATAATGCGAGTTCATTATATATTGCCAAATTATTTGTTTCTTTTTTCTTCCATTCATCCGAATGCATACTTAAAAACTTGGGAGATGAAATCTACAACCTTTAAACAAAGCCAAAAAAAAAAAAAAAAAAGGATGTACAAACAGGTTTCCTTTGACCCATATCCCTCTAAATATGTCAGATATGTATCGGTAAAGTTATGACAGCATATACATAGGTGTAGATCATATTACAAGCATATACAACTGCTTGAAGTATTCAACCTCCACTTCCATTTAGCTGTATATTGATAGTAACCTGTATTATGTATTTCGAAGACGCAACCTGTGAATACACTATGATAACTAAGACTTATATACAGATATTCTATAAAACATGAGTTCGATGTAAACCTCTGCTTTCTCCAAGTGCCGAAGGTGAAGATGGCATATTCCAGCTTTAATTGTTAAATCTAGGGAAATCTCTTCTCCAGCACAGAAGGCTTGCTGTGCATGATCAATATGTTCAAGAGCTTTGGCATTTTCATTGATTTCCATGAGAAGGGAAACTAAGAGAACCACTACACTTGAATCAGCATTGTTCGCATGATTCTTAAGATAGTTTTCAAGAATACAGACAGCTCGCTCTCGATGCCCAGATTTTATAAACAGCTGCAAAAGAAGATATATGAGTTCAATATAAGTTGTTAAAAACTATAGCAGCAGCCCAACCCTCTTATTCTTCACAAAGAAACTCAAAGACAACAATTGGAAGATAAGAAGCTTGTCTATGTGAGAAAAATAGCAAAAATAAATAAATGAAGTAATCAATTGAAGGACACGAAATACTAAGACAAAGTAGACATGGAGGGCAAAGGAGATTGACCTGAAGGATGCGTATTAGACTGAGACAGCCCATTGATAGAAAAAATATAAGAGAATTATTGATGAATCATGATGGATCCATTAAATATCATAGATGGTACAAATAAAGTAAACATTTCTTAGATCTAGAAACAAATGGATATGTCTGCCGTGTACTATATATTCCTATTTCAACAAAGGCACTAAAATCCAGGTGAAGAGTACTGGGAAACATTTCACATATAAATTTTTCAGTGGCTTGCTCCCACTGAGTCAAGGTTCAACTGTGTATTGTCCAAGTAATAATGGTAATAGCTATCTTCTATTACCATCCAGCCCAGGAATGTATCCAATAGATATATGTTTCCATTTTCTTGTTCAGTGAGATTACTTAAATGTGCTTAACAATATTAACGTGAGCTTCCTTCTCGCAGATCATAGTAACCCAAAGAGAAGCGTTGCAGCGGGCTGCTGGAGATTGGCAAGCATGCTGATCTTTTTAGCAATCCATACATACTTGAAAAGGAAGCTGGGAGAGGTTGTAGAAGTCCCATATCATAAATAGGTCTTACCATAAATGAGCCTCTTTAATTCTGCTATGATGCAGGGATCTTCAGAAACTAATCGTATTGTCAATTTTGTTTTTGGACTTTGGACCATGAGGTGAGGAATTAGAGCACTTCAAGTTTGGTTAAAGAGGCGGAAGTTAGCAAGGGAATAGAGACACATCATAATTATTACAACAATTAACTGCAAACTACCAACAGGTAATAAAGCATACATACTCCCCGGTTATACTAATAAAACAAGTAGAAAATAAGAATAGTAAGACTGCAAGATAATGAGGAATTGAACCCCGGTAGCTAGTCTCAGCACTTCTATGTTATCAGGAGCAAGGCGGGAGATTCGTTCATAAGCATTGGCAGCTTTGTGATACTCGCCAAGCTCAAGGAAGAGTCCAGCACGGTGTAGCAGAAGATCAATATTTTCTGGATCTGCTGTTATTGCTTTACCAAGACAGTAACTAGCAAGATTTTTGTCTCCTTGTTTTCTACATGTGAAAACACATCTCATTCAGAATAATTTAACCTTCAATGTGAAAAGTTCGAAGATCGAACTATGGCCAAATAAAAGAGTGCAAGTACTGCATTTCCATAGAAACTAGGATATATATCACAGCACCGAAGTTATTTATTGATGATACATGTTTCATGGAACAGCTAATACCAAGTTGCTACTGTTACCAAAAAAGCAATTGTAACGATTAATAAAATAGAGGAATCCATAAGCTATAATTATCCTAAGAAAGATATATTCATCCATTCAATGTGGAGCCATAACTAACATCCTTAAGTGCCCTATAGGATAAATGGTTCGAAGTTATTATGATTTGAGTAACATGATTCTGATTTTCTCATCTCTTGCTCTTGTTTAACAAAGAAAATATTGCATCTGAGCCTCTGATATCTCTCTGTTTATGCTACTGTTCTCTCTTTTGCAGGGATATTCTTCATGTTCACAACAGCAGATGCCGTACGCCCTAATTGTTCTTCAATTCGAAAAATATCAGGGTAATATTGGAGAAAGTTCTTGTATTAAATATTATATGCAATTTTGACTTCCTAGTTCCTACAATAGTAAATAAGTTTCAGATACCTTAACTAATAATATTGAATGCGTGACAAGAAATCAATAACTTTATCGCCTGCTTCATTTCCTAGCAGTCTTTTAGCATGAGATTTCTCCTTATTATGAGTCTTTCTACTCTGTATGTTTGGTCCCTTTAAAATGAAAAGGCGATACAAAATATTTCAAGTTGTAAATGAGTGACCAACCTACTTTTACGAGACACAACATCTAAGTTTAATTGAGACAATGAGGTAACAATAGCATTTGCAAATTGCAATACTGCTGATAAACCAAAGTGGATACATTCTAAGAAGCTGCCAACAAATAATTTACTAGTACTTCATAAAATGTGAATTGAAAGTAAACAGGGTAAATGGAGGTGAGGGAGTCGTACATTGAATTACCAATAAGAAGTTCCCATAAAGAAACATCCTTTGGAGACAAATGTGCTGCGATCAAGTAGAAATTCAAGGATCTCTTCTGATCACCCATTGAGTCATAAATTAGACCAAGTGTACTGTATGGTTCAGAAAGATTTGGTGAAAGAAGAATCACTTCTTTCAACAAACGGATAGCCTACAATTCAGAACATATGCAATCAGACAAAACCTAAATTGAGCATCATCGAATTAGCATAAGAAAGTAACTGAGTATCAGTTGAATTAATGTTACAGATGTCATTCATATGTGTTCGCTGGTGAATGAAGACAAGCAGGGCAGAAAGACAACAAATATTCTTGCCATCTTTCCATGGTCTTAATTCGGATCTTGGCATAATTTGGCCTCTACATTAGTCACCAGACAAGTTTGGCAGCTCCTCAATGGGGTACTCACTCACCCTACTCGGGAACCTTTTCAGAGTAGTACTCTTGACTTCTACTGTAAAATCTTGTAAATTAAAAATAATGAAAGTCGTTACATTCAAATAGCTCATACAATGAGAAAGACAGTTTCACACCATAGCCAATCTTGGAAACCTACCCTAAGGTCGAAAATTGGGAACATGAGGCAATTTTGGTCTATGATTCTCTGCACTGCATGGCCAGAGAGAAACAGCGTTTTATATTTTCCAGTAAATACCACCGTTAGATCGTTGTGGAATTTTGACAGAAGATGGAGAACTCACTGACAATTATTTCAATGCACAAGAGTTTAGAGTAAAAGTGAAAGGGTATTGTCTCTGAAAAAGGTTCACAAGTAAGGTCAATGCTCCGTTCATGATCTGCCAGAGCTGTCTAGTGCCTAGCATAGAGGCCAAATCACACCAAGATCCAAACAATTGGCCTTAAAGGCTTACTGAAATCCACATTTTCTGAGCTTAAGCAATGAAATCGACAGGAGTAACAGTCAGAGTCTCAAAATAAACTGCTAAGTGCTAAGTAAATTAGTGAGACTGGAGCAAGATGTCCATATGGCTACCACGGTAAGATGTCGATTATGAGGGATGGCCACAACGAACACCGTGCTTCAGTTTCGCTAACTTCCGGAGCAGTTTTTCTTGGACTTCAAATGTCTATCTAGCATATGATGAACAGATATCAAAAGATTTACCATAATCTTCTATTAATATGATAATAGAAAATAAACTAGAGTAAGTCTTATATAATAAACCAGCATTTCCATACATTTAGAAAACACACACCAAGTTCTAATTACTTGGGTGGGTGGCGGTGTAGGTTAATGATATTTATAAACATTGTTTTTACTAATGCTTGGGAAAAACCGGTAGTTTCTACGAGCTTCACAAGAAACAAATCTAGGAAAAGATATTGTGGAATCTAAGGGAGTCCACGACTTATTGTCAAAGGCAACACCATTCACACCATTAGTACCGGCCGTCCTCATCAAGTTCTCATCATTTTCACTTGAAGAAGATATTGGGGAAACGAAGTAAATCCTAAACATAGAAAGATGGGTTAGGAGACTCTATTGGGGTGATGCAAAAGTCTATGAGACACGATATATATATATACCTCTTCATTGCGGCTAGCTGCAGAAAGGAGTGTAGCTTCACCAAGTTTTAGAGCCACTTCAGGATTGCTTTTATTGCTAGATCGCTTTCTTCTTCCACTTTGTTTCTGTCGAAGCTAATGCCAGCAAAGTAGTAAATTACCATGAATAAAAAAAGTGCCCATTATAAGTTAATTTCAATATGCATCTTCTTTTTCCTCCTTGATCTTTAGAAAAAGTAACACATGGACAAGGTGAAGGCAATGATACCTTCCTCGACTTTCTCCTTCTACCACAGCTCATGCTCTCCATTATTTCTTCAAAACTTGATTCAAGTTCCTCTTCCTCCCTCCTCGGCCTCTTTGCAGCCGGCATACCACTCGTAGAAGTGATTGGGTGTTTATCGGAAGCCAGCCATTCGTAGTGCTGCTGTTGAATCTTCTCAGATCGTTCATAAGGCTGCAACCCTGATTCGTCCTCTTCTTCCGCAAGCGCCAGAGCGTCCATCCCCCCCTGGAATTGGAATACATACTCTCTTTCCCCTTCAGATGCCTCCTCACTGCTGTCATCAGTATCTTCTCCTTCTTCTGGCAATGCATCTCCACACTTATCTTCATGTTCTAACACCATAGCATCAAATCCCAGGGTCTCTTCCGGGATAAAACATTCAGTATTATGAGGACTGCAATCCATAGGCTCAACCATGATACAACTCTTCCCTAATGCAGAGATAGTTGTCTCAGACTCTCAGTACCCAGGCAATTATTCTCGTATTTGCTCAACGAAAACCAGATGCATAATCATACAATCAAACAACCCAATAAATGCATCAATTTCATTGAAACGGGATCAGATGCTAGTTTTACACTTTTACTATAACTGTCAACTCTTATTATACTTAATTAAGCTAATAGGCAAGATCTAGTAAACTCATACTGCCCACACGAGTAGTACTAGTGCCAAAGTGGTGCCGTGTTGTACAGTATAACATGCAAAGCACAAACATACAACTCATCAAAGCATCACCGGCACTACTCAACGGATACCTTGAAATATGCCGTCAAACTCATTCAGTTTCGCAATGGTTCAGGTGAAAATAAGAATCACAGGCAGTATAAAACAAGCAAAGTAAGAACGTACAACTCATCAAAGCATCACCGCAACCACTCAACTGGTAGCTTGAAATTTACCGTCAAATCGCTCGGTTTTGCGATGGTTCAGCTGGAAATGAGAATCGAAACTGACGAAACAAAATCCATAAAGGCGGAAAGTTCAAAAACATCAACAGCTATGAAGATAAAATTTAGAAGAGGAGTTGAAGAGTTTCTCCATGAAATGATCAGTTTTCTCATGAGAAAAGGTAAAATTGAGTTCGAAGTATGAACTAAACCTGATTCATGATGCAGCAGAATGATGGCTGAGCTAGATTTCCTCCATAATTTTGAGTAGCTTCACGATTTCAGAGCAGTGTTCGTCAATTTTGCAGGAGAAAGAAATTTAGCCTTGGTTTAGTTGAGTTGCAGTAGAGCATGAAGGTTAGTGACATGAGTTCGTATTTTATCTCACTAGTCACTGGTGTATGGACGTCGGGAATTGATACAAAACTTAGTATAAGAAATGAATAAATTTTATACTAACAGTTGACAGATGTTTACATTTTATAATAGGAGAAAAACAAATGATTTAAATGCTTCAACATGTCGTCTCAAGTCATCTCATATTTATAAGAAAATGTTAGAATTTTAATTAGTGAAATTGTACACAAATATATAAAACACGGTGGTTTTCATGTCTTATGGTTTACCCATGTTATGATTTATACTAACTTGCCGAACACGTCTTCATAGACCATATTGGTTTTCATCTTTTCATGTCTTATTTAACGGAAGTTAGAGGCCGACGTGTGTGAGAGAGAGAGTGTTTATCATTCACTTTTGTTTATAGTCATATCAAAGTAGGTCGATATCGGGAAGTATAAAGAGCTTTGTAGTTGAGCTCATCATTATCTTCAAAATGAAACTTTTTGGTCCACATCGATTCCATATATCATTTTCGTCTCGATGCTTTCCAATATCATTAACCATTTGCCTGTGTCGTTGTACAATTCTGAAGCCCGGTCAATATTTCTCATAAGCATGATCATACATCCAACCGAGAGCAGTTAATAGTGTTGAGGAATTTTGTAACGACTTGATAACTAATCGACTGATATTCAATCCTCTGGGACAACGCGGTCAAGGGCTGCTCTACAGGTGATATATTGGCCCACTATACTAATGCATGTCCTTTTCGGGGAATCATACATCATGACATTGCTTCAAAGCAAGCACGCTTAATCCTAAAGTTTTATGAATGGATTCTCATAAAGAATGGTGCGCCTTGTTGGTATAAATTCTCAATCACTTTAAGCTCTTCGAAAATTGTGCATTACATTTTACCCCTCTTAAATTGTGCGACGTCCCCGTCGCGCTTCTCATGGGCCAATCAACCGCACCCCTTGTGGGTTAGAGATTGGCTCGGCTATAGTACCATTTTGTAACGACCTGACAACTGATTAATCCATCAAGACCGGACATTCTGGATCGGTGCGTTTACTCATGGGTTGTTCTCTGGTTGATATACTGGCCCCGTTCTGTCAACATATGTCCTATACCGTGCACTTTGTCCTCACTCATGTCACATTGGTAGACTTCCTAGTGGATCACCATGCATCCTGAGATTTTTCATGCCGAGCATGCTTAACTTTGAAGTTCTTGTGTATTGATTCCGAAAATAAATTGCACTTTATTAGTATGAGTTCCCAATCCCTTTAATCTCTTTGTAAATTTCGGGCGTTACATTCACCCCTCTCAAGTTATGCGACCTTGACGGACCACCCTCCACCCTTTGTCGGTTTTGTATTGACCTGGCTTTGATATCATTCGTAACGACTAGACCAGTAATCAATCGAGACTCGACCTTAGACCGACGTAGTCACTCATGGGTTGCGAAATGTGTCGTGTGTTGGGCCCATTGTACCAACTACCAACACATGTCCCTTACATTACACTTTGTCCTCACTGGTGCGCGAATCGGAAGAGTTCCAAGGGTCACCTATACTAAGATTGCTCCAGAGTAAGCACGCTTAAAATTGGAGTTCTTATGGATGGATCTCGAAAAGAAATGTGCACCTTGTGGCGATCTCAACCCTTTCAAGCTCTCTGAAATATTGGTGAGTCACAAATTTTACTGAAAAAAGTATGTTTAGGACCGTTCTCAGAATCATTGACCTTAGCAATGCTATCCACGCAAAAATATTCAACACATTCTCCGGTAAAATTTGACATGCCAAATTAATTAATATCATCAACTATGAGGTTGTTTGGTTTGAGGTGTTTTCTAGTGGTATTTGGAAAACACTCCTTGAAATACCACGTTTGGTTGCACAAATTTGAAATACTAAAGCCCGCTACAAATCAAAACTCACCAAATACAGGAATTTTTTGCCCTCACAATTTCTTCTTCGAAATACCATTTAGGATAACCCACCTAGAGTGGGTTATTGAGATATGGTATTTGGTCCCAAAACACAGTTTTATGCAACTATATCTTCATCCCTAAAAATCAGCATCTTAACGGGACTATGGTTTGTATAAATCATGTGTGGATTGTGGATTGTATAAATCAGATTTATAGAATCACATCATATGATTTGCTTTGTATACATATGCGTCCAGTCTTTTTTTTTTTTTTTTTTTTTTTTGATTTCATTTGAAATTTTGAAATAATTGTTATGGCTCTGACCAAACATTTACGTTCCTTTTAGTTGCATGATGTAGGTGTATATTTTATTTAAATTATACACATATGTTACTTAAACATCAACATGATGTGTATTTTATTTGAGGGAGAAATGGAACTGAATATCTTAAAGATAGTTTTTCACTGCATGTTTGATCGGAGGCCGGGCTTTGATATAAAGTCACCAATAAATTTTTGAAGACATTTTACTCTTAAAATTGGCTTAAAAATATACGGAGGGTACTATTGTACATGACCAGAAACCTCAAAAAATTGGTGTTTTGTACCAAACATTGTATTTCAACTCCAAATACCATTTCCGTAAAAAACTACCAAACATGGTATTTATAAATACCACATCAATTACCCTATTTTTTAACCGGACCTAAATACCTTGAATTTATGTATAGTAAAATACTGCTTCAAACCAAACTGGCTCTATGTCATGTGTGGATGCTAGAACGAACCAATGAGGAAAATACTCCAGTCAAGTGATGAGTCAACTAAGTGATTCAACAACGACGGACATGTGCTAGCTACAGTGGTTTAAATTTGATGACTTAATTCTTGAGTAAGTAAATCTTCAGGGATCACAATATCAACCTCACCATCATTTGATTCACCTTCACCGGCTTTTGTTATCCACTCAGCTAATTCTTCGGAAGATGACAAACCAGAATATGCAGAATTAAATGGGACGTTTGTAAAAAAATAAAATAAGTTGAATATAAGATAAGTATAATTAGTGTTTTTAAACTATACATTTTCCTACAATCACATGTTATTCATCAACTCAAGCACCACACATGCATTACATATCCTGGAGGAGCATATAGCCCCGTTCTCAATAATAACTAATTTCCTTCTTAAACAACGAGCAAAATCTGTTTAGAAAACCCCGCCAACGATAATCATCACTTCACCAAAAGGCTCGCCGGAACGACCCATGACATCCCTCACACTCCTATCAAACGGTTCAATAATGCATATTTGTCCGGTGACATGTTGGCCCCATTGTACCAACACATCTTCTTTTTCGCGCACTTTCTTTCTCAATCGTGTGTGCACCGGGGAACTTCTAAGTAGTCACCCATCCTAAGATTGCTTCATAGCAAGCACGCTTAGCTATATAGAGTTCTTATGAATAGATTCCCAAAATGAATGGTGCACCTTGTTGGTATGAATAGCGTTCCCAATCCATTTAAGCACTCTGAAACTTTGGGGCGTTCCATTCACCCCTTTAAATTTCCCAACGTCCTAATTGCACTTTGCCTAAACCAATCGTACACCCCTTTCGGGTTCTGTATTGGCTTGACTTTGATACCATTTATAACGCTCCGTCCCCTTGTGGGCTGAGGCCGGACCCTTTTGGTCGGCGTTGTTACTCCTGATCTGCTCCCCCTGTGATATGTTGGTCTCACTGTACTAATGCATGTTCTATCCTAAGCCATTTTTTCCTCACCCGTGCGCGCACTGGGAGAATTCCTAGCACCCATTATAAGATTTATCTAGAGTAAGCACGCTTAACCACGGAGTTCTTATGAATGGTTCCCGGAAATAAATATGCATCTTGTTGGAATGATGAGTAGCGTTCTCAATCCATTTAAGGTATCTGAAACTTATTTGAAAATTTTGGGGGCTACACTCTCAAACCAGAGCACAATGTCCTCTACATAAAGGTTTTTTCGGTTTCTCCATAGCTATTACGAAAATATAATACACCATTACGATCATCGATAGCATATGTAATCTTCTCATATATTCCATCCACGTTCATAATATGCAAACCATGGATATAAACCATCGGTTATGCTCTCACTGCATATTATCATAGCACATCTCAATCAAAATTAACAGGATTGTAGCATTATGTACCATCAATTGATGAGTGGATGATATTGCTGATGACTTAAAGTTGGTTGATTTTCATATGCCTTGTGAAGCTAACCTTATTGGTTTTGGACATCTCTAGCTCGTGTAAGTTTATAGAGGCTGTGTAAATGCAGTATCCGAGTTCTTTACCTGTGATGTCGTTGTAATCTAGTCTACTCTGCTTTGAGATTTCTTGAAACAACAATTGAGATTATGTTATTCCTTCTGTCCCATTCATTACTTTTTAAGGAATTGCTTTATCTGTTGGATTATGAAAAAATAATATTATATTAGTTTGTGAATTGTATTATATTTGATAAAATTGTAACTTGGTGAAAAAATGGGTGTCATCTACCGTGCCGCATGCTATAGTGCCTCCTGGTACTTTGATGTGTTGTACATTGCAACATATACTGCATATGGTACAACATTAATTATTAAAGCATCATGAGGCACAACAACATGCGACACGGTATACAAAATCGAAAAAATGAGAGTGAATCAAGTGATCATAAAGTATGAAATAGAAAGAATAAATAATTAGTTAGTATAAACTTTAATGTTATAGCCATGTAGTTTATAATACAACATTAAAGTTAGGAAGTTTGTAATGGAAGTAACGTATAATAATACCCATGAATAAATTGTACATAACATGTTGAAGTTGACAAACATTTTAAAACTAAAATGTGAGAAAAGGTTGTAATCACTTGAAGCATTCAACATTGCATCAGAAGTCATCGATACATATAAACATTCACAAATTTTTAATCAATGAGATTGAACTCTAACATACAAAAAATGTAGGTGGCACTATAATTACCTGTTAATGTTCATACACATAAAAGATAAAATTACTTCAAACTCTGTCGAACACTTCTTTGTAGGCCACGTTCCTTGTCGTGTCATATGTATTACCCTCTCCGTCGCAAATTAGTACTTTCAATCCCTTACCTGCTGGTAACTCTAGATAAAGCAACGTATAACTGGTCGTGGTTGGGAATGAAAACTTTTTGTTCCATGTTAATTCCATATATCATCTTTTTGTTTCCCAATATTAGTAACTACCAGCCTTGTGCCATTGTACAACTCAGAAGCCTGATCAATATTCCTCATAACAATTATCATACACCCAACCTCCAGGACGATCCTATGGTGAGGCAGTCTAGAGCAATTAATGTTGTTGTGGAATTCTATCGTGTAAATCTCCTCGAGACCGTTATCAAAGCCATCTTCCCTAGCAATGCTATTCGCGCTCAAATATTCATCACCATCTCCGGAGTCCGGACATCTTCGACATGAAAAAATGATTTATCTATATTTCATTTATAGGTGCAAGAGCAACCCGGTGATGAAAATATTTCGGGTCAAGGAATGGATCGGCTAAGTGCTCCAACAATGAATGATATGTACTGTCGACTATGGTTGAAATGGGATGACTTATTTCTCGAATAAGTAAATCTTTCGGGATCTTAATATCAAACTCGCCGTCATTTTATCTGTATGTAGAACAATAATTTTTTTTCTATGAAAATCTAATATTTGTAATTGTAAATATAATTCTCGTCGATTCCTTTTAATGTCTCTATAAAGATTTCCCGGATCCCCTAAGTAACAAATTGGCATAGATATTAGAGAGGTGTTATATAGTTACACCTGTATGAGCTCATTCCCATTGCCCACACATTTCCAAAATAAGACGGGTGTAAGTATCACCCTTAACTATAACCAAAATAATCCATTTGAAAACATTTTGTGTTCTAAAATATTTGTTGGGTTATGTATATGGCTAAACGGAAAACAGAACAGAATAATTTTGCAGAGTCGAGTGATGGCACTCTTTCCTTAAGACTTTATTCGCTCTGCACTTGGTGTTTACAGAAATGTCTCCCAAGATAAAACTGCAGTTGAGATCGTATACAAACACTTGAAATACGATGCCTCGAATGGACTACAACAATATGGGAAACAAGCAAGCTTAGAAGAGAGGGAGAAGGAGAGCAGAAGAATGAGTGATTCGATTCTGCAACAGGAAGGGACTATAAATAGCAGCCAGGTGGTGCTAGCGAGCATACACAATCTTTCGTCTAGGTGGTGCGAGCGAACATACACAATCTTTCATCTTCAGTCACAACGAACGGACATATCTGTTCGCTGAAACAGAGTGTCTGTTTGTCGAAAGGTTTTTTTCCAGAGAAACCTTTTCGCTGAAACGTTTCAAACCAAAATTATAATCAGTTTTTGGTCCAAAAAGATTATATCCACCACCAGCAAGCCCAAGCCCAGGCCCAGGACCCGCGAACCCAGGACCCGGGCCCGGCTCCTGGCGGGTGCGTATGGTCAACGAGGAGCCATCTAGCTCCTTCCCCCTTCCAAAAGCATGGGTACCCCCAAGGGGTCCAACCCTTAATGCAAACTTATGCACTTATAATTAGTTACTCCTTCCCATATTTTAGCCATGTGGGATGTCCCTCCCACTTCCAACCTTTGGACTTCCAACTATGCTTCAACCAACACACCTTGAGCATCAATTACTCTTTCACCTCAAAATGAATTTTAGTAATTCTTGTTCAAGTGTCTTCTACTACTATAGTCTCGTAGAACACATTCTTCAGTATCCGACATTTGACATAATTTAATTTTTCATTTTTATGTTAACATGATGTGAAATATAGCGTCTTATGTTAACATGATCTTTTCATATTCTTCATTTTTTATTTCTTGTCTTCTTTACAAAGTCTCAATTACTCTAAGAAAAAAAATGAGTTTCACCAAATAATCAATCCATAATTCATAAATTACACACTTTATTAAACTTTAGTATAAAACGAAATCTATTACGACTCTTTATGCTTCAACCGAAAATATGACACACCCCTTTACAATTTGCGACTCTTATTAAGAGATGTAATTAATATTTAAACCCGACTCTTATTTACATGAAACGACTCATTTTAAGGTCGAATTAGATCAACTCTCTTATAATGGAGTAGCCAAAATGTACTTCCCATATAACAAAATGAATTGAAAATATTCATAAATTTGCGTCTTGGGCATGATACCTCTATGCAATTTAATTGTATCACATTCAATCATTCATATGCTAATACTATAGATGAAGGCATAGATGTTCAAGTAAAGTTGCAAGCATTAATTCAAACGAATCAACATGAAAGAAGAAAAAAAGCTCTACTATAGATGAATTTATGATATGCTTATTGGCTAATTACACAGGCCTCGCTGCAAGAATAGCCGAATACTCGAATATACGAATAACAAATAAATCACGTGAATTGATGGATATTATTGGCATACTAATGTTGTATAAATTTTACTTTTGGCAAGTCAAATAAGAATATTATGTTACCTTTTGTAATATTTTAAATTATTTTTAATTTGATTTGGGATGTAATAATTTTAATTTGATTTGTAATATGTATGCCATAAATAGTTTACTGAAAAACGTTACTGGGGAATGGAAATGATTAGAGGCAAGTAAAAATGTTTTGGGCTGCCATGTAGACAGATTAGAACCAATAGAAATGCTTCAAATTTCCACATAATTAAATGATGTGGCAGCCTACAGAATAGAGGAATTGATTTTCTTTTAATGTATAGATAGATTATAATCCTCGGTTAATGTGTACGGAGTATTGCATTTAAAGGGTAAATTTAGCGTTATACCCCGAGTTCCTGATAAAATATTTAATTACATTCGAATCCCTACAATTTAAACAATTAGAGTTAAGTCTAACTCGATTATACCTGAGTCCGCAAAAATGTTTAAAGAGTGTTGCGAAAAGGTATATACTAGTAGTTTGCAAAGCTTTTTAGATATCACATCACATGTACTTGGATAACTACTAGTATTGGGATATCATTTATACATTATGTGCATGCGGACTATGAAAATACCTCTGCAAAAGTACTATGCATTAATAATTAGCAATACTAGATTATTTGTAGTATCATTTTGCATTGTATTAATGTTATTACACCATTTAAAATTTGACAAATGACATACTTAAACAAATAAAAATTAATTTTAAAACAATTTTACAAATACAAATTACAAAACTCCCCAAATTCATTACTCCACTTAACATTTTTTAAACACCAAGCTTCTCAATCCAAAACTCCCCACCACCTCCCCCACTTCTTCAATTATAAACGCACCACCACCAGTCCACCACCACAAACACTTTTCTCCAAAAACACAAGTTGCAAAAAGTATGATGACCTTAGCTCCGTTAATTTTTCTGTTCTTATTAATTTTCTTACATTCGAGCTGCTCTGATCGCTCTGGCATCTCCGATCATTTATTTAAAACTAGATTTGTTTTCTTTAAAATAAGGTGTATGGTGAATGTTTTGTTAATGTAAGATTGGTTTTAAATTGTTTTTGGGTAAGAATACGAATAAAAGTGAAATTCGGGGAGTACAAGTAATTCATCCTTAAAATATTTTTATATACAGTAAAACCTCTATAAATTAATAATGTTGGGTCCGGAATATTTTATTAATTTAGCGAGATATTATTATATCGATAAATTAATAATTTATTAATTTAAAGAGGTTTCGCGTATGACCTTTAAATTTAAAGTCCAATATACTAGTTACGATGTATATTAGTTAGAGATGAAAAATAAATTAGAAAAATAAGTTCCAATTAACATTCTCGTACTGCAACAAGAGGCCATAGCAAATTGCTTTCGACACTGGAAAATTCGTTTGGCGAATCAAACCGGCTCAAGTGATTTAAACGGTGCAAATTCTGGAGAAGACATCGTGAGCTTGAAAACTTGATTACGGGTATGCATTATCGGCACAAAATGGATGTTAATCACTTGCTAGATTAATCTGGTGAAAATAATGAATGTTACGAAGTTCAAAGCATTTAAGAAATTGTGGCAGATACCATTTAAAATCCAGTCGATGATGAAGCTGAGGATAATTCAATAGCTTTTGAACCGGTCACTCGAAAAGAAGCAGCGGCAACAACTCTTCACAACTTTTTGTTGCAATACGAGAAGACAACGCCCCAACTCTTTAGTGCAATGGGGAGATTTATAGATGAATTTAATATAGATTTTAAGTTCAACAAAAAACAAGTGACTATAGATTCACTTTTTACTAAACAATCTTAGAATTTTGAAGTGTGTGTGGGGAATTTTTTAGTAATTATTAATTTATAATTTTGTTGGGACCAATATATATACACTGGGATTTCAAAAAAATTAATATCTTATTATTTTATTAATTGGGGTCCAAATTTGTACTGGTCCCAACTTGGCACGGGACAAATTATTAATTTTATCGAGATTATTAATTTATCGAGTACTAATTTATAGAGGTTCTACTGTAATGCGACTGATGCGATCTCATTATGGAATGCCTAATCACATTAATGAAAAATAAACAGTTGAAATTAAATTTAAAATTAATATAATGATTCAGATAGTAATAACATTATTATAATGTGAGTGTCCTATAGTTAGCTCCACATTCGTATGGATTAAGACTAAGATGATGAGGCTAAGTGAAGTATTAATACAATTCTATGCTAAAAATTTAAATTTTAAATCAGACTAGCTAATTGAATTGTAAGTTGCAACTACACCATTGCAGTAGATAGATATCAAACTGCAAGGGACAAAACAGCAGACTGTATCATCAGTACAGATCTGCTGTTTCTATCTATATCATTACAAAGTCCCAAAATACAAATTTTGGGGCGAGCTGGAAGTTATGTCAAACAGTAAGATGATCTTTCAAGACTTGCCTGGCAAGATCATGTGATCCAGATTTCTTGTAAATCAAGTGCAGATTGTAAGCTGCCTCTCGGCGAAGATCACAGTAGCCTGGACTCTTACTGCGTGTGCCATCTAGATTTTCATTGGCAAGTGCTGGAATCGGATGATCCTCCTCACGAATTTCTAACACCTTTTCGTAATACGTAACAGCCAAAGAAACCATACCAATGTGATGGTATGCCCGAGCAATGTTGTATAGAGATTCCTGCAAATATCAAGGTTTATGAAAGAACCAATGTCATACACTGATTCTTGCAATAGCTAAAGTTCGATGGTGAACTTGAGACAACAATAGTACACAAGCTTAAGGGTAACAACATCAAATATCGCAGAGCTACAATCATATGAACGAAAGCCCTGTAATCTGGACAATTTGAGTGGAGCAACATGACATATCACCTAACCTGGCTGTTATTGCAAAGTCTGGCATTGTTAAAGAGAAAAGCAAGTCCTTGTAATACAGTCTGATGTTTGTTTTGAAGTCTGAAGTCAAGGGCCAAGTTTATCAAGGAAGTTCCTGAAAGAAAACAGAGAAGATGGAAAATGATTATGCAATGAACTTACTTTCCCCGCATTGATAAAGAAAAGGCAATAAGCTGATTTAAAATGCAACCCCATATACTGGATGACGATTCATAAAACTCCCCTGAACTTTGAAAAATTACTGGCACCCCTCTTTAATGTTGTTAGGGACATAACTGTCTTTATTGCAACAGTATCAGTAATATCCTAACTTTAGGGGGGAACCACGAATGGTCCAAAATTCTGCTGTGCTATGGTTGCATCTGCCATTGCAGATTTATGTGGCAAAGATATATTTATTTACCCACACAAAGGTTGATCAACGGATTGTCAGGAATCAGTCTATAAGCTTCCAAATAATCTCTAGTAGCTGCTTGGTATTGACTAATCAAGGTGAACAGGTTCCCGGATATAACAATAGGCGGTACATTATCTTTGTACTTCACTCTCAAGTGATGGAGGAACTTTCTGTGTATAGAATCTCTGCTCCTCAACTCTCGACTATTTCTGCAACATATAAGAAAATAGATAAGAACACAAACCAGAAGAAGATAGAGCGCACACAGATCAAAAGCCATATTAAGCAGGCTTGGTTAGGGACACCTACTTAAAAAGTACATAATAAAGCTGTAATCAATATAACAAACTAGATATGTATATAACTGTAAATTAAAATTCTACATGTATCTATCTGAGAAATTTTTGATGGCATGAAGTGCATTGTTATAAGAAGCAGCATTGCTTACAGAAAGAGGGGCATCACTACCTAATTATTACTTTATAGCAGCAATTCCAAGCAGAAAAGCTGTGAGGATGCCTCATAACAATGTGACGCACGTAATCCCAACCACGTGCAGGATCGTCAATATGATATGCTATCTCTGCAGGTCAAAACCAATATGAAATGCTTTAGAACTTTTTCCTCCACCCTCTACTCAACATAAACTAAGGCAAATATTATAGGGAAAAGAAACGTAAATTTTTTTTCGTGATTTCACAAAACTTACGGGCTCCAAGGGTTTGTAGCTCCTCCTTAGTCTTAACAGACAGTGTGCTGCTTGCCAGTTTCAGACTGAGATTGATGATCTCTAATGCATCCCAGTACCTCTCTAGGGATGACAATGACTTGCATAACTATAGATGTATAACACGAGATATCTCCAGTTAGAGGAAAGATAAGATATGAATACAAAATCCACGAAAGTGCGGGAAAGAAAAATCGAAATAAATAAGGTAAGTTAGGCATAAATGCAGACAACTCTCTAGACATGGTCAAACCATGGTTCCAATAATTTCGGAAGTGATAAATTAAAGGATAATAAGTAAGTATATCATTACAATGGAAATGTAAATTTCTGGTTTAAGAAACACAATGGACTTTGAGGGACACCAACATCTTTTTCTTTTGTCCTACATTGTTTTGGCCTGCAAGTTGTAATTCAGTTGATGATGTTCTGTGGCTACTAAATGAGAATGCGGCTTATTTATATCTTCTGGGAGATTTCTTACTCGCATCGATGGTTTTCATTTTATATCTGTTATACTTGCTGATTGTCTCTGTTTCAGTTCAAAAAGTAGTGTGAAATAATTAGTGAGTTTGTTGCCATTCTGTGGCCAATAAATAAGATTGCAGCACATCTATATCTTCTGACAACAGACTTTCTTACTCGTAGCAGTAGTTTCTTTTATATTTGTTATACTTGCTGACTGTCCCTAGTTCTGTTCTGTCCGACATGATAAATAAAACACCAAACGATCAAGGGACTGATTCTTGCTGAGAGGGAAAGAAGATCTTGGGGATGCTTATATAGAAACACTTGCATGCCAACCAACTCAGACCTGAAAAGGGGGTGGGGGGGGGGGGGTCCTTAGCAGGCCAAATCGGGAGACTTACATCTAATATCAGATGATGATGCCACTCATCTTTTAGAAGATCTGGCAAAGGAGACTCCCGAAGCACTTGCTGCCAACATAAATTTCCATCATAAGAATTAAAATAAGATCCAACCCATTCAAAGTTGCGTAATACACCAACACCATATTAATTCATATCAGGCCCAACTAATGATTCTTACAGGAGATTCATCTTCTGAATCATCAGCACCATCATCATCATCATCACTCTTCCAGTCAAATCCAGCAGCCAGTGTTGCAGCTCTCTTTTCCTCCTTAAGTGCATCCTTTTTCTGGAGCGAACGCCTTGCTCTGGCAGCTTTAGACCTATTACAAGGAATTGAAAGATGAATAAAAACGTTATGACTGTAACTAGTACATAAACATGTTCACCACGAAAATCATTTGAGTGACACAATCTAGGAAAGCACAATTCTAGCATTGAAGTTTACTTTCTCGTTCCATTTTTTCATTATGCAAACATAAACCACATATACTATTGAAGTATGAAATAAGATAAAGTTGGAAATAAATTCAGAGCAGGCACTTTAGAATTCAAAGGCAAAACACCTTCTAATGAAACAACTTTTAAGGTTTCAAAGCATCATTTGGACATCGCGAGAACACGTGAAATTTATCTGAAATAAAAATAAAGAATTATTATATACGTAACACAGCCCTATACACTTGATGAGGTTGTGAAGGCAGTTCTCTGATGCAATTTTCCTACAATACTGAAGGTCGACACTCGTTAGAAATGACCATGAATACACGTGATCCATCAACCAAAACTTGCCAAAAGTTTACCAGCTTAAACCTCTTTTAATATGGAATAACGTGTTCTTATAACTCGGTTAAGCAGAACTTCTCAAATTAAAAAGACTTGATGCTGATTAGTAGTTTAGCAACATGCAGATAAAGTATGGTTCTATTTCGAAAAGGATATTTTAACTCTCAATCAAAACATATGCAAAATCATAAAGAAAAACAATAAATGAGATTAGTTTGCTTTTAATAATAGTCACACCAGAAGCAAATAAATCAAAACAGCTAAAGCTCTTCACTATGAGCTGCAAGACTCTTTACAAAGGACAAGGTTCACTCACAGAACGACGTTTCCTACTACAACAAAAGTAGTGGACTTGAAACATTCTGCCCGAAGGTTTTACTTAAATATAATAATTTTTTCATTTGAAACAAAGTTTCAAATTTAAGAAACTACAATTTTCTGTTTTAAAAATATATAGTATATATATATAGGGAAAATTCCACAGAAGGTACCCTTAAATTGTTACATTTCGCCTTTTGGTACCTTATTTTGTCACAGTCCGATTTTGGTACCTTCACACATTATTGTCCAATTTAAGTACCCTATGACACATGGCGGCTTATTTACGCGACACGTGTCACTTTGCAAAATACGTTGGACTAAAATGTAAATGCGGTAAATATTTGTTAATTTCAAATAGATCCTATTCTATTCAAAAATTTCAAAATCACCCATAATCTTTACAACTTTAAAAAAAAAAACATAATAAAAAAATTAAAGAAAAATTAAAAAAATATATATCTCACCATGGACTTCTTCCATGGCAGTCTTGGAGTTCCATGGCGGAGGATCTCCATGGCAGACGCCATGGAAGCTTCCATGGCCGGCTCATGGCCATGCCATGGGAGCTTCCATGGCAGAAATGCAATTTATTTATTTTTTTACTTTTTCATTTTAGTAAATGGGGCTAAATCATGATTACTCAAGACATAGTGGTTCTATTGAAATTAACAGAAATTATTTTATTTGTGATTTTACCCATTAAAAATTTAAAAATTGCAATGTGACATGTGTCTCTTAATTAAGCTGCCACGTGTCACAGGGGTACCGTATTTGTGACAAAGGTCAATTTAAGGTACAAAAATCAGATTGTGACAAAATAAGGTACCAAAAGGCGAAATGTAACAACTTAAGGTACCTTTTATGGATTTTTCCCTATATATATATATATATTGACCCACCATAACAGAAACTTTGTAATGTGTATTACATGAGCAAGGACCATATGGAGGGCACCACTAATTAAAGTTTTAAGAACTGGAACATCAAAGCTGCACTATGAACAAAATACTCACAGATCCGCAGACGAAGCTAAGGGCCTTATTCCCTGAAACACAGTATCAGTCTGAAGCTGATCTACGACCTTTACTCTTTGTAAAAGTTCACACCTAGAAACCCGGGCCTTAACTTTAACCTGTTACCACAAGCAATAGAGTAGGAAACAATAAGCAAATCGTAACTACATGCACATGCAAGTAGGAACATACAGAATGAGGCCTACATAATGCCACAATATCTATTGACTCGGTGGTAGTATCGTGAACAAAAATTAACAGTATCATTATATATGCCTTATTTGTACGTTGCATTTGAAATTTACTTTGTGTAAAATAGAAGCATTATAAGCTGTAATAATGATCCAGCAGGATGTCTTAAATTGACAGCACTTCAAACTGAGCTCGGTTCACTACAGAGAAAACTAGAAGCTGCTTGACATGACTAGCCAAGGGCTATTCTGTGTTTCTACTTTCAAAATAATGGTTCGGGTTTCAACTAAGGGTCAGGGTGGCGAGAAAAAGAAAAAATGAAAAAAAATAAATATCTGGGCATGGATTCTTTCTTCTGGTGGTTGAGTAAATATTACCTTCTGCTGAACTGTTTCAATAAATAATGTCTCACGTATCACAGGAAAGATTGCATCCACAAATTGTTCAGTTGACCCTTTGGATTTATAAATCTGAGAAAGCTTTAACTTTATCTTCCCACTACGCCACCATAAGTCATGCGTATCTGACTTTGTGTCACTAGCTGAATCTGAGAATATAAAACAGCATGGAAGGTAAGAAACAATACAAAGATGACATAAATAGATTGACAGGTAGGACAAAGGCGAGCTGAACCTTCTGGTGGAGAAAGGACAGAGATAGCTTCATCATCTCTACCTTCCTCGAGAAGAAGAGATGACAATGTCAACCTAGCATCAGTATTCCAATCAAGCTCTTGGATAGCTGCATTAATGTGATATACGACATTCAGAGAGTTCATGCATATTTAGGGAGAAGTAGAATTAAAGCAAACTGTTTCTGTTTTGAGCTCAAAATGACAATCAAATTGCAAGAATTGTTGCACTCTTTTACGTACCTTTATAGTAATATATAATTGCTTCGGACCTTTTCGTCAGGGAAGCATAACACTTGGCAATTTTCAAATGTAGATAGCCCTAAAATCATGGCACAAAGAAGATAAATTGTCATGTGTTTAACTGAAGGAAAATTGTAGGCCTTGTCGAAAGATAAAGTATCAGGAGCAAGTAGCATAAAAGAAATATGATTGTAGAAGATTGAGGGTACAAGGTTCAACAACATGCTCAATAGATCCATAAAAATATTTAGAAAGAACTAATCTTATCCTCCTCCACCCCCAACCCGAAAGATCTCAATTCTAAGACAAATACAGCAAGCAAAACGAAACAAAAGGCACTTTCTGCTGAGTCCACAATCCACATGAAGAAAATGCCATTATACTGCTCAACTTTACTTACAGTAGATTTATTACCGCCTTGTTCCAACATTTTATAGTATTTCAAGGCTGATTCATACTGTTCAGCAGTCATGAGAGCATCTGCGATTTCAATGATCAACTGAGGATGAGTTGCCACATTCATTGGTTGTAAAACATTGAAGGAAACCTGTGATAAAGTTATAGGTCATCAGTAAAATAAGAAACCACCTTGATAAATATGTTTTCTAGGAAAGAAGTCAAGAACAACTTTAAACTCAACTCTTAGTTGGATATGAGAGCACAATTTTACTGGCATTGAATGCATTGTAGTGATGTGACTCTAACGGTAATAGAAACAATAATGATATGAATCTAAAGGCAAAAAAAAAAAAAAAGAAGCTACGGTATGAAGGTAAACCTTCACTTTTGCATCTCCAGATTATTTATGTCCCAAAAAAAGTTTCTTCTTCCTCATCCATATACATACTGGATTTACCTGGGGCGAATATCTACGACCTTTAGGAAGGAAAAAAAAAAAAAAAGGATGCACAGATTGTGACCCATATCCCTTAGTATGCCGATGTGTATCTGTGAAGTCACTGACAACAAAAACATAATGGCAAATCATACTTTAACTGTAGGGAATTGCTTAGATAATGAAGCTCCGTTTAGCTGAATCTAGTAGTAACTTGTCTAATTTAAAATGCAAACTGGGCATACATTATATCATAACTGAAAAATAAACAAAGACATTAGCCGGATGCAGACCTCTGCTTTCTCCAAGTCCCCAAGGTGCAAATGACATATTCCAGCTTTGATTGTTAAATCCAGTGGAATCTGTTCTCTGGCACAAAAGGCTTGCTGTGCGTGCTCAATATGCTCAAGAGCTTTGGCATTTTGATTGGTTTCCATGAGAAGGGAAACCAAGAGAACCACTACGCTTAAATCAGCATTGTTTACATGACTCTTGACGTAGGCCTCAAGAACGGAAACAGCTCGCTCACGACTCCCAGATCTTTTATACAGCTGCAAAAAAAAGACGTAAAGTTCAGTATAAGTTGTTAAACCACAAAAAGATACTTGAATGGCGGGGTCCTTTTTTACAGTAATCAATTTAAACAAGGAATAATGTGATACAAACTAGATAGGGGGCAAAGGAGACTTGGGAAGAATAATTATACGATGTGTATGGTTGGACACAGCTACTGCAGAATGATAATCTAGGAATATTTTTCCATGATAGAAAAACATTCAGAGCTTGAATTGCGAATCATCATGCAAAGAACTAAATTAGTAGCGAATGTATTCTAGACTCGGGATGTGACTGCCGTGCCTTGTACATTACTGTTTCTCTTTATTACTAGAAATAACATTTAAATTAAAAAAAATCAGATCTTTATTCATGAATCCTCACAACGACATTTAAATATTAGGATGGTACAACTAAAGTAAACTTTCTTATATTGAGCTAAGTTAGCACTTGGTGGCAAATTAATTATAGACGCCAACGTATGTGGGCCTTATGTTATAATATATTCCTGTTTTACTTTATTTACAGACGACAACAGAAGCAGCAACAATAACAATGATAACGATAGAAAGCAGAGATACAAAGTACAAACAACAGCAGGCAAATCCTGGTGAGGAGTAGTACACGGTAACAGATAAGAAGTTTCAAAGCCTTTCTCCACTGAGTCAAGGATCAACTGCCTATTTCCATTCCAGCCCACCTTAGGTAACAAACAGAGAGAACCTGATCATCATTACCCCTGATAAGATTACTAGGATTGCTAAAAAATTGCTGCCCCCAGCCTGTAGCTACCCAAAGGGAGAATGTTTTGCAGCGAGTTGCTGGAAGACAGCAATTAAGCTGATTTGTAGCAATCCATACGCTCCTGACGAGGAAGCCGGGTGAGGTTGGAGGAACCCCATATCATTAAATAGTGTAGATCATACCTTAATGGAGTAACCTGCTTAATAATACTAAGATGAAGGAATATTCAAAATTAACGTCCTACGCTAATTGTGTTTGGACCATGGCCATGAAAAGAATTCACGCACTTAAAGTTTACTTAAAGGGGAGAATTTCAGAGGACAATGGAGAAGCATGTTAAGGGTCACAACATTCTACTGTGAACATTCATACTTCAGTCGTGCTAATATAACAAGTATGAAATAGAAAGAGAAGTTCAGAAAACAAGAATTGAACCTGTGTAGCTAGTCTCAGCACTTCTATGTTATCAGGCTCCAGGCGTGAGATTTGCTCATAAGTCTCGGCAGCTTTGTAATATTCACCAAGCTCAATGAAGAGCCCAGCGCGATGAAGCCGAAGATCAATATTTTCTCGATCTGCTGTTATTGCTTTACCAAGACAGTAACTTGCAAGATTTTTGTCTCCTTGCTCTCTGCATGTGATAATAGATGTCAAGCCGAAGTAATTTGACCTTCAATGTCAAAAAAAAAAAAAAAACAGTTGTCCAGTAAAAGGAACACATATTAAACGTCCGAAGCAACTAGGAACAAGTTTATCACAGGACAAAAAAGAGACAATAGTACATGTTTCACTGTAAAGTAACTGGCAATTTTCTGAAATGGCCACTAAAGCAATTGTAATAAACAGAAAGACCCACAAGTTTACTATCATAAGAAAGAACAATCACACTCTACAATGTGGAGAAAGAGATTTAACACTCGTGCAGTGGTCACAAACATATTATCTGACACAGACATGTCAAGATGCAAACAAATACAATGGTCATGGAGCCATATCTTGACTAATATTGATGTCTTATTTGATCAAATGATTGGGTATTTAGTAACATGATTTTATTATCTCTTTTAGATAGCCTGTGAAAAAATTCGACAGTTTGCCCTGATAGACTCTACCATCTGTATATTAGTGCTCTTGCTCTCTTCTTTGCAGGGATTTTCTTCCCATTCTCCAATAACAAATTTCTAAATCCTCATTGCTTATTGATTTGGAATTCTACACACTGGTAATATCGAACAAACTACTCATTTTCAGATTTGAAAGCAAATTGACATTCTATTTCAGACTGGAGTAACAAAAATAACATACAGATCGAGTTTGACAATGAGGCAATATCTTTCTCATTCTCAACAGTATCTGATTCATTTGCTAGCTCCATTTAGCTTGAGATATATTACCTTAATATGGTGAGTCTTATTATCACAGTGTATGTTTGGTCCATTTGACAGGTAAAGTGATGAAAAGTAACCGACTTTGTAAATGAGTGAACAGCCTAGTTTGAAGAGACACAAATCATGGAAGCTTGGTCGAGACAATTAAGTAAAAATAACATTTGCAATGCAACTAAAAACAGAGTGATTACAGCCTAATAACCTGCCAACTACCTACAGCTGTAATTAATAAGAATGTGAACGTGTGGCAGGTACATGAACATGAGGAAATCTTACACTGAACGAGCAACAAGAAGTTCCCATAAAGAAGCATCCTTTGGAGACAAATGTGCTGCGATCAAGTAAAAATTTATGGATCTCTTCTTCTCACCCATTGAATCATAAATCAGACCGAGTGTACTGTACGGATCAGAAAGATTTGGGGAAAGAAGGATAACTTCTTTCAACAAATGGATAGCCTGCAACTCAGAACACGAGCAATCAGACAAAACATCAAAGCATCATCAAATATGCATAGGAAATCAATTGAGCAAGAGTTGCAATTAATATAGATGTTATTCAAATGTGTTCACCAGTGAATAAAGACTAGCAGACTAGAAAAATAACAAACATCGTTGTTACCGTTTGATTGTCTTCACTTGAAGAAGATATTAGGGGAAACGAAGTAAGTTACTATATAGGATGATGGGAACTTAGGGGACCTTGCTGAGTCAATATGGAAGCATATGAGACATGAGTGGCAAGAAATATACCTCTTCATTGAGGCCAGTTGCACAACTGAGTGTAGCTTCACCAAGTTTTCGACTCACTTCAGGACTGACTTTATTCCTAGATCCCTTTCTTCTACCGCTTTGTTTTTGCCGATTCTAGTGCCAACAAATAATAAAGACATGAATAAAAACTACACGAGTTAATTCAAAAATGATCTTGCCTCCTCCTTGATCTTTAGATAAAAGTGATCACTCCTATGTAGAAACATTAGACCTGTAGACCGTAGGATGATTAATCTTTAACAGTAAAAGACAAGGTGAAGAATGATACCTTCCTCGACCTTCTCCTTCTACCATAACCCATGCTCTCCATTATTTCTTCAAAGTTTGCTTCAAGGTCCTCTTCCTCTCTCCTCGTCCTCTTTGCAGCCGGCATACCACTGGTAGAAGCGGCCTGGCGCTTTTTGGCAGCCAACAGTTCATAGTGGTTCTGCTGAATCTTCTCGAATCGCTGATAAGGCTGCATCCCTGACTCATCCTCTTCTTCTGCGAAGGCCAGAGGATCCATTTCCCCCTGGAACTGGAATCTATACTCTCCTCCTTCCTCTTCAGATCCTTCCTCGCTACTGTCATCATTAACGTCTCCTTCTTCTTCTGGCAATGCATCTTCATGCCCATCATCCAACTCCCCAGCACGTTCAACATCATCAAATTCTGAGGCCTCTCCCAAAATTAATCTATGAGGGTCCGACATTGAAGTAGGCCTGGAACTGGTTGGTTAATAACCATAACCATAACCATAACCAGTCAATAACCATCAGCTTTTCCTGAACGGTTATTAACCGTAACCGTAACCGTTCAGCAACCGACCGGTTGCAACCATAACAGGTCCGGTTTTCGGTTACGGTTAAAAACCGTAATCAATTTTTTTTTTTTTTTTTTGTTAACTTGACTATTCTGTTTTTCGAGCACAAAATTTTGAAATTAGTACGAAAAAGAAAATGGGCACAAAACAAGCAACACTCTGTTGAATCCTGCCCTCGCTCAGAAAAAATTGCTAGGTAGCATCGAACAATAAACAAGACGAAATTTCACAACACAACAATAAACAATTACGAAATCAATGTACAAAATATCAAGAAGAAATCAATTCCAGTTCCAGTTCCAGGCCTACTTGTAACTTAATGTCAGAGAAAATTACTGTACTAGACAAAAATGCAACTCTGTGTGGCATTTTTTATTACTCTAATCTTTCTTGCAGATTTCAAAACCGAATCAAGCATTCTTATCCAACATCACATTAGCCACTGGCAGAACGATAACAGGAACATTATTCAAGAAACCTGAAACCATTAGAAAACACCTTATCGGTAGTAGCTACCTATACTCATCTCTCAAGCCAAGAAACGAAAATAACATATTTTGCCACTATACAATATGCATATCACGTATTTGTAAACTGAGTAAACTGGGATAGGAAAAATTAGAGCTTTTTACCAGTTAACATGTCTTCTTCAAGAGAATTGAAACTTAAACCAAAAAAGAACAAACATACTACAAAACATTTTCTGAAAATAAAGAATAACATAAGGCTATAAGCTATCCATGTTAAATAGACTACAAATCAAGAAAGTAGACCATGAATCAGAACATGAATCACGTAAATTAACCAAACAAAAATCAGACCTGTTGAGCTCTAACTATCGTGAAGGAGAGTCCTGATTCCGAGAGACGAAACTTGAAGAAGGAAGAAGAAATTGAACTAGGAGACGAACTGGGATTCTGGGAATTGAACAGAGAGTTGAAATTCGTTGATGGCTGCTAAGCGAGAAAGATCGAAGCTCACTTCCACGGCAAGAAGAACAACGAATTCATGGCTGCTAAGCGAGAAAGATCGAAGCTCATGGTGAGTTGGGATCGAACTGTGACAGTGTGAGAGATCGAAATTGAAGCCTTTGTGAGTTGGGATCTTTCATGGCGAGTTCATAGATCGAAATTGAAGAAGATGATTGAGTAAATATTAAAATTGAAGAAGACGACTGCGAGTTGGGGCTGCTGCGTTTCTGTGTGTGAATCTGAATTCTGATAATAACCTAAACCTATGGTTATTTCCGGTTTAATGACCGAACCGGAACCGGTCAGTAAATTTTTCGGTTCCGGTTATGATTATGGTTATTATTTAAATGGTTACGATTATGGTTGTAACCGGAATCGAAATAATGGTTATGATTATGGTTATTAACCAACCAGTTCCAGGCCTAGTCCGACATGATACGACTCCTACCTGATGCAGAGATAGCAGCTGTCTAAGTGCGCAGGCAATTATTTCAAGATGAATGAATAACAACCATTGGTCATAAATATGAGGTTCGGTTCCCTAAGCGAATAGACCTTTACAGAAATCAGATAACCATCTATCTACCCAGTCTGTTTTCGACTAATCCCAATTGTATAATGACACAAATCTAACACAGCTAGACCTGAAAACTGAGATGAACCTGTTAAGGTTAATCGGTCGAGAGCTTTCGGCTTTTTTTATACTCACCGGTTCACTCAATACTCACTAAGCTCTATGAGTGGATTCCTTCAAATTGAACTCTATTCCCCAATCCTGCAAAGAATTGACAGGGTGCAAATTAAAGAAAAAAATCTTACCAGCGTAATGGGAGGTGGAAGCGGAACGGTTGAGCTGAGAGAGTCAGAGTGGCGCGGAGAGAATTATGAGAAGCAAGAAAGAAGAAGAGAACAGAAAATTCCTCGTACGATATGTCTGGATTCTGAAATAGTGTTGTCAATTGATTTTGAGAGGGTACACTACTGACTATACTGGTACTAATCGGAGTTGGTTAGTTTGCCGAAAAACGAACAAACCACGTTTCTTTTCTTTTATTTATTTTTCTTTTATTTATTATTAGGTGACTCATTCTTGGACTTTTAAAAAAAAGTTTGAATAATTGTTAGTTGGGAAAAATTCATAAAAGGTACCTTGTTATATGGGGTTTCTACCGTCAATCAAAGTGTCGTCCTAACTAACATCAGCCACTTATTTTAATCCATCAGATTATAGATCTAACGGTTGAGGTATTTTGACCTGCTACCTGTTGCACCAAGTGTTGCTATATGACGTTGCTACTGTTGCACCAAGTGTTGCACACGGTATTTCTTATTGCTCTTTATCGTTTTAAATTTATTTTTGTTTTTAAAATATCATTATATATTAAGTACTACAACAATAATAGTTTTACATATATTAAATTAATCAAGATTGTTTATAAATACATACGTAAAATATAATCGCTTAATTAGACAGAATCATTCTAATATGAAACCGTCGATGACGGCTTAGGACGAAATCTGGTAGTTAGAAAAAATCAAAGTAGTACTGCATAGATTTCTTCTTTCGTCTACTAATCCCCTTCTTTCCTACAATAAATGACCTGAGTTTAGGTGTTGCGTTATATGCTATAATGCAAAAGAGTTTTGAGTATTGATGTTTAAATCCGAACCCAAATTTGTTGAAAGGGCCGAGAATTAAATTTTCAGAAACTTTGTTGTACTTTCAGGGACTTGATTGAAGGTTTTAGAAACTTGAAGAACCTACGTTTGAGAATTTGAAGGGGCTAGGGACATGTAATGCAATTTGCAAAATCAAGTCCCTTGTACCTTTTCGTTTATGTAGTAGTAATAGCCAGTCTGTCTATTTGCACCTTAGGTCCCTGGAGAGATCAAATTCTCAAACATCGGTCCTTTATGTTTCTTAAACTTACTATTTGTTCCCTGCAACTGAATAAAGTGTTTCCAATATCTTAGTTTTTCTTTCTAGAAGCAAATATGGGTTCGAAATCTTATCATTCGCACCGATAAACATCGTTCTAACAAGATTCGCCATCCAAAATGACAAATACGGTATATAATTCCGAATCGAATCGTTAAATTAAATTGTCGTCATTCTCATCGTCGCTTACTTCGCTTCTCCCTTTTGTTCTTTTCATAATGGATCTTCAGTTTAGCAATGGAGAACTTGGTGAAGCTTTGGCGGCCAGAGACCCAAAGCTTCACAAGTTATTAATCTCTCGAAACGCAGTCGTATGACAACAATAAAAAAGGAGATCCGTTAGTATTTTATAATTAAATGTGATTAAAAATTGTTTATCTTGCTTTTAATAAAAGGGGAGTTTTTATTTCTAAACATAGTAAACAATTAGCACGTTAGTGCGATTAAAAGCAACGCCACATGTCATTTGTCGAATATCGACTGATGACAGTCAAGGCAACACATCGACTGACGTTAGAAAACTCGTAGTTACATTTTATTTTTGGTACCTTATTTAGTCACAATATGATTTTGGTACCTTAAATTGACTCTTGTCACAAATACGGTATCCGACACGTGGGAGCTTAATTACGCAACACGTGTCACATTGCAATTTAAAAAAATTAATGGGCAAAATCATAAATAAAATAATTTTCGTTTATTACAATATAACCACAATGTTTCGAGTAATTACTATTTAGCCCCATTTACTAAAATGAAATAGTAAAAACATAAAAAGTTATAAAAAAAAGTAATTATTACTGCCATGGTTGAAGCTCCCATGGCATGGCCATGAGCTGCCCATGGAAGCTTCCATGGCACGTCTGCTGTGGTGATACATACATACATATATATATTATTATTATTTTAAGTTATAAAGAATATGGGTGATTTTAATTTTTATTTAATAGAATAGGATCTATGTGAAATTAACAAAGATTGACCGTATTTACATTTTAGTCCAACGTATTTATGTATTTTGCAAAGTGACACGTGTCGCGTAAACAAGTCGACATGTGTCATAGGGTATTTAAATTGGACAATAATGTATTTTAACGTACCAAAATCGGATTGTGACAAAATAAAGTACCAAATGGCGAAATGTATCAACTTAAGTTACCTTCCGCGGATTTTTTCCATTGTTAGTTGGACTCTAGATCACTACGCCCCGATCGCAATTTTGCAAATCCAGAACGGAAATCGCAATTTATGAAGACTAATAATTTGTAAAATCGCGAACTAAGTATGTTCTAATTTGCAGTACCTTTTCTTGGGGAAATTCTTCAGGTTTGCTGCGGTTGCTGGAAAATTGTGGCCTTGAAGCCCAACCAGGTCTAGATTCAACGCAAATGGGAAGAATTTCTAGAGGGGCATGTTAACGCATGAGTGTTTTTACTAAATGCAGAATAATTTTTAACATATTCCAAAAGATCCTTCAAGTAGTATAAATATAAAAGTTAGTCACATATTTATCCTATATTCCGCTAAACCCCACAATACCTTATATCTTCAAAAGTATATAACCATAAACATACTACAATACCATACGAGAACAAAAAAATCATGTCGTACAAGTATTGGCCGGACTATGGCAATGATGGCAAATCTGAAGAGGTATGAATTGTTTTAATTTGATATTTATAGTTGTTTATAATTATTTTATTGCATTTGTATATTTAAATTAGCTGAGATTTCACCAAAATTTCACAAAAAAATACCAAAAAACGCATAAAAAAACGTTTGTGATAAATAGACGCTAACCTTTATTGTGGTCACTTAATCTGCGACCCATTCTGGCAGCTTGAGGGCGATTAGCGATTAGCGCATGAAATTCGCCACCGATTGTGGTTAGCTTCGTGGCTGACCAAAACAGTATTCTTGCAGCCTTGAGGGCTGCCATAATATTTTAATCCCATTTTGTGGTTTTTTTTTTTTTTTTTGTTTTTTTAAAGTAATTAGTTCTATTGTTTTATCGTGTATGGTTTGATTAAATTTGTTTTTATTTATTTCTAACATTGCTCTTATGTTTTAATTTGTCAGCGTAATTCATTTATTGATCCGGATAGATATCCAATAGATTTAGACGAAAAACATCTCGTCAATGATGAAGAACTACAATATTTCATACTTTCCAAAATATGATGATGGTGATGAAGGTATTTTGATTGCTTCCTCGTGTTCTTCAATTGCTTCTTCGATTGCTCCTTCAAGTTCTTCAATTATGTTTGTTTGAAGATTCAAAGAGGAAGATGTATGTAAGAGAGTTGAAATGCATAATTTGAAGTGTTTTTGGGTAAAATCGTATTATTCTGAAATTAATAAGTTGTTTTATAAATTAATATAATTTTGAATTGATTTGCAAAGTGTTAAAAAAGAATCATGTGTTTAGTAAAAAACGTCATGTGTTTAACATAAGTGTCATGCATATATAAAATCTTTTACAATGTATACATAATACATGTACTATGTACAAATTTTAGTTACTACTTCTATACAGTTTCATCAATGCAGTACAATTATGACCCAATCCACATTGTTCTATATCCTGTACTAGTATGACATGTATGTGTTCTCAACGCTTTATATAAGTTGCGACAAACCAATCTACTAACTAAAATGCAATAAAACAGCACATTTCCATTTGAGCCATTGGTGACATTGTCTATCTTCTCCATTCTTGAATGGCAGAACGAAGAACATGATTCGGTGTGAGCATCTTGTGCTGTAGTCTTTGTTTTGTCACTGGAGATACATCGTGTCTGTCCAGCCATGCAACGATTGCTTCACGCTCATATGTAAAACCATCAGCTGCTATATGTGGATTGTCCATAATATCCTGCATTCACATTTGTGCAGTAAAAACCAGGGTAAGATGTGCAGGCCTAATGAACAATTTGCAGTCCATTTGGATTTTGGATCATGAATAATGTGATCTGAAATTATTTATTTCTAATGTAAAGTAGTGTTTAATTTGTATAACTAAAATAACAGTTAAATGATGGGAGAGTACAAAACGAAGTACAGTATATTCAAGGCATCCAAATTCAATGTGCTTTTGACTAAAAAACCAAGTTTATCCGATCAATCTTGACATAGGACTAGTGTCTGAGCGTCTCACCTGAAGAATTGGGCAGTAATAGTGTTTAGATGCTTGTCTGTGGTGGCTTTCTGTCATACTGGACTCAGCAAATTCTGCAAGTCGTTTTAACACCGGCAAAACTTCTGTTTCAAGATCTGGTCGGTCCCTGCATCTCAAGCTGCAGCATTTCAATGCAATATGTGCTAGTTCTGCTGCTTCAACAAGAGGCCAATCTTTGACCGCTTTATCAAGGATATCCAAGAAGTTGCCACAACTAGCAGCCCTTTCAAACTTTGTAATAATCCCATTGGGATGGGAAGCAGCCAATAACTGGAGAATTATCACTCCAAAAGAATACAGGTCAGATTTTGGCCTAAGGGTCCCAGTCCTTTGATATTCCGGATCCATGTAGTACAGTGTGCCTGCTATAACAGAGTCCCTATATTCTGTAATATTGTCAGGAACAACATCAGAAATTATTTTAGCCAAGCCCACATCTCCAATTTTGCCCACATAGTTTTTGTCTAACAGAATGTTTCCAGGTTTTAGATCCCGATGAACTATAGGCTCCGGCTTTGAGTGATGCAAAAAGGCAAGCCCACATGCCACTTCAAAAGCTAACCGGAATCTAGTACGCCATGGAAGAGGTGGTTTGCCTTTTCTATGCCGGATATGATCTTCTAGGCTTCCATTATCCAGATACTCGTATACAAGGCAGCCAACATCCGGACAGGCCCCAAGCAATAAGAGAATATTAGGATGGTGTAATTGACTAAGAACTTCTACCTGCAACAGGATTAAGAAATTATGTTACTGAATGTAGTGATATTGTATCCATGACTTGCATTTGCAATTATGTGGAAACAAGAACTGATGTTGATTTCTCAACATAAAGGTTATTTCCAGGAAGTAGATCATGCCAAGATCAGTTAAGAAACTATGGTGTGTAACTGTGTCTGCAATAGCTTACATTGCAGTTCAATAACTATTCTTATGTGAGGAAAGATAATCCAAAAAGAATGGCAGAAAACAAAACGAAGACTAACCTCTCTCAGAAATTCCTCCTTCCTTTCTGATTTTCTTTCAGATGCATCAGGATGAAGACTTTTAATAGCAACTAAGGTGTGATCAAGACTGCCCTTGTAAACTTTACCATATGCTCCTTCACCGATCATTTTATTATCAGAGAAATTATTGGTTGCTTTTACTATGTCATCTTTGGTATATCTTCTATACCTTCGATCACTTGAGAATAGAGCATCAACAACTCTCTGCTTCTCCAATGACTCCTTGTGGGCCTTCAGCTCTGCCATCTGCCTTTCATATGCCTCTTTAGCCAGTAACCCTTTTGCCATCTCAACCTCCTTCTCGGCAGCTAGATACTTCTCCTTTTGTTCACCACAAATTCTTCTTAACCTTTCTTCTCTTTCCTGTGCAGCATTCACTTTTTGAGCCTCTTGGGTGCATTCATATGAAAGTAAGCGAACCTACAATACAATGTTGAGCACTGGGTGTTATTTTCCGAATGGTAACCACGTAGCTGTTTGAAGATGCGATAGACTCCAAATTAGATGTGAAGCAGAAACCAAGCAACCAATTCTAACAAGTAACAATACAGAGCAAGAGATTTATTTAACTCATTCCACAGGATAAACAAAATATGTGTACAATGTAGTTCAGAAAAATAAGATTGGGGTAAGGTGTTGTAAACTCGATCACCTAAACTGTTTGGTGTACTAAGTATGAATTATTCGAGCTCTCACCTCACTATCAGCATGTACCAGATCTTCACAAGCCCGACTGTACATGGTAATGGTGGTTTCCAATTCAAGTCGCAGGCGTTCCATTTCAGCCTGAGTGTTGGACTGCAAGACAGTTGTATACTTCTAAGTTCTAATTAAGTGATAGAATAAATATTGGATACAGATATAGCCCTCTGAAGGAAGCAAGTACATGGAAGTACGAATATATACTCCAAAAGAACTTTCTACCTTGAAGAACTACTAACTGAAGGAAAATTTTGCTACTCCATTACCTGTTCAGAATATGTAGAGGATATGGAAGGAAGCCTTTTAGCTCTTGTAACATCTGAGAGACTGTTTTCAGAATTCTGAGTGGCTGTTTCCTGTACAGATCCCGAATACGTTGATGAGTATACTTGTGTATATGCTTCGTGCTGCGAGTGGCTGATATTTGAGAGATGCTGCTGGCATTTGGAATCCATGGTGGAGGAAGATGCGAAGGATTCTTGTTTGGTAAGTGCATTAAAATCACATTCCCTCTCTGGTAAAAGGCAGAAAAAAAATCCTTTACGGCTATGAACAAAATTTAGACGGTAAGGGTGCATTGCATACCTATGGACTTACCCGTACTTAACATTGGGTGCAGCGAATTAGATGTGAGCTTATGTGCAGAAATTACGTAGATGTCACAAGTTTCAGGAGCATGTTTGAGTACAATTGACGGTACCGTAGAATCCGTAAGCTTCCTATATGATTAAAGAAGCGATTTCAGTGGCAGATTTTGAACGAGCACACTAGATTTTGCATAAAACTATCATGGTGCTAGAAAGAATTCAGAGTTGAATGCTAAAAGCTCTTGCAAGTCTTTACTCTTTACAATGATAACTTTGACAGATCAGGGCATAGTTCAGATACGAAATTAAGATATGTTACAACTCTGCATACCCGGGTGTCCGCCTTGGTTATTTCATGAAAACATTTCAATCTTTACCCTAAAATAAAGAGTCCAATTGCCATATCCATGTTGGGGTGTCTAGTGTGCGACACAGGTATGCAAGGGGAATTAAAGAGTCTGGTTAACATATTGAAGAGTAGAACCTAAAATAAAAGAAACTGTTAATTACAACTGCTAGGTGCAAACTATACCTCGTAAAGTAACTGGAGGAGCAAGAGCCGAGCACCAAGCTTGTTGTTCTTGAATCAGATATGTACCTCAAAAGAGCAAATGCAGGATTGTCTCCTTCCAGTATCAGTGTTTCAACCTAAAGTGGTGTAATATCATCATCGAGGACAGTAAGCTTAGCAAATTCATATGTTTACTTATAGTATTGTTCTTATGGGTTTTATTCCCCCTTCCTGTTGGTAAAGAACATATGGAGAAACTCACGTTCTGTGTCCTACACATATACTTGAAAGGCAAAAAACTTTCTTCACATTTTTTCCTCATGTCTTGACTGTAAATTGCCACCACACGTGCATCTAGCTCCTTAATAGACATGCTAACTCCCGCTGTTAGATGACAGGGACAAAAATTTACATTAAACTAATGTGAAGCCTCTACTAGCACAGGAATACGAGCATCGGAGTATAACGTGAAGTTCCTAATTCCAGAACCAAGTAGGTAACTCAACTCATCCAATTTCGTAATATTTCATTATAACAGGACCTTGGTTTAGATCATGAACTTCAAAGTCATACAGCTTCAGAACTAATCAGATATCTCACGTCTCATTTTCTGACACCATAACAAAATTTCATCATCGAAAATCTCGCACGAACCTACATCTGAAGGAATCAGCTGCTGACGTTTGAGAATGGCTGTTTTTTTACTTTTAGTACACTTTAAAAATTCAATGTCAGCTGTTGAGCAAGTTCGCTTACAACATAGTGTTTTCGAATACCCTGCTTCACGATATGAACTTGATCATCCATTTCATAATTCACGACAGTTGGTAATTAGCAAGAAAACTAGTCTAGAATTCTTATCGATCAAAGTAACTCTACGAAAAACCAATTGAATTAAACATTTCTTCAGTTTCCCAAACCAAACCCTAAGGTAGAAACGTTGATCAAAATTGAGTATCCAAACCAGTCAATTCAATTGAAGCTCTAACTAAAAAATTGAGAAACCACAAACCAAAGCAAAGGAAGGTGACGTACATGGAGTCGGAACAGAAGTGATGGTAGGCATGACATGAACCAGAAGCAACCTATCGGCTTTGGGCATCAAATTCTCCGCCGCCCAACGCACCGCCCGCTGGCTTCCACTCCCCTCAGCGCTCTTCACCGCCACAACCACCGTAACTCCACCTGCTCCGCCGCAGCTCATCTTCATTTTCTACGGTACAGATAACTGATGATACCTGTAGATTAATAAAAAGCCATGGATTGGAACATGGAAAATACTTGCTAAATAGAGAAGTAACGTTGACTCGCTGCTAGTAGGAACTAGTACGATCGCCACGGTATAATTTACTTTTAATAATAAATTGAAATGTGAGAATTAAATAAATTAATAAAAAAAAAGATAGTCAAAACTTCTTATAAAACGCGTTAATTATGGTGTCATTGGTAGAATATTCTTCATTCAATATTATATCATTGAGTGTATTTAAGTTAACTATATAAAATGTAAAAGAGTCTCTACCATACCCATTAATTAATGTGATTATATTTTTTTACAAAAAAATCTATCCCTCAAACGGAACCAAAATAAAATACAAAATTATACAACACAATCAATAGGGTTGTTCCCAGGTGATATATGGTCACCCCACCACACACACACACAAATATTATACAAACGTAATTTCACATGTCACGGTTGTATTTTTCAACCCACCGGTTCCCACCAACCCCGCGGTGGTATGCGTCACCCCATAAAAGACACAAAAATTATTATTCTACGAACATAATTTCACATGATACGGTTGGCCCGTTATGGATGAAGAAAGTAAAGAGAAGATAGAGAGTTTCACCTTTAGAGTATCTGGAACACCCCCCCCTCACCCTCCCCGTCATGGAGATCAAAAAAGTACAAAGAAGATCGAATACATTTTCCCCGCCTAGAGAGTATCAGCTGATCCCCACCCTCCCCCGCTCGTTATGGAGATCAGGAAAGTTGAGAGAAAATCTAATAGAGTTTCCCCACATAGAGAGTATCAGATCCCCAAGCTCGTTATGGAAATCAGGAAAGTAGAGATAAGATCTAAGAGAGTTTCCCCACATATAGAGTATCAGATCCCCCAGGCCCGTTATGTATCAAGAAAGTAGAGAGAATATCGAAGAGTTTCACTTTAGAGTATGCAGACTCCGGTGTCGGAAAAATGTAGTTTTTACTAACTTAATCATAACATGTTGTGGTCGGATCTTGTAACAAAGGTATGGAACGGGTTCGAGTATATACCAGACCGGACCTGAACATCATTATTTCGAACGGGGTTGGAATTCGGGTTAAATAGAACCAGTCCTTCTAGACAAAGATCGTAGAGAAGAGAAACTTTATACCTCATCCTACCGATCTAATCATATACATAAAGAAAAGGAAATTGAAACTCTTCACATGTAAAAAGTTGTTAATAGACATGTAAAGATCAACACACCACCAATTAGCTCACGTGTGTCTCTTCTATATTCTGGAACTGAAAATAGCACGTTTAGTACACGATTCATAAAACATTTTTAGAAGATTAGTTGAAGTAACTATGTCAAGCATAGATCCAAAGGTACTCCAATCTGGATTCATGCCCATTAAGAAAATTAGTGTGTGGGTGGCGATTTTGATGAAATTATGGGATTTAGAAGATTTGATTGATCACATTTATAAATAGTTGCAAAAGTTGAATATCAATGGCAGAATTATGTAACCAAAATTAGATTAACAGAACCAAATACGAATTAACTTGGCATTAAAAATAAATTTATCCTAAGTATAATTGTTTTGTAATATCTTAAACTAAAAAAATGAAATAATTTCTTACATTGATTTGAGGCCAAAATACCATAGCTAGAATTGATAATAAAAACTGGTCTTTATAATATATGGATAGATCACATCTTCACATTTATTACTTTATTCTTTACCTTCTCACCTCTTCTACTTTATTCACTATCTCCTACGACTATTCATTATTTTTCATACATGAGTATTTAGAGAAAAGTCGAAACCTAAATTCAAAAAAAAAAAAAAAAAAGTAGAGAGTTAATACAACTTAGAATGAATTTCTTTTTTACTTTAGTTTTGTATTAGAAAATGTCAAAGTAATTAGAAAGCGCTCCAAGTATCACTTATGCACATGCGGATCATGTGTCCTTCAAAGTAAACCATCAACTTTAAAATATAGTAAAAAAATATACGAAAGTGCCAAAATAACCAAAAGTGCGCAAATGGTATGGTCGTATGGAGATATATATATATATATATATGTATGAGGCTAATCAAAATAATTGTATATTTTAGTTTGTCCAGAATGTTTGATGCTAAACTATTTAAAATGAGTATCTTTTTTAATGCTCAATGCTACGTTAATTATTTATAATGTATTTTAATGAGTCGTTTTTAATTTTTAAAATTTCATTATTTCATTTTGTCTTATTCAATAAATTTATATTTTATTTTGAAGAATTAAATAATTTATTTAATTAATAATAGTATTCGAGATTGGTGTCTATAGATTCATCTGAATTCAAATATATGTTAAAAATATTTTTTGGGTTTTTGTAGATAAAATTATATGAGATTAATATTTTATTTTAGTGAATGAAATGATTTATTTAATTAATAATAATAATAGTAGTAATAATAATCATCTATTAAAAATACTATTCATGGCCTTCCGCATTTGCAGCAACCATAAGAAATAAAATTTTGTCACCAAGCAATAACATTGCTCACATGATCTTAACAACAACACTACTACGTTCCCCTATTCAGACCCTGCCTAACCGTAGAATCAAAATTTCACGTAGGATGGATGGAATTTGAATGAATCTGGTGGGTTTAGCTCATCAACTTTATATATTATATTATATTATATAAGAACACCCAACTGATAATCTAAGTGTTAAAACATTAGCCTCAGTTCCTCATGTTTAACCTAGCAAAACTTTATGCAACAAAATTCTCCCCCCCCCCCCTACCCGGAATCTGCTCAACCGTGGAATCAAAATCTATAATTGAAAATATAAATATCTATATATTAATTGAAAATATAAATATCTATTAATATAAACATAAACATTTTTCGGAGTTTTGTAGATAAATTTATATGAGACTTAATAAAAACTATATATGCAGCCAATATACAAAAAATAAACACTGAAATATATACTGGTTGAAAATGCAACTAATTCCACATAGGATTGAATTAATTTAATAAATTTTCTATTTTTTAAATTTAATTATTTCATTTGATCTTATTTAATAAATTTATATTTTATTTTAATAAATAATATAATTTATTTAATGAACAATAGTATTCAAGATTGGTGTCTATGGATTCGTCTTGTCACGGGGAATTCAAATATATGTTCAATATATTTTTCGGATTTTTGTAGATAAAGTGATATGAGATTTAATAAAAATTATATATGCAACCAACATACATACCAAAAATAAATTGTGAAATATGTATATATCGGTTGAAAATGCAACTAATTCCACGTAGGATTGAATTAATTTAATAAATACTCTATTTTTATAATTTCAGTATTTCATTTTATCTTATTTAATAAATTTATATTTTATTTTAATAGATAAAATAATATATTTAATTAATAATAGTATTCAAGATTGGTGTCTATGGATTCGTCTTGTCACGACGAATTCAAATATATGTTCCATATATTTTTCGGATTTTTTAAGATAAAGTTATATGAGATTTAATAAAAATTATATATGCACTCAACTTACCAAAAATAATATTGAAATATATACTGACTAAATGTAACAAATTCCACAAAATTCCACGTAGTACTGAATGAATCTGGTGAGGTTTAGACCATTGTGCTTTACATAATATATGGATTGATGGATGGATTATAAATGAATTGTTTTTTGTTTGGATTTGCCACGTCAGATTTTTACTTGGGTGGCATATCTCTTCTTCTATTCCCATCATCACTTTTTAGTAATCGCAATTTTATTATATTTAAAATGATAGTAATCGCAATTTGACTGAATTTGATGTGTCAACCCAAATACATTGTTGAATACGAAGATGTTTGTTAGTTGTCAATTCTTGGATAATTTTACAATTAGATAAAGTAAATAAATTAAAACTTAGCTAAATAATAATAATTCTGGACGGGTTAGTGGAACCATAACAGAGGACGTTCTATACATAACTATAATAGATTAATGGAATAAATTTTTATCAACTTAAATTCGAAATGAAATACATTAGAATATATGAGGGAAATGAGAGTTTAATAAAGCATAAACGTGTTATGCTCCCATATAAGCGACTTCAAGGTCCCCAACGCATTCGTGACAAAGATTGTACTCCCTTCGTCCCGCAAAACTTCATACATTACTGAAAAAGGAAGCTACCCCACATCCAACAAATAATAAACAATCTCAACTTTACACTCAAATTATACAATTTGTCATTAAAAGTACACTTTTTCCCACTTCTTCTATATTCTATCATTACTTTAACTTTTCGCATAAAACTGCGCGCTAATCCTAATGTATGAAGTTCTCCGGGACGGAGGGAGTACTTGAATGGGATCCACGACTCCTTCAAGTGCATGTTGTAATTTAACAGTTTTTTCTTACAGAAAGGTGGAACCAACAGATAGTTTGGATTCTTGAGTTTCAGCTTTGAAAGTCTCATCTGTAAAGAGCAACGACATGAAGCCACAAATGATACACCATCTTTATCCTCCTTCATTTTGGCTAAACCTTCAAGTCCTTCATCACGAATCTTAACACTACTACTGAAAATTTTCATGTAGTTCAAACAGTATAGGGCAATTCTGGGTGCTTGCATTTGACGGCCATTCCCATCAGACAATATGCCTCATCTTCTTTACCATTTTCGAAGTATTGGACCTGGGTTGAACAGTCGAGAAAACATTTAACAAATACAACGCCAATGTAAAAATCAACAAATAAAGAAAAAATAATTCTAACCAATGAATTCCTAAACACTACCTCAGGAGTCAGGATTCTTTGCATTTGAAAGACTATAGACCATCGATTCTGGAATTTGAAATGAGGCGTAGAGAGGTAAAATCCGCAACACGTTTGGAATGTTACATATATTGTTGAACAACGGGCAACTAAAATGTCAACAATTTTATATTAGTCTAATTAATCTTAAAATATAAGTAGGCAACGTAAAAAAATGGATAGAAAACCTATTGCTCGCATTTGCCCATGAAGTGGATGAATCGATAGCAACTCTTTCCATAATATTTATGAGCATATCCATATTGAGTTTCAAGTATAATGGGAAATAGGAACAGGATGAAATCTTCCTTTGTCTCTTCATGATTAATTTGCTTGCAAAATGTGGAATGTGCTAGTGCACACAGGGTGAAACACACACACATATATATTTCCACGTTAGGCTCTAATTTGTGGATAAAAGTGTTAGTTCTATTTTCAAGCAACAGCCATTCACATATAGTAAATCTAATTAATTAGTTTCTATTTTGATAGATTATAAATTGAACTCGTTGACTACGCTTACGTCCTATTTTAAAGCAATAACAACTAATGTAGAACAAATCTAATTAATCACCAAAATAGCACGTAAATGGTTAAGATCAAACTGATTACGAATTTGAAGATAACTACGGATTTCGAAATCTCATGATTTTTGTTCTCCACCTAAATATGGATTTAGTTACAATTGATGTATTCTAATTTAAAATTCAAATTTATATAACAGGTAGCACGACTAATATGTACCTGTATATTTGTACGTAAGTATAAAATCTTGAAAATTGGTTAAATAGACGACAAATAGAGTAAATATAAGTATGAGATTAATAGACGAAGGTGAAGTAACCTGCTGGTAATTTTGCCCATGAATCAGTGGATTGAAATGCAATCTTCTCCATAATGATAGTGAGCAAATCATCCGGCAAACGTTTAATGTGACTGGGACGTCCTTGATAATATTGAAGAAGACATCGAAATAATGAAGACATCAGAATATATGCTTAGGCTTTTACAGAGATGGTGCGTTGGATGAGGATCAAGACTGGCAATTTATAATGATAGGGTTGAGCTAATCAATTTTTTTGCATCATAGAAGGAAGACGCACCTTCACTTCCTTGAATTTTATGCAAAATAAAGACAGTAGAGATGAATGTATTTGTGGCAAATGAATCAATAGGTTGATTTCGACAATCGACCACCATTTATTGCACAATTTGGTGTGAATCGAATCTGACTGAATTCCAAAAGCTTTTGCTGTAAATTGGTGGATATATTGTGGGATTGTGCCTCTATATAAGTGGCGTTCCGGTAAAATGGCGATGCGGTGGACAATTTAAATAAACCTGTTGGTAGAGATAATTGTAGGATTTTTTGTTTAGAGTGCAGTTTTGTAGAAATTTCAAAGAATCTTTGTGAGATAATATCAAAATATGGTTGTCTTGTTGAGATTTTTCTGGATTTTTTAAAACTATATAACAACTGATTGTTGATGGAACTAACGCATGTTGAAATGGCATAATATTAGGAGATTTTATTGGGTTTGTTTTTAATTACGTTAAACATTAAATATAATGACTAAAAATAGTTAATAAATAGATGTAGGTGTTGATCTTCTCTTATTTATTGAGATGAATTATAAATCATTTATTTTTTACTTGGATTCGCCACCTCAGCTTTTTGCTTATTTGGCATATCTCTTCTTCCATTTCCATCATCACTTTTTATCATATATATATATATATATATATATATATATATATATATATATATATATATATTCATGTAAAAGGGGTATTGCAATGACTTTGTAAGAATTCCATGGGATTTTACGATTATTTTTAATAACTATGATTTTTTTTTTTGCATTGATTTGGTGTAAGATAACATAAACAAACACATATAGTCGCACCTAATTAGAGTGTACCTCACACACTTTAAAAATAAAGGGTGAGTGGTTTTGTACCCATTTTTAATAACTCAAGGATATTTGGTACTAATTCATTGACTCGGGGGGGGGGGGGGGGTGGTTTCTCACACATTATTAATAACTCAGTGGTGTTATGCATTTAACTTTTGTTAGGTTCCATCAACTTCGGTTCCAATGCTACCTCCTATAAATATAATATAAGTTATTAATTGAATAAAGTAAAACGCCACGGGGTTAAAATAATCTGACCATTCGGATAGTATAATTTCTTACAATGTTAGCTAAATTGGAGTATTCTCCGAGTATTTTTGTCATCAAATATAAGGTAATCAACACTGAATTCTTTGACACCTTTCTCATTGTTATAATCCTTTGTCATATGTATCTTGATTAAGAAATCATGGATACTATTGGCTGAAAATCCACAGGAGGTGCTTCTTCATTTCCATCCTGTAACTTTTTTTGACACGACAAAAAATTTATTAATAACGCAAGGTTTACATGAACATAAGGAATGCTCAATGGCTTACAATCCATACAAAAGTATTAAAATCATAACGTCCAAAACTACTCCCAAACAGCTTTATATCCATCTGCACTTTTGTCCCTGCCCACAAGCCCAGTCCCATTACAATCGAGTCTTGATCAAGATAAGACTCCAAACTGAGTTTACCACAGCAGGCCAAACGAACATTATTCAAACCTTCTTCCTTCCTGTTTTTCAGTTCACCTTGTCATTTTCCTCCATAAAAGAATCCGTCAAATCTTTAAGGAACTTGCATCTATATGAGTCTATATCTCCACCATGTAAATGAAATAGTTAAAAATAGAAATCGAGTTAAGATATAAATATTTTATGTTTAAACATGAAATAGTGAAACAAAAGATATCTCAATTAGTGATGCACGCGATACAGTAGCGGCTTTGCCAATTAGGCTCACCACTATATCCTCAAATAGAACAAAAGAAATTGACTCATTCGAATCTGGACCGGTTGCTATCACCTCGAGTCGAATCTGTGTCATCTGAAATTATAAACTAACCCATTCATAATTCTTAATTAATATACCTTATGATTGAATTCATCTTAATCCCGCAAGTGGAATTTCGACATGTATCTCCAAGTTTTTGATCTTGCACCTTTTTCTTGCACTTTCCACATGTATCGCACTACCAAGTGGCTGAAGAAATTTGATTAAGGCTGAACAAATTTGATAGTACCGTAGTACCATGTATCTTAATACCTATGTTGTTGAACTTGACGAAAAGAATATAGGATCCAGGCTGAACAAATTTGATTAAGGAATATTTAGAACGTTTTTCATAAAATTGGGGACAACTTAAAAGACGTTGAGTTAAATTTAGTTAGACAGCATACCGATAAATGAAATGTTGATATCTCAGTATAATAAAACTTAACAAAATTACCTGCTGGTGATATTTGTCCGTGGAACAATTGATTGAGACGCAATCTTCTCCATTATAATAATGAGTTAATCAGTTGGCAAACTATCAAAATCGATTCTGCTCGATAAGCACTTAGAGGACATGGCTATGGTAAATGCAGTTCGGATACACATAGACCGTAAGAATAAATTTTGTTGGATGAAAAAAGTTGATGTATTTATATAGAGAAGATTGGTCAAGTAACAACCGAGTAGATATATATGGATTTTTAAAACTCAATACAGAATCGTAACAATACCATTGTGTTACTATTAATAGTAGATTAATTAATTAAGATTACACTGAGGATATTAGTTGGTTAGACTATCTATATGTAGCTATTTATGAGTCTGTCCAACGGTGAATGATGTAGATTTAATAAACTAACATTCCTAAATAAGCTAAACTAATACATCAAATAAACATCAATTAAAAATGAATTATTTTTTGCTTCGAAATGACACCTAGAATTTTGTCCTATGTGGCATATCTCTCCTTCAATTTACACCATCACTTTTATCATATATATATATAGATAGTTCGTTTTCTAGAATTTGGCATTGCGCGTGATGAAACTAGATGGAGATGACCGTAGCGATTTGATTTTTGGTTTACAAACTCTTATTTTAATAAAAGTCTTGATACGAAATATACAAGGAAGAGGCGAGGCGAGGCGAGAGTCATGAGACCATAACTTGACCAGTAAAGTAAAACACATTTAGTTACAGTGAATGAGGAAGTAAACAAAGCAAAATTCATTGTGAGGTAAGAAAATCTGGGTCCTTAATTTTACAGAGAGTACAAGAAAGAAAAATGAGAGTGGATTGTGGAATCAAGATTAGGAGCAACCTTTTTGCAGGTGAGAGGCGAGGATATAGACGCAATCAGTGTTCGATTTGAGCCATTGCTCTTCCATTGTATACGTACTAGCTGATTGGGTAGCTGATATTTATAAAAGTGTTCAATTAGCTAATAAACTAGTTACTTTTCTAGATATGGTATGTATCAGCTACCAGTTATGCGTTCACGTAACAAACTTATTACAAAAGTAAGTTCATCGAGCAGATAAGTCTGTGTTAAACAGAGTCGAAGAGAAGTTGTCATCTTTTCTTTAAAATTTTGTCATTTTCCTTCATAAAGAGTGGATTTGAAGTTGAGTAATTTTTGCAAGAGATCGTTTATCGGAGAGATCAAATTAAACATCACATATTTTATCATATAGTACATCACATGTTTAGCTACAAACATTTAAACATACATTGCAGTCTTATTATACACACGATGTTTAAAATTGAACATATAATATTTATACGTAAATATGTTATGTTGAATTGATTTCTTGAATTACATTATTAAAAAAAAAAAAAAAAATGTTACTCATACATTGATCGAGAGGAGGATAGAAAGAAGCAGCGTTTGAAATGCTGCATTTTGGGCTCGGATTAGTACCTGGGCCGAGCACTCGTAGCCCAAGTCCAGTGGCTTATTCAAACGAGCTCTTACACAAATCCGAGAACCACGAGGTTACTTAAAACCAAGCGCAATAAGCGGAAAAATAGAGATCATAAGAGAAGCGGGAAAAGAAATGGCGACAAGAATCTCCTTCACTTCGAAACTACTCCGACGTCGTTTCGCGTCGAACCCTAGCCCTCTGTACTCTTTCTCCTCCAACTTCTCATCTGCTGCAAACGAGTTCACATCTGAAAACGACGTAGTTCCGACCTCCGGAATCAGCAGGCCGCTTTCGGAGATCCTGAAGGAGCTCAACAAGAAGGTTCCAGATTCTCTCGTCAAGCATCGTACTGAGCGTGATGGCTTCTCCATCAAATACATTCCATGGTTTATTCCTCTTTCATTTCTCCTTACACTTGTTTATTTGTTTCTGTGAAGTTGCTCTTCATCGTGTTAAGGTTAAAAATCAGCTCTCTGTTTAAGTTTGTGGACTTAAAATGCTGATTGGCTGTTTATTCAAAAATTTTAGGTTTAAATGTTAGTGATGAATTGACACACTGTAAAATTGCCCTAAAACGTTTCAGGTTTTTGTTTGATCTAGTTGCTCCGGTTTCAAAGAACCGAGTCGACCTCTAGAACTGGAGGTGATCTTAGAAACATAAGCAATTACTCCCCCGTTCCATTAATAACTTTAGAAGCTCTTATTGGAACGGAGGTATTAGTTTATTCTTTGTTCATATAGATATGCTAGACCTTATGTCGATTTGATGTTTTTGTACGGGATTAGAATGAATAATCAGAACATATGAAGCATGTCTCCTTGTTATTTGTTATTGGATTCATTACATATCGAGTCCACCTGTGAGAATACAACTTGGTCTCCGAGAATATGTGAAGACTCAAGTCAAGTGGATGAATTAAGTTGTTTGGCCTGTTTCAGTGCGACTAGGATGATAGTGCATTTTCGAAATTTAAGTATTAACACTTCTATGCTCCATTCTTTTGATTTGAACTTTTCAAGTCATCCCATGGATATCACTTGCAAAGTTGACTACTGATGATTTGATGATCTTTGCCATTGTGTTGTTCTTAAAGCTGTGCATCTAAATGCAAGAACACATGTAAATGCGCTTATTATTGTGTCAAATTGGATTCTGCCATCATTCCCATGTCTTGGTATTATCCAACTTATGTTGTGCTTCTGAAACTCGGGGCGAAGTGTGTATTAAAGAGTACCTTTTATTCCATTCCTTGAACTGTTTTTGTAACCAGTTATGTTCTTTAAGATGTAAATTGATGCTACATACTCCTTGCAGGCACATTGTGAATCGGATTATGAACGTACATGCACCAGGTATGTTAGGCTTTCATCATTGCTTTTGGTTGAGATGGAAGTTAGTGGTAATTGATCCGTTGACTTATTTCTTGCAGAATGGTCTGGTGAATGTCGAAGCATCACTTACTCACCTGATTGCAAATCTGTATCTGTTGTCTATCGTGTAACCATTCATGGGACTGATGCCAAGGTATTGTCTGGATGTATCACTGAACTTTCTTATTTCGTGTAAATGCTATTTTGCTGTTTTAATGTTTGAAATCTATCACTGCCAAGGTTATGAGAGAGAGGACTTCATTACAATAATAAAGTATTACAATCTGGCAATTGACAATGAAGAACTAGACTGAATTAGCGTTGGGGTCACTGTTCTTCATTAGTGTTCTGGTTTTAACTTCTTACATATAATATAACCCACTATACAGCGAGTTTCTTAGATTGCCATCTTGGTTTATCATGTTTATTGCTCGGATGATATACCGTCCTTCAATATTTAGGCTTTAAAAGTTATTATATCAACCCAAACCACCTCACATCTTCAGTGCCTTGAACTGGCAGTTTGGTGACTGAATTAACTTCATCTTAGTGCCAGGGATGCAATCGTATTTGAAAATCATTAGTGTGTATCTCGAGTGTGTCACCTAGCTTTTTGTTTCTCTGGTGCTGTATTTATTCTTGTTTTCCCATCGCATCCTGTTGCAATGTGTCAGATCTAGCCAATAAGTTCAACAACTGTATTTGTATTATTTTGATATGACATCTGAATCAACAAACCTGATAACTACACTTGTCCAAAATTTGGGTTATGAGCTGTTTTAAAGAGATTTAGTATGATTCTAATTTAAATACCAACCTTACTTTTCTCTTCCGAATCTGTGGAATGCTCAACTTATTGTTTTTGGGAATTTTTTGTGCATCCCAGATATACCGTGAATCAACTGGTACTGCTCCAATGACTGAACCAGGCTATGGGGACCCTCTGCAGAAGGCAGAAGGAATGGCATTTCGCCGAGCCTGTGCACGCTTTGGTTTGGGGCTTCATTTGTATCATGAAGACATGGAGTAGTGCAGATTTCAGCTGGCTCTGTCGATTTTGTGCTCACTGATGAGCTTCGGATTCTATTATGTTTCTGTGTAACTGGGGTCGATTTGCAGTAGTTAACGGTCTCTTTTCATGCACCAGATGCATACTAGATTACTAGTAGTAAACTTTAGGCTGTCTCTTAGCTTTTCTGCATTGCAGTTTGGACTATTATTAGTGGTGTATATCCTGCTGTTTCCACAACAATTACTATGCTTCGAAGCAAATGCAATGCTTTATTCAGTTTGAAGTGTTTGTTTTGGTAGTCTGCTGCACTTCCATGTTCTAATTTCTTTCTAGGGCTCATCACTACATTAACCTTACCTTTTCAACCTTACTTTTTCGAAACACAACACGGGCTGATGGATTAGAGTTTAATGTGTGATAGGGTCTTTGGTAACTGCAATGTTGATTTGGATGGATTATGAGAGAGAAGTTTAAGGTGATTTAAGGCAGGTACCAGTTTGCAGCGAGTGGTTTCTGGCAGTTGGAGTAGTGCCCACTACTCCACATGATGAACACAAGTGGGGTGGAAGCAAACATGGACACATACAGATCAAAGGCTGAAACAGAAAAAAGAAAACACACACACATGCTCACATATTGAGTGTGTGGATGAACATGAGTTTTCAGACTGACAAACATGAGCTGGAGAATAGATCACTTTCTGGTCAAAAGATAGTTGGAGACAGCTCTGCTTCACCTCTCTTTACTCAGTTATGTTTATTTTCTACTCCCAGTAGTATAATAGTATTGCTGTAAAGATCACTTGTGTACTCATGTTACTCCTAATTGTGTATTTTGTAGTATTATACTAGTACTATAGAGTATAGAGTATCTAGGAATAACAAACTATTCCCTCAGTCCAATTAACTTAACTTATTTTCGACACAGATTTCAAACTATATTGTTTGTTGTAGTATAAATAAATAATAAAGAATGTCAAAACTCAAAAGTATGAGAAATATAGATAGTTATGGTAGAGATGAAAAAACTGTGAGATATGTTATACTAAAGTAAGGAGTATAGTGGTTAATGAGACAATATTGAACGACTTCCATAAAAGTAAAGTGAGACAATATTAGTCAGATGGAGCGAGTATATAACTACAACACATTAACCCTTTGTTTGAGATTACATTAGGGAATCTGTAGTATTTCATACTGGTATACCATTCACTTTGGCTAACATACTCATTTTGTCAATTATTTTAACACTCATTTCACATAACTTGACCACTCCGACATTCCTTAACGATCATTAATATACATGTTAACCCGAAACAATAGTTATTGGATTTCTAAACAATCATTGATAATACTTGTGAGTAGTAACATTCAACTCTATGCATTATTTCTTAACCATCGACAATATTAAACCGATATGATCCTTGTTCCTTAGCGGTCTCACAAACTAATATACTCGTTCACTTTCACAACACTACTTTAGGCTTTAGGCATAGCGCTTTTACTCGCACACATTCATCATTAACACAACCCAGTAACATTTAGCTACTTCACCATTTCTTAACGGCCGTCACTATTCCTAAACGGACCCAACCACTATCTCCCTAACAAACCGTCACGGACCCACTGTTTTTTCCAACAACGGCAGCTTTGAATATTCAACATTGGCTACTAACCCTGCCATTAAAGAAACAGTGTGGTTGATTATTCATGAATGAAGGTGGTTAAGTGTAAATAACAGAATGGAGAGGTCAATTAACTACTGATTATTGCTCCTGGCCCATTATGTGCTGCTGTTCTCTTATCCTTATTAACTTCTTTGTAATGTTGCTACCGTCTTCACATATGGTTGGTAGGAAGATGATCATAAAATCGACTAACTTGATGTACATGTGTGGCTGTTTTGGGACAATGCTTTTAATGTATACATGAATTTTCTTACCGATTCTTGTACAGGTCTAATTTGTCTTGTTTTAATTTTACCCCGATAGGGATTGCCTGTTCTTGTACATGTAAAACAATTTGGGTTTGGATTAGTTCAGATGTGTTTGCATAGTAATGGAAATGGATATTATTATAACGCGTTGTACTGCACCGCCCATTGATATCTTCTCCGTTTCTGGAAATCGTAAATTGCAGCCTACTATGTTCTTCATCTACATTTCTGTACATGTTCTACCTTACCTTTCTGCGTTATACTAGAACACATGTTTTGGTTGTCTGTTTAAGGGTAAGGAAAAATGGTTTTTTCTATCCTCTGACGTGCACTACCTCACAGTCTTTAAGGTGTTGTCAAGACTGACATTTAATACATACAGATAACCTCAGAAAGATGTCGAGGTAGTGTAAGCGTCAAGATGGGAAGAGGAAACCAGGAAAAATAAGGTCCGCATGGTTCTCTTTTATGTATTTCCTCTTCCAATACCCATTGTAATGTACTAGTAGTAATGCGAGGACATGTCACATATCCTTTAGTACTAGAGCTTCAATAGAAAACGTAGAATATATAACATTGTATGTACATGATACGGTGTAGAGTGTCATGTCCTCGATAAAGTAGTGACTTGGTCCTCTGCCAATGTACTTCCAAAGTAAGCCTTCCCAGAAGAACATACATGTGATGTACCCTCAGGATGTGGCAATTGTACGCTCGCGACACTCCAGTTGCAGAGTTCTATATATGAAACGATTTATATGAAGACAAATGTGAATACTTGGAATGGGTTTCTCTAACGATTGTAAAATATCAATGCGGTATCTTTTCAAAACCAAATTTTCCCTCACTCGAGACTGTATGGATAGCGTGAGCCTTCTGACAACCCTCCACGTCACTATAGGGGTCAAACGACAAGATCTCTGACACTAGAGGATCTTGCACCCTCGCGTCTGCTATAAAATATCCCTGTTGGATTCATTTATAAGGTCCACTGTACGCATCTATCACCCCGACCATATCATTTCAACTGCTCCAAGACCCATCAGACCAATATTAAATCCCTACCGGATTTGCCACGTCAAGCCGGGGAAAGGGTTTGACCCTCTCCCTTCTCCTTGCTTGCTGGTGCCCTTCACTAGTATCAAGAGAGGACTTTTGGGGCTTGAATAGAGTTTAGCAGCATCACTTTTATGTACTTACTCCGTCCCGGGAATAGCTTTACATTTTACCATTTTGGGTGTTCCAAACAAAACTTTCCATTTCTTTTTTTGACAATTATTCATCCAACTTTAACATTAAATATACTCAAAAGTAAACCCAGTAACATTATTTTATCCAACTTTCAACCGAAAAAATCAATTTGAGAGATCCACTGGTACTATTTTATCCAAAAAATAATATATATCTTATTTACTCCACCAAAAGATAAACAAAAGGCTATTTCTGAAACGGAGGAAGTACAATATAGGATTTTTAATTACCTTTATGCATGCAAGAGTGTTCTGACTCATTGTATGGTCGGGTTTTAAACCGTCATATTAACGAGTTGAGTTGGGTTTAACTCAGATTAAGATAGAGCTCGAAAAACAAATCCATAAAAATTGGCAAGATTGAAATAGAGACTTTCCACATTTTTCACTTTTAGTTGATGTAGAAACAATTAGTAGGTACGTCTGGTATTTGGTTTACTTGCACAAACACAACCACAAATAACATCGAAATTGCATATAAATCCGAACCGTTTAGATTCTGACTTATAGACCCCGAACTTTTAAGTCTATCGTCAAGTCATTGTTAGGTTTCCGGTGATCCACGAATATGAATGAATGATCATGCCTCTCGGTGGAAAAAAAAACTCATTAGAAAGAAAAACAATGTGTATTACTCCCTCCGTTCCAAAGAAATCTTTACATTTTACTATTCCGCGGTCAACTGTCTTCGACTTTGACCGCAAATTACTCTTAAATTATAATAGTAAATAATTTAATAAAATTATTTACTATTATAGTTTAAAAGTAATTCGCGGTCAAATTCAAAATGGAAAGATTTCTTTAGAACGGAGTGAGTAACGACAAAATAAAAATGAAACAAAGAACACAAATGTTAACAAAAAGAAGAATTATTTGGGCAAAATATTAGTAATACCGACAAATACTGTTCCATAAAACAGTTCATTTGGGTTGAAGATGACCTGTGTCGCTTGCGGTTTCTCCTGGCCCTGACTAACCAACCCTGAATACTATATATCGTTTTATCCGTACACGTCTTACAGGAAACTAATACATGACGAATCCTTGACGATTCGGACTTTTTCGCGTTCGAAAATGGCTTGTCCTGTCCCGGAGTTCATAATTCATACATTTGGCTGACTAAATAAACTGGCCAACAAATTTCAACCTAACTAATATTTGTTCAATTATGGTATCCCATTTTTTTCTTTCTTCATTTTTTCCTCATTTCAATTCTTTTCTCCATTTTCTAGGTGGAAAGAAATTTCTTAGAAGAGCTGAGTGTAATGTTTCTACTACTGTTCAATTGATATTCGACCATTTAATTATATGAACTGTTTCTCAGACGATATACTAATGGTCTATTAGAAATTTCTTAGTAAAAGAAAATCAAAGGACGAAAAGTTGCAATTTAACAGGATCAAGTTGCAAAGAATTTGAAAGTTTGCGGATTTGCATTTAACGGAAGAATTGGAGGACCAAACATTAAAACGGAAGTAGCCACTCCGAAAGAGACACACTGCACGAACTTATGACTGGTATAAGACTGGCGAACTAGAATGGCATTTACTAGAGGATTAGATGAGAGGGTGGAGGACGAACTCAAGATATTAATTCATCTCTTACAGCAAACCAGAAAGAAACAAAACAATGTCATATATATATATATATATATATATATATATATATATATATATATATATATATATATATATATATATATATATATATCGTCGAAATAGTACCAATTTGGTACTATTAGGGCAAAGCCGTTGAGATCAAAATTGACGGATGAATGATCAAGATTGAAGAGCACAAAATTGTTGTTTCTGCAGATGAGTACTATTTACATGTAATTTCACTTTTATTTTAGCAAAATAGATCAGGATAATCTTGATTTCTCCTGATGTATACATATGATTTATGTACAAATTTTGATCATTATCAATAACACACCTTTCTTTTCGTCTTGTTCGTGTTATCAATCTTCAATTTTTTTAACATGGTCCAACAATGCAAACCAAATAATGTTATTTCCACTACATTTTTGTCCCCATGCACAAACCAATAACTTGCCCATGGATTATCCACTTCAAAACTACTCCAACAACAAATAACTTAACTTGGGGCTTTCTACCGTCAGTCAAGGTGTCGTCCTGACTAACGTCAGTCACCTATTTTGATCCATTAGATTAAAATTTCAACGGTGGAGATCGAATAATCTGTTCCCTTTCGCACTGAGTGTAAGTATAATACGTCATGTATAAAAGGTGTTGCTTTAACTGCCCTATCGCTTTAAATTATTTAACTATATTAAAAAAAATATATATATATATATTAAAAAATTACCTCTATTAAAAAATCAAAAAAAAATTGAAATCAAAAAATTAAATCACCTATCTTTTCCCCACCACGCTCACTTTTTTTTTTTTGAAAGCTCCGATCGGAGTCACGCCGTAGCTTCGATCGGAGCTTCCATGGCGGAACGGAGCTTCCACGGGGAAGCTCCGAGCGGAAGCTCCAGATCCGGAGCTTCCCCGCCGTGGAGATCCACGGGGAAGCTCCGATCTGGAGCTTCCGCCATGGAAGCTTCCACGGCTCGGATCGGAGTTTCCGGAAAAAAAAAAAAATTTCCGGCGAAGCGGCGGTGGCTGGTGGCGGGGATTGGGGAAGAAGATATGTATTTAATTGTTTTTATTAGGAATTAATGGAGAAATTAATAGTTTAAAAAAAAAGAAATAACGGTTGAAGGCGTCTGAGGCGGTTGAGGCGGCAGCAGTTGATGGCGGCCAGAAGAATCTGACACGTGTCGAGATGTCGACACTCGGTAGACGTTAGTCGATGGGAATTCTGTCCGAGAAAATAAAGAGGACCTATACAGACTAAGTATAAATAAAAGTGTACGATAAATCTAAATTTCATTATCAACTCATTTGAAGCCTTAACGTTTGGGCTGTTACAGGCTTACATCGAGATTGAAGTCAACCATCCAACTTTTATTACAATAACAATTAAGCAAAAATTTCGATCTCAAAGGGCGGCATAAAAATCATCATCACCATTATAACCGTTCCCAAGTGTCTTAAGAGAGACGGACTCACACAGTGATTTGGGTAAATGAGGGTCAAAGCTTACGCAGCATTTTACCTGCAAGAGCAGAGAGACTGTTTCGAATTGGACCATAACCCAAAACATGACTACCAAGATCCCACTTCGTAAAACGAAGCAAACAAGGATTTGAATCCATTTTGATTGAGTGAATTATTATACAGGAGCAAATGAATCTTTCACTCTATTAGAAATGGCCATCTTGATTTTTAAGAAAATAACATTACAATATCAGTCATATATAGATACAAATTTAATCCAGGAGAAAGGAAATAGTAACATAATTACCATCAATCCAAATTTAAGATCCTACTTTCACTTCTTGGTATGACTTATTGTTATGACTTGTGAGTGATCGAGGGGTCGTAATTCGTAAACATACAAGTATTCATTTTGGATGATTAAATGTCGGTTGCATAGGGTGTAAACCGGGTAATTTTGATATGACTGTAGTGCAATAGGCAATAGCGATGGATCATAGACCAACACTTGCAAGTAGCTCCATATTATTCAACATAAACATTCAAATAATATCATCCCTTAGTGACTTTCAACATATTGTGTGCAGATAAACGTTGGAGGTATTGATATAAATCATATATTTAGCTATAAAAATTAAATATTTAACACCGTGATAATGTATAGATAATATAAGTATATTAAAACATCAAGTAATCAGTTGTCCACTTTACTTTTCGTCACGCAAAATAAGAAGAGTAATATTACTTCATCCGTCCCGGAAATAGCTTCCCACTTTGACTTTTTACAGTAAAACTCTTTCAACTTTGACTGCGAATCTTAAACTGCAAGTGTAAAATGTCCAATTAAATTATATAATGAAAATTGAGATTCTAAAGTTTCATTATATAAGAAAATTGAACATTTTATATTTGCGGTTTAAGATTAATACGTAGTCAAAGTTGGAAAATTTTGACTGCAAAAAGTCAAAGTGGGAAGCTATTCCCGGGACGAAGAAGTATTACATGAGTCTGTCTTGCGAGAGACCCCTATATATTGGAGAATCCCGAAAGTCCTCTATAACAGATAAACATAGACAATTTACCCTAAAAACTAAAAAATCTGATTTTTTCGCGGGTTGACCCGCAATTTTTTTTGAAAAAAACTTACTCAGCTCATCAATGTTCATCCAAATCCAAATATGTTATTTTTTACATCAAATTGTCTAGGTTTATCATCAAATTGTCTAGGTTTATCATCAAATTGTCTAGTTTTATCGTGAAATTGTCTATGTTTAGCATGCAAACATTAGTAACAACCTATTTATCCAGTCAAACTACAATATTTAGAAAAATAAACATGAACTTCAATTTCATTCGTCAACCAATAAATTTCAACACACAAAATAATTAAAAAAATTAAAATTTACAACCTATAAAAATACATATGTCTTTTCAAAAACATTTAATACATCTTCAAAATAGTTTTATTCACACTCTTGACTTGTTCGTCGACCTCTTCTCTTCTCCCACAATGTCTCAATTTTTGTGACCAATCAATTTCTTTGTTCGACCACCCTTTGCACGAAAACCTAATACATACAACCAAAACATAAAAAAAAACATAGACAATTTATACATAAACATAGACCATTCATACAAAAAGCTAGATCATTCAAACTAAAACATCAACACATAATAGCATAGACAATTTATACTAAAACATAGACAATTTATACAAAAAAAAAAAAAAAACTAAACAATACTCCCTCCGTTCCAATAAAAGCTTCATAGGTTGACTTTTTTTTGAAATTTTGACCGTAAATTACTCTGAAATTATACGCAAAAAGTATAAAATAAAGTTATATTAATAAACTATACTCGATTTATTTTCATAATATAATTTTATTATATTTTTGTGTCGTGTAATTTGCGAGTAATTTACGGTCAAAGTTCGGAAAAAAAGTCAACCTAGGAAGTGACCAGAGGGAGTATATAACACATTTATCTTTTCACAATAAACAAATAACAAAGAACAACATACATAGACAATTTCTACCAAAACATAGGACATTTATACAAAAAAAAAAAAAAAATAGACAATATATACTAAAACTAGAACATATGTCATTTATACAAAAAAAAAACTAGTTAATTTCTACTAAAACATAGGAAATTTATACTAAAAAACTAGATAATTTATACTACAACGTAGACAATTTCTACTAAAGCATAGACAATTTCTACTAATACATAGACCATTTATACAAAAAACTAGACAATTTATAGTAAACCATGGACAATTTATATAAAAAACTAAACCATCAACAACGAACAAAATAGACAATTTATACTAAAACATACTACTAAAATATAGACCATTTATACAAAAAACTAGACAATTTATAGTATAACATAGACAATTTATACAAAAACTAAAACAGTAACAACGAACAACATAATAGACAATTTATACTAAAACATAGATCATTTATAAAAAAAACTAGACAATTTATAGTAAAACATAGACAATTTATAAAAAAAAACTAAACCAGCAACAATAAACAACATAATTTATAGAACTAAACTTACAACAACGAACAACGTAGACAATTTCTACTAAAACATAGACAATTTATAAAAAAAACTAGATAATTTATACTAAAACATAGACAATTTATACAAACAACTAAACCAGCAACAATAAAACAAACAACATAGACAATTTATACTAAAATAGAAACCAATTATAGAAAAAACTAAAGAATTTATAGACTAATAGTGCTAATTCGGCAAACTGTAGGTACAAACTATAGGCATATGCACATGTAATCACATCACAATATATTCCAAACGGCATCATATATCAAAGCAGTAAGAATTGACGAACCTGATAATCAATGAGATTGTGTTGCTAAGCGAATGTTGAAACTAACAACTAATCATATTAACTCATATATTGTTTGTGATAATAAACATACATAAACATAGAGAAGTATTTATTGCTAAAGCAACACAATCATATCAACACAGCAAAAGAGTGGTAAAGTGTACCGGATTGGAGTGGATTTGGTGATTAGGTTGACCGAGAGTTCAATGGGTGTAAGCTTCGGATCATCGAATGAATCGTTACAGACTAGTGCACGCTCTGTATTTGGATTCATTCAACACAAATTCCTCCATGAAATCTCTATTTCTCTCCAATATATCAACACGAATTTTCCAGATCTGTATGTTTTCTCGAAGTTCTGATGATGATGATGATGATGATAAACCGGATTTACTTTGGTTTGTAGATCGACTTGCAAAATCCAGAAACCAAAAACTTACCTAGGTTTGTAGATCGATTTGCAGGAAAACTCTGAAAGAAGAAACCGCTCTCAACGTGAAGAAGAGGTCGATGATTGTAGAGAAGAATCGAAGAAGTTCAAGGTCGATTGATTGTAGAGAGTAATCTGGAAGACGAAAGTGCTCGAGATCTAATGATTGCGCTGAGAAAAATCTCGTGATGGAGCCGCTGAAATAGATCAGAAAGAGGAGAAGTGGGAGAAAAAACTGAGAAAATGTGTTTTATACCAAAATAGGAAGAACCTATTTTTGGACCCGGGTCCATTTAAGAAAACCCCACCCGAAGATCCGCGAAACTAAGCAAAAACATTAACCTAGTCAATTTTTATGAGAAACTAGGGGTCTCTTTGGACTCTCCAAATCTAGTAGTACTTTTATGAGACTTAGTATAACACTATATGGTACAAGTGGGGTGTACTTTTTGACTTTATAAGTTGTTTGTTTGATTGTTTAATTTAATTTATGACTTTATTGGAAGTAGTGAGGATTATAAAATTGTACTCCTTCAATCCCGTGAATCTGGACCCTTATTCCTTTTCTGGACGTCCCACGAATCTAGTCCAGTTACAAAAAATAGCAAAAAAGTACACCCACTAATTCTCAGTAACTCAACTATCTCTCTTACTTTTTTTCCATTCTTTATCACTATATATCTTATCTCTCATACTTTTTTCATGTTTTATCATTTCTTCGCTCCCCAACAATAAACAATTGGATTTCTTAAAAACAGTGCCGAAAATAAAATGGTCCAGATTCACGGGACGGAGGGAGTATAACTTTTCTTTAAATGGCAAAAAAGTGAAAGTGAACAACTCAAACGGGACACCCAAAATGGTAAAAGTGGACAACTGGCATGGGACGCGGGGAGTAATAAAGTGTAATAGTAACATTTTTTTATTATTTGTTGGGTATGTGTTAGATTCATTTTTAAATAATGTATGAAGTTATGTGCGACGACTAAAATAACAAATGTATAAAGTTCTACGGGATGAAGGGAGTAATATTTATAGTTGAACATGTTTTTTTAAAGTACTTACTCCTTTTGTCCCAAAATAAATATCTCATAATACATTTATATATGGTCCAATAAAAATGTCTCGTTTTTCTTTGACACATAAGTGTCTCACTATAGTTTATACTGGACCTTAATCTGCGATCAAAATTAAATATTTTATTTCTTATTGAATGGTATATGAGTTTTTTTGGGAGGTTACATGGGCGAAATATTAAGTTTTCAAAAATATTACATATAAAATTTTTTATTTTCAAATTTTATGGGGACCGATCTTACCATGTGGAGGTCACCCATGAATATAGAAGTAGAAAATATCAAATTCCATATATAGTTCTCAAAACGATGAGCGGTGAGCCATTGGCAAACACAATAATGTGCAGCCACCACAATACCTACTCGCATTAGCTATCGCGTGTCCGACAATGGATATTATTTTTGTCGAGTTAACTTGGCTCATATCATTTGTATCCAATTCTAATCAGGGTTAAGCTGTTAAACATGTTTGATCATCAATCTTTTACAAAAGTCATATGAAAGGAAAAGGAGTCTGGTTTAAAGGGTTTGTTAGACCCTATACCTCCCCTAATGGTCTCGTTATTCACTGTAGCAGCGGGTCCCACACGTAGGGACCCACTGCTATAGTGAATAACGAGACCATTGGGAGAGAGTGTAGTGTCTAATTTTCCGGTTTAAAGACGGCACATGATTTTTGCTCAGTATTAACAGGACAAAACCGTAACACTTAGGTGAAATGGGAAAATAAGTTGAAACAATACTGCACACAATGATGAGATTGTTTAATTTGTTTCAACTTTTCCCTATTCCTTTATATTTTTAAATAAATGAACCTATGTGGTCTGTAAAATAGAAAAAAAAGATGCAGGGACGAGCAGGGGCGGAGCCAGGATTTGAAAGTGGGGGTGGCGGAGTATTATAACACGGGCACAATATATGTAATTTAGTTAGGTCGGTTAGGACGGGCCGGGCCGGATCGGGTCGGATCGATATTTTTTGCACCAAATTCATCATACATATTTAAATATGAATATTCAAGTAAAATGAAAGGATCGAAAGAACCACATCACGATAAAGGTAAAGCAAAATGAATAAACGACCCACTTCTATATCGTACTCTACGTCTCTTCATCTTCTCAAAATCATCAGTGATTGAATCAATATCAAAACTCTCGACAATTCATTTCAATATGCATTATCAAATTGCTAGACAAGAAGTCATTCTCCATCGAACTCCGCTGTCTTATCTATGTAGTTTTCATGACAAAAAATGCACGCTTAGAATTTGCTCCAAAAGTATAAAAACAACCGGTATAACCCTCTTAAATTAGTTTATTAGTAAAATATCTCTTTAATCACAAAGTCTTGTAAGAGACGTGTATTAGTGAGAGACGGGTTGATGTTCTTATGTATATGTATAACGTGCAATGAGTACGTATACATTATATATATATATATATATAGCCGATGTTTTTAGTAAAACCTCTAATGTTTTTTTTTATAAAACTGTAATATATGTCCGTCTCTTTTATTTTTTTTCATAAGACCGTCTCTCAATAGACTTACTTTAAATTTATCAAATTATATAATTTTTTCAACTTATTTAATTATAAGCCGACTAACTAAATGTATTAATTAAAAAATTTAGGGGTGGCGGAACATATAATTTTCTAAAATATGCCTATAGTAATAAAGAAAATGAAAATTTTGGGGGTGGCGACCGCCACCTCCCACCACCCCGTCTCCGCCCCTGTGGACGAGTAGTTGAGTTTACATCAATAGTATGGAATGTGAGAATTTACCAGATCTTATTATTTGGATAACTTGACATTCAATTATAATAATAGACAACTCAGAGTTTTTGTGAAATATTGTAAAGATCCTTATTTTTCTTAATATGAGTTATGAATACCATACACTTCTAGCTAACTGTTTGGCACATTCACTTAATTTATATTAATATAATGTGAATTTTCTTATTATTTAGGAAAATTAAGTCTTTCACAAGAGTTGCTCAGAGATTTTTAGTCACGAAACACATTTAAAACAATTATGAAAGAACGTAAGGACCTAGGACTTGTACTTCTGTACTGATACACTACTGTTGATACCAATGTTGGTATAACAATTGATGTAACAGTGATTGCCGAACAGCAAAAACATTCAGAAACGCACATCAGAATAAAAACTTCAGCACACAAAAAATAATTTCTAGCAGGTATATAAATATGCCGAGCCATAGGCAAAATATCCACTATTTCAAAGAGGATTTACAAAAATTAAGTTCAAGACTTTCACAAGATGAAAGCTTGAATTGCCAAAACTAATTACCAGAATAGTTTCACCTATTCTATTGCTACTGATCTAGACAGACCTAGATGACCGTGATCACACACCCGATCCAACAATAGCAGCAAAGACTAGCAAACTATCAAGTATCAAGACTAGATGAAATATCAATAATATGCTAAGAATGCTTCTAATCTCGTTACTTGTTTCTGTCCTTGATCTTGTAATATAACATTGTCAAGGATCAAGTCCAGATCTTCTTTCCATGTTTATCCTCATCTTCAAGAGTCATGTTGAAATATTTTCTCCAGAGAATCTTTTTCTTCAATCTTTTCTCTAAATACTCCAATCTATTCAAGATTCTTTTAAATCTTCTAAATTTCGACTTGTTGACACAAGAAACCAAAACTATCGAACTAGGTTAAACATTAGTGAAGAAGGCAATATTACAATAATGTCCCACACAGTAAAACCTAGACTGTTAAGTTCACTGTTGATGTAACATAGTACAAAACAGTGCACTTTCAATCTCCCCCTTATTGCCTTTCTTCACAACACCTAAAAAGAAGATAGAGTTAACATAAAAACACAATCAATAGTACTACTCCCCCTTAACAGAAGATCATACATATCACTGTGTCAACCCAAACAAAAGGACTCAACTTCTTTATTTGCAAAATCTCCCCCTTGTTTTGAGGAAAGTAGTTCAATTCCCTGAATTGTTCCATCCAACCATGGCTTGCAAAAGGCTCTTCATATATGTGGTTATTCAACTTCAAGTAGCATATCTCAAGCACTACTATGAAAAAAAAAAATAGGTTTTTATAGAAACATGTATCATACTGGATAAGTGACAAAAATTATCAAAACACCCAACAGTGGTAGAAATTCTTATTTTTTGAAAGACTCTTGATATCATGATTCGAGTGACAAAACGTGTTTCCAGAGCTACTGTTGAATTAACAGTGACTCTAACTAAATGCATCCTAACTTTAAACAAACCTAACATATAAAGCAGAAAACAAGATAGGAGAAGAAACAAAAAAATAAAAAATAAAAAATAAAAATAAAGACAAGTTCCGTAAATGCAGTATCTCACTTGAGAAGAATATATATACTTGGCATAGAAACACTGGACTATTAACTGATAAAAAGCACACACAGAGAAGAGAGACAAAAGCTCATAACTGCAGATTTTTAAAAACAAGAAGCAAGTGTTGGCCTCTGTTAAGTTTCAAATAAAAAGGACTCAATGTAATAGCCTTAGAGAGTCAAAATCCCAAAATGTAAGGAATTGTGAGAAACCCAGAGATTGCCAACAAATATAATTTAAACAATATGCCTCCATTGGGCTCTTTTTTTCATTTGGCCTCCATTGGGCTCTCTTGCAATTGCCTCCATTGGGCTCTTTTTCCATCTTTTTTGCTTCCATAACAAAGAAAATTGCAGTACGGCAAGGGGAGAAAGAAAGTGTGCTAAAAACCAGTATTAAGACCCAAAGACTTTCCAAGTACTCTCATCAAGCAAGATGCATAACTCATCCGTCTATAAGAAAGAGGATAAAAGGACTTAGAGACCAAGAAGATTTCAGATAAGCAAGAACAAACATTACAGGCAAAAATCACGGCTGGACTGTGATGTTAAGTCAACAGTGAGAACAACACTTAGTTCACATAGTGTATAGACCAAGAGATCTTCGAAGACTGAAGAATCTCTCACTCACCAAGGGTTTAGTAAAAATATCAGCAAGTTGGTTATTGGTTTCTATATGCTGGATATTAACAACTTGCAAATTGATTAAACCCCTAAGAAAACGATGTATTATATCTATGTACTTGGTACGAGAATGTTGAACAGGGTTCTTAGTGATATTGATGGCACTAAGGTTATCACAGAACATGAGTAATGTGTCACTCTTTAGACCAAAACCAGTTAGCATATTCTTCAACCAAATCAACAGAGTGACACAACTACCTACAGCCACATATTCAGACTCAGCGGTAGATAAGGAAACACAATTTTGTTTTCTGATGTACCATGATACCAAGTTTTTATACCTAGATAAAAACAACCACCACTGGTGGATTTTCGATCATCAACATCACCTGCCCAATCTGAATCACTGAACCCAATGAGGTCAGTGTTAGTTTCTTTTGTGTACCATAGGCCATGATTTGCAGTGCAAGAGATATACTTACCGCAAACATGTGAGTGGTTAAAGGGTTAGATTGATACCTGGCTCAGACACACGCATACATCAAACATAATGTCCGGTCTACTAGCAGATAGATACAGAAGACTACAAATCATGGACCGGTACAGTGTTGGATCAACAGTCTCACCAACATCAACTAGTAGTTTAGGAATCAGTGACTCCAATGGTTCTGCCTGCATATTCTCATCCATCCTTTTAAGCTCTTCAATCATCTGCTCTTGGCTGAATTCTTCCTCAAAGGGGTATTCTGCATGAAGATCAAGAGAACCATGCAAGCATCGAAAATTAGTATCAGTGTTGCTTACCATTTCTTTGTAGTTGATTTTTTCCTTTCTTCTCATGTTCATGTCATCACTGATATCTCCAATAACTTGTGAAGATGGATAAGACTTACGTATCCTTGGGATAGACCTCTTGTGATATTGTCCAGATCTGGAACTTGTTCTTCTGGTGCTGGCTCACCTGATACATCTGGATCTGCTTGTTCATTGTCACTCTCATCTGAGGAACTTGTTTGATGTGTCGAATCTGTTGGATCAACGATTAAATTGATGTTTTCAAGGTCTTCTTTGTGTCAACATTTAACATCTCAGTACATGTGTTCACAACATCACTCAAATCAGTAGTAAACTTCCTTTCACGAACACTTGTATCACCCTCAAATTGACTTTGTAAGGTTTTCCAAGCATCCTTGGTCGTTACACAGTTTTGAATGAGTCCGCACATGTGTGAGTCAATGTTACTGAATATTGCATTGAGAGCTTTCTCATTGTAGGAAGATTCCTCCCGTTCATCATTTGTCCATTGACTTTCTGGTTTGATTATAACATTACCATGAGCATTAGGTGCTAATTGTGGAATCTTATAACCATCCAATACAGTTTTCCAAGCACGAATATCAATTGATTTGATATGTGGTCGTATCCTGGTTTTCCAATAGGAATAGTTAGTGCCATCAAGAATTGGCAACCTATTCATATTAAGGTTGACAGAATCTATAACCCAAGAAGTACAAAATCCACACACTTATTAATTAAGTGCTTGGCTCTTGATGCCAATTGAAAGAACGTAAGGACCTAGGACTTGTACTTCTGTACTGATACACTACTGTTGATACCAATGTTGGTACAACACTTGATGTAATAGTGATTGTCGAACAGCAAAAACAGTTAGAAACGCACAACAGAATAAAAACTTCAGCACACAAAAGATAATTTCTAGCAGGTATATAAATATACCTGCCGAGCCATAGGCAAAATATCCACTATTTCAAAGAGGATTTACAAAAACTAGGTTCAAGACTTTCACAAGATGAAAGCTTGAATTGCCAAAACTAATCACCAGAATAGTTTCACCTATTCTATTGCTACTGATCTAGACAGACCTAGATGACCGAGATCACACACCCGATCCAACAATAGCAGCAAAGACTAGCAAACTATTAAGTATCAAGACTAGATGAAATATCAATAATATGCTAAGAATGCTTCTAATCTCGTTACTTGTTTCTATCATTGATCTTGTATATATAACATTGTCAACGATCAAGTCCAGATCTTCTTTCCATGCTTATCCTCATCTTCAAGAGTCCTGTTGAGATATTTTCTCCAGAGAATCTTTTCTCTAAATACTCCAATCTATTCAAGACTCTTTTAAATCTTCTAAATTTCGACCTGTTGACACAAGAAACCAAAACTATCGAACTAGGTTAAACATTAGTGAAGAAGTCAATATTACAATAATGCCCCGCATAGTAAAACCTAGACTGTTAAGTTCAATGTTGATGTAACATAGTACAAAACAGTGCACTTTCAAATTACTTACTTCCTCTGTCCCTAAAATAACTTCTCATTTTACCATTTTGGGTGTCCCGATCAAAACTTCTCATTTCCTTTTTTGTCAACCACTCACCAAACTAAAACATTAAATATACTTAAAATTAAACCCACTAACATTATTTTATCCAACTCCAACTTTAAAAATTAATTTGAGGGACCCACTAGTACTATTTTATCCAAAAGTAATATACACCTTATTTTTTTTCCACCTAAAAAGTAAACGGCAAGCTATTCCCGGAACGAAGAAATTACATTATTATTAGATAATTGTATTTGACATAGAACGATAGATGAAGTCTGATTATAAAAAATATCTTCTTCATGCATTATATCCTCTTGTTACTCTTTTAAATGCAACATAGATGAAGTATGCTTATAACACATGGTTCTTTTAGATAAATGTGGACATTTAACCTATAACCTCTTCAATTGGGGGTGGGTCTTTCGGACATCAAATTCCACTCACTAATTAGGTCTCATTTGACTAGAGTGTAATATTACAGGAATGAAATACTTTTGAAAACCAATACTAATTTTATTACCATAGCTTAATTATCGTTTGCAATCATAAAAAATCAAAATACGGCAATAACATGAAATATATACCTTATCCGTTCCGAATTTTACTCCTCACATTCCATTCTGAGACATTTCAATTTTAATTTCCGATCCATTACATGAAAATTTCCATACTTATTTACTATTCCTTCTACTTTATCCACCAATATCTTAAAACCTGTGTTCGTGTCATTTGCCCGCAAAAAGTTAAATGAATCCATGAGAGTGTAAACAATAATTCGAAAAAACTGGTATGCATAAAATACTAATAGAACCACAAAATCCATCTCCTATATTATATTACAAGTTACACAAAAAGCTGGTCAAAGTAATAATACCCACCTTCAAGTAATTTGAATGTCTGTAGTTAAAATTGAATAACCAAAGGAGGGAAAAGATTGAAAGAAAAGGCACGTAAAAGCGCGTGAGATAGAGATTATAATGAACAAATCGGAAAAGAAAAAGAAGGCAGAGGGTGTGGGAGTAGGGACCAGTAAATGTATATAATTGACCTCCTTTTCCTACCTTTTTTCTTCTCCTTCCCTCCATCTCCAATCCCCATCTTCTCCATTTCCCTCTCTCTCACTAACCCACTCTCTAATCTTCCCTCCATCCATCCCCTCTCTCTAAACTCTCTGACCTAATTCTCCCCCTCTCCTCACTCACCCGCCACCACCACCACCGCCACCCGTCTCGATCCACCCCTTCTAGATCCACTTAAGCCTGACATCCGTCTATACTCGAATTCACTAACAGTCTCATTTTACATCATAATCATGACTCCAGCAAACTTGGCAGGACAATTCGGGGACACAACCTACACCAAGGTATTTGTTGGTGGGTTGGCATGGGAGACCCAAAAGGACACCATGAAGAAGTACTTCGAACAGTTTGGCGACATTTTGGAAGCTGTTGTCATCACTGATAAGACCACTGGTCGATCCAAAGGCTATGGATTTGTATGTTTCATCACTTCTCACTTGCAACCACCACCACTACGAATACTACTACTATTTGTTATTTTTCAAAAAGTATGGAGGTATTAGGTCTTCCAACGAATGATTTGATCGATCGAATTAATTTCTCGTACATTTGTTGTTGTTACTAGGTGACTTTCAAGGAGCCGGATGCTGCGATGAGAGCTTGCGTCGATGCAGCTCCAGTTATTGATGGAAGGAGAGCTAATTGTAACCTTGCTTCATTGGGTGTTCAGAGATCTAAGCCTTCTACTCCTAAGCATGGTACTGTTTGTTTCTCTTCAGCTTTTTCGAATGTGTTATTTCATGTCCTTTTTCTAGATGAAACTTACCCCGAATTTAACCACGATTCGCAGATCAAAACATATAACTAATACATCTTCTTAATGTACTTATATTTTTTTATACGTCAAACTAACAGTACCACCGACTAGTGTAGATGAATCTGATCATATGCAATTATGCATAGTATATCTTGATTCTTATCGATGAAGAGGACCGAAATATTGGTCAATGTAGATAAATGAACGGATATCGTTAACTGGTAGTACAATGCAACGTATAATACACATGGTACTACATTTAAAATATTATAATTCAATGCAGTATGATAGTACGTTATAAAAAACGGGGTTAGTGTAAGACCACTGAGGAAGAAGATATGTTGTTTTAGGAAAAAAAAGGATGACAGCTCATTTTCTGCTGTCATAGAGAGACATACTCTACTTTTGCTTTTGTGTGGAACTGGTACATTCTTCACCTTTCTTTCGTTTGGGATATTATTATTTCAGCACTGTATATATCCAGCCTGGACTACTAATCTAATAAAGACTAATGCTTCCTTAGAAAAAGATTATTCCTGTAACTAAATCTAACTGTTTTGTACTAAATTAAATGGAGTTGGTTAAGGTGGTTGTTAATGAATGATGGCATGTTATAAAGTGTTTGTTAATTTGGGGTGGTTGCAGGTGGAGGTGGGAGGAATATAAGGGTGGTGGGAGGTTTCCATCAGGGTGGTGGTGGTGGTTTTCAGGCGGTGGCTGGTGGAGGTGGAACTCCTTTTGCTTCAGCTGCAACCTATCCTCACTACTCTATTCAACAAGGCATTCCTTACACCAACCTCTATGGGTATTTTTCTCATCTATACATATAAAAGTACATGTACATTTATATTGTAAGCGCACATCCACCAAATTGTTAGTCACATTCTACTAATTTACACCCGTCTAACATATTATGTTATCTTCTTCTAAGTTTCTATCTGCGACATTTTTAGATGATAGCGGTGTAACCAGCGTCCCACGTTACAATCTCTAATAATGTGTGAGACCTGTTAGTTTTACATTTATATGTTATGTGAGATGTATCTTGAAAATCTCTCATTGTCATTTTGCTGCAACGATACAATTTTGATTTTTCAGCTTGAAAACACAGCTTCTCATAGAACTTGATGATATACAAGACGGGATAATTTTTCACTAAATGAGGATTTCTTTTTGTCTAGCTATGGATGTTGGATGTAAGAATTAATGGGTGTTTTAGGGTACATGCAATGTTGAGGAAGGATGCACGTGCATTTGACAACTCATGCAAAGGTTAATTAAACAAGAATCTAGGGATCAGCTTGCAATTTGAGCCATGTGAACTTCATAACTTTGACTATTCACTCATGTGATATGAGTCTATGACCAAACTCTGGGACACAGACAACAAAGTGCATTGTTTCTTTTGCTTATCCCAAAAGTAAAAATTGCTGTCACTAAATAAAATAGGACAAGAAAAGGATCTAGCGTACAAATTGGTACTGTGCGAGGGCTAAACTGCAAATAATCTTTATATATGAGGCATCTGTTCACGCATGCTTTTGTCCACCCAAACATGCATGCTGTATCACTATTTTTCCCACAAGCAAGAACATAATGAAACCCAATACTGGTAATGATAATAATTCAGTACTGGTCCGTGTTTTTAAAACTTTCTTATGAAAGACGCTTGTTTTGTTTAACATAATTGTGCGTGCGACATGTTAGTACTATGTTAATGTAGTAATGTAGTAGAAGTAATTATAAACATCAACACATGTATGTACCACATTATTCTTCTTTTCTGAACATGAAATGATTGAAACCACTAGTGCATCATGTACAGGGCGGAACCAGGAGGGGGCATAGTGGGACATTCGCCCCCCAACATTTGAAGAGGAAAATTTTTATGTGTAATATTTTCGTTAATTGAGGATTATGCCCCTCAAACTCCCGAAATAATGTCATATATATCATTTCGCCCTAGCAAAGTTCGAATCCTGGGTCCGCCCCTGATCATGTCTCTTCCGTTTGATTCTTTTAATGATCTGATAACAATGTTTATCATTTGTTATACTTCACGTTAATGTAAATTAAGATTAGATTAATCATTAATAGTACTCCCTCTCCTCCCGTACAGACTAAATGTCGCATATCTACATATAAAAGTCACATTTCATTTTTTCGATAAACCATGTACAATTAGTTCCACTATTTTTTTACACTGCATCATCCCCGATCAAAAAGTAAATGTGAAATTTGATGGGAAGTGGTAAAAGATTTAGATATGATTAGATAAACTTAAACAATGTTATTAATAGTAATGATTCTGATTCTGTGTTCTTTTTGACAAAAACTCAGGTACACTCCATACTCGGCAGAATATGCTTACCCTACGGTTTGTAGCTAACCTTTTCACTGGTCTTGCGCACTATTTATGTTCTTTGTAGATAAATCGCATTTTCAAATCTTAAATTAATATAGCACTGGCTATGATTTTCAAGACCGAATTTTGAAGTTTTGGTATAATGTAGCCCTCTAAAATGTGCTTCCACTTCAACACTACCACCATTCTGCAACTTTTGAAACTTGGTCGTGAAATTTCTATAAGCCCCATAATATAGATCTGAAAGTGTAATTAGTCAATGCTCTTTGGGTAAATTACAATTAACCCCTGCCTTTTTTAAATTTCACACTGATTAGACACAATGAAATCATTCCACTCGTATAAATTGCAAAAAAGTCGCACTTCCTAAACTCGATTCTGTAATGAGGGGGATTGTAAAACATTGAAGTGATACTACCAATTTGCAACAACTAAAAGAGTTACATTTAATCTATGTATCATCTATGAGGGTGAATGTAAATTGATTAAACATTGTGGGCCAAAGTGTGATTCTCCCTTCTTTTTACCTCAAGTACTTTATCTTACTTCCCATTGGAAATCTATAAGGGTGAATGTAAATCACGGTTTGTTCAATTTTGACCGAGCGCATCATTCACTGTAGCTAGTGAGCCCCACGGTGAGGCCACTTCTATAATAAGGGGTTCACAAACTAAGTAGAGTATTCAAGTAAATATTGCCTGCTCAACTATATGAGGGATCGATATTTCCTAAAATCATCTCTGAGTTGGTCATTAGTTTTATTGTTGTCACCATAAAAAAAACAAGCTATCTTCTTTTGTCTCGTTGAAAGCACACGATCTTGGATAAGTTAATATAATAAAAATACAATTTGAAGCGTTGACTTGAAATTTCTATGGATAAAGAAAGCAGTTGACTGAGTAAGTCAACAACATTTGCACGCATGTTCCAAGAGGTAGTTTCTGTGAAAATTAATTTTTCTATTGGTTGACATTTTAATTCTTGTATGACAACTTCACAAAAGTCAGTTTGAGATGGGCAAGTAAACTCCCGACTTCTGTTTATCAACATAATTTTCTATGCAATAAAATGAGCATTTGTCCTCTCTCGAGATTGATTGACAACAACACATTTGTACCTCTCTATCAGAAAATTGTCAAAAGACTAATGGAATAAACGAAAAATGAGACCGTAGACCCTCCCAATGGTCACACATTTCAGTGTAACACCGGCCACTATACCACCAGGTCGGTGATACAGTGAGGTATGAGACTATACTGGAGAGACTAGTATTTAACAAATTGAACAAGACATATTACATGGCGTTTGACAATGAACTAAAAGTTAATTCTGGTCCGTTTTAAGTAGTGTTGTGCGTAATTTCTCAGCACCAATCACCTAATTAACAAGACTAAAACTTCACAATCTTCTTCAGCTTCTTACTGAGATATAGGAGTACCTTGTAAACTGGGCAATTTGAAGCAAAAAAAAAAAAAAAAAAAAAACTGTTTTTTACCAGAAGCATGACACTGTTTCCTTTTCTAGAGCTACTATGGTTTGTATGGAGCAAGCGCTCAGTATCCAATGTACGGATCCGGGAACAATGGACTGGTCACTGGTGCAGCTGCAGCTGCCGCGTACTACCCTTACCTGAACTTTGGTGAGGGAACTGGAGGAGCAACAGGCTACTCACCCACCCAAGGTGGCTATGGTTTTCAGTATCCACACCAACTCTTCCAGTACCCTGCAATCAATTCGACTGGCCTTTACCCCCAGCATTATGGCACCCCTGTCTCTCTTGCTCCTCAAACTCCACTTCAATCAGGTTTGTTCATTACTAGATCTTACAATGTTGTTTTGCTGCAAAAATGCATGAACGCACTGCCCCCCTGATTCATTTAATTTGTGCCTTGTTGGGCGTAAGTTATATATTACATGGGGGGTTGTTTATGCTGTTACATCAGTAGGGCAGGTACTAATACTCGGACAGTTTGCTTTGCTGTGCCACAGGCGTGACCATGGCTCTGCATGCACAAATACCTCATCGTTGAGACTCCTGAGCCAGTGATCAAGAGAGATTCACAATTTCAGTTCGGTTCTGAAGTACCTCTGGCCTAACCATGGTTATCTTTCTACTTCTCTCTTGAGGCTGATGCATGTGGCATTCGGCCTCTTGAATTGGATCAGAAGCCCCCCATAGGGGTTCTTATCCAAATTAAAATGCACTTTTTTCCATCTTTTCATCAGTTCTTTTCGTGGGAAAAGGTTCCACACAAAAGAATCATCGAATCATGCATGTGCATCTCATCTCCAACTCAAGAATTTGTCGGAGCAGCCGTGGAAAGGCAATGCAATGACATAATGTCTTGAAATTTTGCCAATGTCAGGCAAACAGTCTTTTTATTCATGTTTGTCAAGTACACCATAAAGTATCTGTTCTATAAATTTTCAAACTCTCATCTTTAATATGGCTAATCCTTCAAACATGAAGTTTTCGCAATGTAGATGCAGTAACAGGTTAGGAAAATCGGGGCAATGGATGCTCCTATTTTTTTCATTTTTCAAAACAACCCTAGTCTTAGGCTTTTAAAACTCTGACTAGTAGTATAAGCTTAATTTCCTGTCTCTTAATCTTCTTTTAACTGTTCCCTAAAATCTTTTTCAACTCAAGAAATGAATCAATCACATCTTAGGAAAAGGGTGATGATCCAACTCTCTGTCTCCCTCTATCAATCTCTCTCTGTATGTATGTAGTATAGTAATTGTGGGCTGAACTTTTGGAGTTAAAGCCCTGTAATAGTGTTTAGAACTTTAGCTTTTAGCTAGTTTACTTCAAGGAAACTCCAAATGGAAACGGAGTATCCAATGCATTGGAAGTTACCCTAAGATATTTTTGGTCTCTTTGGGTTCTCTCCTCCACTAATACACCAACCATGGTTAGGACTCAGGTCCCCTTCATCTCCCTCTCCCGCTCTCTCTATCCCGGAAATTTTATGCTGAAGATGAACTTTGATGCAGTTCTTATTAAGTTTATGGTTTGTAATATAACTAGGAAGAAGCACTCCTGGATGTTTTATGCATTTCATGAAAGACTGATTATTATCTATCTTCAACTGATGTCTTACTACTGGATAATGTAATATGATGTCTAATTTTATTTCTGAAATAATGTTCGGATCTTCTTTATTGCGTTATTCATATCCTCAACATGATGTTCTATCCAATGAATGTGAAAGATCTACATTTTTGCATATTTTGGAACTAATGTCCATAACTTTATATGATTTCATTTATACATAATGTGATTTACACTTTAGTGATATACACTGAACTCTACTATTCTTGTTCAGTCGGGTTATTAGGGGTTTGAGTATATAATACTAGTTTCGAGTGTTATGGGTGTAAAAAACTAAAAACAAGAAACCGCTGTGAGAAATTTGTTGGGAGCAGAATCACTTTCACCTAGCTTCTTTCAAGATTGTCTTCCAATCAGTATCGAGATAACCTTCTACTCCCTCCATACATTAGCCTTTTTCTCAAGTTAGACATGTTCATAATACTGGTCCACATGAAGAGCTTTAATCTGGGAGCAGCATATGAACGAAAAGAAAGAAAAATTCAAGAATTTAACCGAATATATTCGACATAAAGGTTCATACACGAAAGAAACTGCATACATTTGTCTTCGAAAAATACCAACATCAACACCATCTTGACCAAAACACTGGAGAAAGCAAATGTAACGTGTTCCGAGCAGACAAGGATAAAAACAGTCCATTTGTCCTCTAATATCCATCTTAAGCATACATGCCATAATCAAAAAGGACTAATAGCTTTAAAAACTTCTAAAGTATTCAATAAGCTAGTGCATTATTGAAGCTTGACGATACAAAAACCAAATCTTTGTTCATCACTGACCCACTGGGAACTTTGTTTACACTACAAATGAACAACTTGATATAACAAAGGAGTTAAATGCATAACACCCCTTGAGTTATTAATAATGTGCGCGAAACCCTCTTGAGTTAACAAATTAGTACCAAACCCCTTTGAGTTATTAAAAATGGGCACAAAACCCCCTACCCTTTATTTTTAAAGTGTGTGGGGTACACTCTCATTAGGAGCGACTATAGATGTTTGTTTATGTTATCTTACACCAAATCAATGCGACAAAAAAAAAAAAAAAAATATATATATATATATATATATATATATATATATATATATATATATATATATATATAGTTATTAAAAACATGCGCAAAATCCCATGTAATTCTTATAAAGTCATTGCAATACCCCTTTTACACGAATACTAAATATACATGATGAATTCGTATTGTGTGCATTTTTTGACTCGTTAGTCCAAATTTTCGAAAATATTAAAATGACTTAAATTTGAGCTATTAAAAATAGTAAAACTCTATTTTTTTCCTGGTTAAATGAACAACAAAAATCGATCACACACTACTGGTTAGATAGCACTGTAATATATAAATAACAACCATAGATAACACTAAGTAAAATTGTCACTACATATCAACAACATATACCAATTCATTATTAGTCTTGTAAACGAAAAAAAGTGAAGGCAAAAGATGATAAATTGAAACTATAAATGTCCAGTCCACCTAACCGTGTTAATTTGGAGTAAGAAAACCTAAAAGAACATCCATTGTCGCACCTAACACGAGCACGCCGTAAAAAAAAAAGCTAAGGGGTTCCACGCACATGTTTTAATAACTCAGGGGGTTTCACACACATTTTTCATAACTCAGAGAGTAATTTATTAACTCGGGGGTTTCGCGCACATTTTTTAATAACTCATGGGAGTTTGGTACTAATTTGTTAACTCAAATGGTTTTTGTGCACATTTACAATAACTTTGGGGGTATTTTGCATGTTCTGCAGTGCATCAGCTCTATTGGCAGCTTCTCATTTGATAGCAGATTACTAGACAATTGACTCCACCCGAGCAACAATCGTCACTTGTCTTGTACTGAAACGCGCCTTGTGCAAGCTACAGCTTTTAAAAGAGCAAGGAGTCCTCTACTCTGTTCTACGCTAATCTAGCACCACAATATTCTAAGGAAGGATTCTTCTTCTTAATGGATAGGTTGCGTACGTAAGAGAGATAGGATGGGACAGGATAACTCCACTTTATCCCCGTGTAATCCCTCCAGTTCACTGGTTTAGATGCTTAAATTAGCCTACCTAGCTAGGATCAGTTTCGGAAGGGATGAAAATTGCCCTTGTTGTCCAAATGTTCAATATTCCACTACTCCCACCCTCCCAGGTCTTAACCAAGAGTATCCCTAATGTATTCTGCACACATTGAAATACAAGGACACAAAAAACTAAATGAACACAATATATGAGATATATGTATCAAGAATGTCAATGCTATTGTCATTGGGCCCAGTTTCTTATGAAACAGTAAATGCAATTTAGATTTCCGCAACACATGTTGTTAACAGGGATTACATGTAAGTTTGAAGTGAAAAATGTCAAAATGTGCTCGAGGGGATGCAAAATGTTGAAGGGTGAAAACAGATACATGTAGCTGCAGCATCAAAACTAACAAAATGTTACAATGGAAATTGATTACTGTACAGAAGACTTCGTATAGTGATGCCACAACCTGAACTAAGGTCGTACCTTCAAGTATGATCAAGGAAACCAGACGAGTCTGATGCATGTGCTCGCAATTCCATGATCGTGTCCCAAAAAGACTGGAGAATGAAATTTCAGGAATCAGGCAGCTTCTTGAGATGGAAAAAAACGTTTTCAGCGGGTGCACTGTATGCCACGACATATAACCAACCAAACTACCAACAAAATAATACACACTGCAGCATCAATTGCAAGGACAATTCTCACTTGGCGGCACCATCTTTTCTGCAGACTATGGGAACTAGATTTAACTCCTCTCGAGTTATATTCCTTTCGCAATGGAGATGCAACTGTTTCTTGGCTGTTAGAATCAGGACCCCCCGAATCAATCTTAATCCCTCTATCAGTTGATCTCCTATGTTCCTCCATTTCAACACCTCTAACAGCAATCACATGATCTTTCGCGTGCTTCTTATCTTGTTTGCTAGACTTTCCAAGCAAAGGCGCTTTCGTCGAACCACCACGACCGAAGTTCCCGTTGTTGGCACTATCACCGGGTGAAGGAGTGAGTTCTCCTTGTGACAAATAAGTATTCTGAGGCCATCTTTCTCCAGTTTCCGAAACATGTTCCAGAGAGGCAACCAAGTGACTGACAACAGGCAGCAGCTGTTCTTGCAAGCAGACCGAGTTCAGGCTCGAAACGTTCTTGCTGGTACCCTTCTTACCAATCTTCCTAAACTCATCCCTCAATTTTTGAAGAAACCGAAGAACTCTAGAATTACCAACACTCTCATTCACTATAGCAAAGTATACACACCCATCATCCATCAAGAAACCAAAAGTCTTTTTCGACATCGTTTCAAAGTACCATTGATGAAAAGGAGGAGCCTTCTCCAAGCACAACACAGCCAACTTCTCAATCTCAGCATCCCCATTGTGATTATAGCTATACAGAACACGACCCCCTTTGCAAACACAGCAATTCAAAACCGAATTTCTAACAGAATCCATTTTACAACTAAAATCTTCTTCGGCAAATTATCAAACAGGTACAAGGCACTCAACGAAAGAGATCTACTCCCTCAACAACCAAACAAACAACAATACCATATCGTCTACAACACTGAATCTTGATCGCTAACCAAGAATAGAGCTAAAAACAAACAACAAATGAGCTAAAGCTCGTCCCTTTTCAGTATCTAACGACCTAAAAAACAACCCGAATCAAGAATCTGGAATAACAAACAACACACAGAAAGAATATCCTGAAAAGGGAGTCAGAAACAAAGCCTATTACCTCTTATTGAGCTATCTATTCATCGGCACACAGATGCAAAAGAAGTCGATGAAAATGGAAAAACCAAAGAACATAGCAGAGAGAGTTTGTAAAGAGAGAAATGGGATGATGGGAAAGAGTAGTGGGTATGTCGTGATGTGATTTGGGAGATTGAGTCTTGGAAGTTGACTGAGGCAAGGCTTGGGGTTGTCTTCTTGACTCTTTCGTTGTTGAGTTGAACCAATCACGATCCAGAAAAGCAGAAAACCAACGCTTGAGGATTTACTCAAACTTGAGCTGTAAAGCAATCATCAGGCTAGCTAGCTAGCTTATTTTCTTGCCTTTTCTTTTTGTTGGTAGGATTCCTTTCTAGTTTATTACTCAAAAAAAATTCTATTTTGGATTTGTATATCTTGAGCTTTGTTGGACTATTTCTTGTTTTTCTTTTTCTTTAAAAGCATAAATTTATTTGTTAAGCTAGAGAGTTACGTTACACAAGTCACGCTACGAAACTTAATACTAGAGTATTAGCTATTATTACAGACCGGAGCCATAGTGGACATTCATCCCACAGAGAATGAAAGCTACTATTAATAGTCCCTGTTAGAATTTTAGCACTAATAAAAAATTTGGTCAATGACTTTTATCAACCAAAGTGACTCACATTTGAAATGAAGTTTAAACGCGTGTATAATCTACTCTTATGGTAGTAGATGACACTCGGTAAATAATTACTAAAATTCATTGAAAGGTGAAAGAATTATTGAAAGGATGTAATCGAACGAAAATTCCAATGTAATATGCATTGAATTTTTGTTTACTGAGACCTTTCTGCGAAAGGATACATCTATTCAGACTGCAACTCTTCAATATTATAAATTGCCCCCCCAGAATCGATTTCAACACACAGAAATCCATTCTTCTTCCTTCTCTTAATTTACTCTCTCTAAAGCCAGAAAAACATTTATTGTATTAGTTCGCAGAGTCAAACTTCGAGTGCTAGAACTTTGATTCACATACTGCTGTTCTATCTTGGGAGACTATTTGTCAAGTAAACCGTCAGCACCAGAGCGGGGCAAATACAGTCTTAATTGTTGTTTGGTGCGGTAGTGTATGAGGACAGAAACGGAGTAGGATAAATTCTTAAGTAATACTTCCAACATTTAGCACATGATAGTTGAGAATCAACTTAGTACTCGAATTAAAGTAATTCGAAGTGATAGAGGTGGAGAATATGCAGGACCACTTGAAGAATATTGCTCACAGTTTGGCATTATTCATCAAACCACTGCTCCATATTCTCCTCAATCTAATGGTGTTGCTGAACGCAAAAATCGTACTCTAAAGGAGATGATGAATGCACTATTACTAGATTCTGGATTACCCCAGAATTTGTGGGGAGGCTATTCTCGGCCACTACCATTCTTAGAATACCGGAAAATAGTGATATTACTCCATATGAACTGGAAAGGTAACAAGCCCTCTTACAAACACTTGAAAGTGTGGGGTAGCTAAGGTGGTAATACCCAAACCAAAGCAAGTAAAGATTGGACCAAAGACGTAGATTGCATATTTATAGGATATGCAAACAACAATGGCGCTTATCGCTTCCTAGTGCATAAGTCACGATACGGGACATCCATGAGGGCAATCATTGAATCAAGGAATGCAAAATTCTTTGAAGAAGTTTTCCTAGAAAGGAAAAGATAGTCTCTAAACGAGACTATGATACTGGATAGGTCAAATGTGGTGGTCCCTGTGGGGGGCCCTGTGGTGGTCCCTGTGGGGGATCCTGTGCGGGTCCCTGACCCAAGAGGCCCTGTCTGAATTGAAGGTGTACCTTGGAAAATGTTGCGAACCATAGGATCACCTCCTTTAGAGAATGCTATGAGAGTAAGATTTACCACCAGAGAATTCAGAAGTCAAGTCGCACATCAAGAGAACGTGGAGGTTCACGATGTCGAACCAAGGAGGAGTAAGCTAGGACTCGAAGACTTTGGTCCTGAATTTCTCACATACCTTGTGGAAAATGAGCCTAGGACTATCCAAGAGGCGATGTCTACTCCTGAAGCCCCCTTTTTGGAAAGAGGCCATTGAAAGTGAAATGGACTCCATCCTGCAAAATCATACTTGGGAAGTGGTTGACCTTCCTCCGGAAAATAAGCCATTGGGTTGCAAGTGGATACTCAAACGCAAGTATAAAGCAGATGGAACCATTGATAAATACAAGGCTCATCTAGTAGTCAAATGCTATAAACAAAAGGAGGGACTTGACTACTTTGACACATACTCGCCTGTGTCTAGAATAACTTCCATTAGAGTATTCATAGCCATAGCTGCACTGCGTGGTTTTGAGATACACCAAATGGATGTTAAAACTGCTTTCCTAAATGGAGATTTGGACGAGGAAATTTATATGGAACAACCTGAAGGGTATGTGGTTCCAGGACAAGAGAAGAAGGTCTGTCGTCTTGTCAAGTCATTGTACGGACTCAAGCAAGCTCCTAAACAATGGCACGAAAAGTTTGACAACACGTTGCGATCAAAGGGATTTTCTATTAGTGTGATAAGTGTGTCTAGGTGAAAGGGAACGCTGAATCCTTTGTCATGATATGCTTATATGTAGACGACATGCTAATTACTGGAAGTAGCATGGATTTGATCCTGAAAACAAAGCAAATGTTGAAACAACTTTTCGATATGAAAGACTTGGGTGTAGCAGATTTAATCTTAGGGATAAAAATCTCTAAAACACCCGAGGGTTTGGTGCTTTCACAATCTCATTACATTGAAGAGATGTTAAAGAGATATGAGGTCTTTGACCGTCAATGTGCAAGGACACCAATGTACGAATCTTTGTGTTTGGACAAACACTTAGATGATCCTGTAAACCAAACGCAATATGCTGTACGTGATGAACTGCACTCGTCCTGATATTGCTCATGCAGTCAACAAGTTGGCTAGGTTTACGCGTAATCCGGGAAATGCTCACTGGAAAGCTCTACTTCATCTATTGGGATACTTAAAGACCACAATAGATTATGGATTACACTATGGAAGATATCCAGCAGTATTAGAAGGATACAGTGATGCAAACTGGATATCTGATAGTACAAACACCAAGTCCACCAGTGGTTACGTATTTACCATTGGTGGCGGTGCTGTTTCATGGAAGTCCTCTAAACAAACGTGCATCGCCCGATCCACAATGGAATCTGAATTTATAGCTTTGGACAAAGCTGGAGAAGAAGCAGAATGGATTCGAGAATTTTTAGAGGATATCCCTTGTTGGGATAAGCCTGTGCCTTCTGTGACAATTCACTGTGACAGTATGTCAGCATTAGGAAGGGCATCAAACAATATGTATAATGGTAAGTCTAGACACATACGTCGAAGATATAAAACCATTAGGCAGGTCTCTACGGGGGTTATCACTATTGATTACGTGAAATCAAAGGATAACATGGCGGATCCGCTAACCAAAGCGCTACCGAGGGATCAAGTACACTACTTGTCTAGGGGAATGGGCTTAAGACCCACAAAATAAGGAAATTTACGGTGGCAACCCAATCATACTGACTGGAGATCCCAAGAATTTGATTCACTGGGACAACTAAACTGTAAAGGACCAGTAAGCGCCTCGTAAAGTTTTGTACTTCGAGGTAAGAGCACTTAGGAGTTACTAACTCCACTTGCGCCATTCCCGTGAAAGACATTTTAAGTGCTCCTGCATCAAAGTGGAGGATGAGTCACTAAACTCTTAATGATCTCTGAAGAAGATTCTTAATCTCTTTAGCTTATGAGCAGAGCATTGGCAGGAATGCTCTTAGAACGAGATCACCTATTTGGGTGTGAAGTATGACGAGAACACCTATGAATCCGAGCAGTCCAAGGCCTTTAACGGACTGAGAAAAGGAACGAGGCAATAAGGAAAGTTATTGTGTTGATATCATTGTCTTGGTTTACACAAAACGCCGACTGGTTCAAGGCATCACGTCCACCGGGTGGCAAGTAAATCTGATGGTATTCTACTAGGGACGATTCAATGTCACTGACAATCGATCCCGATGCAATATGATTTTCCGCAGGAAATTCTAGGCTGGAGCACCACGTTGTGCTGTGATCATCAATTCTCTTTCATGTGGGGATTGTTAGAATTTTAGCACTAATGAGGCTAGTCATGACTTTGTACCTCAACCAAAGGGGCCCCACACATTTGAAATGAAGTTTCATTAAACGTGTATAATCTACTATGGTATTGAAGCTCAAAGTGTGTTGGTTGATGCATTGAATATGGAATGCCAAGAGTTGGAATGGGAGAAGTCCCACATGGCTAAAATTGAGGAAGAAGGAACTACTTATTAGTCCAAGGCTTGGATTAAGTGATTGGGCCCTTAGGGCACCCATGCTTTTGGAAGGGGGAGGAGCAAGATGCTCCTACACATGCACCCGCCTGGCTCCGCCAGGAGCCGGGCCCGGGCCCGGGTCGTGGGCCGTGGGCTCGAGGGTCCGGGGTCCGTGGGTTTGCGGGTCGCGATCTTGAGTTGATTATTATCTTTTTTGGGCCAGAAACATATTGTGTTTGGTTAAGGCCAATAAGATAATCGGTTAAGTCTGAAACCAGCCCATCAGTCGAGTCCGGTTGGTCTGAGCGAACGGTTGTGTCCGTTCGGTTTGAATTTGAGCGAACTGGTTTGACCATTCGCTAAAGGATGTAACTGAAACGAAAATTCCAACAGATGTGTCTGTTCGAATTTTTGTTTCTGCAGGGACCTTTCTGCGAAAGGATACATCTATTCAGACTGCAACTCTTCAATATTATAAATTGCCCCCCCAGAATCGATTTCAACACACAAAAATCCATTCTTCTTCCTTCTCTTAATTTACTCTCTCTAAAGCCAGAAAAACCTTTATTGTATTAGTTCGCAGAGTCAAAGTTCGAGTGCTAGAACTTTGATTCACATACTGCTGTTCTATCTTGGGAGACTATTTGTCAAGTAAACCGTCAGCACCAGAGCGGGGCAAATACAGTTTTAAGGAATAAGGCCCAGCCTTTGCTTAGCAGTCTAATCATATTCCTTACCTACTCCGTTTCTGTCCTCATACACTACCGCACCAAACAACAGTCCCAGAGCACACAAGATTGAAAGGTGTTGCATGTCCAAAAGTTAGCTTGCTAGCTTCATTTGCCAGATGATTAGCTACACGGTTTTGTTCTCTATCTCTCTGTGTACACAAAAGTCACTTCTACCGGTCCGATAAGTTCCATAACCTTTGTTACTTCATTGAGGAGGTCGGTTGGACTATTTCTTGTGTTTTAATTTTTTTTATTTAGTTATACCATTTATATTATGTATTGGTTCTAACTTCTTTGCGAAGTTGATAACATAGTTAGTAACTCATGGGGTAACTGTTTTTATTACTACATTATTTCTAAATATAAATGTTAAACATATTAGTTAGCTTACTATTCTCATAATTAAGTTATCTGATTTGTTAACAAATCAGCTGCTCACGATTAAATGATCATATAGATAGCTAACTAGGAATAACTTGTGGAATGCCACGGTATACTCCCTCTGTCCCATGCCAGTTTGGACGCGGTCAATAAAATTGAACTTTGACAATGAATAAATCTCAAACAGTAATAGTAAAATCTTCAATTGAACTATATAATGAAATATATAGGTCTAAATTTTGCATTATATATTTCAAATGAAGATTTTACTATTACCGTTTGAGATTTATTCGCGGTCAAAATTTAATTTTGTTGATCGCGAATTAGTGCAAACTGGACAACTTGCATGAGACGGGGTAGTTTACTTTTAATAATAAATAGAAAGGGGGTTGATAAAATAAATTAATCGAAAAAATAAGTTAGTCAAATTTATGTGAAACGTTGATCGTGGTGTCGGTCGGTAGTCCTTCTTCATCCAATTTTATATCATTGAGTGTTTATTTATATTAACTATAAAAAATGTAAAAATAGGGTCCTACCGTACCCGACCTGTTAATTAGTAACAGGTACATGTTTTTTTAAAAAAAAAAAAATATCCCTCAAATGGAACAAAAATAAAATACAAAAATATACAACACAATCAATAGGGTTGTTCCTAACAACCCCCTGCGGTGGTATGTGGTCACCCCACCACACAAAAAAAAAAAAAATGTATAGAAACATAATTTCACATGTTACGGTTGTTTTTTCCAACCCACCCGGTTCCCAACAACCCCGCAGTGGTATGCATCACCCCAGCAAAGACACAAAAAATTATTATTCTACAAACATAATTTCACATGGGACGATAGATCCCCCCCCTCATTATGGATGAAGAAAGTAGAGAGAAGATAGAAGAGAGTTTCCCCACCTAGAGAGTACCTGCCAGACCCCTCCAGGCCTGGCCCGTCATGGAGATCAAGAAAGTACAGAAATCGAACACATTTTCCTCGCCTAGAGAGTATCAGTTGATCCCCCGCTCGACTCGTTATGGAGATCAAGAAAGTAGAAAGAAGATCGAAGAGAGTTTCACCCACCTAGAGAGTATCAGATCCCCAGGCCCGTTATGGATCAAGATAGTAGAGAGAAGATCGAAGAGAGTTTCCCCGCCTAGAGAGTATATGCAGAGATCGAACACATTTTCCCCGCCTAGAGAGTATCAGTTGATCCCCCGCCCAGCTCATTATAGAGATCAAGAAAGTAGAGAGAAGACCGAAGAGAGTTTCCCCACCCAGAGAGTATCAGATCCCCCAGGCCCGTTATGGATCAAGATAGTAGAGAGGAGATCGAAGAGAGTTTCCTCGCCTAGAGAGTATATGCAGACTACCCCCCCCCCGGAAAAAATGTAGTTTTTACTAGCTTAATCATAAAATGTTGTGGTCGGATCTTGTAACAAAGGTATGGAACGGGTTCGAGTATATGCCAGACCGGACCTGGACATCATTATTTCGAACGATGTTGAATTCGGGTTGGATAGAACCAGTTCTTCCAGCAAGAGCCACTACAAAAAAATACACTGTCTAGCGACGGATAAATCCGTCGCTACACAGTGCCGATCCGTCGCCCCACTGGGCCTTTGACGACGGATAGATAATCCGTCGTCCAATTCGCGACGGATTGGACGACGGATTAAAATATTTGACTTTTTTTTTTTAAAATCGATTATTGGCGACTGATAGAATCTATCCGTCGCCAAATGGGACGACGGATCGAAGCTATCCGTCGTTATATTTGGCGACGGATAGATTCGATCCGTCGCCAAATATATTATTGGAATTAGTGACGGAATCTGGAATTTCGTCAATAATTCCGTCACTGTTAATCCGTCACTAATTCCGTCACTATTTAATCCGTCACTGTTAATCCGTCACTATTTATTTCATATTAATCCCTGTTTTTCGTAGTTCACCTATTTAATCAATATAATGTTCGATAATAAATCAATAATACGGAAAATGTTTCAATAAATGATAAATAATACTCCATCCGTTTCATAGATTTCTTTCCATTTTTCCATTTTGGGCGTTCCATTAAAAACTTTCCATTTTCTTTTATGGAAACCCACTATCTCCATTATTAATATTTTAATCTCTCTCTTTCATACTTTTTCAATTCTCTTTCTTACTTTTTACTATACACTTACTACTTTATCTATATAAACCCATTTTTTACTCAAATTTCTTAAAATTTGTGCAAAAACAAAATGGAAAGAAATTGGTGGAATGAAGGGAGTATAAAGTAATATCTCGAGCAGGAGAAATTATCCGAACAAGTGTAAATATAATAAATTCGAACGTACATATACATAACTAGCTACCAGACGAAGGTGGGAAATTTTGACGAAGGACATGAATCGCCCCATCTCAGAATCAAGGCGCTCGTTCTCCTCCATTCGTTCTCTGTCGCGGCGCTCCATCTCGTCCCTTTGTTGCTCAATCTCTTGAGTTAGCCGAGCAACTGCTTGTTCCGGACGCATTTGCACCATTTCAGAGACCGTCACGTGTGTAAACCGGACGTCTAGACTGCTGGGATGATGATGAGGAGCACCCCGGACTAGCCAAGCTCAAACCGAGGCTCCCGAGTCCATATATTCGTCCTTTGCTGTCCGGTTTGTTGACCTCTAGGAAGATGTTGTCAACTTGTTCAGTTGACAACACATCACCCGTCTCATCCTCCTGCCTCGCCACCTGAGCATCAACCTCAGCCTGAAATAGTAAATAGCAGATATCATGATCGCCATTCTTTTCAAAATAACTTGTAATAGTGTACAAATATGAAATTTAAGCAACATAAACATACCGCAATAGACGAGGCCCGGCAGTCGGTCCATACCCCACCCTTCTGCTTGGCCTTCTTGAAGATGTCATACTTGGATGTGACCTCCCTCCGTGCGATCTGAACAACATATATAGTCAACAATTTATCATCTCACAATTAAGTAATCAGAGACACAATACATACACGTAATGCTAGATTAAAAAAAAACATATATATACATACCGATTGGTAATAATCAGTGACAGTAGATCGCCTCCCAAGGTGGTGAACGGCCCTCCCTGCCGCATCATACTGAGACGCCCGGTTCTGTCTGTTGATGTAGTCAATCCCGGACATCGATTCGGCCGATGAGCATCCCAAAGGGCCCACTCCTCTGCATCAACCTGTGGAGGCATTGTGCCACCCCGATCCCGAATGGCCTTCCAAGTACAGACCATATTCCTGTACAGTTTAGATCCCACAGTCTTGTAAACACGCCAGATCTGTGGGATCAACCTGCTGGGAATGAAGTACTCATTCTACATTCCCAATTTCATACAACATCCAAAGTCAATACATACATATATAACGTCACCATGTTACATCAATTTAATAAGATACAACAACATCACAAATATGGTGACTAACATATCACCCAAACAAAGTGGCTAACATACCACCCAAACAAAGTGGCTAACATACCACTCACATTGTCCTAAATTTTACTAACACAATGGTGACTAACATATCACCCAAACAAAGTGGCTAACATACCACTCACATATAGTGGCTAACATACCACTCACATTGTCCTAAATTTTACTAACACAATGGTGACTAACATATCACCCAAACAAAGTGGCTAACATACCACTCACATATAGTGGCTAACATACCATTCACATTGTACTAAATTTTACTAACAGAATGGTGACTAACATATCACCCAAATAAAGTGGCTAACATACCACTCACATACAGTGGCTAACATACCACTCATATTAAAACGATTATAATTACAAACAAAGGAATGTCATATTTTAACTTAACCTCAGCTCATCGAAGTACTCGGCCCTCATGCGGTCTGAGATGTGAGACCAACACTCACCACCCTGCCCTGGTGGCTCTCCCCTGCTCCGGAAGATGTCACCTAGTTTGTTGTGGACCTCCCGAGGCCATAAACTGTTGTCAATGTATAAGATACAAGAAACAAATATATATTACTTTAGTACAACAATTTATACTTGTCAACTATCATAAGTTATGTTTTACATATTTAAGAAGAATGTATAATACTTACTTGGCAGGACCAGCAGGAAAAATCACAGGATCGGATTTGAGATTGCAAATGCAATGAAACCTTCAACCCCTTTCAGAAAACTCGATTGAACTCTGCCATTTAGAGTACGACAATACATCCATGAACGATCGGTATTCATTGAATAATTAGATAATAACTTGACACATTTGAATTCATTAGATCGAGGTTTATCATTTACGATAATAAATCAATTTCAATCAATTGCTACGTAATATAAGTTATATTAGCTTCAACATCAATTGTTACGGCATTACATAATATAAGTTACATTAGCTTCAATTTTACCATAATGTTTGGTTTCATAAATCAACTAATGATTACTAGTTATACAAGCCTAGAGACAAAACGGATTATCAAATGATTCTTTCTCTTGCAGCCCCCTCCTCATCACTTGTGACGCTCCGTACCACAGAACTTGCATTCCAACAGATCTACATCCTCCTCCCAATACACCATGCACATGTTCCGACAACCAAAAACGTACTCAATAGGCGGCCCCAAACCCCGCCTCTCCCTCCATTGGAGGTATGCCATGGACGGTGCTTCCTCACCGTGATGAATCCATACATGATACTCAGGCATGAATCCATAACGTCGCAAGTGCTCGAATACTGCTGTAGGAGTCATAAATTGCTTGTTTCTGTAGGTTTTCAATGTGCAAGGACACTTTATCAAACCCCAGGTTACCTGGACGTCCCATGGCAAACGAGATGAAACCTTTAACCCTTCTACAAAACTCCTAGAAACTTTGCCATTTACCGCATGCGATATACATCCATGAACGGTCGGAATTCATTGTATACTTTTTTAACCTGTTCCAATTGATTAGATCGTATTTAATAAATTAGATCGATTCCAATTCGGATAAGAAGATTGTAGAGATTAATTGTTAATTATTATACGTTCCTTATAAATTAATTATTAAGTGTTCGATATGTTACAAAATTTATTAAGTGTTTTACTACTACGAGTTATAAATTATAAATTACACGTTAATATAATCAACATATTATCCGTCGCTCAAAACACTTAACTACATCCTCGTAATTTAGTACATATACGAATTTATCAAATCAACTCCAACTACTACTTACATACATATCAAATTAACTAAACTAACTACATACATACTTAACATACATATCAAATTAACTAAACGAACTAAACCAACTACATACATACTTAATTAACATACATACTTCACTACATACATACTTATCGAATTAACATACATACATATTGAATTACTACATACATTCATATCAAATTAACTAAACTAACTATCAAATTACATATACAAATCAAATTAATCAAATTACATATAATTGATCAAATTAACTAAACAAGCTACTACATATTTCATATAAACATACAATTGAGAATTAGTAGTCAAAAATTAAAAAAATTCCAAATTTCAAAAAGTTAGGGTTTAACCAAAATACCGTTGATTCCGAAGAAAATAGCAGATGAAATTTGAAATTGATGGAAGAAACGAGCTCCTCGTCCAACGATCTTCGAATTGACACCAAGACTGGCAAGAATCGTCAACAATTGGCCGGATTTGACGGAGGAGAATCGAAGAAAAACGGAGAAGAAAGGAAGAAGCAGAAGATCAAAAATGGCTTCTGCTTCTTCTGTCTAAAACCCCTCTGGGCCGACGGATACGTATCTGTCGGCCCAGAGCGATCCGTCGCAACAGGAGCGACGGATAGTTATCCGTCGCCCAGTAGCGACGGATACTTTATCCGTCGGACGCATTTTTTTTTAATTTTAAATATAAATATTAACGACGGATAAATTATCCGTCGTTAATATTTATTTATTTTTTAAGTCAAAGTATGGGCGACGGATTAATAAAATCCGTCGCCCATATAGCGACGGATAACTTTTATCCGTCGCTAAGGGTAGCGATGGATTTAATCCGTCGCTACCCTTAGCGATTCGTCGCTATAAGGGCGACGGATAAAATCCGTCACCCCTTTCCGTCGTTTTTTTCCTGTTTTCTTGTAGTGAGCCCGTAGAGAAGAGAACCCTTATACCTCATCCTACCGATCGAATCTTATACATAAAGAAAAGTAAATTGAAAGTCTTCACATGTAAAATGATGTTGATAGACATGTAAAGATCAACACACCACCAATTAGCTCATGTGTATCTGTTCTATCTTTTAAGCTTCATTGAACAATGTAATATTGATTACTTGAGTCCGATAAAATGATTGGATTCATTTCACTATATTAAATTTAAAACTAAAAATTTGGAATCATGTACTATCAAATATATAACCTTAAATGGATTTCATAAATACCTTTAAATGTAAAAAAGATAAATTTGTCATGCCTCAACAAATTGGGAAGCATACAGAAGACGGGCATTATAATTATCTCAAGTATTTAAAACATGCAAACCCATTCTTATATATAGAAGTTTGGTGATCTTCGATTTGGCCAGTGGTTGAATCGGAGTTCCTAGCTAATTGTACGGTTGATTAATCAAGTAAGAATTTTTAATTTTCCTTCTTTTTTAATATATAAAAAAACCGTTATGGCTTTATAATGTAGTAGTATATAGTGCTGCCATATTTTCTTTATAATAGTGAGAGATCTCTATAAAGATTTAAATTATAATTAAAGTTCATATACATCATCATCTTACTCACTTGTATTATACTACTACTCACATTTCGTCAATGATAACAATTACTTGGCTAATCTACGTGATGGTGAAGAACGAACACGTGCTCTAGGTTACTCTCACTTATCCCACTCGTGCAGTGTAAACTTTGACTCCGCATTTTCCGCATCAACCTCTGCCATTTAAGAATCATAAATAAAGGGTATTCCTCCCGTATCCAAGTCAAATATGTACCGAATAATATTGTGCAACCACTCCAACCTCATCTGATGGAGCCTACTTCCATAATACAATTCATTTTTAACCACAGATTTTTTGTCCCACGTGTACTTTTTCACTCAATTAATATATCAAACTCATTCTTAACCACATACTTTTGGGGGACCACACATTTTTCTTAAAAAGCATCAAATTTATCTTAATCCATATCAAATAAAAAAATAACAACTCGAGAAGAATATGCGTAGAGTTGTATTTAAGTGCACCATTATAGTAGATAGTATTATTGTTAGCCGACTTTATGAAAACATGCGAGTGATAAAGTCGTAAAGATTTAGATGAATTCATCTTGGCACGACGAATTTAAATATATATTTAAAATATTTTTCGGATTTTTGTATATAAATTTATATGAGATTTAATAAAAATATATATGCAACCAACATACAAAAAATAAACAGTGAAAGATGTTGATACAGAAATATGTCCAAGGCGTCAAAGGCATTCTAAGCTCTCCGCACACTATAGTTCCACAACTATCTTCTACTAAGATACTTGGAAACTAGGGGGACATATGTTGATACAAGAATATGTTCATGACGTCCTAACTGCTCTATCGGACTACTGTTCTAAGCAGGACGTTCTAATCGCTCTATCGGATTACAGTCCTAAGCGGGACGTCCTAACCCAACCAACCTATTGGGCCATAGGTCTATCAAGACATTGGGCCATGGGCCTAATAGAGCATTGTTGGCGCAATCTGGGACGTACACTTGGCGCGATCTTGTGAGTCCTCCCTTTCTCAAGGGAAACCTATAAATAATGCATATCCTCATAATGCAAAGTAAGTCAAGCCTTCTTCCTAGACTCTTACCTTCTCAACTATTATACAGAGTAGATCTTCAGTCTCTCTTGAGCAAAGTCTCAGACCGGTTTGACGCTTAGCAAGCCGGGTCCTAACCCCCCTCCAAATCACTTGTGCAGGTTCTTACCGAGCTTAGGATCTCAGGCTCTCACAAGTTGGCTCTTACGCAGTACGGAGCTTCTTACTTAAGGATACCTTGGTCATTACCTGTGGGTTAGAATAATCTCTAAGTGGTTGGGGGACTTTTACCCTCAACATTTTGGCGACGTCTGTGGGAATCTTTACAAAAAGTTCCGTTCTCTTCAGTAATGGCAAGAACAAGAAGTCCGTAAGAACCAATGCTAATGCGGTTGGGATGCCCGCCCCAAGTTAAAGAGGCAGAACTCCCACTCGGAGAGGAAGAGTGGCAAGAGCCACTTCAAGAAACACAATGGACTGCCTAAGTGATGGCCGCACTGCTAGTCTCTCTTCGGAGGAGGAAAGAGCCGCTGATCCTCCAATTAGAACTCAAGCATTCGGAGTTGAAGGACAAGTTCCTCCGTCAGGAACACATGACCCTCCTCCCGAAAGAAACTTCACTCTCCCAAACGGGCATGTCATTCGCCCAAGTGAGTTTGGGATGAGCGAGAACCGGTTTGGCCTCTTACTCAATACTATTCAAGGATGCTTTGGTTCTAACAATGTTTAGGCTCCTCAAGCTACTCCACCCTTGGCGGTTCCTAGGCAAGCTGAGTCGGCTCAATCTAGAAATGAACACCACTCCATTTCGAAAAGATTAGGAGAACAAGTTCAACAGGAAGATCATCGCAACCTTCTTAATAGGAGAACAGTAGCGTCCCGAGGCCAACACAAAAGAAGTCCGGTCAGGCCTAGGACCGATGAACTAGGTCCTAGTCGCTTTCTCGCCCCTCAGCATAGAGTAAGGGATCCCGGTGGTTCAAATTGAGGATCTTCCTCCGGATGTAGTAATCAATCCAAGGACTGGTGAGAGTCTCGCCACTGAAGAGATCTACCTCCAACAGAAGGCCTTAGAAGCTCAAAACGCTACTCTGGAAAAAAATGGTAAAGGCTCATGAGAAATACTACGATGATACTTGTCCCGAGGGTCATCTGACTAAGTATGAGAGTCGGCTGGAGTCCAATGGTCTGAATGATAACATGAAGGCTCTTACCTTCGCAACCACTCTTACCCGATGACTCCATCGAGTCTTAGATGGACATCATCACGCTCTTCCCAAAAAGGTTTGAGAAGGCAAAAGAAGATGAGGTCAGTGGAGCACTTAGCAAAAATCATCCAAGGAAGGCAGGATAGGACCACGCCCTAGGGACAATCCTCGGACCACGTCCTAGGCACCATATCCTAGGCTCCCTAAGGCCAGATAAGGTCGGACCATCTCCTCAGAGTCGGTCCTCACACTCGCCTCGGACCCGGTTCTTACCATCTCCTCGGAGGAGGTCCTCACCATCTCCTCGGAGTCGGTCCTCACCGTCGTCTCGGACCCGGTTCTTACCATCTCCTCGGAGTAGGTCCTCACCATCTCCTCGGAGCCGGTCCTCACCGTCGCCTCGGACCCGGTTCTTACCATCTCCTCGGAGCAGGTCCTCACCATCTCCTCGAAGTCGGTCCTCACCGTCGCCTGGACCCGGTTCTTACCATCTCCTCGGAGCAGGTCCTCACCATCTCCTCGGAGTCGGTCCTCACCATTGCCTCGGACCCGGTTCTCACCATCTCCTTGGAGCAGGTTCTTACCATCTCCTCGGAGTAGGTCCTCACCATCTCCTCAGAGCCGGTCCTCACAGTCGCCTCGGACCCGGTTCTTACCATCTCCTCGCAGTCGGTCCTCACCGTTGCCTCAGACCCAGTTCTTACCATCTCCTCGGAGCAGGTCCTCACCATCTCCTCGGAGTCGGTCCTCATCGTCGCCTCGGACCCGATTTTTACCATCTCCTCGGAGTAGGTCCTCACCATCTCCTCGGAGCCGGTCCTCACCGTCGCCTCGGACCCGGTTCTTACCATCTCCTCGGAGCAGGTCCTCACCAGATCCGAAATTTCAACACATCTCGGAACAGTTTACCTGGGACAGTGGCTTTGGACTGAATAGTCTACTGTAGGAAATTCGGACCTATAGCAGATTCGAATCTGACTCCTACCTCAAAACTCACTAATTCGAGCAGCAGCTAAAAGTGCCTCGGACTACGCGGCTTCGGACTTGAACGACGAAGAGGAGCTCCGGACAGCACAAGCTCCGAGCTTAATGGCCCAGAAAAGCTGAACTCGAACAAAATAAAGAATCCGGAACTGAAGCTATGAACAGTACGAAACCTCGAATAAAGAATAAGCAAGTTTAACAAGAGCCCATTCTGGTCAAACTGAGATTCAGAGCAAACAAAATGCTGCTTCGAACTAAAGGTGATAAAGCATCAGTTCCGAACTAAAAATAGAGAAGAAGCTCGGATTGAGCACGACCGGAACAGTAGAATCCGTATCTTGGCATCGGACAAAATCCACGAAGTCCAAGTATAAAAGCATCAAGATCCGGATAATAGAAAAGACGGAGGAGCAGACAGACAACAGTCGTCTCAAGTTGTAAGCAGCAAACCCGTACTAACATCGATCCGAATCTCGGAACTAAGAACAACATCGGGACGGAACTCCACAAAATAAGTCGGAGAAGACAGCAAGGTTGATATACAAACTTGTCCCTTTCTCCGCCCCTCACCTTTGCTCCTCGCCTCCGCCTCAAGTCTTTGGGTGGTGGAGAGCGGGTGAATAGTGAGACCGCAAGCTCGAGCAAGAAAAATCAGATCCGGACTATATCCCCTTGACCAGGAATTGCAAATCCGAAATACGAGCACGACGGTTGTTGAATTTAGTCCGAGTTGATCCAAAACCATGACCAGATCCAGAACTTGAGCACGGTGAACAACGGGCTCGGACTAGAACAGAGCCCGAAGTCACTAACATATCAAAGATTTCAACGGACGCAAACAGGAGCAGAGCATTGCTTCGGTACTATGGTAGATCCGAATCGGTTGCACAATTTCGTCAAAATAAGATTGTCGCCTCAAACAACAAGAACAATAGCTTCGGACTGCACTTTGGACCGGGGAGCTTGAACAAGAAGAGACAAACAGCTTCCATTTCGGATTAAAAGCATTTCGGAAAAGTACACCCAGAAAAGAAAGGCGCTCCAGACGATAAGCAAACTGGACGGACAATAAGTAAACACTTATCACAGAAATTACACAAAGCAATTGCAGAGATTGACTCGAGCTTTGAATGTTGGTGCTCTAAACTTAGAAATAAAAGCAGATCCGGATCGGTGGACTCTAACCTTGAAACTCGCAAACTCGCAGCAAAGAACAAATATTTCCATTTACAAGAGTTCTTGACCGCACAAATGGCTATGAAAATATCAATACGGAACCACCGTCAACCTCATATCGATGGAAATTACTTCACCGGAACAGAAATCGAATTCGGAACTCCAAGTTGCAATCTCGGACTAAGACCCACCTCGGAATGGAACAGATCCGGACCGGAGTTAAATTGCTGAAAGCTTATCTCCTTCTTTGCCTCTCACCTCTTGCTACACCTCGAGTCTCAGCTCCCACCTCCCTCTCCGTCAAGCCAATCAATCCGGGAAGTGGAGGCGGTGGTTTTAAGACTCGCCTCGGAACTCAGCAAAACTCGAACAAAACAATGGAGTAACCGGAACTGCAGCTGAGAATAGGAATCTCGAACTTGAATAGATCCGGAGCCAATCCGCTTCGGACGGTAACAGAGAGCGGGCTCGGACATAAACAAGAGAGTTTGGAGGACTCAAAGCCCGAACAAATCTCGCAACCGGAACACAACTCAAATTTGGAAATCCGAGTAGAAACTTCGGACTGAGACCCGCCTCAGAACGGAACTCAGCTTCCAACTAAAGCATAAGGTCGGATTTAAACAAATCAATCGAATAGAGACAAGAAGCAGATTCGGAACTTGAAAGCTCGAAATGGAGCTAAGGCAACTGTAAATCAACACTAGTCACACTATTGGAAAGAGAGGAGAGTTCAAGAAGAAAGAATAATAAGTGGCTAAACTAGCTACTGCCTTCTTTTCCTCTAACCCACGTGATTCTGCAGCTAGAGTGCAAGCCTACTGTGCAAGATTGGTCCACTCATCGGCCCATATTGACATTTGGAAAATTTCATATACTCTATGCAAATGGAAGAATACATTTAAATAGGAAGGCAAAGAAGTACACCACTATATGCCAAATCAAGTTAGGTAGGCCTAACCTTGAACAAAGGCCCTTCCACACTCCGCATCATGACATCCGGTGCAACGCCAACCGAGCCCGGCATATCATTTTTGGCTTAAAAAAATAAAAAAATCGAAGTCCGGATCCGACATCCGAGCAACAAAAATTTTCAAAGTCCTAAGCCTTCACGTTTAACCCTATCTCGCTTATAAATACCTCTTTTCCTACAGTCCGAGACGAATTCAAAAAGAAATGGAAGTTATAGGGGAAAAACAGGAGAGGACACGGACAAGGAAAATTTTCAAAGCTCACAAGATCAATTGCACAAAGAAGCTCCCCGGACGCTATAGTTCCACAACTGTCTTCTACTAAGATACTTGGAAAGTAGGGGGACATATGTTGATACAGAAATATATCCAAGGCGTCAAAGGCATTCTAAGCTCCCCGCACACTATAGTTCCACAACTATCTTCTACTAAGATACTTGGAAACTAGGTGGACATATGTTGATGCAAGAATATGTCCATGACGTCCTAACTGCTCTATCAGACTACTGTTCTAAGCAGGACGTCCTAACCACTCTATCGGACTACAGTCCTAAGCGGGACGTCCTAACCCAACCAACCTATTGGGCCATAGGCCTATCAAGACATTGGGCCATGGGCCTAATAGAGCATTGTTGGCGCAATCTGGGGCGTACACTTGGCGCGATCTTGTGAGTCCTCCATTTCTCAAGGGAAACTTATAAATATGGCATATCCTCATAATGCAAAGTAAGTCAAGCCTTCTTCCTAGACTCTTACCTTCTCAACTATTATACATAGTAGATCTTCAGTCTCTCTTGAGTAAAGTCTCAGACCGGTTTGACGCTTCGGGTAACCCCCCTCCAAGTCACTTGTGCAGGTTCTTACCGAGCTTAGGATCTCAGGCTCTCACAAGTTGGCTCTTACGCAGTACGGAGCTTCTTACTTAAGGATACCTTGGGGTAGAATAATCTCTAAGTGGTTGGGGGACTTTAACCCTCAACAAAAGATATACTGGCTGAAAATGAAACTAACTCCACAAAATTCCCGTGGCGATGCCACTATATAGTTTACGTTTAATAATAAATAGAAATGGGTGGACAAAATAAATTAATCGAGGCAACCCCTGGGGTGGTATGTGCTCCCCCACATAACGATCTTGGTGTGGATAATACAAATCTATCAAACCAACATCATTATAAGAAAATCCAACTGATAATTTATATGCTAAAACGTTAGCCTCCCGTTTGACTAGCTGGCAAAATTTAATTCTCCATCAAATACCTGAATTTATTTGAAAAGTGAAACAAAGGGACAATGCTAAAATTTGTCGATTTAAGATATTTAATCACTTTCAATTACTACATGTTGCCACTCAAAATCTTGAACAGATATAGTTTTAAATTTGGCTGACCAACCTTCCGCATTTTCAACAAGCTAGACATAAATTTTTGTCACCAAGCAATAACATTGCCCTCATAATCCCTAGCAACAACACTAATACGCTCCCCTATTCGGCCTATGCTCAACCGTATCAAAATTTTATGTAGGATGGCTGGAATTTGAATGAATCTGGTGGGATTCAGCCCACCAGCTTTATATTATCTTATTTAATTAATTTATATTTTTATTTTAGTGAATAAAATAATTTATTTAATTAATAATAATAATCTAGATTGGTGTCTATAGATTCGTCTTGTCACGGTGAATTCAAATATATGTTCAAAATATTTTTCGGAGTTTTGTAGATAAATTTATATGACATTTAATAAAAACTATATACGCAGCCAACATACAAAAACAAAAACAAAAAAAACAGCGAAAGATATACTGGTTTAAAATGCAACTAATTCCACAAAATTTCACATAGGATTGAATTAATTTAATAAATACTCTATTTTTAAATTTTCATCATTTCATTTTATCTTATTTAATAAATTTATATTTTATTTTAATGAATAAAATAATTTATTTAATTAATTCTCCCTCAGTTCCAAAGAAAACTTTCCATTTTGACTTTGAACGGTCAACTGACTTCAACTTTTATCACAAATTACTCTTGAATATAATAGTAAATAATTCAATAAAAATCATATAATGAAAATTTAATTTTATTTACTATTATAGTTCAAGAGTAATTTGTGGTCAAAGTCGAAGATAATTGACCGCAGAATAGTAAAATGAAAAGTTTTCTTTGGAACGGATGGAGTACTATTCAAGATTGGTGTCTATGGATTTGTCTTGTCACGACGAATTCAAATATATTTTCAAAATATTTTTCGGATTTTTGTAGATAAAGTTATATGAGATTGAATAAAAACTATATATGTAGTTAACATACAAAAAATAATAATTAAATATATATATATTGGCTAAAATACAACTAATTGCATGTAATTTCACGTAGGACTGAATTAATCTGGTGAGGTTTAGACCCATATGCTTTATATAATATATGGATGGATGGATATGGATGGATTTGGTCAAATGGTTATATAAAACTATTCAGCTTACATTACGACCCAAACATTAACTGAACGACGTATCACTATGAGCCCGCATTCTTGCTCTTGAAGTAATCTCCATGTGATATACTATGAGCCCTCATTCGTCACACATCCGAATATGGCCCCAAACCAAAAACGTTTAATTTTTGTTTTTCTAGATAGATTTATTAAAATAAATGTGCAACTTGGTATAATTAAATAGTTCAATCCATACAGAAAAGTAGGTGCATTTACTAGCATGACATCAATCTTAGTAAGTCAATATGTAAATCCATACTGAAAACATGTAAAGTGTAGACTTAAAATTTTATAATCACGTAATGAGGAATATATATCTAGTCGTCTAGAGGAATATACATCAATCTAGTTGTATGCGACCCAAGCTTATATGCATGTATTGACCCAAATTAGACTATACTAAATGTTGACTGAGATTTTCTCTATTACATTAAAAACTTTCTAAGGAGTAAGGAGTGTCATTATCTTAACTTAAGAAACAATCACAAAATATTAGGTTGTGGCGTTTTATAAGTTATTATACTCATGAAGTTGAAAGTGTGTGTAGTGTGATAGAGTATAAGAGATAATACTTCCTCCGTCCTGCCTAGTGCTCTCAGTGGGTAGGTCCGGACCCTATCCTTACCCTGATCCTACCTGGAACCTTTCACTTAATAGGGTATAGGTCCCGATCCGGACCTGGAACTTCATACTAGAACCCAGAGTGAATTTTAGGTCGAGTCGGGTATAGACCAGTTCAGACCTTTTTTTTATTTTATTTTTTTAACTTATTTGCAAAATTAAAATCCAAGCACAAACACAAATATTATTTTGCAGACTATTTGGCATAAGATTTTAGGGCTTGACTAATTACAGTACTACATCGCACAGTACTAGCGTTAGTACACCATGTAAAATTGAACAAATGACATAATATAGCAATTACAAATTTATTTGTTAACAATTTTAATAACTTATACAATTTTATAAATACAAATATACATAATTACAAAAACCACCCCTCCCAAATAATCTCTTTATATTTTAAACCTCAAATTAATTCTTCTTCTAAAAAAATCACCACCACCTTCTCATCCCTACTGCAATTATCACCACCACCACAAACCACTACCACAGTCACCGGAGCTCCGATGGACCAATTTTTCAAGTGACAAGGAAATCTTCCACCACCAACGTCTTTTCCCTTTCTTCCATGGCTGCCATGGCATGGAAGCTCTTTGAGCTCCTTGGCAGCCATGGCCATGGAAGCTCGATGGCTTCCATCCATGGCAGCCGACCGAAGCTCCGGTCAAATAAAAAAAAAGTTAACTTTTTTAAGGAAAATAAAATTGGTGCTTTTGTGAATTTTTTATGACGAGGGGTTGATTTGATATTGGTTTTTATTATATTTTGTTAAGTTTAAAGTCTAAGGGATGTTCAACGTAATAATATTTTTAAATATTAAGCGACGTAGTGCGACAGTGCGACGTCTAGTTGCATTAATAAAAAATGAAGGGTTTAGATTAAATTTAGAATTGATCCAGTGGTTTAGATCATAGTACTAATGTTAGTACAATGAGACAATACTAAAGTTAACCATCCCTAAGATTTTAATATAGTTTTAGTAACTCGATTTTATGTAAGTGGAACAGTGAATTAACATAGTGTTTAGTTGTATGACAAACATGAAAACTGATGAATAATATGACCTAAAGGAGTTTTTAGTTGCTTGCCAAACCGTCAATTAGAATTTCAAAAGGGACGGGTTCTAATAGACCGAACAACACCCGTTTAATATAATGGTGTTTGGGTCGGCCTATGTACATTTTTTTCCATTTTTTCATCGAAATATGTAAACACATTGTGTTAGTAAAACTAACAGAGAAATGAAATTATACCAAAACTTTGGATGGGGCCACCCAAATTTATTTTTTGTGAAATATTTTTTTTTACATTTGAGACTCATTTTCCCATTTATGTTTAGGATCTAGACCCTATTAAACATTCAGAGGGTAAGGGTGTGTGTAAGATCTAATTTTAAAAGTGTAGGGTCTGGACCCGTAAATTCTAAGATTGACATGATGTTGGATACTCGACAAACTCCGCCACCTTCTGATATTTAAATCCTAATATATCAAACTTATCATGTCTGAATCTTCGGATGTTTAGATACTTTTATATCGAAATTATTTTGTCTCCATCTTCAGACGGTCAGATACTTTGATCTATGGACCTTATTTTGTATTGAACCTATGTTTGACATTTTGGATAACTAAGTATGATACTTGCATCTTCATTGTATAAACAATTTATATTATTTGATTTGAGTGGGCTTAGATGTTTATAGAATTAACAGGTGCATTTTTTTGAAATATAATAATTAAGAACAGATATATTTAAACAGTTAAAATTCCGTCACTAATTATGTCACCACGAAAAATCAATTCTTCCTTAAAATTAAATTTCCATCACTAATTTCATACAGTGGCGGAGCCAGAAATTCATGTCAAGTAAGGCACAATGAAAACAAATTTTTTTAACTATATATATGTAAAATTTTGAAAGATTTAAATCACAAAAAATTCTCACACACACATATAAATTAATTGTTGCCTATTTTCATAAGCAGGATATTTATATACTCCCTCTGTTCTGTCTAAAACGAGAAGGTTAGTACAATTTTTTTTTCAAAAAATGATGAAAAACGCTCTCGACCTAACAAAATCAAATTATTTTTGTTATTATGGTAAGTAGCAGTTTATATATTTTTTGAATATTTATTATTTTAAATCATTTTTTCAAAAAGATAGTAGTAAATGTTCATTTTCGAGCAACACGTAGATCGGTCATCGGTAGATATATTACAATATGTTTTTGTAACGAGGGAAATTAATTTTGTTGAAGGAGAAATCATCTTAAAAAGAAAAAAGAAACAATGCCTAATAAGTAAACAAGTAGAATAGTTAAAGAAATAATACCGTACATGTCCAATCCAAAAATAAATAAAAAGGGTGTAAAGAAAGAAAAGATGAAAAAGTTGTATAAGATGGTAGATTGAAGATGAAAAATAAATGGTGGGAAAAAATTAAAACTAGTAATGGAGATCTAATACTAGTAGGCCTTTGCTACCAAAATTTCAGGTGAGGCATTTGCCTCACCTTGCCATATCCTGGCTCCGCCAGTGATTCCATATATAGCTAAACGTAGTGATTGAATAATAGTCCGTCGCTAATATTACATTCATTTTTATAATCTGAAAATAAATCCGTCGCTACGTTCATCACTGGATAGCGACGAAATAAAATTGTCACTAGATAGCGATTGAAAATTCCTTCGCTAAATAGTCATTTTGCTAACCGTCTACAAGCTGGTTCGACCGAAATGGGCGTCACAAATTTCGTCTCGATGTCCGTTGATGCTGTTAGGGATAGACAAATATTTTGTTGCTGTTCAGAGACGGACGTAAAATTCTGTTGCTATTTGCTTGCGACGAGGTATTTTGAGACGGCATCGATCCAGTCACCAATTCCAACTCTCGAGCTATTTCCGTCACTATCACCGTCGCTATTTCACAAATTTCTTATAGTGTAAATGAGTACGGGTGGGGTATGGAACCAAGTTTTTTCAATTTTATCATGAAAAATTTTCATTGTCCCACTCAAAGCTTTACCTTGCTTTCCATTTTTGGCAATCAAAAGGTATACTTCACTTTACTACTACCCTCTCAATATACATTTATTTACAACTTTAACAATTCACTATCTCTTTTACATTCATTCTTTATTTAAATAATAACCAAATTTACACTTTATTAACCCAATATTATTTTTTATTATTATTTCATTCAAACCTTTTAATTTTTATTATTTTTGTAGACCACGAATATAAATGGAAACATTGAACGGAATGGAGAAAGTAGATAGTACTTATTGGTGGCAAACGAATCCTCACCTTCTTTGACTCTTGATTGTATGTCTACTTGGAGTGCAGACCAGTCCAAGGCTTCAGGCGCAGGAAGCCCGATTGTACAACCCCAGTAGGCGAGCCCAATTTAATACAAAAATGTTTTAAACGAATTATTCAATTGCAGCAGAAAGAACACTTTCTTAGTCTCTTCTTTTCCAGTGAGCATCAAAGACTCACTGATCTTTTGTCTCTTCATTTAGTGTCTATTTCTTCTGTAAAATCCATAATTATTCTCTAAACCTTCGAAGTACGCTAGAAGAATTACTCTTTTCAATTATTTTTTCTAGTTATTTGTAATAATGTATTAAGAACACGTCAATAGGCCATGTCATGTAATTTAATACTACAAGTTATACGTCCAAAATATTACTTGACCAAACTTTAAAATATTTACACTGGTTAACTATTAAAAATTACTTAGATGAAATTATAAGTAAAAAATATTCAAATAAAAATAATAATAATCATATAATAATACTGTTGATACGTACATGTGTCCAATCCGTTAAGGGCGCCATAGAGCGTGTCCTAAAGCGCATCAAGGCTGAGATAGCCTATTCATTGCTAGTCTGACCTTCGAATGGTCCGACATAAAGGAAACCATCTCAGGTCAACTAGTATCTACAAGTCAGCACGCCATTTCAGCTAGGTCCGACCAAGCTAAATGGATGACTTCCGAACCTGACAAAAGGTCACATGGTCCTTCCAAGTACCACAAACTGTCAGTCCTAAGATGCTAAACGGACCAGACGAGAGAATCTCGGACGTCATCATCACAGTAAGACCAAACATATATAACAGAACCAATGTGATACTTCTGTGGAACTCTAGGTCCGGACACCTTGAGTTGCCTAAGGCCAGATCAACCAAGCATACAGATCTGTTCGAGTAACTTACACGGACCCAACATGCGAAGATCTCTCGGAGGAAAGGTCCAGACTACCCTCCCAGACCCACTGATTAGTATTGGATTACTGTTCACTAATGGGCCATGGGCCAAAGGTAGCATTGGTGTCCAAATCTGAAGCATACACTTGGCATCATCTTGTGATCAATCTCATAAGATATGATAACTATAAATATAGCACAAGGTCCAAGACCTTAAAGTAAGCGATATCAAAGTGAGGATCCCATAGTGATAAACACTCTTGATTTCATAACCTTCCTCATAACTATTACATTGAGAGCTTCCAACTCTCTCTTGAGTAAAGTCTCTTACCGGATTGACATAGGCAATCCGGGTAATCCATTCTAACCCCCCCCCCCCACTTAGTCCTTTCAGGTACTCAAGCTCGGACCAGTCTTGCTTCGGACTTCAAGTAGGAGGCGGATCCTAGATTAGGTTACTTGTAATAGTTTAGTTAGTGCTCGAGGTTTTACCCTCAACATTTTGGCGCCGTCTGTGGAAATCTTTACAAAAAGTTTTCGTGTTTGAGTTAAGCTGATGGCAAGAACAAGACGGACAGCGCGGACTAGAGGTGTTATTCGGGCCGGGCTCGGGCTGATCCTGGCTGCTAAAGCCCGCTCCATTTCACGGGCCGGGTCGGGCCGGTTCACCCTTTTATCTAGTCCGGTCCGGGCCGGTTAATTTTGTCAGGCACAAGGCCCGGCACGGCCCACAACCCACATTGTTCACGGGCCGTGCCGAACAACCCCTGTTTAAAAAAAATAAATAAATAAAAATCTTGGCTGAAGGAACATGATTTGTTCAACACAACTCTAGTCAATAATTACATACTTACATGACCAAGATTTTCAAGAAAAAGTGCACATCAACTACTAGTCTACTACTGTGAGAAACAGAAATACAGAAACAGAATTCCAAGTTCCAACTTTATCAAGTTCAAGAGTCAAGACCAACAAAACTCATAAATCATAAATTCATAATGCATTAACTAAAGCTTGAAATTTTATTACAAAGAAGAAAATTACAAATCAATAGCAAAATAAGACTAGTACTCATTCATGAAAGTCGGCCAAGAAATCATGTTTATTCGATGTATCGATTGTGTTAGACGATATCTCCTCCTCGGGTACAAAATCCTCTTCAATATTATCAAAGTGACCCCTCATGAATATGTCATACTCATCGTCGCCCGCCTCCAATTTAATCTTAGCTTCCTTGGTTCGAGTTTCGGCATCAAGCATATCTTTCCACATGACACAAAGCGTATCGATTTTGGAGTTAATCGACTCCTTTTATCCGATAGAGTGCGTCCCGCCGCACTAAAACAACTTTCCGAAGCTACGGTGGACATTTGTTAAGCCAATAGATCACGGGCTATACGTCTCAATACGGGAAATGATTTTGCATCGTCTCTCCACCAATTAAGAACATTGAAACCGATTGTGTCGGGATATTGGTCTCCTCCAAAGAAATAGATCACTTCATTTACACTTGATTTGCTTGATGTTGTTGTTGTCGATTTTTGTCCAAGTAAAGAACCAAAGATCCCACGGCCTCGTTGATTGCTACTTTGTGATTCCAAAGTATCACCTACCGGTGTGTGCATCATCATTGTAAGCATCATATAATGTTTGAAACATCTTTTGAATTTTGTCTTTCTCGGCAAGCTCATCAAATGTTCTTCCGGTACCTATGTTGGTATAATACATCTTCAACAATTGAATGCACCCATCGATTTTGCATCGAGGATCTAAACAAGCGGTTAGTATAGCAATTTTTGGCACTAATGAAAAATATTTTAACCATTTTGCTAACATTCCTTCAATAACTTTGCCAAAAATTCATGGTTCTTTAAATTGGAAAATAACTTTGTAATATGAACCATATAGGCCAACATCAAATTTGAGGTAGGATAAAGTTGACCCGACATAACTTCGCTAACTTCTTTGAATTTTTGAAGGAGCGGACCAAGAACATCAACAACATAAAAATCATCCATTTTCAAATAATTATTTGTCGAGTCAACTTGATCATTTCCAACTACAAATTCCGAACAAGTTTCAATAATTTCACTTGCATAACTTCGGCATTCTTGCAACATTTGAAATGTGGAGTTCCACCTAATTTTGCAATCAAGATAGGGATAGCAATATTTTTTTCCATTGAGCACAACCAACTCCCTATAATTTTGAGTTCTTGTGGAACTAGAGGTAATATGCGACAAACAAGACCTAATCTTTTCAATAGAGCAAAGAATGTGACTTAAACCATCTTTCACACATAAATGAATAATATGACAAATGCATCAAACATGAAAAAGATTACCATCAAGAATTGGGTTAAGAGATGTTTTAAGCATACGTACCGCGGACAAATTGTTACTTGCATTATCAAAGGAAAATGACAAATACTTCTCTTTTAAATTCCAATTTGAAAGAGTTCTAAGTATTTGACTATGAATCTCTTGACCCGTGTGTGGATGTGGTAGTTCAACAAAGTCAATAATACGTTTTTGCATAATCCAATCATCATCAACCCAATGAGCAGTGACACACATATAACTTAGATTACACCTACCAGTCCACAAATCGGAAGTAAATGAAAACTTGCAAGACAAAGAATTAAAAACACCTTTTAAAATTCCACAATCTTCTTTAAATAAACGCATGCCATCATTGTAAAGAGTACTACGTGGAATTCTTTTCCATTGTGGTTGTAAAGCAGTTTGCACATAATTTTCATAAACAAGGTCTTCCGCAAAAGAAAAAGGGAGTTCTTTTTGGACCACATACCTTGCAGTGCATTCCCTAGCCCGCTTGTGACTGTATCGCCAATTCTCGACTTGACCAGCTGATGACCATTGCAAATGCTGTTGAGTCAATTCCTCGCCACCATCCTCCGCCCAACCTGGATGTTTAGCAAAATGGCGTGACAGTGTACCTGTGCCACTGCCATTTCTGTGAGTGAAAGTGTGCCTACAAAGACGACATTTTGCATTTCCTTCTCAAAATCTTTCTCAAACAATAACCAAACTTTACTAGTGAGTTTTCGTTTTCTGCCCGATTATAAAGGTGCATCACTAGGTTCAGCAGTGTCATCATCATCAGAAATATTAGTGGGTTCTTCTGATGCACTAGTACTGAACATGAAGTTTTCATACTCTCTACTTGTAAAATTCATTACTTGCCCATCAATAGTAGCCTTACAAACATTTTTTGAAGAAATTGATTTTGAAGATGAACTATTAGAAGTTTTTGATTTTTTCATTGTACTGAAATAAACCACCAAAATACAAAAAACGAAATGTAGACAATACATCTGGACAAAAAAAAAAAGATTCAGAAAAATCTCAAACACGAGTACACGACTAGAAAAAGAGAGCAGAGATTAAGAAAATATAAAAGATTTTCTAGTATGTCAAATTCAGAAATTAGAAGAGAGCAGAGATTAAGAAAAGAGAGTAGAAGATTAGAAGAAAATGTGTGATTGAGGAAGAAAAAACTCACTATTTATAGAGATGAGGAAGTCGATCGTTGGAGCAGCCATAAAGCGGAAAGAGACGTTGGACTAAAGAGACGTTGGATGAGGAAGAGACGTTGGAGGAGAGGAAAGGAGGCGCAGCGCGCAGGACGGCATGGAGAGGAAAAGGAGGCGCAGGCTGCCGTTAGTGTTAGGGGAAGTGAATTTGTGGATGTGGTGTGAGTTGGATTGGATAAGAAAGAAAAATAAAACCCTATTGGGCTTTGAAATGAAATTAGACTTATTGTATAGAGTATATGCTATAAATTCAAAACTAACATTTAGACGGAACGGTCTTTACCGGGCTAAACGGATCCGGCCTTACCGGTTCGCGGGCTTACACGGGCTCGGGCCGGTCCGTGCCGGGCTTGCGGTTTTAAGCGGTTACGGGCCGGGCCGGGCCTCCAAAACAAAGGCCCCTATGGCCCACATAAATTCAATGTACACGTGCCGGTCCGGGCCAAATATTAAACGGGCCGGGCCGGTTTTTAAGCGTGTCGGACTGTGCCGGGCTGTTCTGCGACCGACCCAGATAACACCTCTAGCGCGGACTAGTGTTGCAGGCGCAGGAACACCACCACCACGCCCACGGGGACGTCCGCCCACCCGTGGACGAAGAACCACTGTGGCTGGAGGGAACGCTGGAAGGAGATATCCTAGCGATGGGCGCACAGCCAGCCCGTCCTCAGATTAAGGAAGAGACGCTCCGCACAGGGGAGTCCGAGGTGTTCCTGACAATGTTGTGCCTGTGAGCCATGGAGAAGGGGCCGTACGAGCTTTTCCGGCAGAAGCTCAAGGCCCCACTACAGGTCAACAGTTCACTATGCCCGATGGTCGTACTGTCCGCAATAGTGACCTCGGACTAAGTGAGACCCAGTTTTATAGATTGCTCACAATCATCCAAGGATGCCTGGGGTCTAACAATGCCCATCCTCAGCAAGCCACTCCGCCAGTGGCTACTCCTGCTCAAGCAGAGCCTGCATTATCAAGAAATAGGCAATGTCCGATCCAACAGAGGTTAGGAAATCAGCCACCTCAAGAGGATTTGCAAAACCTTCTAGACCGGCGGGCATCTGCCTCTCAAGCTCGGGGTGAAGGGAGCCCAAACGGAAGGAGAGAGTATCAAGAAGGGGATAATAGGCATCCAGGAGTTCCGCGACAAGCACCTCTGAGAGACAGAGGTCAAGTAGCAGAAACTGTTCCAGTGGTCCGGATAGATGAACTCCCCGCAGATGTAGCTGTTCATCCGAGGACATGAGAGATCATGACTGCTGACGAGATCTACACTCAGCAGAAGGCTTTGGAGACCCAGATTCTGAATCTCGAACGCCTGGTAAAAGACCACGAGCAGATAACTACTAGTGCACCAAATCCCTTGTGCGATGACATCATGAGAGAGAAGGAAAGAAACAGAAACTCAGATCAGGTAATTCCGAGCTTGGAATACTACTATGGGGATGCTTGTCCCGTTGGTCACCTGACAAGGTACAACAGCAAGATGGATTCCAAGGGAATGAGCGACAATACAAAAGCCCTTACGTTCTCATCCACTCTCTTCGGAACGGCTATGGATTGGTACACCGCTTTGCCGAACAAGTCGATAAGGTCATATGCAGACCTTTCTTCCAAGTTCTTGGCACGATTTGGAAAATCAAAAAGGAGAAAGCGTACCGTAGAGCACCTGACAGAAGTTATACAGCGGTAGCAAGAGGATCTAAGGACCTTCCTAGATCGCTTTCACGCGGAAGTTCTTCGAGTTGAGCCACACAGTATTAAGGAACGGGTCCGTCACCTGTATGCTAATACTTTCAACTCAGAACTCATGAAAACTCCGGTCAGGAAGTGAGGAGTGAAAAGAATTTAGATGACATCTGTGAAGAAGTGATGTACGGAGAGGAGTACCGAAGGAATGTTCCAGTAAGAGCTGGTTGCAAGAAAGGAAAGGAGCCGATGAAACAAGAGCAACGCCAGGGGAAGTTCGACCCAAAGAAGGATCACAGAGAAAAGGCTTCCACAGAGAAAGGAGTCCGCTGAGGAGATACACGGATTATACCCGTCTCAATAGACCAAGATCCGACATCTTGGCGACTATCATCGAGAAGAAGCTGGATGTCCAATGGCCAAAGCCCTCTCACAACAACCGGAAGAATAAGAATGGAAAGGGGTACTGCAAGTTCCACAAGTGCCGTGGTCACGAGACTGATGACTGTATCCAATTGAAAACAGAGGTTGAACACCTGGTGAGAGAGGGCAAGCTAAAGGAGCACATCTATGCGGATGAGCCCTCCAGGCACAATAGAATGGAGCGAAGGAGGGAGGATAATGCTACAGAACCACCACCCTGTCCGCTATCTTTGCCACCTCCGCCGGCTCATTATCCGCCTCGCACGGATGGACATCCGTACAGATATAGCGATGACATTGATATGGAGAACCCTCCGTATAGAGGAGTGATCAACACCATCGTAGGCGGACCATCTGGAGGTGATAGTAGGAACACAAGAGAGCGGACTGCTCAAAATCTTCGGAACAACGATAGAGCGTACGCTGCTCCAGCGATTCGGGGTACAAACGCTATATCCTTCGATGATAGCGAGATTCCTCCTCTTACGGCAGGAGGCGAGGAAATTGATAATCCAGATGTTCTGCTGGTGGTTTCGTTAACCATCGCAACTTATCAAGTGAACAAAATTTTGGTGGACACAGGGAGTTCCTCGAATATCATTTCCAAAAGAACACTGGACCAGATGGAGCTGGGGAGAATCCGATATGAGAGGGTCCACACCTCTATACTAGGGTTTGGAGGGGGAACTGTTCGACCCCTAGGAAGTGTTATGTTGCACGTCTCACTCGGGACTTTCCCGGCAAGAGTGACTCAGTCGGTCCGATTTGTAGTGGTGGACCGGACTTTCGACTACAATGCTATCTTTGGGCGTCCGGGGCTCAATCAATTCCGGGCTATTTCCTCCACTCTCCATAACAGAATGAAGTTTCCAACTCCCTTCGGAGTTGAAGAAGAGATGGAAAACGTCCGTGAAGCCTGGGAATGTTACATTATGTCCACAAGAAGAGCGTCCGTCTTTGACAACTACTTTGACCTCGACCCTTGATTGTTCTTCTGGCCAAAAAGGAGAATCCGCAGATTGGAGTAGGGAGCCAAAAGGAGAAGTTTCCTAGGACAGTGCGAATCGAGCCTCATGAAACTCTCATGAAAATTGAGATTGTTGTTGGAAGCCCGGACAAGAAGACAAGAATCGAAACAGAGATGAACGCAGAGGTGGAAATGAAGCTCATTGCTTGTCTCCGAGACAACAGTGATGTGTTTGCCTGGAGCACCGATGACTTGAAGGGAATAGATCCGAGGAGAACTGTTCACCGTCTGAACATGGACTCCTCAATCAAGTACATCCGACAAAAGAGGAAAGATTTTGGTCCGGTCAAGGATGCCATCATATCCGCTGAAGTTGAGCGACTCCTGAAAGCAGGGCATATCGACGAAGTCCGTTACTCTGATTGGGTCTGCAACGTGGTTCTGGTAGAGAAATCACCAGGCAAATGGTGGATGTGCAATGACTTCACTAGGTTGAACAAGTTCTGCCCAAAGGACCCGTACCCTTTACCACGAATAGATCAGTTGGTTGACTCCACGTCCGGATGTGCGAAACTGAGTTTTATGGACGCATACCAAGGTTTTTACCAAATTCGGATGGCCAAGGAGGACATCAAGAAAACAGCTTTCTTCGCTGCAGGGGGTTATACTGTTTCAAGGTAATGCCCTTCGGATTGAAAAATGCGGGAGCCACTTACCAACGTCTGGTGAACCAAATGTTCATGGACGAGATTGGGAAAACCATGGAAGTGTACGTGGATGACATGCTCGTCAAGAGCAAAACTGAAGAGCAACATGTGCATCATTTGAACAAGTGCTTCGCTATCCTTAGGAAGTACGGAATGAAATTGAATCCGGAAAAGTGCACGTTCGGAGTGAAAGGAGGGAAGTTCCTCGGATACATGGTCACGGAGAGGGGGATAAGCGCAAACCCCGAGAAGATCAAGGCAATCCTAGATCTGCCGCATCCGAAGACCCTCAATGAGGCACAACAACTTATAGGACGTCTCATGTCCTTAAGTCGTTTTATTTCACGATCTGCGGAGAAGAATTTTCCGTTCTTCAAAATCCTCCGGAAAGGAGAGAGCTTTGAGTGGACCGCGGAATGTTCTGAGGCTTTCGAGAAATTGAAAAACTACCTCCATTCCCCTCCACTGCTCTCCAAACCCGTCGAAGGAGAACCACTCTACCTCTACCTAGCAATCACGGAAGAGGCAATGAGTTCCGTATTAGTACGGATTCAGGCTAATGATCTTTTGCCAATCTACTATCTTAGCAAAGTCCTTGCTGGGGCGAAGACAAGATACGTGAAGATTGAGAAACTTTCATATGCTTTGGTTTACACCGCAAGGCGGTTAAAACCATACTTCAAGTCTCACAAAATAGTGGTACTAACTGCGGAACCTTTGAAACATGTCCCGGGGAAGCCTGATCAATCTGGACGACTCTCTAAGTGGGCGATTGAGCTGAGTGAATACGACATTTGCTATCAGGCTCCGCCAGCCAAGAAGGCTCAAGTCCTCGCAGACTTCTTAGCGGAATATCCTGAGGCGGCTTCAGAGAAAGTCCCTGACAAACAGGCATTTGAATGCCTAATAACCAAGCAGATTATTCGGGAGACAATTCCGCCGAAGTTCAACCCAGCAAACCTTGAGGATGCTCAATTCATCAATCAGTCCCTGCCTGCATCATATGAGGAAACTCGGGTCAACCAGATGTTCCTTCTTGACGATATCACAAACAAATCCGGTACTAACAACTCCGTACTGGAAATCAAAGAAAAAGAGGAACAAAGGTTGGAACCTCAGGAGTTTATAGAAGACCTCCAAACCGAAAAACATCCTTCTGATGTCTGGACATTGGAAGTGGATGGTTCCTCCACTGGAAGAGTGGGAGGGATTGGAATCTTTCTTAAGAGCCCTGATGGCGCGGAACTTGACTACGCGATATCCCTGGAATTCAAAGTTACCAATAATGAGGCTGAGTATGAAGCATTGTTAGTCGGGCTACGCCTGGCCAAATCCCTGCAAGTCCAGAAGCTCAAAGCTTACACGGACTCACAGCTAGTTGAAGCTCAATTTTCAGGATTTTTTGCCACAAAAGGTCCTTCGATGATCAAGTGTCTTGAGCTGCTCAAGCAGGAAGCCAACCACTTTGAGGAATTTACCTTGGAAAAGTTTGACAGAGCCTGGAATGAAAGAGCGGACGCTCTGGCAAAATACGCATCCGCAACAACAGCTCTAGACACGAGGAGAGTAATCCTACTCACTGTTACTGACTCCTCCGTCATGAGTCTCAATTCAGCTGTCATGATAACTGACATAGGAAGAAACTGGATGACTGACATCTTTAACTATCTCAAGAACGGATCTCTACCAGCTGATCCGAAGGAATCAAGGAGCGTGCAGTGCCGAGCGAACATATACTTTATACTAGGAGAAGATTTGTACAAGAGATCTTTTGCCGGGACTCACTTGAGATGTTTGAGCCCGCAAGAAGCAAAGACTGTCCTAGAAAAGATACACAACAGAAGCTGCGGAAGTCATTCCGGGGGTAGAACTCTTGCCCAGAAAATCATACGACAAGGCTATTATTGGCCTAGCGTTGATAAGGATTCCGCCGACCATGCTCGGAGATGCCCCGATTGTCAGTATTATGCGAACATTCCACATCGTCCGACACATCCTATGATTCCGTCAATCATAGCGTGTCCGTTTGATCAATGGGGCATCGATATTGTCGGACCGTTCCCGAGGGGCACTCAACAGAAGAAGTTCCTGATTGTGGCTGTGGAATATTTCACCAAATGGGTAGAAGCAGAAGCTGTGGCGACCATTACGGAAAGTCGAGTGCGGACCTTCATTTGGAAGAACATCATTTGCCGCTTTGGCCTGCCCAGAGTTCTTGTCTCGGATAATGGTGCCCAGTTTTCAGGCAATAGGCTCAAGGAATGGCCGGCATCCTTCAAGATTGAACAACGTTTCACATCTGTTGGATATCCGCAAGCTAATGGACAAGCCGAGTCCACAAACAAAACAATAGTCAAGATCCTGGAAAAGTGGTTGAGAACTTCCCAAGAAAGCTGGGCGGACGACCTAAATGGCGTACTATGGGCTCATCACACCACTGCACGGACCGCGACCAAAGAGACTCCATTTGCCTTGGTATATGGCTCGGAAGCAGTTATACCAGCAGAAATAGCTGTTGAGACTATGAGGGTCCAAGAGTTCGAAGATTCCGCCAATCGTGAAGCTCGGATATTTGACCTGGACATGCTGGAACAGAAAAGAATTGAAGCACTGGCTAATATCCATAGGTATCAAGCAACTGCTGTCCGAGCCTACAACAGGAATGTTCGAGCAAAAAACTTGCAGGTCGGAGACCTAGTACTTCGCCGGGCTGACATTTTGAGCAATGTTGGAAAACTCAAGGCTAAATGGGAAGGACCTTTCAAGATTGTCGGAGCAAGAGTGAATGGCAGTTACGAATTGGAAGATGAGCGCGGACACCCACTCAAGCGTACATGGAATGCTAGAAACCTTCAAAAGTTTTACGCATAGGGATGGTTACGCGAATCTCCGCCAGGTCGTTTGGTTATTTTAGATTCCAACTACCTATTATACGGAACTCCGTCAGTTCTGTTTTTGATTAATACTTTTGTCATTGGCCATGGAGCCCACAAGTTGTAATTGAATTTCCGGCAAATCAATACAACTTTTATCTTTCAATTCGTGCATCTGAGATTTACCGTTCAAGTGACAAGAAAAGGCAAGCAATGAGTTTTATTCATAGATGAAACGAAAGTATACAAAACACTGTCTCTGCAGTCTACAAATCTCGGATCTTTATCCGGACCTACAAGATATGATACATAATCTATAAAGAAAGTCTACGGAGATACGTCATCTCCCGTCGAGGCTATTCCCCTGTCAGGAAAAGCTTTTTCCATATCAATCGGAAAGTATAGTTTCCGTGGAAACCAGGAACCTGATCTACCTGCACATGGAAAAATGGTTAAACATGACAGAATCTTTCATGATATCACCGTACCATGGTAATGTAGATCCAGTGTCCGGGGAGAACTAAGTACCAACAAACAATGATATATACAAGTCGAAACAACTGAGATCTCTGCCTAACCATCTTTAGAGACTCCAACTCTCTTGAAATTAGGAGACCATTACCAATTCAAGAAAGATTCGAGCCACTAAAGTAGGATTGGAAGAAAAGAGAAGAAGTCAGGCTTTAATAGTTTACTTCGAGCATCAGAGATAGAAAAAGAAGAATTTGGGATCAGTTTATACGGTTTTGGTACTGGGGTCGTGTCTTTTTATAGAACACTCCAACCAATCAGCGTCCGCCACGCTAACAGATTGACATCAGCAATGGGCTTGAGTCACCCGTTCGTTGAATGTTGTTAGGTCAGTTGAGTTATCCAACCAAGCCCAAACAAGCCCATCAACCACGTCCGAGTTTGTATTTGTTGATCATCTTACAAGGATATGCGCGTCTATATAATCCGATGAAGTACGTATAAGGAAAAGATGACGATTTCATCTGATGAAAGTAGTCCGAATTTTATAAACAAAATTATCCGAGCATATACACACGGAAGGTACAGTCTGTCAAGGTCCGAGGACCATACATACTTCTACGGGGCATACCCCGCCTTGTCCCTTCAACGGATTCCGGAAGTTGAGCCTTGGGACTCCGAGCCACCGCTTTGAGCCTGACGAGCTTGCTGCTGTATTCGGATCCTCCTACGGATCATCTTCAGCGTCCGCTCCCTATCTTCCTCAGCTAACCTCCTGGCTATCCCCGGACATAGAGGGGTCGCCTTCAAAATCAAGAATGATTGGGTCATCAGCGGTCCCTCTACCCGGATAAATCGGCGGATGCATGTGCCCACAAGCACAGTTTACCCAATGCTGATATTCCTCGTCATCAGATTCCGACATCCTGGAGAACGCCGGCTTTTTTGGAAGGTTGAAGGTGCTAAACAGGGAAAGATTGGTGAAAAGTAAAGCAGTAAGAAAGGAGGAGTTACCATAGTCTTATTTATAGTAGCGATGGATCTTTGCGATCACGCCATGTGTCACTCATCCGACGACTGGGAAGATGAAAAGACGCAGCAATAATGACTATTTCACTGTTTCACCTTCCTCCTTCTAGAAGAATTACGCATCCCAAAGAACGAACGGTCCGAGGATCGGAAAGATGATGGTTTGATTTCTACATCAGACGCCATCAACAGAGATCCGTGTTCTCAAAAGATGTGTATTTTATGAACAACAAATAGAAGGAAGCAAAGAAGATAGCAAGTAGTGATTCAAAAGTATGGGAAGCATAGCCCCACGGATAATTACTACAACTGAGAAGGAATAAAAGCATTGTACATGGTGACATTCCACGCCATTAAAGGATAACAAATTCGACAGGAAAATTCAACAAGTACAGAATTTTCACGGGGCATACCCCGGACTTCTCACTGGGGGCCAGCTTGGCTCGGACCCGCTTCACCGGTTTGAGGCGGATTGACGGAAGGCGTGACTTGCGCGGCAAGGGATTCAGCGATCTCGAACAAGTTGAAATCCGCATCGAGACCAACGACCCGAGAAGGCAAGTAGTACCAGTTCTTCAGGAAAGCCCGGTAGTTCTCAAAAGGTACAAAGCATACCTTTCGGAGGGCATCCGGGACACACCTCGGAAGGAAGGGTCCGCCGTTTTGGATCTCGATCTCACCCTCCTCAGTGACTAGCTCCGCAAACTCGCACGCGGCCAACCGTTCGTCCGAGACATTGTCCACAGGGACCTCCACACCATTAGCATCTGCAGAAGGGATCAACCCTTCCGCCTTCCAGTCAAAGTCTGCGGAAGTAGGCCCTTGGACTGTAGCTGGCCGATAGCGGATGAAAACCCATCTAGGCGGGAGGTATCAGACTTATCCGCCATGAAAAACTTGAAGGAATCCGAGTTCATAAAGGCACGACCAGCCTCAAGGCGGGCATATTGGAGGCCCCCGAGCAGGATATCCTTGAAGTCCAGGAAGGCCTTCATCGACCTACTGACAAAATTCTCCTGCCAGTTAAGGTCCGACTTGATCTCTTCCCAGCTGGTCTTCAACTTATGGAACTTCACTTCATTTTCTTTCAACTGCATTTCCAACCGCTTCACCTTCTCCGCCTCATCCGCGGAAGTGGCTACGGCCTTGTGCAGATCCTCCTCAATAGTAGCAAGTTCGCCGGCCTTCCACTGCATGGCTCTGACGAAACATCCGAGCTGGAAGAGGTCCGCATGAATATAAGTTGTATTTTTATTGTACTAAGAAAAAGCCAAGGAAACCATGGGAAAGTTACTTACCCGCTGGTATAGCTCGTCAAGCCCTCCGACCCGCTCCACCTCAGGGAGTCCGCGGGCCCGCTCATACTCCTTATCGAGAGCAGCTTGGTCAACAGGCAGGACAGCGGACAGTTGCTGCCTCTTAGCTGCAAGGGAAGTCTCCGAGGTTGCTCCCCGAGGTTATGGCGTCCCCCATCAACACCTCCCGCTGGGGTGCCGAAGCAGCGGAAGCGGGTGGCTTAGAGGCACTGGCGCTCCGAGTGGCAGGGCCTTTGCCCTTGTCAGGCACCACCAAGGCCTGGGGATCTTCTCTGGCCTTGTTCCGTCTTTCCTCCCCTGCAGCAAACACTGCCGCATTTTTCGGATTCGCCATCGGAAGACCCGCGGATGTGTTGATAATTTTGGTCCTCTAACCGGCGGCGACTTCCAGAGCTTGTTGTTCCCTCTGCAACCTCTTCTTTTCACGGAGCGTCGACATGATATACTCAAACCAGTGAGCTGCGCAATAAAATAAAGGCGTCAGATACGGCCATAAAAAGGAAGAATTACCGGAATTGCAGAAATACATGATCAATATAGAGCACTCCAAAGACAGAAGAGCACAAATCTTGAAGCTAAAAATCCTTACTGAAGTCCATCTTCCCTCCAACTTTCACGGCGTCGGTCAGTCCGCACAAGTAAGGCAGCGGCTGACAGATCAATCCGTGGAACGGGTATGTAGGTGGGTCATTCTTCTTGTGGATCTCCGCCACCCACGGAGCCACGTTCTTCGGAAGGGGGCGCCAATCCGGGATAGTCTCCCTCAAGAACTTTGTCGGCAACCCCCATTGCTCTCGCTGCCTCTCGGACATCCCAGGTTTCAGGGCCATCCGCACAAAAATGTACTTATCCCACCACTTCGACCCCAAGGAAGAAATGGAGTCAGAAATGAAGTTGTAGGGTTTTCTAGCTACAAAAGTATAAAACAGGGGATTGCCCGGACTAAAGGTAACATGGAAAAGCTACCTAAAGTTCTCGAAATTCACCGGCTGCCCCTTCTTTTTACAAAAAATGACAAAACAAGTGAGGTTACCCAAAGACTTTGGGATAACCTGACTCGGACTGATCCCGATGTGGTTCAGGATATGCTTTATCTCCGGCGCAATAGGGACCTTCCATCCACAAGCAAAAGCTACTTCATGCACGCACATGTACCCGGCGGGCGGATTATAAAATGCATGTCCCGGGCTCGGGAACCATGATTTCAACAGGCTCAGGAATCTCCCACTCCCGCCTCCATTCGGGAATGTCCTCAGCTCTAACCTTCGACGGACAAGTGGGGAGAAGCCCGTCCGCGTTTAACTCTCCAAATTCATCCGCTATCACAACGGCGGACGCAGGACGAGGGAATTTGATTCTCGCGGCCTTTGCACCACGTCCCTCTACTAACGGAAGATTGGATTGAGCGGACGCTGCAGGATGTAACACGATCCGACGACCAGTGCGTCTCCGCGGGCGAGCGACTGGAGAGCCTTCCTCTCCTTCCTCCTCATCCTCATCCTCTTCTTCTTCACCATCTCCCCCAGGTTCTACTTTGCAGTTTTACGCATGAAGTATAGTCTCAACACTATGGGCACTAACCTTAGCACACAGATTCGTGCCATCGGCACTATTGTCTACACTACCCAACACATTAACAGGGACAAGTTACGAAAGACTGTGCCAATCGACACCAACACATCACCAAATAAGCATGCATCATCAAGTTTTGGTTACATTGGACATGACATACGAGACGAATCAACAAGCTACCAATGAGGGAGATTAGCACACTACAGCACAAAGGAGGAGTGTTCCAATTAAGTCTATTACTGAAACATACCACTAGCAGCATTTGCAACCACAGAACCAACAATTGGATATTCAAGCAAGGCAAAAATATACAAGCATGCAGCAAGCATATCGCGAAAATGAGAAACCTCAGGAGGAATTAAGGCGTACTTACTTGACAAAGTTGACTTGATAAGCTTGAACGGACGACGAAGCCTTGCTAGCTCTCCGAGGGTACGAATCTGAGGTGGAAATTCCAAGATTGTGCGAGTTTCAGTTGCTCGGATTGCTTGAGAGTCGCTCTGAGTTTCGATGTGCTAAAGTGTGAAAGTGACTGATGGGCTGACTATTTATAGGGGCAATTTGGGGAAAGCCAAGAGTCACATCACTTGGATTTAAACCCCAGCCGTTGATCTTTTCAATCCAACGGTTGTGCCAGTTCACAAGTGGCTAGCTAACAGTGCATCGCATTTAATGCTCATCAGAAGCGTCACATCAATTGGGTTTAAAATCCCAACCGTTGATATCTTTCCAATCCAACGGTCGCATCGCTTTACCCGGGATCTTTCCCCGTGGGCCGGATCAGCGGTCCAGGAGGACCATTTCACATATTCGGTCCAACGGATAACTTCCGAAACACTCTTCCATAGAGGACTTCGTCAGATCCTAACCGTACTCGGATCTATATATCTCGGATACAAATACCTTTTCCATCTACAGTCCGAGCTATTACATAATTCAGACTGTAGAAGGAAAGGGGGGGGGGGGGGGGGAAGAGAGATATATTGAATTCCTAAGAACACGGACGACGGATCCCAACAAAAAGGACTTTTTCCTTTTTCAGTTAACGATTCGGGACACGCTCCACAACACACTTGTCCTTTTCATGGTTACCAACTATCTTCTACTAAGATACTTGGAAACTAGGGGGACATATGTTGATACGGACATGTGTCCAATCCGTTAACGGCGCCATAGAGCGTGTCCTAAAGCGCATCAAGGCTGAGATAGCCTATTCATTGCCAGTCCGACCTTCGAATGGTCCGACATAAAGGAAACCATCTCAGGTCAACTAGTATCTACAAGTCAGCACGCCATTTCAGCTAGGTCCGACCAAGCTAAATGGATGACTTCCGAACCTGACAAAAGGTCACATGGTCCTTCCAAGTACCACAAACTGTCAGTCCTAAGATGCTAAACGGACCGGACGAGAGAATCTCGGACGCCATCATCACAGTAAGACCAAACGTATATAACAGAACCAATGAGATACTTCCGTGGAACTCTAGGTCCGGACACCTTGAGTTGCCTAAGGCCAGATCAACCAAGCATACAGATCTGTTCGAGTAACTTACACGGACCCAACATGCGGAACAGTACTCTCAGAGGGAAAGGTCCAGACTACCCTCCCAGACCCACTGATTAGTATTGGATTACTGTTCACTAATGGGCCATGGGCCAAAGGTAGCATTGGTGTCCAAATCTGAAGCATACACTTGGCATCATCTTGTGAGCAATCTCATAAGATACGATAACTATAAATATAGCACAAGGTTCAAGACCTTAAAGTAAGCGATATCAAAGTGAGGATCCCAAAGTGATAAACACTCTTGATTTCATAACCTTCCTCATAACTATTACATTGAGAGCTTCCAACTCTCTCTTGAGTAAAGTCTCTTACCGGATTGACATAGGCAATCCGGGTAACCCATTCTAACCCCCCCCCCCCCCCACTTAGTCCTTTCAGGTACTCAAGCTCGGACCAGTCTTGCTTCGGACTTCAAGTAGGAGGCGGATCCTAGATTAGGTTACTTGTAATAGTTTAGTTAGTGTTCGAGGTTTTACCCTCAACAAGTACAATAATCTACATATATTAATACATCATACACCGGCTCAACATTCGGTTCCACCTCTTTTAACAAGGTGACCGGCTCAACTTTCAATTATAAATTTAAAGGAACAAACTAAATCGGTCAGTATTTGGTAACTTAAACCCTAAAATAATTTATAAAAGTCGTATCATCGCCCTCTCTTCTCCGCCGACCTCCCTGGACCACAACTACATTCGCATCAAGATCCTCTCCGCCAACCACGCAAGGTAATTTTCTCCCTCAATTTGGTTATTTGTAAGATTCAACACCTTTCCTAGACAAATGTTTGAAACGGTTGTATGATTTATTTCTTCATTCAATCATCATTAATTTCAAGATGTGTAATTGAATAAATTTTGAATTTGTTATTGTAGAACTTTATGCTAGATTATTCCCCATTTCATTTTAATTGAACATGATTTCAATATATGTTTATGTTTTTTTCTGTCTTTATCTATTAGATCTACGATTTTGAAACACGTAACATAACAAATGTCTTAGAGTAGATTATATACAATGTAGTAGCATCGTGCAAAGGCTCGCATCGGTCCATTTGAATGATTGTGTGCTAAAAGGGATGGATGAAAACTTCATCCGTTATTCGATCCATTCTCACTGATCCAGAAAAATTTACATCTGATCATATCCCCGCAAAATTTGCATCAATTTAATTGGGATAATGTTGCATTCTCTGATTGGTTATGTAATTACTAACTAGTACTAACCCGTGGCAATGCCACAGTATAGTATAATTTACTTTTAGTTATAAATTAAAAGGGGATGATAAAATAAATTAATTGAGAAAATAAGGTAGTCAAATTTATGTGAACAACGTTAGTCGTGGTGTCGGTCGGTAGTCCTTCATCTAATATTATATCATTGAGTGTTTATGCTAACTATATGAAATGTAAAAATAGGGTCCTACCGACCCGACCTGTTTATTAGTAACAGGTAAATGTCTGTTGAAAAAAATTGTATCCCTCAAACCGAACCAAAATAAAATACAAAAGTATACAACATAATCAATAGGGTTATTTCCAACAACCCCGTGGTGGTATGTGGTCACTCCATCACACAAAAAAAAAATTATACAAACATAATTTCACATGTTACGATTATTTTTTCCAACCCACCGGTTCGGCGGTTCCTAACAACCCCGCGGTGGTATGCATCACCCCACCAAAGATACAAAAATTATTATTCTACAAACATAACTTCACCGCCCTCTTATGGAGATCAAGAAAGTAGAGAGAAGATCGAAGAGAGTTTCCCCACCTAGAGAGTATCAAATCCCCCAGGCTCGTTATGGATCAAGAAAGTAGAGAGAAGATCGAAGAGAGATCCCCGCCTAGAGAGTATATGCAGACTCTGACCCATTCCCCGAATGAAATTTTTACTAACTTGATCATAAACTGTTGCGGTCGGGTCTTGTAACAAAGGTATGGAACGGTTTCGAGTATATGTCAGACCGGACCTGAATATCATTATTTTGAACGGGGTTGAATTCGGGTTGGACAGAACCAGTCCTTCCAGCCAGAAACAATAGAGAAGAGAACCCTTATACCTCATCCTACCGATCGAATCTTATACATAAAGAAAATAAATTGAAGGTCTTCACATGCAAAATATTGTTGATAGAGATGTAGAGATCAACAGACCACCAATTAACTCACATGTATCTATTCTATCTTCTGGAACTGAAAAGAGCACGTCTAGGAGAAAATAATTTAAAAATCACATAGTGAAAATAAAAGCATAAAACGGGAATAAAAGTTAAACCTTAGAGATCTTTATAAACATTTAAATTATAATCAAAGCTCGTATACATCATCAACTTACTCATCTGTATTTTATTCACTACTAAGTCACAAGGTACTTTAGCCACATTTCATCAATGATACACTAACTCAGCTAATTTACGTGATGATGGAGAACGAACATGTGCTAAAGTTTATTCTTTCTTATCCAAGTCATGTAGTGTGTTGACTCTGCATATTTCCGCATCAACCTCTACCTATTAAGAATCACAAATAAATGGTATTCCTTCCGTATCCAAGTCAAATATGTCCCGGATAATATTTTACAATACTCCAACCCCATATGATGGAGCCTATTCTCAAAAAATAGAAACGTCAAATTTATCTTAATCCATATAAAAAAAAAAAAAAAAACTCAAGCAGAATATACATAGAGTTGCATTTAAGTACACAATTATAGTAGATATTGTTGTTAGCCGACTTTATGAAAACATGCGAGTCATAAAGTCGAAAAGTTTTAGATGAATTCGTCTTGGCACGACAAATTTAAATATATGTTCAAAATATTTTCGGAATTGTATCTAAATTTATATGAGATTTAATAAAAACTATATAATGCAGCCAATATACAAAAAATAAATAGTGAAAGATATGCTGGCTGAAAATGCACCTAATTCCATAAAATTTATGTGGCGATGCCACGATATAGTTTTACGTTTAATAATAAATAGAAATGGGAAGATAAATAAATTAATCGAAACAACCCCGGGGTGGATAATACAAATCTACCAAACCAACATCATCATAAGAACACCCAACTGATAATCTATGTGCTAAAACGTTAGCATCACGTTTAACCTGTCAAAACCTCATGGAATAAAATTCGATATCCATCAAATACCTGAATTTCTTAGAAAACTGAAACAAAGGTGCAAAGCTTAAATTTGTCGATTTAAGAGCAATCACGTTCAGTTTAGGAAAGATTTAAAAAATCAAGAAGCAATCTTTCCTAATATAAACACGATTGCTTTCAATGTAACAAATGTTGCTCTCGATTTAACATCACCCCTTTCAATTACTATATGTTGCCACTCAAAATATTGAACAAATGTATTTTTAAAATTCTATTATTTCATTTTATCTTATATAATAAATTTATATTTTAATTTAGTGAATAAAATGATTTATTTAATTAATAATAATAATCTAGATTTGTCTATGATTCGTCTTGTCATGGTGAATTCAAATATACAGTAAAAACTTCATACAGTAATATCGTTGGGACTAACAAAAAATATTATTATAAAGAGTTAATTCCTAAATAGAGTTTTTTTAAAGCGTTTATACATAAATTGGGACCGTAAATTTTATTATTATAGAGAGTTTATTCCTTTATAGAGTATTCTTTTAGGGGGTTTTTACTGTATGTTTAAAATATTTTTCGGAACTTTGTAGATAAATTTATATGAGATTTAGTAACAACTATATATGCAGCGAACATACAAAAATAAACATTGAAAGATATGCTCGTTGAAAATGCAATTAATTCCACAAATTTCACGTAGGATTGAATTTAATAAATGCACTATTTCAAAATTTTCATTATTTCATTTTATCTTATTTAAGAAATTTTTATTTTATTTTAATGGATTAAAAAAATTATTTAATTAATAATAGTATTCAAGATTGGTGTCTATGAATTCGTCTTGTCACAGCGAATTCAAATATATGTTCAAAAATATTTTTCGAAATTTTATAAATAAAGTTATATAAAATTTAATAAAAACTATATATATAGTTAACATACAAAAAATAACAGTTAAATATATACTGACTAAAATACAACTAATTACAAAAAAATCCATAGGACTGAATGAATTTAGTGAGCTCTAGCCCCTTGTGTTTTACATAATATATGGATTGGCATTGTCTTATTGTTTTTGTTTCTATAATCATGTTAGTATAATAAGGGTCAAGTGTGAATAAATTTATAACTCAATTTAAATCTCATATGTACGTCTTATCCATTCAATTTTAATCTAGTTACATTATCTATCACTCTGTTTGTAGATGGTAAAGGGTTTGAGTTCTGTTGATGTAATTTTTTTCCATTGTACTTGTATTTTTAATTCCTTTTTATGTTTCCAATTACAAATTATTTTATTATCAAATATGATTAACACCTGTGGAGTGATACGTAAATGATAATAGTGTAATAAAAATGTGACTAACTTTTTAATTCAATATCAGTCTCATTTATTCATTTTACTTATTAAATTTCAATATGGTCATCACACATGTAACTCTTTAGGTAGAAGATGCATTCCCGTTTACCTGAATTTTTCCTTTCATTTACCCTTTTTTTTCCAATTATATCTTAAAAAAATTTACATAACAATGTTTAGCATATGTGTGTCACGTAAATATTGCAAGTTTTTCTAGTATATAACCTTCACCTGGATTCAAATTTGACTAATTTTTCAATTCAATTTATCTTATACGTCAAACTTACGTGTTCAACTTTCAATTTTGTGTGTACATGCATCACTTTTTAAATAGAAGGTCAAGAGTTCGAATCCCATTTATATGATTTTCTCTATTTGATTTATGTTTGTTGAAAATCTTCTTTTTTTTCAAATTATGTAATACTATTATATACATGTTTAACACTCGTAAGTGTGGGATATACATGCTAGTAGTTTCTGCACAATAATTTATTGATTTTTATTAAGTAACATTTTAGTGAAAATGTATATTTGAAACTATTTATTTATATTATATTGTGGCTTACTTTTTTGAGTTTTTATATTTTTCTAAGTTCTTCAGTTGTGAAACTTCATTTTTCAAAGATTTTATCTACGTAAATAAATTTATGCATGATTGAATCAAATTATACTATACTTTTAGAGCTCCATGATTGTTGTGAACGTAGAAATACTATGTAAACCTATTCAACTACTCTATTGTGTGTGTGTGTATTTCAATTAATGGTGACCCATTAATTAATTTGTACTACTTCGTGATATTAATTTAGTAATATCGTAAATAACAAATGTTTTGATGCGCTATTTTTTTAATTATGTTTTTGCGATATTCTTTTACTACGTAGTTGATTTATTTTTCTTATTTCATTTAACCATTCATGTAATTTAATTTTCCCTCAGGAACATGAAGAATAATGACCAACAAGATTCTTCGAAGAAGAACGAAATAGAGAGATGGTCTTGTTTCATATGCGGATTGTTGGTACTCGTAAACGAGTTTACCTCTCACATGAATGCTCACTTCAATGGTCCCCGCCATTTTAGTCCATATGACATTCCTTCTTCGAGTGGATTTCCATCATCTTCTCCGTCATCATTCTATAATCATGATGGAAGTGTTTCCTTGGCGTATGATATGATAAATTCAACGGATAATGGTGGTCGAAGATTGGAAATGTATAACCCGAAGCATGTTGATAATAGGTCTAAAAAGCGAAAAATTAGCGAGCCTTGCACAAGAAGGCTCGGCATTGACCTCAACGTGGCGGTGTCCGACGAACATGGGGAGCAAGCCCGCGAGCCATTCATGAGAAGACTGGACATTGACCTTAACAAGGCAGAGTCTGATGAAGGTGGTGAACAAGCCCAGGAGACTTTCTCAAGAAGGATCAACTTTGACTTGAATGAGGCCGAGGTCAATGATGGTGAAGAGGGTGTTCATGAGCCCGTCCGAAGAGGGTTGAGCATTGACTTGAACGAGGCAGAGTTGGATGAAAGCGGAGAATGGACAATCCAACCAGTGAGAAGAATGGTTGGTGTGAATCCACCATCGGATGGAGATGAGGATTGAAGTATGATTAGAACATATACTATGCATTTTGGTTGTTGACATTTAATTGTTCATGTTTTTCTTTCTATAAGTTTTTGGATAACAATTTGGACAAGTGATTTGTTAATTTAGCATAATACCTTTTGCCTTAGATTTACCGAATTAATATTTTAAATGTTTGCGCTATTTGTGTGCTAATTGGACATGATCACATGATATATATATATATGCCATCATGATGCTAAGCTAGCTACTGAGTCCAAGTTGATGACCATTTATTTACCTACAAATTAAATTCCCAACATTAATTTTTCAATATAGAGTATGCATTAACAATATGTTGTTTCTATAATTCTATATTTCTTGAACTCCGAATACGACTGTAGCGCCCATAATTTTAATTGACGAACTATGAAAAATATAATTCGCACTAACTCTTGAACTTGTAAAAAAACGACGATTACGACTTTAATTGAACTTAAAACGTGAAAGGACGCAAAAAGCGCCAACCATCCATGTCATGAAATCCGTCAACATAAAGCGTAAAAATGCGGAAGCATAAACTTGCAAATGTCTTGCGCAAACCGCGCTTAGGAATAAAGTTCTTAAGTGGTAGTATGATGCATGATTTATGTAAAAGTGAGCAATGGTGACGATAAACTGATGTAGGCCATGATCACTGATCGGGAACGTCAGTCCCCGCTCCAGGTAGTTCTTGTTCATCACCTAAAAGTGTTTATAAATAAGGGGTTAGTCAAACCACCGACTAAGCAAGTTTCATGCACGTGCCATGACCTAGGGGTTCTATCTTTGCGTCTTTTACATCTTTTAGTTTTGGCTTAATGCAATGCAACTTAACCTACGACTTGACCCCCTTAACATAACTTGACTTGATTCAACATTTTGAACATTACTTGACTTGACATGATTCTTGTTTTTTATTCGCAAGCTCACTTGGCATCGTAGGTTCTACCGTTGCCTATGGTGGCCATACATGGCATGACATGTGTAGACGCTCAGAAATCTACAATCAAAATTAGGGTTAGAGATTGGGGGGCACCGACAACCTGCAAGGAAACAATAGCAAACAGAGACGTGAGATTCCGAGGTGACACCGGTGTGGTGCCGACCGAAGGGACTCCGACGCTCAAGTTAGATGACTGATAGAAGGAGTAATCAAATGAAAGAAACAAAGAGGGAGAGATGGTGGCAAGCGTCGACTTATCCTGCTGGTTGAGTCGGTTCGGCTACGTGGTGGACGAACACCGGCAATGGGCTAGCTGACCTTACGGGAAGGAGCTAGCTGGCAGTTGTCTGACAGAGATGGATGATGGCGGATGTTTGAAGGTTGATGATGGATGGTGATGAGCGATGGTGGATGATGATAGGTGACGGCTGATGTTGATCAGAGAGCTTGAGAGAGATGGAGGCGTGAGAGATTGATTGCTAGGGTTTGTTGCAGTTAGCCTCTGATGCCCTCTACATCTCCTCAGTCTTCTCTATATAACCCACCCATCGTTGGAGTCTTCCCGCTAATTTCGGGGAGGTCGTTGGAACGGGTTGGACTGTGTCTCAAGTAGTTAGGAGAGTGATCGTAAGTCGGTTGCTTACTGACTGACCAAGTCCATCGAGCTACTGGAGTTGGTTAGTCTGTTAGTCAGTCATGCAAGGTCGGTCGGGCTAGGTGAGCTAGCTAGCTTGTCAACCAGCTGGAAGGTTGGCGAGGTCAAGTGAGCTAGTCAGGTAGCATGCAGACTGATTGGCTGGATGGATGACTCCGCTAGGTGGGCTTGCTAACCGGCATTTGGAGTCCAACTCACGTATGAAGTCAAGACGGACTCATTAATGGATTGTGGGTTGGGCCGTAGCCTTGATGGGCCGATCCGTTAGTCTAGTTGACAAGAGCGAATTTTGGCCAATACAGTTTGTCCCCCACTCTTCGAGTCGAGTGTTTCGAGTCGGAGAGTAGAAATTTTATGCCCAAAAGAGTGATGCGCGCCAGATCATAAGCGAATGATATTTGCTCCATCAAAGGTATCAGTTACCTCGTAAGTATATCGGGATAACGAACGGTAAGCTCATTGGTTGGGAGATGGATTGATCAGAAAGATGGACTTCACTCGTGGTGATCATGTTGTTAGCTCGTCAGAGCAAGACGTTGACTTGGCAAGGCCGAAGCTTACTGACAGGTGTTCTCGGTTGTAAAAATCCAACCTAGCAAGATGGGCGTTTACGGATTGAAATTTTCGAGATGGACAGTTTAGTTTATCTAGCGAGATGGAAATTTGCTGACATAAAATTTCAAGGTGAGCAACTTAGTCCATCTAACAAGATGGAAATTAGCCGACAGAAAATTTGAGGTAGGCAACCTAGTCCATCTAGCAAGATGGAAACTTGCTGACGGAAAATTTTGAAGTGGGCAACTTAGTCCATCTTGCAAGATGGAAACTTGCTGATGGAAAATTTTGAAGTGGGCAACTTAGTCCATCTAACAAGATGGATACTTGCTGGCGGAAAATTTCAAGGTGGATGACTTAGTCCGTCTAGCAAGGTGGAAATTTGCTGACAGAAAATTTCAAGGTGGACGACTTAGTCCGTCTAGCAAGGTGGAAACTTGCTGACAGAAAATTTCAAGGTGGACGACTTAGTCCGTCTAGCAAGATGGAAACTTGCTGACAGAAAATTTTGAGATGGCAACTTAGTCCGTCTAGCAAGATGGAAACTTGCTGACAGAAAATTTTAAGGTGGGCAACTTAGTCCGTCTAGCAAGATGGAAACTTGCTGACAGAAAATTTTAAGGTGGACAACTTAGTCCGTCTAGCAAGATGGAAACTTGCTGACAGAAAATTTTGAGATGGGCAGCTTAGTCCATCTAGCAAGATGAAAACTTGCTGACAGAAAATTTCAAGGTGGGCAACTTAGTCCATCTAGCAAGATGGAAACTTGCTGACAGAAAATTTTGAGGTAAACAACTTGCCCGAAATGAGTTGCCTTGCCCGAAATGAAGTATGGCTTGCCCGAATTGGAGTATGACTTGCCCGAATTGGGAGGGTGCATGCCTTGCCCGAATTAATGTCTACCTTGCCCGAATTGGAGGATGACTTGCCCGGGATGACTTGCCTTGCCCGAATTCGAATTAGTGCATGTCTTGACCGGATTGAGGCATAACTTGCCCGAAATACATATGCCCTGCCCGAAATGATACATACCTTGCCCGAATGCTAAGTGTTGCCCTAGAATTTGAAATTGGTCTCAAAATTACCAAAAAATCACATATCACACTCTTTCCTCAGCCCGTTTCGAAAGTGAAGAAGACAAAGAAGAGAAAATAAAAATTTCTTTCCCAAATCAATTTCCCTACGGAGAAACAGAGAAGGAGTCACAAGGTGAAAACGGAGAGGAGAGAAGTGCGGCTCATGGTCGGAGGTGGATTGAGCTCACGAACTGGAGCTCACAAGTCGGGCACGTGCTTGGAATGGCGGATCTGGTTCGGAGGGGGCCGAAAGGCGACCGAGATCGGGCAAGAGAGAGGTGGAGGTTCTGGGCCGAGAGGAGAGGCAGAGGCCGGTGAATGGTGGTGATTTCCGTGAGGAAAGAGAGAGAAGGAGTCACGTGACCAGAGGCTCGCTAATCGAAACCGAGCGAGGGAGGCGCGATCGAGTTTGATCGAATTCGAGCTTCCTAGGAGAGGAGTGGTTTCTGCGAGTTGAATCATCCCACGTTGCAATATTCCGGTGAGTTGTTTCTTCTCCCTTTTCTTTTCTTTTCTAGTTATTTTGAAATGATTTGTTTGTTCGAGCAAGAAAAACATGCCTTGTCGGTTTCATCTCGTATCCATTCTTGTTCCTCCTTTGTTTGAATCGTAAGTGATTATTCGAGCTCATTTGGACGAATTCAAGATGCTTTTTATTCGCAGGGAACATACATCTGCTTTTGCTTTCACTTCTTGAGACCTTTTAGTATTAGATTAGTCTCAATGATGTTTGAGTTGAGATTCCAAGAAATGGAAGTTTGAATAAGTCGTGATGGGTCTTGGCTTCTTTTGCCTTAGATTTGGATCCACATGTAAGACTTTGGATTTTTGGATAAATCTTTTTGACGAAATTTACACTATTGTAAATTCAAAAATTGCAACTGGAATGCGAGGCTTTCTCAGGTTTGTTCTAGAAATTGTGCAAGTCGTGTTCGAATTCGTTTTGGCATAGCTAGATTTTTGCCTCTTCTTTGATTTTTGGAGAATGGTATATGGGATGTATGATAGTCTAACGGAATTGTAGGGGAAGTCTTGTGTATATGTTTGGATTCATGCCTTGAAATTCAATAGTTGGATTTTAGTTTTCTTTGCATAACTCATTGCTTGATTATGTAGGTGCTTACTTCGTGGACTCGAGTTTGGATTTGCTCCGTTGGAAGAAGAGTGGCGCTATCGTCTTGCTTGGATCTTGGACATAGCATTATAGACTTACTTAGGCAGATTGTAAGTCGTTTTGTTTTCTTTGAGCATTGTATAGACTTCTTTGTTATATAGTGTCAAGTAAACATTTGTATGCTTCTTTTCGTATCAGCCGGTGCCCGGTGGTGTTGATTGGATATAGAAATTGTGAAGTCGATCATTACATCTTGCAAATGAATTCGTTGAATATTTTAGCTATGCTTTTGGTAATGCTCATGCTATAGTGCTTTTTGTTTGCAAATGGATGTGTTGATGGGCTATTGTAGAGCTAACATGCTGGATAGCTTGGTTGGCATGTATATTGATGACGTTGGACTGTATTTAGTCGATGGATAATGTATTTTGCATGCTAGGAATCAATTCTAGCTGGAAGTGTGCTGATTGAGGTCAGCCGCGTCTGTCGGCTTGCATTTTTTTTTTTTATGTTACGCCGAGTTGATGCTTTTCATGAATTTTTGGGTGAGGCTGTCTTGTTTGAACTTGACACAGGTGGATTATGGAAGGGCACCCGAGCAAGTTGATTGTGTATTCTCGGTCGACTGGGGTTGACGGCCAGGACTTACATGGCGGGTCTTTGTCCGCTATGGGCCAGCCTACTGGCATCCTATCTGGCGACGTGGCCTCAGTTCTCAGTGAGGCAAACTTGTCACACATGAGGGATCTCTATGGGATCCCAGAGAGTCCTGGATCTCGACTTCCCTTGGCGGGCCAGCGGGCAGACTGGGACATTCCGGGGATGGTCTGCTTGTATGAAGTTGCCTTCAAGATAGGGCTCAGACTCCCACTCCCCAAGTTTGTGGCTGACATACTTAGCTATCTCCAGGTTGCACCTGGTCAGCTGATGCCCAATGCTTGGCGGGTTATTCTTGGAATGCAAGTGCTGAGTGAGGTCATGAATGTTCAGATATCTGTCGACACCTTCTGCCACTTTTACACAGTGAAGGAAGTCTCATCGGATAAAGGTCGAGTTCAGACCAACTCGAGGCCAGGTGTCGACAGCTCGGTCTGTATTGGCAACGCATCCGATAAGTCAACTTGGAAGGAAAGGTATTTCCTGGTGAGCAGTGAGCACGTGTTTGAGCCGACAGACTTGGCAAGGGTTCTGATATCGTGGAAGCTTTTTGGTAAGTTCAACTCTTTGCTATTTAGTGTGATTGTTTTACCTCTTCTTTGCACTTTTCATATTGGATTGAACTTTAAACACTCTTTCTTACAGGTAGCCATGCGAGGAAGGATATGCTAGATGACGGGGACGTGGTGGTTCAAGCAATAAGAAATGCTTCTAGTATGACCAGATCGATTGACCACCTCTTGAACCCGACTACGTTGAAGGCATGCAGCATGTGGCGTGCCGTTATCCAATCATTTGGAGGTAATGACATCCTTAGATTAGTCATGTCGATAGGATGCGTTTTGAGATAACTAGCTCTGACGATGCTTTTCTTTCATCTCATGTACGGACAGGAAATGGAGATGAGTATGCTGTCAGAGTAGCGAGGGCGATGAAAATGACGAAGTCGGTCGCGGCTCCAGTTGAGAAAGTGGATGACTTGTTGGGGCGGTATGCAAAGAAGCCGAGGTTTGAACTCTTAGAGTCAGGAGGCGATCTTCCTAATGATCCACCTAATAACTCGTCGAATCTTTGTGGAGGGTCGCCTTCAAGTACTCGAGCAATGACACGCCGGGTGTTCTGCCAGGCAGCCCGGTTGGAGCTTCGCATAGTCTTGCCAGGACTACTTCTGTTCCCTCCCTGGCCGGGCAGGGTGTGAGCTCACCATCTATGGCGGCGCGTGGAGAAGTGGGTGATAGTCCTTCATCGACTGTCAGCTTTGAGGTTGATGGAGCTACTCTCTCTTGTGAATTTGGTGCAATAACTTTGAGTTCTGGAAGGGTGTTAACGATGGGTAACCTTGATCAGCTGGTGAGAGACGGAGTGACTCCTTTGACGGATTATGCTCTCGACCAAATTGTCATGGTAGTCTCCGCCACCCTCTAGCATTTCTCTCTATAGTTTATGTGCTTAGACCAAAGTATGAATTATTGATGTCTGCCTTGTAGGCCTTGAGCGCTATAGGGTACATGGGCAAGGCCGTGCAGCTGCTGGAGGCGGAGTTAGCTTCTACTACGAGGAAGCATCGGATCAGTGAGCACTCCGTTGCGGTACTTAGGAGGGAGAAGGTTCGACTTGAGGGTGAAGCGTTACGTTATTTCCAAGGCAAGAATGAAGCACTTGAAGAGTTAGCTAAGGTCAAGAAGGAGCTGGATGTGGCTGAGATTGAGGCGGCTAAAGCCGCTAAGCTCGAGATGGAACTGGCTTCCGCTATTAAGGAGAACGAAAAGCTGAAGGCAGAACTTCATGCGGTCAAGCAGAACGAAGACCATCAATTGATCTTGAATGAGTGGGCATTCTGTTTGAAGGCCATAGGTAGGGGGGAGCTCGGAAGTTACTATCAAGAGAGGGCCGCGATGTGTGAAATGTATCTGACTGAGCATGGGGTGAAGTTCCCGGGTCAGTCTGATTGTTGCTCGGAGGAGTATGTTGATGGAGCTGGTACCACTTAGTAGTTTCATGTTGGATGGTGAAACTCTGGATGTTGTCCTATGAGTTATTTCTTTTGTCGTTTGTGTTGTATGTCGCCGGATTTGACTTCCCAGTGCTTTTTGTTATTCGTATTTGAACATTGTTGTTTGTATTACCCTTGTAAGGTTGGATCGGTTCTGCAAGTTTTTTGTGGCCTTGGAATTTATTTTGGGTTGTTCCTGGGATGTCTCGAGCCGCGTAGGCTATGGGACGTTTATGTCTCATACTTGAACTTGTATGATAGTCGTAATAAACATAATCTTAAATATATAAGTATTCGTTCGAAATTATCGTACATGAATAAAGTAGCTCAAAGTAGTGAATAACACATGAATTTAAAGATGCCTTGTTCTTTGGAATTTATACTAAAACGTAGACGTAGTCATAAATCATGCAGCCATGTTTGTCGTACAAATTAAGAATGAAAAATAGCAGGCTAACCTCTAGACGACGCGCTTGGCACTGTTGAACTCTGTCTACTAGGTGTGTCCCCCAGTTTAAGCTCTAGTCCAAAGGAGTAGTGCTTGAACTATGATCGTGTTCGTCCGCCTACTACATCGAGTTTGTGCCACGCTGGGTCAGTCAGGCTTCTATGTATGTCAGCTAGTCCTGGGTGCTATGCTATGTTTGTCAGACGACCTTGTGTCAGTTAGCTTGCAGGTGGATGTCAAGCTGCGTCAGTCAGACTTTGGGTGCCGCCACTTGTAGGTGGATGTCAGTTGCATCACCGACTACGGTGCCGGCCACCGCAGTGGATGTCAAGTCACGTCAGACGGTCAGTGCCATCGGCTTGTAGGTGGATGTCAAGTTGCGGCCGACGGTGGGTGCCCTGCCACGCCCGGATGGTCGCTAGCTGTTTGTAATTGGGCGCCATGCTGTCATCGACGGTGGCTTAGTGGAGTTCACCATGTGTCCTAACGGTAGAATTCAGTGATGGAACCTCTTAGAGAAGGGAGGCCTTTAACCGTCCTGCCTAGTCGGGTTAGTTGACCGACTAGCCTCCGGTCAGGTTGGTTGTGATAGAGAGAAATCAATCTCAAAATGGCGACTTTAGTTCATACCTTGGAATACAAATGGCGTGGCAGCATGTCATGCTCGTTTGTTTACTTTTGTTGGCAACTAAGTTCAATAAATCGATTGAGACTGTTGGAATAAGCAGAGAGCTCTTGTCTGCTTGTTAACAAGTGGATGGAGCTGACATTCGTTGTATGGTAGTGATCATCAATTTTGAAATGCTTGCACTTGTCTAAACCATGGAGCTGTTTTTGGCGCATTTCACGGATTAAGCAAATGCAAGCCAATCAAAGTAGATGTGAACCCACGTCTTTTGTTGCTCAGCCTGATGGATGGTTGGCTTTGTTGAGCAGTATGTTTTTGGATGATCACTTGGAAGTAAGATACGTCACGTGGTGTTTCTTTAGCTGTAACCATGATACGCCGTTCTGCAGCATGAGTGGAATCGATCCTGTTGGAAAGGTTAGGGGTGGGCGGTCAATCACCCGCATAGTCAAGTTAGGTGACTAGCTAGCCCCTTGTCGTCGGATTGTAGTGAGAAATCAATCTCATGGATATATGTAGTTGTACCTTCACCGAGGATGTGTATGCCCATGTCACGTGATCGGTGAACATCAAGGAGTGGAGACTAGTTGGGTGTCTCTCATGCTCCTGCAAGACGTTTATGGGGGGTGGGGGTGGTGTGGGGCGTTTACCCGAACTGCCAGTCGGGTTAGATAACCGACTTGCCCTTAGTCAGTTCGGGGTGTTTTCAACAAAAGATCAACCTCGAAAGAACAAGTGTATCAAAAAAAGTACCTCTTTAGGTGGATGGCGTTCCAGCTGTTAGCTATCTGTCGTCCTTCCTTGGTTTCGAGCTTGTAGGCTCTGTTGCCTACTACCTTTGTGATTTTGTAAGGACCTTCCCAATTTGGTCCAAGCTTTCACTCTGTCTCCTTTGTGTTCTGGAATACCCTGCGTAAAACCCAATCGTCTTGCTTGAAAGTTCGTACGCGAATATTCTTGTTGAAGTGTTGTGCAGCTTTCTGTTGGTAGGCGGCGCTCCGGATCATGGCTCTTTCTCTGAGCTCATCGACCAAGTCGAGCTCGTGTGCCAATTCTGCGTCGTTGGTCTGCTTGCTAGCCATTTTGTATCTTGCTGTGGGTAATCCCACTTCTATGGGTATGACTGCTTCAGTTCCATATGTCATGCTGAATGGTGTTTCTCTAGTTGGAGTCCTTGGTGTGGTTCGGTACGACCATAGGACGCCTGGGAGTTCATCCACCCATGCTCCTTTTGCTTGTTTCAGCCGTTTTTTGAGACTATTCATGATAGTCTTGTTGGTCGACTCCGCTTGTCCATTCACTTGGGGATAGCGTGGAGTGGAAAATGTAAGCTTGATTCCCCATTCTTTGCAGAAGTCTTGAAACTCATAGCTTATGAACTGGGAGCCATTGTCTATCACGATTTCGTAGGGGACTCCGTACCTGCAGATCACATGTTTCCAAATGAAATTTTTACCTACGTGTCACGGACTTGCTTGAAGGCTTCGCTTCCACCCACTTGGTGAAGTAATCAGTTCATCGCGAGCATGTACACTCGTTCGGTGCAAGAGGGTAGTTTCCCTACTATATCCATCCCCCATTTCATAAAAGGCCAGGGGGTGACGGATGGATGCAGCTTCTCTGGTGGAAGGTGGATGATTTGTGAGTGCCTTTGGCATGAGTCACATCTTCTCACAAAGTCTATGGCGTCAGCCCTCATAGTTGGCCAATAGTACCCTTCTGTGAGCGCTCGGTGTGCAAGGCTTCGAGCTCCAGAATGGTTGCCACATTCCCCTGCATGCAATTCAGTCAGGACATGTCTGGCTTCATTATTAATTACGCACCTTTTGGTAGGGGTCTGAATAGGATCTCCTATAGAGTTGTCCGTCGAGGAGCGTGAAGCGGCCTTTGCCTTTATCCTCCTTGCCTCGCTTTTGACTTCGAAAGTTCTCCATTGACAAGTACAATATTAATGGAGTCATCCAATTTGACTCGCTTGTTATATCGCCATCGTTCGTGGCGGACTCACCCTTCCATGTTGCAGGCCATTGTACATACACTACAGGAATAGTCATTGGTGCTGTGGTTTGGATGGTCGCTCCCAAGTTGGCAAGGGCGTCTGCATGGTTGTTGTCCGTCCTTGGTACCTGTGAAATAGAGAACTCCTCGAAGGAGGACTGCAACTCCTTGACTAGCTGGAGATAGGCAGCCATCTTGGTGTCTCTGGTTTGGTAAGAGCCCTGCAATTGGTTAACTACTAACGTGGAGTCCGATTGTACCTGAATGATTTTTATGCCCATGTCCCGAGCTAAGTTGAGGCCAGCTATAAGTGCCTCATACTCGGACTCGTTGTTGGTTGCTTTGAATCCACATCGAATGGCTCTTTGGATTGTGTCACCGTCTGGCGAGGTAAGGACTATGCCGAGCCCACTTCCTTTGGTATTGCTGGAGCCATCGACTGAGAGCTTCCACTGCAAGTTGTCCTTCTCCTGTAAGCAAAATAACTCCTTTTCCGCTTGACCTAATTCGGTTGGGGTGAAGTCTGCTATGAAGTCTGCAAGTGCTTGAGATTTGATGGCTGTGCGGGGTTGGAAGGAGACGTCGTACTCGCTGAGTTCGACCGCCCATTTGGAGAGCCTACCAGAGACTTCGGGCTTGTGCAGGATGTTGCGTAGTGGAAAGCTGGTGAGGACTACGATTGGATGACATTGGAAGTAAGGGCGTAGCTTCCTTGCTGAGGTGACTAGTGCAAGGGCTAGCTTCTCCAGCTGGTTGTACCGAGTTTCTGCATCTAGTAAGGACTTGCTCACGTAGTAGACTGGGAGTTGGTTTCCATCCTCTTCCCTGACTAGGACGCCGCTTAGTGCTGAGTCGGAGATCATGAGGTAAACAAACAGAGTCTCTCCGGCCTTGGGCTTTGATAGCACTGGAGGTGTGGTAAGGTAACGCTTGATTTGTTGTAGGGCGTCCTCACACTCGTCTGTCCACTGGAAGTCTTTGGCCTTCCGTAGGGTGTCAAAAAATGGTCGACACCTCTCGGAAGACTTGGGTATGAACCTGCTGAGGGCTGCTAGCCTCCCAGTCAATTTCTGCACATCTTTAACGCACTTGGGGGAGGGAATGTTATAAATTGAACGAATTTGATCAGGGTTAGCCTCAATACCTCTTCGCGTGACCAAATACCCAAGGAATTTCCCAGAGGAGACTCCAAACGAGCATTTGGCTGGGTTCAACTTCATATTATACCTGCGGAGGATTGAGAAGGCTTGGAGGTGGTCGAGGTGCCGATCAAGAACCAAGGACTTGACCAAAGATGTCGTCGATGTACACCTCCATGGTGTCCCCAAAGATGTCGGGCGAACATACTGATTGACCAACATCGGTAAATGGCTCCTGCATTCTTGAGTCCGAATGGCATGACTTTATAACAGAAGGTTCCTCTCTCTGTGACGAAGGCTTTCTTCTCTTGATCTTCAGGGTGCATCAGTATCTGGTTGTATCCTGAGAATGCGTCCATGAAGCTTAACAGCTGATGTCCTGCGGTGGCATCCACTAGCATGTCTATGTGGGGAAGTGGAAAGGAATCCTTCGGGCATGCTTTGTTGAGGTCGGTGAAGTCGATGCACACTCGCCATTTGCCATTCTTCTTCTTCACTACCACAACATTGGCTAACCAGTCTGGGTAATGTACTTCGCGGACTGACCCGATATCAAGCAACTTTTGGACTTCTTCATTAATAACCTTGTTCCGCTCTGGAGCGAACTTCCTCCGCTTCTCGATCAAGGCGGTAGTCCGGTCGACTTCAAGTCCGTGGGTGATTACCTGCGGGTCAACTTCATGTCTGCATGTGACCAAGCAAAGGATCGTGGTGAACTTTGACAAATGTGATCGGTTGCTCAGAGTAGCTCTGGTCTCAACCTTGCCCCAATTTGAACTTTGTGATCCGGATGGTCCGTGAATCCCGAACTTCATCGAGCTCTTCCATCCCCGGTTGGGTCAGGTCAATTGGGGTTGAGTTCTTGTAATTGCTATAATTACGCCGCTGGGCTTCAGGGCTTCCATGTAACACGTCCTCGCATCCCGCTGCTGCCCTAGAATCTCCTTCACCCCCCACTTGGTAGGGAAGCGAATCACCTGGTGGTAGGTTGACGGTACTGCTTTCATATCGTGAATCCACGGCCTACCAAGGATGGAATTATAGCTTGACGGACTGTCTACGATCAAGAACTTTGTTGGTAGGTTGATGCCTTCCGCATAGACAGGAAGGGTAACACTCCCAACCGTGTACTTCTTTTCTCCACTGAAGCCATACAAAGTTGTCGGCTGGCGGAGGATGGCGGTCTTATTTATTCCCGTTTCTGTGAGAGCATCTAGAAAAATGATGTTAGCAGAGCTCCCATTATCAATGAGAACTCTCTTCGTAAGACAATTGGCAATAAGAATGGAAATTACTAAAGCGTCGTCATGAGGACTAATTAGTTGCTTAGACTCTTGGTCTGAGAAGCTAATAGTCAAGTCAGACGAAGAGGTGTCTGATGCTCTGCGAGCATCGAGCTCGGGCCTTACCGTTTGCCTACTGTGGCGCTTTGCCGCAGAGTATGAGACACCACTGATCTCTGATCCGCCAGAGATCACGTTGATTACCTTGTTGGTCTGAGGGGGCTCAGGTAGATCAGTGCCCTGCCGACTGGCGAGGGTCTTTTTACCTTTGTCAGAGAGGAACTCCATCAAGTGTCCTCTCTTCAGAAGCTCAGCTACCTCCAATCGCAGTGAGATGCACTCTGCGATTGTATGTCCGTGGTCTCCGTGGAACTCACACCAGTTGTTGGATTTTCTCTGATCTGGAGGTGTTCTAAGTTTTCCTGGCCACCTGACTCTGTCACCCATGCTCTTCATGACTGCTACACACTCCTCTGGTTCAATGCTGAGGGAGTAACTCGAAGGCGGTGCTCGGGTTTCTGTCCTCCTCTGTTGGACTGGAGGGCGAGGTGGATTCGCAACAGGACCATGTCTTCTCTCAGTCGGGTATGGCCTAGCACGATAGTCTGGAACCCTTCGTTCAACTCATCTGTCAGGCTTGGGCTCCTTGCGAACACTTTGGCTTGACACGTAAGGTCTGTTGGCATCATCCTCCTCCCATTTTATCTGAGCCCATGCTTTGGCGAGCACGTCTTCCATTGTTCGACAGGGGTACATGGTCAGCTCAGACAACCCCGAGTTGGGTGGCAACCCCTTGCGGAAGGCGTTGACAGCAGTGTCCTTGTTGCAATTGGGGATTGACACCTTCTCCTTGTTGAATCTTGCAACGTACTCCCTGACAGATTCGTTAGGTCTTTGCCGGACGCTATACAAGTCGTCCGACAGTTTTAAAAGCTACTGCTTGCTTGAATTGTTCCACAAAGCAGTCGACTAGTTGGGCAAAAGAGGAAATGAAATTGTTGGGTAAGTTGGTATACCATTATAGGTCGTCCGATCGATCGAACCAAACCTTTGCATGCATGCCTCATGGAGATCCCTCGGGATGGCTATGGTGAACATCCTCCGCTTGTATTGTGAGACATGGTCGTCCGGCTGCTCCATCATAGAGCTTCATGCTTGGGAAGGTGAACTTGGTTGGCATCTCCACCAAGGCTATAGCATCGGCGAAGGGAGAGTCAGCAAAGCTATTGGGTAAGCTCTTCTTGATTGGTGCTGGCACTCCAGGGATTCTTTGGATCATCTCCTCCAGGCTCACCAGTTTGGAGGCTAGCTCCTCGTTGCTACTTCCGTGACCTGCAGAGAGGGTTAGCAAGTGATCTACTTAACTTGCGCTTTGGTTGCGTTGTTGTGGCGATTCGTCGTTCATCCTTGGGTTAGCACCTTCAAACGAAACCCTTCTGCTGGTGGTACCTTGAGTGATCTCAAGGGATGGCCTTTCGGCACTTGAGAGGCGAATTACAGGAATCACCCTTCCGCCTCTTCAAAGGTTAGCCGGCAAGCCTCAATCGTGTGCGTGGCGGGTTCTCCACCCCAAAGGTTAATGAGTCGGGCCGAGACGAGGTCGCGTCCCAACGTTGGAACCTCCGGTGGACGGCGACTCAACCCTTTCCTTCAAGAGCGAAGTTCTCTGGCGGATGCATGTTCTCGCCCTCAAGGAGCTTGATCTTCTTAGCGTTCTCTTGCATCCGGCCAAGGTTTTGATTCGAGTGACGCCCACCTCCTCTACCTCTTCCGTAACGATTCGTCGAAAAGTGCGTCATGATGGATTTCTTAGCGTGTCGCGGTTGCTACTGGATTACCTTTCTTGATAGCCGGGGCCCCACGGTGGGCGCCAAATTGTAGACGCTCAGAAATCTACAATCAAAATTAGGGTTAGAGATTGGGGGCACCGACAACCTGCAAGGAAACAATAGCAAACAGAGACGTGAGATTCCGAGGTGACACCGGTGTGGTGCCGACCGAAGGGACTCCGACGCTCAAGTTAGATAACTGATAGAAGGAGTAATCAAATGAAAGAAACAAAGAGGGAGAGATGGTGGCAAGCGTCGACTTATCCTGCTGGTTGAGTCGGTCACACGTGGTGGACAAACATGGCTTAGCTGACCTTACGGGAAGGAGCTAGCTGGCAGTTGTCTGATAGAGATGGATGATGGCGGATGGTTGAAGGTTGATGATGGATGGTGATGAGCGATGGTGGATGATGATAGGTGACGGCTGATGTTGATCAGAGAGCTTGAGAGAGATGGAGGCGTGAGAGATTGATTGCTAGGGTTTGTTGCAGTTAGCCTCTGATGCCCTCTACATCTCCTCAGCCTTCTCTATAAAACCCACCCATCGTTGGAGTCTGCCCGCTAATTTCGGGGAGGTCGTTGGAACGGGTTGGACTGTGTCTCAAGTAGTTAGGAGAGTGATCGTAAGTCGGTTGCTTACTGACTGACCAAGTCCATCGAGCTACTGGAGTTGGTTAGTCATTAGTCGATCTTGTTGTAGTCGATCATGCAAGGTGGGCTAGGTGAGCTAGCTAGCTTGTCAACCAGCTGGAAGGTTGGCGAGGTCAAGTGAGCTAGTCAGGTAGCATGCAGACTGATTGGCTGGATGGATGACTCCGCTAGGTGGGCTTGCTAACCGGCCTTTGGAGTCCAACTCACGTATGAAGTCAAGACGGACTCATTAATGGATTGTGGGTTGGGCCGTAGCCTTGATGGGCCGATCCGTTAGTCTAGTTGACAAGAGCGAATTTTGGCCAATACAACATGAATTACCAGTCGGAGTACTAGTACCCCTTCCAGCCGTGAATAACATGAATAACTTGAATGCTTGACTTGGGCCACGTGGTGCTAAGGTATCCTCTACGAGCCCGTTAATTATTACATGATCTTTAACTTGAATCCTATGACTTACATTTTATTAAAGTGATCTCCCTACATGCATGAATCCTAAGTGAATGCGAACAACAAGCTGACATGGTGAAACGCAACTTAAATACACATACGTAATGATCAAATTTACAAAACTGCATCGACAAGAGATTAAACAGACCACGATATCATTGCTTGAGCCATGGACTAGTATACAAGTATATAATACCACATGTAACATGTACATCATTTCACGAAAGAGTCCAGTGACACTTAACCATGGCATCACTCCAAAACAACAAGATTTGGCTTAATTAACTATGCTACTAACTAATACAATTTTTGGTGCGTTAGTAAAACATGGACCCAATTATAACTAGCTCGAAACAACATAGCTTATGAGAAACTGGGTATAACACAACGTCACAGAACCATATTTCATGCATGTAAAAGTGCTAAAATCATGGCATATATTTGCTATCAATTAGACACGTCCAGGGACATAAGAATTCAATTCTAGCCTATAAGATAACAGAAATTTGCTATGGACATGGCTTTCTAGAACATCATATATATATAAACCTAATTCATATGATCATGCAATCCCTAAACTATATGAACTAGAGAAACTTGCACTTAAATTTGAAAAGGATTCTATAAATTTGACATGCTAGAGAACATAAGCATGAACATGACATACTTAACTATACACTGAGCATGATTTAATTAGAGATCATACATAGACATATATATACATATATAAACATGCTATAAACCATTCGACTATGCGATCCTAGGCTATATGAAACTAAAGAAACTTACCTTGGTCAAATCTTTTAAACTAGCTTGTAGCAAAATCCTTCACCTACTAGCCACGAACTTGTTCTCCGTCCTAGCCTAGCCTTGCTCCTTCTTCCTTCCTTACTAACTTCGTTATTTCTTGGTTTCTATTCTTGTTTGTTGGGGAGAACAAAGCGTGATAGATCTTGGAGACAAAGGGGTGTGAGAAGAAAATTGTAATGGACAAAGAAATGGGAAATGGCAGGAGTGAATTGGAGTGCTGGTAATTGTAGCTAGGCACAAACGAGTGAAATCAATAAGAATAAATATGAATTCACCACCTTTTACTTACTTCTTGTAACTCATAGAAATAAAAATGTGTTTAAATGTTTATGGTTTAAATGAGATTAGTGAGAACAATTAGTGTAGGTAGGGAATTTGGATGGTTCGGTTCGAGAATTTTGAGAAGGCTAGATCGTACCCTTTAACTAGTTCGTGCTAGGACGCGGTAAAACGTCACTTGAATTTTCGGGTCGTTACAACGACTACCGTGTATTAATTAATTGTGATAAGAAATTAAACCGCGCACGCGCTTTGGGCATAAAATGCAACTATTAAATGTATTCTTGTTTCCTTAATTTCACCATTTTCCATAATGTGTACATAGATCTTGCAACGTATAGCATCACATCTAAACACAAAAGTATGAAGCACAACAATGTTTTAATACCATATTTTATCCAATTTTTGGCCATGCTTTGGACCTGAGAGCAATATCTCATGTATTTATGATATACATGAGATATTGGTACCAAATGCAAAACGGTTTTTAGTTAGGATGCATATGGTGGTGCTGCAATGATTTTATCTACAATGATTATGTTAATACCAACGGTTAGTGCAGTGTTGATTTTTGTTTTAGGATGAATGTGGTAACAACTATTGGTGCCAGTGCCACGATGGTCCAACGGAGACCGTCTCCGTGAAATTTGGTGTCTTTCTCCGTTCTGTTCCATGGTTCTCATTATGACTTTTTTGGGTAAACCGTTTTCAACTTTAACCACAAATTTATCTAAAATAGCAAATGTAAAATGTTTAATTAAATTATATAATGTTCACATAATGATACTTTGGCAATGTTTTAGAAGAACAATTTACTTGGCAATGTTTTAGAAGAACAATTTACTATGTTGATGTGAATAGATGACTATCTGTTTTCTTCAACTGTAATTTTCTGAACTGAACTGAATTTAATTGTAGTATAAAATATAACTAAACAGAACTGAACTGAACTGAATGAGTTTTCAGTTGAAAATAACAGAGACTAATGAGTAATGACTTGTTGAATCCTTCAGGCTTTGAATCTTTCCTCCTAATTATTGGGGTGGCCTACTTCTTGTAACCAATCACAATCATCAGTGATTCTGAGAGTCCAATTTAAGATTTGCTTAATCCAGTTGCAACATGAAGCAACAAACTAGGGAATTTCTGATAAGTCGGGAATTTTCCAAACAGGCCTGAGCTCGATTCGGAAAAATCTCGGCTTTTGCATAAACATTTCAAGTTCGAATTCGAGTGCAAACATAAATTCGAGTGCAGACATAATAAGATTATCGAGCCAAGTTCAAATATAACTGTGCTCAAGCAAATGCTCAAAGAGACGCTTGAGTAGTATATATTATTATTCCCTCCGTCCGAACTCAACTTCCTATTTTCCGTTTGCTCTCTTCCAAATTCAAGTTCCCCTTACTTAAATGGAAAATATCTCTCATGCTTTATTCACCCTCTCACATATATTTATTCCCCACTCTGTCCTACTCTATTTTACTCTTTGCTTAAAATTTGTGTCCGAACCAATGAGAAGTTGAATTCGGGACTGGGGTAGTATTTGGTTATATGCATAAATACATATAGCAAGGATGTAAACTTTAAGTTATTTTATACTCTAATTTAATTTCTTTTGCCAAAATATAAGTTTTGGTAACTATTCGAGTTTGCGAATCAAGTTAAATTCGAAGTTTTGAGTTTTAAATATTTTAATTAAAAAGTCACGGGTTGTGCTCGAATAGACGAATAGAGCCAAGTTCGAGTCCAAACTGTGGAGCTCATCTCAGCTGAACTCCCTCCTACCTATATGGACATATTACTTTTAACGAACTGAATGAACATTTGTAAAGCTCGACTCGGCTCGATCTGTTTTAACAGTGCAATTACTAATGTGGATTTTGAGAGGGTCCATGGCACAAATTAACTCATTACTAATTAGAATTCCCAAATTTTGTAGTAGGCCAGAATCACCCTCACTAACTTTTGATACTGGGCCTCAGGCCCAGTCAAATAAACCCACAGCAACAGTAGTTGAGAATCATAACCAATCCATAATACTTCTGGTTCATCTTCCTCATCATAATTCCACTCCTAAATTACTACAGCCAGGCCAACTGCGATTTTTCTCAGTTATCGACGACTACAGTGAAGAAAGATGGGAGCTGGTTTCATCATCGGCGTTGTTGGATTTCTAATCCTCTCTCACGCTGCCTATTCCACCATTCAGTGTACTCTCTCACCCCAATTTGTTCCACCTATCTATCCAAGATTCAATTTTTCGTACCTCAAATCTTGAAATACTGGTGTGATTTGCTTTTGCAGATAGATCTTTGCTCAAGATCACTGAGGAAGAATTCTCTGGACCTCCCTTCAACGTATTTTCTCAATTACCTCTGTAATTTTATCTACTAGTTTCTGGTACTTGATTTTAGGTTAAAGTGGATCAAATTTTGTTACGTGCAGGTGGTGATGGAGTTGGTAGCTTCTTTGGTTTTGTGCATGTGGGCTGGTTTGACTGTGCCTGGGAAGTTTCTGTCAATTCTCCCACATTCAGATGAAAACAGGTACTAGTAGTATTTAACTGTTCCTTTTCCTTCTACTTGAGAAAGTACTGTTGTTTTGTTAAGTAATTACTAGTAATATTTTACTCTGCATTCTATATAAGGGTATTGAGTTTCATTGGAATAGTGGGTGACTGGGTGGTATTGTTTTAGGCTTTTAGCTAAGAACATGAATGGTGTATGTGAGTTACAGTTACTATTATTTCGATGGTTGATTTGTGTATGTCAACTCGATTTTTGTGGGTATATAGCTTCTCTGTTCGGAGAGAATCACGAATACACGATCACGGATCATTGGTGGCAATGGAACTGGTGTTACGATTACTAGTATTGGAGAGAGCTTTTTTCGATAACTTCTTTAGCTAGTGTGTTAGGTTAATGTGAGTCTGAGAAATCCCCTAATCCATCTTTAGATCCCAAACATCTGTTATTTCAGTTCACTTTGTGATGTTTCTTTTCGTATTTTTCCTGGTCTTACTCTTTCCCAAGGTCACAATAATACAATATTGATGCTCTTGGTTGATATGTGGCACTTGTACATGAATTATCAACTGAAGAGCTTTCTTCTTGGACTTATATAGTCATTATGTACGTGTTATTGATCACATCTCGTGTCATCATGAAACAAGCTGCTGCAGCCAATAATCTGATATCATTAGTTAATCGTTTGAAAAACCGTTGTATTTACAATAAACTATTAGGAATCAGCAGAGCATTCAACTCATGGGTTCGCGTATATTTTGTGGCACATGTCTCTTTATTCCTTCACTTTTCTTGTAAGGTGCTAATTTGAAGCATCCTTCTGATGTTTCTATTGACACCTTATTCATTTGGAGTGAAAACATGTTTTCACTCTAAATATGATGAAGTCACACCTGGTCTGCTTAATAGTAGAAGTCTTTTAAGAATTAGCTCACATGCTTCTCAGTTTCACTAATCTTTTGCCAGAATGTCAATAAAACTGGTAATATGGACTGTGGCAACCTGAAATCCCAGTATGGTTTATAAAATAGGTTATTTCTGAAAAAACACTTAAACTAGTTTAATTTTGGGGGAGTGAGCCAAACACTTGGGGTTTGGTTTTCCCTAATGTGAGGAAGAATAGGTGTTTCCTAAGAATTATAATCGTCTATTCATTTTCATTTTTGTGCGCCTGTAAGAGTATTGGAATTGGATTGTAAAACATTAGTATCTTGATTCCTTTTTCCCCATTTTAGGTTTGTGTAAATTATTAGTGTTGTATCCATTGAAAACTGTACTGAGTTGTAATTTGTTTTCCCATTGTATATCTGCAACCAGTGGCTATCATCTTCATGGTTTAGCTGCTGAATTAGTTTGTTCCTAAGATGTTTTCCCTTTTCGGTGTCTTGATATTTTCTTGATGTTCTTTTTGAATAGTTCTATATCTCGACATATTATTATTCTTAATATTTCATGTTAGGTGATCTTTAGATATTATGCCCAATCATCGTTGAAATTCTGGAATTCTCGTCTAGGACCCAAACATTATTGAATACAGTGAAATTCTTATTCTCCACCCAAACTGCCCTGATAGAAGGCTAGTTCTGCATTAATCTTAACCCTCTTCTCCATCCTAAGCTATAGCAAGACAGATAGGAGAGATCTAAAACCATGCCCTATCTTGAAACGCATATAGAAAAGGAGTTCTGGGAGTTGATTTGTGATGTTGCTACAAATTTAACAAGCCAATATGTGATTGAGTACTGCCTGTTCTCAAGTTAAATATGTGAGTGACTACTACCTGTTGTTCTCTATTTGATGTGCTTAGTTCTGATGTCCGAGTAACAATTTCAATCCTCTTTATTTTGTGATCTAGGGTGGTAAGCCTACCTGCAAACATGGATTTCATGATCTTTAATCATCGCGGTAAAGCCTTTCCCCTGGACATGGATGTAAAGCTCAACTGATATATGCTCCTTCAGTTAAGATAACCACGAACAAAAGGACTGGAAGAACAATTTTGTATTTACTGGATATTTTCTTAATTACCAGAAGGCCAAACTGTGCATTGTCGTCTTCAGTGGATTTATTGATCTCTAGGTTCTCAGGCAGTGGTTGGATGTTGTATTTTATACTCTTGTCATGTTTATCAAAAGATTTGGGAAAATTTTCTCCATCTAGATACTTCCTCATTTGTTGAGCTGTACTATATGATCAAGTGTGGTGACCAAATGTGTCCAATAGTTGGACTTGTGAAACTTCTCATTATGTGAGTAGATCAGTAGACGAGGTTTTCTCTCACAAACAAACAAAGACGGGAACCACTAGTTTACATGTGAGGACTGAGGAGGCTCCTGTGTGGGGAGCAGTCTTGGTAAAAAACTTCATCTGCTAAGAAAGATGTTCACCTCTTAAAATATCCTATATACGTAGGGGAATAGGAGGAAGGCTCCGACTCTCAGATTTATCCCAAACCCAAAGAGCACGAGTGATAATACAATTTATAATATGATTATACTTTATATTAGCAAAATCACAACTTTTACAATAATTTGACACCGTGCGGTTATCTATTGCTTGGCGGAGAATAAACTCCACTCCGCCCTCGTTGCAGTACGGCAGTAGCAAGTGTTTGCCTCTTCTTATTCCCTTTGACATGATGCCTTCGGGGTTCCCTCTTGTTAGCAGCTTTCCCGATCTTCTTTTCTCTCATCTTTTTCTAGATTTCATTTTTGTTCCTACTTCAAATAACTACTGGTCACCTTATCAGCTAGTATGATATTCAATTACCGGTCTGCCTTATCAGGTCACCAATGGTCTTATTAAGTTGTTTTGCAAAAACAACACTAACGAGTTCGAGCCATGCTCAGTTCAATAATGCTAGACTCTAAAATAACACCACACCAAATCTTGCAACCAGATTACTCGTTGAACGAGCAATTACTCTTTAATGCCTGGATGTTTCAGCATGCGATATTCAGAAAGAGACATAACAGAAACATCAGTTTGCGCATATTTACATATATATAGCAACGGATGCTCAAGAGTTCTGTACAACTGTTTGGAGAAAGAGAAGGCCGCATAGCTTCCTCACTTGCAAAGAACAATAATCGTTTATTACAGTTTCAGACAGTCCTCACTTTTTACTCTTTTAGCTTGACATCAGAAACCGAAGTTGGCAGCCTTTTTGGGCTTGAGGGAACAGTGCCGAATTTACGCACCAAGATCATGAAGCATGGCAGAGAGATAAAATACAGGGCTCCTAAGATGAATGGTGCAGCAATAAGCCATCCCAACAACTGCAAATATAATTTAACAGAACTGAGTAACCACACTAGTAAACTGAAAAGAAAAGAAAAAAAACCTCAAGGCATATCAAAGAAATAAGCTACACCAATTTCACCCTTTTGTGAGATGCAAGCTTACCACGGTTACTTATTACAATTAATCAAGTGTATATTCAACGAAGGGCACAAAATTCAATTAAGTTTATGCTGGCAGTCATGAAAATCTGAGACTTTGCTTTCTTAGAATTGACGATAATATCCTCTTTAGTTCTAGTACATACGATTTTTTGATAACCTAACCATGTATGTTATACCTGGCTGCAAGCTCACTAGCCTTTAGGTCAATTCTATATATTCATAGGAAAACAAAATGAAGAATTGGAGGTCTACAGTGCTCTGGATATGATCATCTAAGCAAATGTTTAGGTCCCAAATAAGCTTGCCCAGGAAAATGTAATGAGCTAGCCCGACTTCCAAAATAAATGCACCAGAAAGCTGGAGGATAAGAGACTGAACAAAGATATCAAATTAGTAACATACCGCGTGCAGAATGCTCTGCAAGACCTCATGTGAAGCGTTTCCAGTCAAAACTTTCTTAAAAGCATCAGAGGTTAAAGGAAAATGAGGCCCTCCAGTAACGAATTCACCAAAGCGTAGAAATGGCACGACCAAGCTGCGAAACATAACACACCATCAGTATGTTGATATTACTACTCGAGGAAACTTAAGTTCAACAAGTGAGAATACAGCTAAAAGGAATGCACAAGCCAAGCCAACGCAACAAGAGCAGCTGAAAAGAAGCCATATCGACCATTTTTACATGCAAGAATAGACTCAGCCGCCAAACTTGCTAAAAGAAATACAGGGACTCATTTTTACAGCCATTTTCAAGTAGCGAGCATTCTCAAATGGCAGGATGTACGGGAACTGGGTTAATTTGAAAGTCTACTAGAACCAGGGCCTTCTATAGCATATATCTTCAGATATCTTGGACCAAGTGGTGGGTTTTGACACGTCTATAGGTGATTAGGAGGTGACGGGTTCAAACTCCATTGGAGCAGCACCGTGTCCTATTTTTTGTGAGTTTATCGTATGAAAAGAACAATATTCCAGATATCTTAGACCAAGCACTCAAGTATATCAGTGACACTTAGTTATCTGATAATCTGTGTACCGAGTGCAATTGATAACCTTAATAAATATAACCAGTTAATATCTCAAAATGCACAAATGAAGTTTGTATGAGTAATCGCTAGTGTCTCTGACTATGTCAGCTCAATCACTCCAAATCCAAACAAAGTATTAGCAACTTTAAATCCGAGGGGGTTAGACAAAGCACCTCACTGGATTACCTCAATTCAATTGGAGTTGCAATAAAATTAGTAAGCATCACAGTTGGAGCATGGCAAAGAGATCCGAGCACTGCAATAGCCACCCCACAGAGGAAAACAGTAACACCTAGCACAGACATAAACTCCATCATTATCCCCTCATTCAAATTATCCAAGAAAATCCCACCTTAGAAACTTCGAAACCAGAAGAAAACAACACAGCACAACTAAATATGTAACCTCATTAGCACAGAAACGTAAAACAAATTCGATTCATGAAAAAAAAAAAGAAGCTAGTAACCAGAGAGTTCCAGAAACATGAAACCGAACAAGCAGCCCACCTAAGGAACATAGAAACTAGAAGAAAACAACACAGTGCAATCAAATATGGAACCTATGTAATCACAAGTTCACAACAAAAACTCAACACGAATTCGAGTCATGAAACAAAAGGAAAAAAAGTTACAGCTAGTAACCAGAGAGTTCCAGAAACATAAAACCGAACAAACAGCAGCTCATCAAATCACAAGCACAAAACATACCACAAATGGGAAACAATCCCAAGGTGATTCCCAAAGCTGCCGAAAACGCCAATTGCTTCGGTTCTGTTCCCCTGGTAAACAACAATTGCATCAGTGACCAATCCAAATTGACCTAGCATACAAATTCATATCAAGACGCCATAAATTCATCCCATGTAAAAGCTCAAATGACATAAAGTTCAAATTTTTACCTTTGGAGAATCAGGATAAGCGGATCGACGACTTTAGTTCGGAACCAGGAGGTGATCAATCCCAATCTGAAGCTGCGTTTCAGCATCTTTGCAATCCCCAAAGAAACAAAGCTTCAGTTTGGGCGTTTTGAACTCTAATTAGGTTTTGGTTTTATGGTTATTCCATGGATCAATTGAATGGATCTAGTACTAGTACAGTACAGGAGACAAGTCTGTTTCTTCAGAAGGATTGGATTTATTAATCTGCACGAAGTTCTATGTTGTCGGTTGTCGAGTTAATGAAGCTTGGAAATGGTGAATGAAGGTGTTAGGATTTTTCTGAGCTTTGAGCTTTAATCATGGTGACAGAGAGTCAGAGATGATAGAAACTGCGTCGTATTGGTGTACGTAGATGGATGGATAAATTGGGTTCATTCGTAATCGCTTTGACGTGACGAAATGAACTTGTCTAGTTTTGTCACGCATGGTATGGGCCATTTTATACTTCAATCTGTATATTGTTTCTATTTTCTAATATTCTAAGGTTCGACTCGTAAGATTAAGATTTTCTTTATTTAAGAACATGGTTCAATGTATTAAACAAAGTTATAGGTGCATGCATATTTTTAAGGTAGATATATTTATGGACTTTATCATAATTTATACTTGATCATTCATATTTAGAATGATATTTATTTGAATGGTGAAAATATCATAACATGTTTGAATGGAAATGGAAAGGTTTTAGGTTTAGTAAGGGATTGAGGAATTACAATTATTTTAAACATGTTTGAATTTCAAGTCTGGAGTTCATCTCAATTCATTTGTACAAATTCTAGAAAAAAAAGACTGAATTTCCATTAGAATAGGAAAATTCACTTTTTTAAGTTGATTGTGGTCAGCGATCAGACTAGCGCACGGTCATCATTAATTCCCTCATATTCTTGGTTGTTTGCACAATCACATAAAAGATTCTAACAAGAGAAAAGTTAGAACTCACAGACACAACATTAATTACTCCAGTTATAAAAACCCACAGACACAACATTAATTCATCCAGTTATAAAAGCTCACAGACACAAAATAAAATTCACTGATGCAAAAACCCAGATAAATCTCCCAGATAAGTCCGAACTTACAGCGCGCCAGATGCAAAAACCTACAGTCACAACATAAATTCCCATTTATAAAAACTCACAGACACAACATTAATTCCCCATATAACTTACACTAGTCTAATGTGACTTTTCATTTATAAAGGAAAATCAGGCATTTTACTAGACTTTCTTTGTTTATGATAATCATTGTTTTGTACTAGTATCAACATAAGTCTGTCAGATTGCACCGGAATTGTACACGTGGAAAATCGAATGGTTGTTGTTCAAAGAGAGTGCGCAGAATTTTCTGTTATGAATATTAATTATTTTTCAAAAGAATTATGTAGCGATTTCTAGAGTTTATGTTATGAAGATCAATTATGTTTCAACAGAATTATATAGCGATTTATTCTCTAACTTGTATAAATAGAATTTCAGTGTGTAATTGTTGAATCAAACGTATTACATATACCACAGATTGAGAGAAAAGCCAAGAGAAGAGAGAATATGCAAGCTTAGTTTGCCATGTTGTGGTTGAGGAGTGTTATTGCAAATCTTCCAGTCTTCTTGTTGATTACTGAAATTCTCTCGAGCCGGACTAAGAGAGAGACCCTTTTTTTCTTCCTTTACTCTTATGTTTCTTCAACCGGATTAGTACTATTAAAGAAGGTGACAATGCACATTCAATTCATCACGGGATGTGGTAACTTGAAAGGCTAAAATTTCAATATACATTTCGTTCTGAGAGGTAGCAGTGCATGTTTGGTTATGGCTGAGAAATACAATACCTTTAATATCATCAAATGCTACTTATAGGTCCCGCACACTTCTGCAGATGCAAAATAACATATAGTTCTATAATATTACGAGTTTTCACAATGTAGACCTTCTCTATCAGTAGGGGAATAAGTTTCCTTTTCGCCTCAAAGAAAGAATAACAATTCATAAGAAACAAAAAAATATCAAAATGAGACTGTAAATCCTTCTTCAAGGCATTGAGTTCTCACATCACGCATAACATGCTGTAGCAGTTTGGGATTATTCGTGACTACAGCATCTACACCCTCCAACAACATTCTCCGCATGGAATCCTCTTCATCCACCGTCCATGTATAAACTTTCTTGTTATTCCTGTTATCAACACCGTGAAAAATGACTATACTTAGTAAGTTATAGAGTCAGGGCATCAGCATGTGTCGCAGACATATGTTTAGCACAAATACTACTCCAGTGGAGTATGTACTTATAATAAATTTATACCAGTGGAGGATCTTCACTAGATCCTCGTCAATTAAAGGGTGATAAACAGCCACGGCTCCAGCTCTTCTCATCCTCAATGGTTGTGTCCTAGTTCCAGTGGAGGGATCCATCATGACAATGTAGCCGACCTACAGAAGCATGAAACAAGACAATGAGTGGCAGGTGCACCAGTAAGACTGAAATAGCAGTAATGATATCCAGTCAAAGAACGAGACTCTTTTAGTCCTTATTCATGGATCAGGGTCAAATATGCATTAATATACTATGTTTTGTGTAACTTGCACCAAAATCCCTTGTGTTCGTTTTATTGTATTGTAACTCCTGAGTTTTTTTGGTAAACTCTGCACTAGAACCCACGTCTTTCTATATTAAAAAAGTTCCAGGGCTTTGGTGCAGACTGCAGAGTTCTGAAAAGAAGATGGATTATGTATAACAAACAGAAAACCATTTTGGCACATGTTGCATACAAATTAAACATGGGAGTAAAATAATGTAACAAACTTCTTACTGTGATATCCTTTGACAGCTCAATGACATCCCTTGCGAGAGTGTCACTTTTAGCCCATACGAGGCAGTTCTTACACTTGGTTCTTTCAATCTGCAAAAGTATATGAATAATCACACAAGTCACTTTACAAGATCTTCGTTTTTTCGTAGCTATCAACTGGATAAGGCTTAGGAAAGGTTGATGGATTTGCTTGCATAGTTTTGTTTGTAAAAACTCCTACAGACAAGACGGTACATATGGAGCTGAAAAATGATCTTATGATTTCAAAGATGCCAACTATTAAGCCATTTTTCCTGCTATCAGACTGTACAAAACCCAACCAAATACATGAGAAAAGAATACAAATACTCCTCTTACATAATACTGTGAACTTACCACAGATATTATATCCTTGGCAAGTCCTTTCTCATGTAGTGGAGGGCCAACTTTAGCATCTAGAATCACCTGCCTAACAGACCCCGATATCAACTGACACACAAAAATAACCAGTCTTAAATATAACAACTCAGGGAACTTTTTGCGAAGTCTTACGGAGATGGTATAACATTCTTTTCAAGTCAAATTCAGCCAAAAACCTCGTCAAGGAATTTTGGGATACAAAAAGAAAGACTACTGAAATACCTTCAGTGCATCTTCAATGGTTGGAATGTTTACATTAAGGAACTCCTTCGATTGCTGGCTGGAAGTCAGATCTGCAATCTAAGCGACATAATATCAGATCTCAATCAACATCCAAACATAGACTATGTAAATACTTATCAAGCCTTTCACCTCTTTCTTGGTTAAGAAACCAACTCTAGAAGTATGATTCCCAGATAATCTCTGCAGATCCCTGACTTTAGCATGTGAGAATCAAGATTCTGGACAACTTCACATGATATAAAACTCAAGCAAAATGTTACAGATCCAATTTCTTCAATGCATTTTGTATTCTAAAACACCACAGATTATTATTTATTAATAGTCTTATTACCACTTCACATAATATTATGAGCAATATATGCCTTGAAAGTTATTTCAGTGGTGGTGAGAATATGAATCCGTTCTCATATTGCTCATTCTTTAGCCCCTATTCCTATGTACTGTTTCAACTAAACTTTTCATTCATTGTCCTCTTCTTGACCAGTTACAAAACTATTCCTATGTACTGTTTCCTCTCTGCCTGCTCACAACCAAAATTACTTGTGTGTTTTGCATTGTGGCCACGAACTAATCAGATCTGGTATACTTATCAGCTTTATTCAAGATTATACTCTCAACTTGTTTATCCATGAAGTCTTAGTATCTGACTACCTTGGTATACTTTTATTCAGTACATGAGTTCGTTTGGCTTGATCACTATGATTCATGATATTGCGAACATGAAAACTATCCCGGAAACCTGATAAAGGAGGGAGGGAGAATGTCCAATAATACCTGTCATGAACAGCAAACAGTACACCATCCGATGAACGTGACACATCAATTTCAATGCAATCTACTTGAGAATTTAGCGCTATATTATATGCATCTATCTGTCCAAGACAAGGTCAAGAAAATCAACTAAATAAACACATCAACCTTCAGTTCAACTAATCTTTGCATAGTTAGGACCAAATAAGTAAAAGGAAACATAAGGTACCTACCGTGTTTGGAAAGGCCTTCAATGTGTCACCCCCATGAGCACACACTAAAGGAGGACTCCTTATCCAATTGCAGTTCAATAATTGTATCTGTGCATACATCACAAAACTTCAGCTTATAACTAGAAAAGAGGATTCATTTGGTTAACTTATAAGGCTTCTTCCTAACTAAGCTAATCAAGTGTTTCATCAGCGGATTATAAGGCCTCCTTAAGGCGATTGATACTCGAAATTCACCAGCCATAAAATAGAATCCAGTAACATACTTATCATAACCGAAGCCAACGACGACTACCATATGAGTTATGACACAAGGACACGCCAATTCAGCATAAATTAACTATCACCACACGCATCTAACTTCCGAATTCCATAATACCATACTAGATTATAAAGTGCCCAATAAATCCACCAATTCTAGAAAATTTGCAACTCAGCAATTCATTATCATTTGCAGAAATAAAATTAACTAGGTTACCTACATATCATCAACCACCAAACAATCACGAACAAAAACACTCAAAAAAAAAAAAAAAATTCAAAATCAGGAGATTATGTATACACGTACCTGTTGGATGCGTCTGAGATGGAAATGGAAGTAAAGAGACGGAAGAATTGCGAAGAGAGCGAGTACAAACAGGACAGATCGGTACAATTTCCTCCTGGAAATCAAAGTTGAATCCCATTATAAATTACAATCAGAGCTTTTTTCTCTCTGAAATGAACTGTGATTTCAGCTCACCAGGAAAATTGGGATTTCAGTTTTTCTGTGTAAATTACGAAATGACCCTCGTATTCGTTCCTATGTAGTTACTCTGCACCTCACTCACACTAGATTATTAGATTATTTCCCTCCAAATATATAAATATTGCTCTCAAATCAAAGCTCAATTTTTTCATGTTTTAAATATCTCTCTCTGATTTCTGATCAAGTAGCTAATCAACTCGAAGTTTTAGGTTGCTTCTGAAATTGCATTTGGAGGATGATTTGATTAGATGCGTTACATTTGTAAATGTACGGACACGTGTAGCTAGTGCCGAAAGTTGAAGAATTTCTCCATTCAAAGGGAGTTGAAGAATTTCCCACTCAAAAGGGAAATGGTATAGATTATGTAACGCCCTACTTGCAGGAACCGATTTTGATAAATTATAAAAATATTATTATAATAATCATCATTTTCTATTATTTTAGTTAGGCGTACGCAGTTTTAAAGTTTAGTTGTTATCGTTGTTTTATATAATTTTAGGTCTGGCATGTTAATAGTTTTGATTTAAATTATTTTATATCCAAACGAAGGTCTATAAAAGAACGGTCACCGTAATATGAACCGCACGTATTTACAGTACTTATTTGTTGGACCACATTGCTATATATTACATATCTGTGAAAATCGAAATAAGCAGATTGGTGGAAATAATTCAAATTTTAAAATAATAATAAAAGTATATATACTTTACACCTGCCGATTTGTCTAACTTGACACAATTATTTCTTCGTGGCGAAGTAATTTACATGCAGGCTCTCAATACATCAATTCAAGCCACACCACCTGTCTGCATGTATCATATATATATGTTAATCTCTTCCTTTTTCATTTGCACGAGCAGAATCAGAGAATTCCCAAAGTATTTCAGAGACAAAACAAATCATACACTACAACTTTGTTTCCGCACACACAAGACCACCCCATTTTCCTTTGCTTCTCTAATTAATTCCAATAGTTTGCAAGAAATAAAATTAAAGAAAGAAACGAGAATGGATGAAAGTTGGTTGCCAACCGCATGATATTTCCGGTCCTCACTACAGTGCGTTTCTTTTGAATTTTCTATTGGTCTGTGTAGTTAATTGAGTCATAGGAATTTATTACATTTTAAATTTGTTATAATTATATTCGTTGACGGATTATTTAGCACTTTTTATTGTGCAAATACTATTTATACGTATTTTAATCGGTGAATTTATATTTTGGTCAATTGTTACATTTTTTGGCACGGAGGTCATGCCCTTGTATAGGTTAGCAGCCTCACGGAATAAATTTGGTTCGAGTTTGATTGTCGAGATGTTGCAGGATTGTAAAGTGCATCTTGGCTATATAGTTTAATTCACCGAGCAATGTATGATACCATTGGTAAGGATTCTAGCCTTCTCTTTTATACCGTTCGGGCATCTGGCCCCTGGGAAAAAAGGACATTTGTCTTCGTTACTAGAATTTGCTATCTTTGATATTGTGCCATATCCCATTCAATACACTTTTTGATCATGCTTATGCCACCGTTTATTTATTGGACATTCTTATATCATATGATATTTGATCATATTCATGTGGCTGATCATTCACAAAACTTGCCAGAATGTTGTTTACTGTTTCATACCCAACACCTTGTTTATTGTCTCAACTTGTTCAATGTATTGCTAGACCTTCTTGTGAAACCATTTGTTTAGGACATGCCCATTCAACCCGAGCGTTTATTATCCAAAAGTAATTCTCTATTGATTACTATACTACCATTGATTCGCTTATTCCCTCTTTGCTACCCTTAATTAATCTTAACCAAGTTCAACTTCTTTCATTTGTTAACGAGTTTCTCTTTCAACTCGAGATCATCTCTAGTTCTATTGTAACTATTCTTTCTACCTTGCCAGCTGCTCTTCTCAACTTGCTCACTGATGACCTTTGTTATTGATTCTTATAAATCTTGTATAAGTTGATCAACTCATGATCATTTTAGTTCATTTGAAATCCATACTACTCTTTGAAATCTCTTATGTATCTCCTATCATTTCCTTCCTCGTTAACCCCTTGTTTATTTGACAATCAATTCATGAACCCATTTCTCTTTGTTCCGAGTGTTCTCACTCATGTCTTGTCTTTTCATCATTTCCTTCTTTTCGCCTGGATTAATTTTGTCATCACTTTTATTGTTTCTCTGGATATTTCTATGTCCATGATTGCTTTGTCCAGTTGTTCCCGTGATGACTTTCATTTTAAGTCGTCATGTTTCATGTCCTATTGATCAGATTTTCCTCTTTCTTTGGATTCTTTGTATCTTTCCTCGATCAATTGTACCCTTACTCCTTTATCATATAAATTTCCCCACACATTGTCTTTCCTTTCTACTCTGATCATGTTGAAATGACAAATGTTGTATCCTTGTACCTCTTCGTACAATTGTAATCTTCTATTCGGACCACTCATGATGAAATCATGATTCATATATTCCTCCTCTTGACATTGTTGACCTATCGGTCTATATTGATATACCTGATTCGAGTTCAGGTTCTGTTTATTTGATATTGTTCTCTTTCAGATCTGATAACGAGCATATGTGATTATGAGTTACAAATACTGATTTGAATTCAATTCGGGCCCAGGATTGTAAGTGAGTGGCTACCGAGTGGCTACCGGGGGGACGGACCGACGGTTAAGATCATCTCCTGCAGATTCCCAATCCCCAGACTCCGAATACTACCGGTGGTTGGTGTGTTCCGTAATCTGGTATAGCATGAACCTCGGCATGCTTGATCTTGTTTATTTGTGAGGTCGCGCCTCGATGGAGTAATAATGTAGTCTATATGTTTGGGAGTTTTATGGTTGGTATCCGATTCGTACTCGTATCATCATCTGTTTACACATTGAAATCTCTATTTCACATTGTTTGTCATTCTATTGCCTTGCAACTCTTGTTATGACTTTAGGAGAGTTTGTTGATTATTAGAAAAGCTATGGAGATTAGTTTATTGATGTGAGTTGCCAAGATGGGCCCACATAGAGAATGCTGAAAATATCAGGTATAGTACATGACTTTTCTTTTCTTTGATTTTAGTCCGTTTCCTGCAACTTCTGTCAGATAAGAGATGGTATGGTAGGAAGGGTGCAGGCGGGTGCGCTGAGCCATGGAGCAGGGTGCTTCATGGCGGGCGTCACAGATGATAAGATGAATGTACAAATTTACGTCTCGTAAAATCTTAAGCTCTACAACATTCATGAAGGAAAAGTACTAACCTGCGGAGGTTTTGGAGAAGGCGGCTGTCCACCTTACTACGGAACCAAGATGCGACAACTCTGAATCTAAAGCTGCCTCTCAGCATTTTTACGGCCACAAAATTTAGTTTTTAAGTGCAACTTTTATAACTGTTTTCTAAGATTATTTCATCGATTAATGGATCTGACAGTACATGGAGATGGAAGAACACCTCTTTTAAGCAGAGCACTGCAGCAGGAAGGATTGAATTGTTGTTAAGTAATTGCCGAATTCGGTTTGCTTTAACATGAAGACACAAAATAAGCATGGTCCAGATTAGTGTAGTGGTAGTTGTTCCAATTCTTATTGAGCAAAAAGTAGAGAAGAAGACTAACTAGTTGTTGGATTAGTTGGTAGTAACATTTGAGTTTTCATTCTAGTTGTCCAGAGTTATAAATGACAGCTTATATACTCTCTTCTGAATTTTTTTGTTTCCTAAAATCCATGGCTATCGATGGAGGACGCTAATCCCATATAGTGGTTAAGATGGAAAAAACATATCGATGGAAAAGTAACCCATGAGACATGAATCAGGGACGTAGCAAGGATTTGAGCCCGGGTTTTAAGTTATTTACTAAGAAAAAGAAGGAAAAAAGGCAGCATTATTATCATTCAATTCTTCAACATATGTCAAGCTACACAAGGCCTTTCTTGATTGCCAAACTTCATGTTACTTCAAGCTGTATATTGTAGCCATGCAAACCTGACTTAGAATGTGTATCGCAAAGAAACTCCATATCCTCACTGAACTTCATCATCGCGATGGATGTCTACATTAGGAAAGTTACTTCTGCGTATATTTAAATCTATACCATATATGTTTCCCAGTTTTGGAGTGACACTACATCACAGGGAAATGTCTCCTTTTTTCTCAATGAAAGAATAATGATTCATAGAATCGGAGAGAAATTTATCAAGATGAATATGAATATCCTTCTTCAAGGCATTGAGTTTTCACGTCTTGCATAACACGCTGTAGTAGGGTAGGATTACTAGTGACTACAGCATCCACACCCTCCAACAACATTCTGTGCATAGAATCCTCTTCATCCACTGTCCATGAATAAACCTTCTTGTTCCTCCTGTCAAGAATAGCAGGCATTAAATTGTGTTGCAGATATCTATCAGCATGTATGTGCTCAGAAATCCATACCCGTGGAGGATTTTCACTAGTTTTTCATCAATTAAAGGGTGGAAAACACCGACAACTCCAGCTCCTCTCATCCTCAATGGTTGTGTCCTAGTTCTAGTGGACTGATCCATCATTACAATGTATCCAACCTGCAGAAGCATGAAAGATGCAATGGATGTCAGCTACACCACCATGAGATATGAGATGAAGTATAGACTGTTCTCTTAGTCCTTACTGATGCATCAGAGAAAAATGTATGAATTTCCATGTGCCATTCTAACTTGGCTACATCCCCTTTTATAGTTTCATTGCATGGAAACCTCCTCATGTTTTGGCCAACTCTGCAACAGAACCATTTTTTCCCACCTTCAGAAAGGTCGGGGGCTTTGGCACAGAGTTTCTCAAAACAATTGGGATTCCATGCAACAGATAAGAGCATATACCTTTGGCATAACTAGCATACAAAACAAGGATTTTTTTGGCTATAATCTCTGTGGATTAGAGATGGCTATAGGGAATACCGTAATATCGTTTGATAACTTGATGACATCCCTTGCTAGAGAGTCACTTTTGGCCCATACAACACAGTTCTTACACCCAGTTTTTTCAACCTGCAAAAGTATACGAATAAGATCACAAGTCACTTTGCTGAAATGTTAATCATGTCATAAACTAGATAAAAGCATAGGAGAGAATGGTACTGAAGGGTTTGCTAGATATAATTTTGTCAGTAAAAAGCTCCTACTGACAGGACTATACGTGCGGAGCAGTTAATAGATTATATGCTCTAGCAAAGATAGCAACATTTTAAGCCACTCTCCATTTATCAGATTGCGCAGTGAAGATACAAATGTACATTTAACAAATAATACCAAGCAACTCAGGAAAAAAGAAAAAAAAGAAAAAAAGAAGATAAATCTTCTACACAACACCTCGAACTTACCACAGATATGATATCCTTGGCAAGACCTTTCTCATGTAGAGGAGGACCAACTTTTGCGTCTAAAATTACCTGCCTAACAGATCCTGATACCAACTGACAAAGAAAAGAAACCAGCCTTAAGTATAATAACTCGTTGAAACTTTAGGAAATTTATGTAAAGATGGTAAAACCATTCTCTCATTTTACCCTAAGCGTATGAACAGCCTAAACTAATGGTCATATGGTATAAATACTCTTTTATGTCAAATTTAATCTAAAACCTCATCAAGTTTTATTTGGAGAGGAAAAGAGATTATTGCAGTACCTTCAGTGCATCCTCAATGGTCGGAATATTAACATTATGGAACTCGGTAGAATGCTGACTGGAATTCAGATCTGCAATCTTTAATGCCAGGAAGAGTAAAATAAACTTAGACCTTAATCAAGATACACATGTGCCAATTATGAAAATAATCATGCCTTTCACCTCTTTCATGCTCATATGACCAACTCTAGAAGTATGATTCCCAGATAATCTCTGCAGATCCCTGCCTGTAGTATGTGAGAATCAACACTCTGAACAGCTCTAGTTTATTATTCACTCAAGAACTAAAGCAGTCAGGAAAATAATAAGGTTTCTACATAAAACTCCCCTGAATAATTGACATACTTACATAAACCACCATTAGTTTCTTAGTTTTAGACCCATTGCCGTTAACATTCTAGGACACAAAACTTCTAAACCTTTAAATTTCTATATTAATAGAGAGACAATAAAGTATTATAGATGCAACTTCTTCAATCAATTCATTCATTTATAGAAACACCACCATAATGTCCGGAACAATCATATAAATTTCCAACAGGAACGAGATTAGTAATACCACTTCGTGTAATAAGATGAGCTCTATGCTTTAAAAGTCATTTCTGGCAATGTTATTAATAAAAATCATAAGCCACCTCCTGCATAGCTCATTCATTAGTGTTTCTTTCTATATCCTGTTTCATAAACTAAATTTTACCTTTTTAGACTCTTTATAAACCTGTTATACAACTACAGACTTATCGGTCTTTGTCAGCTTACAATAAAATTTCATCCATAATCTTCATTCTGAGATACAAAACAGCTTTATTCAGGATCATATTATCAACTAGCTAGTGGCAATTCCTAGTCACGCATCCTTGTGAAATGTTATTAATTGGAGAAGTTCATTTGGCTTGAGAGCAGATCATATTGATTTTGTGATCTTGTAAAAGAAAGCTACCACCACACACATCCAATAATACCTGTCATGAAGGGCAAACAATACTCCATCTGATGAACGTGATACGTCAATTTCAATGCAATCTACTTGAGAGTTTAGAGCTAAATGATACGCATCCATCTGTTACAAACAAAGATCAAGAAACATCAACCAATAAAAATATCTTCCTTAACTTCTACTAAATTTTGATACGTAGCGCGGACCAGAAACAGAAAAAAGAAAGTCAAAGGGAATAGGAGATGCCTACAGTATTGGGAAAGGCCTTCAATGAATCACCCCCATGAGCGCAGACTAAAGGAGGACTCCGTATCCAATTGCACTTCCGAAATTGTACCTGTACATCAATTGCATAACACAAGTGAACAACAGAAACGTGGTTCTCCTAAAAAAACCCACAAAACTTTCCTTATCAAAGCGACAACTACATTAGCATTAGCAATTTACGTGTATTTAGTATTTACACACGGTGTAAAAGGCCGTAAAAGAATTGATTAATATGTAATACATCACCAAGCTGTTAATGGAATTATGAATGCATACATGCCTTGACAGTTAACAAGTCTAATAACATGATGATGATCGTGTACCAATGCAGCATAACTTGCAGATACCAGCACCATCAGAAGATCGAAGTTACGAATTCCACATTAGCTCCCACAAGACATTATTACTCAGTATTAACAGCTAATTACCAATAGAGCTACTAATCATACATGATTATTCAGTTAGATTACAATAACAACAAACAAGTACTTCCTCCGTCCAGTCCATGTTACCCATTTTAACTTTTTTTGGTCAACCGTTTTCAACTTTGACTACGAATAAATCTTAAACGGTAAATGTAAAATGTTCAATTAAATTATATTATGATACTTTAAGGACTAAAGTTTCATAATATGATTTAATCGAACATTTTACATTTGCGGTTCAAGATTAATTTGTATTCAAAGTTACACTATAGACCGGACTAGTGGGTAACATGGACGGACGGAACGGAGGAACTACCAAACAATCACCGGAAAAACACTTGCAAACACATAAATTGTCGATTAAGGTGTAAATATGGACCTGTTGAAAGCTACGAAGATAGAAATGGAAGTAAAGCGGCGGAAGAATCGCAACGACAGCGAGTGCAAAGAGGAGAAATCGGAACAATTTCCTCCTGATAAACCTTAATCCGACCTCTGGCCTTTGTATACGAAGCTGATTTCGTTGCCGATCCCATCTCGAGATCACTCTCGCCATAGCTTAAAGCTTGATTTCTCTCACTAGGTCTGTGATTTCAGCTGAGTACAGCAAGTATCCATCTAGTTTCACTTCTTCCGTACAGCAATGGAATTACAAAAATATCCTCAGAGTGAACAATTAGAGCCGAGCCGAGTGTGTCATCCCGACTTGTTCATAAAACGAGCTATGTTTTTAGTTCGAGTTCGGCACCATCGAAGTTGAGTCTAGTCGAGTCGAGTTAGCAGCTCTCCCATTGCACTTAACCGCACCAGAATATTTTGATATTTCCCTCCAGGTATAAATATCTCCTCCCAGTCTCAGCTCAACTCTACTTTTCATATTTCAAATCTCCCACTCTCTGAACAAGCACGCAGCTCATCAATTCGAATTTCCGGTAAGTGTTATCGATCAATTGAGCTTCTCTTTCGAAATGCATTTCATAGATCTGATTGAATTTGTCTGTTAACAGCGATAATGGAGGAGTTGTTTCAGTATATGAAGACTTTCCGCTCACAAGTGAACGGTAATTCCATCCCTCTCTACGTTATCGGTTAGGTTAAACTGAAATCGATTCTCTGCTCGATAGATGTTATGAAGTTGATGGATAGTAGATTCAATTGGAACGACTTTGTTTCTGAGATTTGGTGCTGAATTGTTGGTTGTAAAATGATTAGATAGAACGAGATATTAGTCTGCAGTGAAAATTCTTCAATCGATGATTTGATAGAATATTTGCGTTAAATTAAATGACGTTTGTGAGTGTTTGATGCTAAGATTGTTGCATAGTCAAATGATTTGCATACGCTAAAAATAGGCTGTGTGAAACTACAGATGTAGCTGACAAAGCAGCGGAAACAACTCTTGAAGAGCATTTGCAGGGTTCCACTATTGAAACTCTCCAAGCAGAACTCGATTCAGGTTTCATTCTATGTACGAGCTATATATGTGTTCTCATCTGCTTTGTTTATGGCTGATTCTAATCGGAACACATTTAGTCAGTCATTTTATTCCTATTGCTCTTCTATATGTTGTCATTTGCTTTGGTTTTCTGTGTTTGTGTATTCAATCCTTTTCGTAATCTCCGACCATTATTGTTGCGATATGTTTAGATATTATGATATCAACAACAACAATTCCTGGATCATAATATCTAAACGTATCGCAACAATTATACATGTGCTGCTCTTTATGCCTGGATCATATATAGTTGAGAGTTTAATGTTTCCTGCTCCCGTCACATGTGCCGCTCTTTTTTTTTTTTTTTTTTTTTTCACTTTAGTAAGATTTATGATGGTGCCTTAGAACTGTGTATCTCACTGTATATTGTCTAATAAATTGCAGTGAAAAGTAAAACTAGACATGTCAAGGAGGAAGTAGATAACATGGCCAAGGCAAAGAAGGATATCTGTTCCCAGATTCTGGAAAAGCAGAGGAAAATTGCTTCTATGGTATCAGATTCTTCCACCCTCAGTGAGGTACATAGATTTCTTAGTCTGCTAATTTACACGTCGTGATCCATTTGACATGCGAAAAAACTGAGCTGATTATTGTTTCCTCTTCAGACATTGAAGCTTATGCAACAGGAGAAACTAAACCTGTCATTAAAATTCGCAGAGAAAAGGTAACGAGCAAAATCATATGCCACATAGAGTGGTGACATTATATGTTAATATAACTGCATGACTGATTTCGATCACAGTGCATATTACAAGAAGGTTGGGGATGAACTCATTAAACAATTGGAAAAATTGAAAGAGCAACAGGTTTGATATATCTCTGTTAGCGTTCAAATCATGCATGGTACTATTACTAAATGAGTGCCCAAATTGTAGGAATGGATGAATTCCCAGAACGCAAGCTCAAGAATTGAAGAAGTCATGGTAATTGCTTTAACAGTTATTAATTCTGTGATCCAAACTTTTGCTTCTTTCTGGTATTAAGGTCCGGGAAAACCATTCACACGACTCTCTGATGAAGTTACATTCGCCAGTCTATATTGGAAAGTATTACTAAAGTTCACTTCTAATAGATTTTGAACGAGCAGAGCTACATTATTTTTGGTATTAATTGCATAGTCTTTCCCCCCAGAATAACAATTATTTTGGATTTCCAAGATATTTTTTCATGTGTTCATACATCAATAACTTTAACTGGCGAACCGACTCCTAAGGTAAAGAACTTAGTTACCTTAATGCAGAATGTGATTAACATTATTCTTGTTCTTTAAAGCTTTTAAAGTCAAACCCAAGCAAAGCCAGGTTCCATGTATGTCTTTGTAGTTTTCATATTTAACATGTTTACCCTATTATTCACATTTGTGATAAATGTAATTCATGTTAATCTAAGAGGATAAGTTTAGAGTTTTCTGTCTTTAGTCGGATAAAAATGAAGCACTATAAATGAAAACTATGACTGCATGAGAATCTAGAGTTTGGTCAAAACCTAGAGTTTTCCTTTTCAAAAGGATATTGTTTGGAGGAATTCAAACTGTGTCAGTTTTGTTACATGTTCACGTTATATTTTTCACTGATAACTATTTACAAATCCTGCAGATATGTGATGAGCCAACTGGAACAGAAGGTACAAATAATATATCTCTTAGCAATGTCATATAGTTCCCACTTTCCCAATCCTTTTCCTTCGTATCAAGGTTAAGTCCTAAACTACTTCGTGGAAATCATATCAACAAATTATAATGTACTTGCAATGTTAACAACTAACCTTACCTGAGATTGTAATTAAGCTAATGGTCGGAGTCACATTTACAGTTTATAATATAAAACACCCAGCGCTCTGCATTTGAGCCTGAGGTGTTGCAGTTGCAGTTGATTAGCACTTTATGTCCAGCTATAGGACTACAAGAGATACATTCTGTTCATCACATTTCAGGTTCTGGGGCCATGCCAACCTTCTGAAAAATACATTGCTAATTGTAGTTCTCTTATTGGAATGGGTTCATAGTTTACTGATTGGAGATGTTCTATTTTCTGACTTCTCCATGTTTTTACTGCACAAATTTGACCAACTGTACCGATGTTAAGTGTCCTAAAACTACAAAGCTTTCCTGATTCACAGAGTTGCAGGACAACCAGAGTATAGAATTGATACAACAACTTAATGCTGCTAAAACCAAACTAGATCAGATAGTGCAATCGAAATCAAACCTTCTCCTGGAGAATGACAAGGTCTGGTTATGCAAAACTCTGCATACACAGTTCATACTATCTTACAGTCTAGGATATAGTTTATTGGAAAAGAACGTCATACTTTACTGTGTTTATTAAACATTGATAGTTAACTTCAGTTCAATTAAAAAACAGATATATCATTTACGCATAGGTTTATATCTGCTCCTCTTCCCAACTTAATTTTTTGTTTAGAACTTCACTTAGATATGTGTCTTCAAGTATACAGACAAACATTAGCAGAATTTTATCTATCCTTTGAGGTGATGCAATGTATAGTAGCTGTACCTTGTTCACTTGTGTGTAACAGTACCATTTAATTTGTTCCCGTAATTATTTTTACATTACAGCTACGACAGTCTGTTGAGCAAGTGAAAGCTAGAATCAGCAACTTTAAGGTTCGTTATAATCGACCAGTCACATATTTTATTTCTTTTTGGCACATGTATCCATTTTCTGGATATCATGTGTGCTTGCTTATGAATAATGTACACGCAGCCACTATTAGTACTGTATTAATGCTTAGACCAATACTCCCAATATGTATGTATAATGGCGTTTTTCAGCCTGAAGTTAGAGAAATGGATGAGAAAAGCTTGGAAGAAGAGCTTCAGGCTCTCGCATTAGACAAGGCTGGAGAAACTGAATATGTCCAGTCTCTTCAACTCCAGATAATGAAACTGAAGGTGAGCAGGATTACCTACTCACTTTATGCCGTTAGTTAACTGCAGCTGAATCTTAGTCTTTAGTAAATTGCTGGAAAAGATCTACTGCTCTGGAGTATATTTGGTTTTCATTAAATTAATTTATGTCACTGTTTTCTTCTTCCAGGAAATTTCCCACACTGTTAGCTGTCCTTGTGGTGAGAAATTCACCGTTGCGCTGGAGAATTGTAATTGAAACTTCAAGGTGCAAAAGAGGAGAAAGGCTGTAGAAACCATTTCAGCTTTCAACACCTTATTACTAGGGAAATGTGATATCCCTTTATTTTCGTTTAAAATGACTTGAAGTTTCTTGCAATAGTATGTTACATTCGTAATTGACCAAGGCTTAAAATGGACTCATATTAGTGAGGGACCTTTTCTTTAACAAAGGCAAGTATGTTACGGTCGTAATTGACAAAGTGTTGGAAGGGACTTATATTAATGAGAGATTATACTATGTTTGTGATTGACAAAGTCTCGTAAGGGATTTATATTAGTGAGGTACCTTCTCTTTACAAAGGCAATAGCATACCATACTATGTTCGTTATTCACAAAGTATTGGAAGAGTATCATTTGAGGTACTTCCTCTTTAACAAAGGAACTTGTAAGATCACACCATCGGTATTTGAGGTACTTTCTATTTAACAAAGGGACTTGTTAAATTTGTGATTCACGGAATCTTGGAAGGGACTTGTAAGATCACACCATCGCTGAAAAGACCCGGAATTTTCTGTCCATTTTGCAATATTTATCGAAATACCAAGCCTGTTACATTCCAAACAGGAAAATCACATACCACAGCGAAAATCACCTGCAGAGTGTAACCACATAGCATACTGGAGATAAAGAAAATGTTAAATGGCACGTGAACCATCTGAAAAGAATAATAGGAGAGATGCATTTGTTAATTGTCAATTGCTAGAGCCTAGAGTTATGACCTTAGATAAAAGCAGTGGCCAATGCCATTTTACATAAACACCAATAAGATATCGCACGGACAAGGGCTATATGGACTGCATAAGGAAAAAATGGAAAAAAAAAAACACTAATCCATAGTTTTACTTTCTGCTAGTCTTATCGTAAACTTCAATGTATCTCTTGTGGATCCCATATTGTTCAACAAGATGTCTTGCAAGATCCTCAATGACGCCGCCTTGGACCAAAACTTCGAGCCCCTTCTTTCCTAAGAATTAACAATGAAAAGGAGAAGTATTGAGTGTTGAGTAAGTCCACAAAAGACCAGCACGGACATCAATTAATTTAGTAATCAAATGCTCGAGAGGAGTACAACAAATAATGGTCACTTGAATCAGCACAAAAATATTCATGTTCTATTGCACTGAGACAGAACCAAATGCAGAAGTTATCAAATCAAACTTTTCGGCCTGATGAAGTCCATCTTTTGTGCTAACAAGATACTGCAACTCATAGTGAAACTACCACTGCCTTGAGAAACTTTGCAGTTAACAACTCTCTAGATTGTCAATACGAAATGTAGAAATGATTGTGGATGTCATGCTGATGCTCTGAAGAAGTGTTAGTTGGGGTGAAGAAGACTGAATGCAGCCATCTATTTAAATTTGTCAAGCAACTCAATGATACTATCCTGAATAACTAAATAGTCAGCGTATTGGACAAGAATTATGGTTGCATATCAATTCAAATAATGCACTAGACATTGAATAATAAACCCTATTGTTGCATCATAACAAAATAACTGCAGCACGCGTTGGACATATAAGGGTGAGATTAACCATCTCCCTCTATGCTATGCAGCATTGTCTAAAATACTGTTTCGAAGGTTATATCTTTGTAACAAAAGATCAACTGGTCTGTCAATTTCAATTTCAGTATATTTTGGGCCAAAGCCAAATCATATTAAGAGCAAAATGCAACAATTAGATTCAGAAAATCAAGCAAAACTTCATCTTCTGTTGCCAACATTTAAAGCGTGTCACAGAGAGGGAAATAGCACAGGGGCCCTTAAAGCAAGCACGACAGCTTCAGTACAGCCATTAATTGGAATTTTAGTGTCCAGAACTTCATTTTTTTGTATCATTGAATTGTTATCAGACATCCAATCCAAGCTACCTAGGTTTTTTTTCGCCAAAATGCACAACAAATTTAGGATTTTAGTTTCTAGAACCACAATTGTACTTCTAAAATTACATCGGTGCTGAATATCACAAACCAGAGCAGTACAAAACACAATCAGAATTTATCTAGCAACTTCAGCAGGCAACACAATAGTCTTGAACATCAAAAGAGCAACTGGTGTTAGATCAATCCAAGAGATAGCCCTTGGTTCAGCCCATTATATGCTCAAACTATGATCAACTTAAGAAGGTGCTATCTAGGCAATTAATGGGCGGTTAACACAGTTGTATTTTGGGTATTTTTGGCTAATTATGATGCATGTACGACAAGCTTCAAAATGATATACTTACAATAGCAATAAAAGGACACATCATGGGAAATAGGAGCATACTAAAATACAGCTAGGCGCATTAGAATGCAAAAGGCGAAAGAAATTCTTGTTTATCTATTGTTTTCCAGTTAAGAGGGTGTGACTGAGGAGAATAGAATAAAGGGACACTCCATGCCCTGCCCGTTCAGTCTGCTCAGAGTAACTCACTCTCTCACACATCATGATGTTCAGACTTATAATGCACTATGTAACTGCTTGGCCTTAAAATCACACACAGTATTGTGTGACAGAAGGGTTTTCCAACTAGCGAGACTATTTCACAGTACCTTGGCTATTCATAATTGTGAATTTACTTAACTTTCACATTTCAGAAATTAAAAAGTTGGACTTGCTATGTTTCACATACAGAAAATAAAAAAATAGAAAGCAGAGCAGCAGAAAACGCACGCTGTTTTAAAGAATACAGATTATTTGTGTTGTTTCAACACCTCATTTTCCACAATTTTTATTAGCCCATTACACATCTCTGTGTTGGTACATTCCCAAAACATATTGAACGGACTCATCTACACAAAATGTACATTAACGTGCTAGAGAGAGAGAGAGAAAGACAGAACTGAAAAACAGAGATGATACTAAAGAAAGGCTAATGTAAAGACAATAGGTCATACCAGGAAGTTCTGCTGTTGTCGTACTACAAGCAAACTTCTTCTGCAGCTCTGACGCCAAAGCCTCTCCATCTATTAAAAATGACTCCAAACCCGAAAGTTTTGTAACTTTCTTATTCCCTTGCCTCCGTTCAGTCAATATTTGGATTGGTTTTAGTGCACCTTTCCGAACAACAGAATCACTTCCTCTTGTCACTACGTGATGAGGTTGCATTCGATTGATGAATGTTTGACCCACGTCCTTTTTGTGGATTTCAGTGGGGTACATCGTGCCTTTCTTGATGGCCCCCTTAAATAAAGCATCGCATAAAGCTGCATCCAAAACTACCTTGGTCTTGTCCATTTGCTTGACAAGCTTTTCCTTTTCAATATACTCAAACACAATTTGAGAAGCTTCTGAAGCAGTATATAATCCGCTTGTGTCGGCTCCAACGGCAGCAAATATAGGGTTGACATGTGTACTTGGCTTATATATCTCAGCAACGTCAAGTATTTTCTGTGACTGTCCTTCATTTGACGCTGTTTTTGTGGATTGCTCATTCTTCTCCACTTTCTTCTTTTCTGGTTTGAAAGAAGCGTAGTCCGGGTGTTTACGATTAACAGAGAACAGTACTACCTCCTTTTTGTGTTTATCTTCTTTAACCGAGATCTTGAATGCAGTAAAAACAAGACAAGATTGAGTGAACAGTTAAAAATATAATTATAAACAAGTCTATTGAGATACATAATATACCTTAGTCATATTAATACATACTCCATCTGTCCCACAACAAATGACACATTTGACTTTGGAGTAATTTTTCAAGGTCGACTTTGACCACAAATACTCTCAAGGTATATCGGATAATCGGAAATATATTTTATAAAATTATTTCATGAAAGTATAGTTCTTGAATTTTCTTAGTACAGTTTAACTAAATTTGTTCTCCAGCATAATTTAGGAGTAATTTGTGGTCACAGTCGACCGCGGAAATAACCCAAAAGTCAAATGTGTCATTTGTTGTAGGACGCAGGGAGTACTTAAACTAGAATAAGATATTTAATTAAAAAAAACTAAAATAAGATATCTATAAAGACAAATAGCCAAAGAAATTTTTCAGCCAGCCAATAAAAAGACATCCACATTTTGTGCTCCACTGAAAAGGCGGCCATTTGCAGTGATTTCATAACAGAGAAATTCTACACAATGATCTACAAGAAGGATTACAGGAGAATTTATTTAAATTGGAAAGAAATGTAACAATGAGCTCGCGAATCCTGAAGCGGAAAAATTTAAGAAAAAATCCATCAGTGGTTGGATAATTATATGTGATTCAAGTGCAATGGAGTTCAAGGAGAACTCTTTAAGTACATAACTGGAAAAGACTTCATTTACACATTAAAACCATGTTCTTTTGAGATGGTTGAAGCCTTGTGCCAAACAGATTGTTTATCAGTTGATTGCTAATTGCATCCCTTGTCAATACAATCAAATTATTTAACACATGGTGGTCCAGTTTACTTCTCTCTTTTTTTCCTTCCTTTTTAATTTCGAATATTGGGGTTAAGTAGGTGCATCGGTATGTGTAGGCCAGGGGTCCACATTCAAGATTTATTTCAATGGATGTTGAACACTCACCAACCCAGTAGCGGCTCTGGACTGTAGCCACTTTGAAAGTTTCTTGAAGGAAGACTTCTTAATATCTAGCGTAACACCTGAAGGCCTGCAAGGCAATACATGACCGGACCTGTAACATCAAAAAGAAAAGTGAATAGTTATGAATGAGTATCATTTTCAGTCAAAAAAAATAATGAGACACAGAATAAATCAATAGATATGTAAATCATTGCGACAAAACCTAAAGCACTCTGATAGTATCAAGGACCAATAAGACATAGAAAAGGCGAGATGCACAAATTAAGGACACGATTTTTTACTTCTTAGCAGGGCAAAAAGGCCAGTGCCAATTTGCATCTTCTATTTCAGCCTCCTCCTAAACCTAAATACAGTGGTATGAAACATTCAAAATCACTAACAATTAAGTCATATAAAATGGCCCAAGCAGGTAGTTGTTTTACTGTGATTCGTATAGATAAATAACGGTTTGCATAATTGGTTTGTTAAAATGAAAAATGTACTGCACCTGTGCGCCATGACCACTAGAAAGTGAATTACAAGGATACTTGACCATGCAAAAACATTATTGGATAAAACTGAAACTTAAAAGCTAAATTACACATAAACAATTAAACATATCACCACACGAAGAGCAATGTAAAACATCAAACACATGCATACACGTCGAGCAATGAGAAGCCTATCTCCAGTGTCTATATACCATAATGTACTTCCTGGCATGGGCAGATCTTTGTCTTTAATAGTTGTATATAATGCTTGCAAAAGGCTCTTGTCTAATAGAATGTCTATTTCTTCAACAGACAATGCATGCTGGACATCAACACAGGACTCGGTGCCTGATGCATTGTTAGTAAGCTCTAGATCAGCCATAGATGTGGTTACTTGTTCACCAACATCATTCGACACTGCATGTTCTTCATTTGTGACAGTGGGAACAGTATTAGCATCACTCAGACCTCCAGTATCTTCACCGTCAATCACCTTCTCCTCACCAAGTAACGAGTCATCTTCAGATCTACCGGTAGCCTGAGCAACAGAAACGAAAGCAGGATCCTCAAAAACAGCATCTTTATAAAATCCAGCATTTGGAACACAACAATTTTCAGCAGATTCCCTGCGAGAAAGAAAGAAATGACATTTCACATAACAGCCATTACTATTTGCAGTGATTTCATAACAGCCCACTTTACGAGTTCAAATAAGATTTCCCTTCGTGAAGTATCCAGGATGTTCTTACCAAAGTGTATCTTGGTAGTAATGGCTGATTCTTAATGCCTTTCCACGCAAGCCAGCCTTCAAGGCTTCAGTGCTACTCATGGTGGTAGTGCCTACCTGAGTAATGACATTTCACATTCCCTACTAAGCTCAGTTCGAACTAACACAATCAGACAACAACCACATCTTTATAACTTACAGCTATCGGAGCTGGATTGCCAGGGACTTTTACAGACCATGGCTCACCAGCAGCAAATGATGGTAGACCTTCTGGGCGAAATTGAATTCCGGGAAACATCAAATCTGCCCCGCTGAGAATAAACCGAGAGACCTCACCCCCTTTCAGCATAAAAGCAGGCAAGAGATCTGGAACCTTCCATAGAGCATAAACTGCACCAAATGCAAGAGATGAGTCTCAGTCAAAGCGCTTTCTGAATTTCTCCACAAATGACCAGATTACCAGGGCATAATAAACAATATGCAATTCAAAAAGTGAGTTTACAATTAGCTACATTATTGAATAAACGCAGTCCCATAAAGCAGCTTTACAATTTATTAAATAGTGGAACCATATAAATGTATAATGTTTTTTTATTGTCTTTACTGATTAGATTTTGGTTGCTAACAAAATTCATCTGTTGGGCCTAAGAGTATGCACTGGCAGAATTCAACATGCTATAAAATTTATTATTAATCCAATGAGCATTCTTATAAACTTACCAATAAGTATTAGGGCATAGGCAACATGCAGCCCAAAATCAAATGTCCATAGTTTCCTGTATTCTTTGAACTAATGAAGTCAATCAAAGCATCTTGACAAAATATTAATCAGTGATTTTTTTTTTTTTTTTTGCTTCTTTTTTATATTAATACTGGATTTATCTTTTTGCTTTTCTAGATAACGCAATTGTAGAACATACAAGACTAGATAAATAGTCAACTACCGAGTTCCTTTTCATAGTTTAATATTACAGTGCAGGTTTCTCTGTCACTCATAACGTAGCCGGGTAATAAGTTTAATAATCACCAGCCTAGATTTACTACATAATATTTTGCTGAGCACAACGAACTCTTTATGAAACCAAGAATCAGTAGGCATATGCAGCATGAAGCAAATTTTCAGTATTCATACCGCTCTCTAACTCTAACACTGACATAAACAGTTATTGCACCCTCCATTCTACACATTGCAGGTTTTCTGATATTTCGAATTCACAATTATTATGATTTTTCTAGGAGCGTAAGAATAGGAGATCACAGAAATCTGCTTCAACTGAAGTTAATTTTCCTTTCTACCATGGAAGGAGCCACATACATGGAGCTGTTTCTTAAAATATATACACGGCACTATGACAGTAAAAGTATCGGTTGAGTTATTTCTCATGCATTTTTCATCTGGAGTAATAAGTGTTATGCACAGGTTGCAACTTCAAAGTATCCTACATCATCTTGTCCACTTCAAAATTTAATACATCGTGTAGCGAAATACAGGTAATTTTAATCCTTTAAAACTTCTAAATCTCAAAAATATGAACTAGTAATAAAACAGATAGAACAACAAGCTACTTTATTAGTACTACCTGTAGGGAAAATTTCTGCACCCCTCCCATCGCAGTCATAGAACATTGGGCAGTCACCTTCCAGACCATATACAAGAACACGGTTCGGAAACTTGGATACAGTTAGTTCTACCTAAAAACGGAAAAACATAATACCCGTAAGAAACATAGGCCAACAAACTGTGAAATAATATGATACTCATCTTTAATAGAACTGGTGCAAATACACCGGCCTCAAGAGTAAGCAAAATTTCAACCAGGAAACGAATTTTAGCTTCAAGTTGCACAATGTGAACAGGCAGCAGTGTGATAAACCTCAAACTTTTGATACTAGTTCGTTTCTCAACTCCAGAAATCTTAAAATATGGAAGCTCTCAATTACATCTATTACTACTAGTCTACTACTATTATTTACTATAATAGCACTCATAGGTCGTAAAATAGTCAATAACGAAATGCCGCTACTGTTATTTACATGCTTATATTTTAAGACCTGAAACGTGTATGTTGAACTCATGAACTCAATAACACAATGCTGCTACCAAGGCACTTCAAAAACATTCGGTATTCAAATTCTTATGCAGCTTCATACAACACTCATCCGTGTTCGTATTCAGCTCAACTCTCTCATTTCAGTCACAGTATCAGATACGATAACTAAGCAGAAACAATTGCATCAACACCAGCTCAAACACGAAAAAACTAAACAATAATTTTAGGAACACAACAAGTAAACAGACGAATTTACAGAATCTCGAAAGTAACAATTGAATTCATATAAAACAGTACATATTCTGCATAAACGAATAAACCTTTGGAGGAAGTAAGGCGTCGATATCATCATCAGAAGCATTTGGAAATCGATGCTTGACTGCTCGCTTGAGCTTCTTCCGGTCTGCTCCAGAGAGACGCTGCTGAGATTTAGCCTCTATTGCCTTCTTGAACATCTTCGTATTTCTTCAGGAGAAGATCAATGGAGAACGATTGTGGAAAAGGAAGGAAAAAAATCAATCGGAGAATTGCAGTGAGTTTTAGCTAAAGGCGGTGCGAAGAGTGTAAATGTGTAACAGTGCTTTCTGATTAAAACCTCTCATTTTAAACGAATTATCGCTTTTATTCAATTGGTAAAGAGTATATACGCAATTATGTTTCCACCCCGTTTAGCCTTGTTTTGAAGTAGGGGTGCAGACGTATAAGCGGTATTTAAAAAAATCAAACCAACCCACCTGGCCATGGGTGATTATTTGTCCACCCACTACGGTAGAATAATTTTTCAACCCATGACAGTCGGGTGATAACAATGGCGGTGGGTTGGCGGATCAAGGTAGATTACTCATCAACATATCCATCAAATTAACAAAATATTTTGAAAGCAAGTAAAATGATGAAGTACCATTTTCACTTATGTAGTTTCTTAGTTTATATATTTCTATATATTCATTTAAATGACAATTAATTTATTTAATATATATACATTTTTTGTTATGTAAATAATATAGCGAATTGGGTGGGTTGCGGTTTACTCAACCAACCCACCATTAATGAGTTATAAAATTTAACCCGATAATTTTAAAAAAATTAATCGTCTTGTGTGAGATAAGGCGGTTTGTGACGGTTTGTCGATGATTGTTTGCACACCCCTATTTTGAAGTTGAGAAAAACCCAAAAAAGTGTTAGATTCGACTATTTAACGTTAGTTCTCACTAACTCAATCAACATTAACATCTCTGTTAAGTTTGACTAACGGAGTATTTAAATTGGACAAAAAGTAAACAAAAGGTACACAAATCGAACTGTAACAACTAAAGTACCATAAACATAAATGTCAAAATTTAAGGTACATTTTTTTGAATTTTTCCATTTGAAGTAGTAAAACCGGTATGAGTCACATAAATGTAAATTGGTGGATGTGTCAAATAAGGTATGGATTTTCCTCATGTTAAATAAAAACGTAATTTTCATAAGAATTTGACGTAATTAAATGTTATACAAATCATTTATATTACCCATGGTGAATTTCATAAAATACTCATTAAATTTGGTTTAATTACAAGAGTAAGTCTCCTGAGAGACGGTCTCTGGATAATTTATCTAAAGACGAACCTATATTGTAAAGAAAATCATAGATGTTACTATTAATCAAAATACATATGTTCTCAACATCGCCTTTTTTTTTCATATTATAACAAGAATTATTTCGTTAACAACATAGACGTTTTGATTAATAACATAAATGATTTTATTGATAACATAGACCGTCTCTAGATAAGTTATCTAGATACCGTCTCCATGGGACTTTGTGTAATCACAAATATCCCTTCACTTTTTTTTATATATATATATATATTTACATGTAAGCCTAAAATCTAGTTTTTTTTTTTTTTTACTTGTAAATTTCAATAAAAATTAAATAGAAGATAAACTAGATGGACTAGATTGAAATTTAGGAATGTTTGCCAAAATATTTTTTATTTGATAAGTTTGGCCCATAATATGTTAAAATAACCCAACGAATTTTCTTACCTAATATAACCGTCAAAATTAGATAATGATTTTAATTAAATAATGATAAATTACCTTTAGAAGTAAGCAATGCTTTAAATCATTTTAATTATTTTGAATTTTTATTTTATTTTTTTCCTCTTTTTTTCCATAGTTTCTTTGTTTTTCAAATATTATTGAAATTTATGGCTTTCTTTTTTTTTCCTTTTTGAAAATAATTTCAGTTTCTTTATTTTTCAGATGTATTTTATCATAATATGTCTTTAATTAAGTAATGTATATCAAACACACCATGTTTGAAATTAAAGGTGTTATGTTTGTAACATATCATCATGTTATGATCATATAAATGATTTCTCATAAAAGTTTGTATAAGAATATAACACTAGTATTAAATCAGCTCCAATAAAATTTGCTCAACTTTTATTATTCATAGTAGGAACTGACATTTCACATGTCACCAGACCCATTACACGGTCAATTAATTAATATCTTATATCTACTTATTGCCATTTCTATTAACAGAAAAAGGTGCACCTACAATCGTTATCAGCACCAGGTCCAGAATCACAGTAAGAATTGAGAATTTTTGCAGGATAACTTCTATTGCACAACTGAACACAGTGTTGTATCCCTCCATTGTTACATTCATGAAAAAACTCAGCCGTACATGTCTTTCCTATCTTCACATTATAATTGGGGTGCGAAGAACCTTCGCCAACTGTCAAAAATAAAATAAAAGGAAAAACATACGGCTCCATTTAGCAAAACAAGATAATAAAGAAATGACAACCAAACTACAAGGGAAAATTGATGTTGCTTGGGAAATAATTCCTTACATGATAGCATCAGGGAAACAAGCAGTAGTGACAAGATCAACCTTGTAACCTTCTCCATCTGATATCTTAGAAAGTGCTGCTCTTGCTATAGACTCTGAGTGCTTAGTGTTGGATGGTGATTGGTGTCTTATTATGAGACCTTTTTATAGGCTGAAACTGAAACATGGGCAGATAGATTTTGAAATGTTTCATGTTGGTACCTGGTCCACATGTATATTTTGGTAATCCATGACTACTACCACTTATAACAGGTTACTAATTAAGTACGTTTCCATTTAATTTACATTTAAATTAAAGAAAATCCGAGGTCCATATTATGTACTCCCTCCGTTTTTTTATAAAACTTGTCATTTTGACTTTGACCACAAATTACTCTTAATCGATAATAGTAATTTGGGTCAAAGTCGGAAACAGTTGACCGCAGAATAGTAAAATGACAAGTTTTATAAATAATGAAGTGAGTATAAAATAGTGCTAAATCGAATTACCCCTTTTTTTCTTTAATAAACCAAAAAGGTTTAAAGAGTATACTATGTGGTTTCCTAAAAGCTATATTGGGATAAATACTATCCCTATTTTAAACGTGGAACACAATACTGTAATATATTTTCTCAAAACCATTTGCCTACTTCAAACGTGGAACACAATAAACATATTTTACCTTACTATTTTCAATTTTTCTTGACAAGATAATTCCTCAGCCAGATGTTGACGCGTCCGACCCGTTATGATCCCACACAAAAACATTATCCGACCAAATTTTGCATCGAAGTTTATAGATCGGGTGTTAGCCCTTGTATAGTGTATGCAGTGGATGGAAACACATTCAAATTGGTGGCATCTCACTGCACCATTATATTTTTATAATTTTTCAATAATATGAGGAGGTTTGAAATTAATCCATTTATATTAATCTTTTTGTATTTTGTATTATTCATTTGTATTAATTATTCTAACATTATTATATTTAAATGTAAAATTCATATAGAAGTCAAGATTTTTCTACTAAACTGTATGAAGAATTATATCCTTCTCACCCTAAGTGTATGACGTACTCTCATTCTGCTTACTAGTTGTGTTATGAATATGGTTATGGTTATGCAACACTTTCTACACGGGCACACGTGGAAAATCATGACCGATTTGAATAGACAAACCAAAATGGATGTGAAGGACCTAATTGAGCACAACGCGGCCGAATCCCGGTTTAAGGGCAAGTGTTCACACTATTGTCCCGTCCATAATTCAATCCGAACAATTCATCTTTGGTCAGTAACAAGTTGTAGTAAGTTTAACATTTTTTTTTTTGTACTTTTCAGATGCGAATATATACTACCATTTCTTGCAGCTACAATACTAACCGGGAGCAATAAATAATAAGATAGGAAGGATTTATGTACTCTTATCTTATACTATATCCAATTTTACTTTTATATACGGGTTTGGATTCTTTTTGGATGGGCTTGTAACATTTTTTTTATTTTGAAAAGTTTCAATAGAATCCTTATTGATTTAATACATTTTTAAATTGCTCAAAGCACTAATCGTTTTAGTTCCGATATTATGGACCAACTTATGAATGGAGTGCTCTCCAAATTAGGAGTGATACGCATGACCTTGGCATTTATAAATGGAGTGATATTTGGATATTCTAACTCCTACAGTCCAACATTGTCCATTCCCATATATATACTATCTATGTGCACAATAGAGTCATCGATATCAATGTCGAGGGGCCATACCCGGATGAAATATTTTTGAATTCCAATTCATAAAGGTAGACATTGTATACCCCCTCCGTCCCGTCCCGAAAACATGTTTAAACCTGTACTTGGATGAAAATTAAAATAAATGATAATATATGAAAATGTGGTGAAAAGTTACTCCCTCCGTCCCATAACAAATGTCTTGTTTTGACTTCTTACAGTCAACGTTTTCCAACTTTGACTCCGATTTAATCTTAAACCGTTAATGTAAAATGTTCAATTCAATTATATAATGTAACTTTAGGGACGGAGGGAGTATATTTTAAGTGGAAAATGTGTAAAAATGTACCTTCCTTTGTTTGAAATTATATGTGACGGCTAGAAATGGGATATGTAAGTTATAACGACCCACCATCAATGGACCAGCAAGGTCACTCATGAGCAGGACTGAGCAGAAACGAGACCGAACCGAAAAACCGGCCGAAACCGAACCGACTCGGTTCCAGGATTTTTAATTATTCGGTTTTCGGTTCGATTTAAAACCGACGGTTTTCGGTCCAAACCGACATAAACCGAAAAAAACGGAAGACATATATTTTATACTACTCTATCTTATCCAAAAACCTAATTCACCCAAAATCCTTTCCAAATTCCTCCAGCCCACCAGCCACTACTACTCGCCGATCTCCTCCGGACCTCCACCAGTCGACTGCCACCAGCCCACCATGCCGATCTCCTCCAGGACCTCCACCACCAATCGACTGCCACCACACCGAGTCGCCGACTGTCACTCTCCTCCACCAGTCGACTGTCACTCTCCTCGCCGATCTCCTCCGCCACCACACCGACTGTCACTCTCCTCCACCAGTCGATTGTCACTCTCCTCGTCGATCTCCTCCACCACCACGCCGATCTCCTCCACCAGTCGACTGTCACTCTCTACGAACTCCAATCAAACTCCAATCAGGTACTGTAAATGTTCTGTTGCATCATTAAGACCAAATTTCCTCCACCAGTTTCCTCCATTCAATTTCCTCCCCCAGTTTTGTTGCGTCATTAAGACCAAATTTTGTTAATGTTCTGTTTGCAGAGGTAAAGTTGCTTTTGAAGTAGCAGATGAGTTTTACTCTTGTTTGCGTCATCCAATAGCTTGGTAAACAACCTTCTCTAACCAATTTTAATTACATTCTGTTTGGGGATTTTGATTTGATCTTAATTGAGACGAAAGTATACCTGAACCTTCTGTTTGGGGATTTTGAACAGGTTACTGTGTTCCAACCAACCAATCCATCTCAAGTTTGTTTAACTTGCAAGTTGCAACCACGGATTCGCAAACTTCTTGCACCGTAAGTTTATGACAGTATGCTTTTTGTTTTTGTTACAAGTTTAGACAGTATGCTTTTTGAACTTCTGTATGGGATTTTTATGTAATTCATGTTCACATTATGCCTTTTGAACTTCTGTTTGGGGATTTTATATTTACAGTATGTTTTTTGAATCGTAGATGCCTCCAAAAAGGACAGCTTCGGTTTCTGTAGACTTGGAGATGGGTGCTGAGGACTTGGACACGACTCAGACGGGTTCTGTAAACTTGTCCACCAATTCTTTTACTGTTGAAGAATTGGAAGAAATTCAAAGTACATTACCACCACATAAGAAACTCACGGATGGGCGCAATTATGTGAGAACTAGAAAAACAAAGAAGTCGCCATTTTGGAAGCATTTCGTGGAGTATGTGGACAACACGGGCCCTAGGGCTGAATGTAAGTATTGTGATGCTACTTTTGGATGTTGTACTGTTAGGAATGGTACAACGAATATTAGATCGCATGTTGACAAATGTTTACATAATCCTGCAAATAAAGGAAAACAAAATGAGTTGAACTTTAGACCTGGGTTTGTGGATGGAGAAGGGGGTGATGGGAAATTGACATTTGGTACTGTGAATTTGACTGAAGTTAGATAAGCTATTGTTGAAATGATAATTCTTGAAGAATGCTCTTTTAGATTTGCTGAGTCACCTGGTTTTGTACGTGTCATGGAAGCTGCTTGTCCTAAATACACTTGTTTGTCACGTTTTACTATTGCACGTGATGTTCTTAAACTTTAAAAGGTTGAAAAGTTAATGTTGAAATTAAAGGTGTGTTTAGAGATTCTTGTCAAAGAGTTAGCATTACTACTAACACATGGACGTCTAATCAGAAGTTGAATTATATGTGCATCACGGCTCATTTTGTTGATAATGAATGGAAGTTACAAAAAAGGATCATTAACTTTTGCACTATTACTAGTCATAGTGGTCAAGCCATTGGAAAAGGTATTGAGGAGTGTCTTGTTGCATGGGGTATTGAGAGTAAGCTTTTTACTGTGACTGTTGATAATGCTGGACCTAATAACACTGCATGTGCTTATTTGGGAAGAATGATTGAGCGTTATGAGGGTATTTGTAAGGGCAAATACATTCACATGAGATGCATAGCTCATATCATTAACCTTATTGTGTGGGATGGCATTAGAGATGATCAAACATCCATCAATAGAATCAGATGTGCTGTGAAATATATCAGGAACTCTCCTTCAAGATTTCAAAGATTGAAAGATCTTGCGAAGAGACATAATATAGATACAAAAGCTTTGTTATCCCAAGATTGCCCAACTCGTTGGAATTCCACATATAGCATGTTAGATGCCGCTTGCAAATTGAGACAAGCTATTGATGGAATTGACTTACCTGTTTCTGATAAGCTTGATGAAATGGCTCCTGATGACAATGATTGGGTGAATGTGGAGAAGTTGGTTGTGTTTTTGAAAGGATTCTATGGAGTGACAAAGCGCATTTCTGGTGCTTTGTATTTGACAAGCAACAAGGGACTAAATGAAATTTGTGACGTTCTTTCATTGTTGAGTGAATGGAGTGAAAATAGAGATGAAAAAAATGCAATCAATGGCCCTAGTCATGCAAGAAAAATATAACAAGTATTGGGGTGATTTGGAGAAGATTAACATGATGGTTCCACATGCCAAGTTTGAAGTTGTTGTTGTGAGTCTAGGAGAAATGTTTGGGGAAGTAAAAGCTAGAGAATTAGCTATACAAGTGAAGACGTGTGCTAATGAGCTATATGATGAGTATAGGTCAAATACACTAGTGTGGCTTTCCAAACTGCCCAAACTAGTGGTGATCCCAATCTTGAAGTTGGTAGTCGTCGTCAAATGCATTTGGAGAAAGCTAAGAAGTTGAAGGGAACCAATGTGATACAAAGAAGTGAGTTTGAGAGGTATTTGGGTGATGATTTGGGACCGGAGGAAGAGGAGTTAGATGCATTATCTTGGTGGGGTTTGAATGAACACCGTTATCCAATTGTTTCAAAGATGGCGCGTGATATTCTTGCTATTCCTTTATCTATCGTAGCTTCGGAATCCGCTTTTAGTGCCGGAGGTCGTCAAGTTGATCAATTTAGAAGCTCTTTGAATCCATCGGTAATGTAACTCTAAACTCTTAGTTTCTTTATATTCATTATTTAATCTAGCTTATTTATTAAGTTTATGCTTTATTTATTTGTTTCTTTTCACATTACTAGACCGTGCAAGCCTTGATTTGTACTCAAGATTGGATTCGAGCAAGGAAACGTAGAGAAATTCGTGACATGGAAGAGAACCTGAAGGATTTGGAAGAGATGGAGGAAATTGAAGAAGGTAATATTATAATTATCTATTTATCTTTGTTGCTTGATATGTTTTGCTTGTTGTTTGCTTGATACACTTTTATCCTATTCTTTGCTATCCAATACCTAATTGTTGATTCTTTTGTCTTCATAGAATTGAAAACCGTTGGAGTTGATGAGGATGACAATGTCATTTACATTGTGGAACCTTGATGTTGATGAGATTTGTTGGAGACTTGGAGTATTTTGGATACTACTATTTATCGGCATGTAATAAACTTTTAGACTAATTTATGACTTGTAATCGTTTGTTGTTTGGATTCTATGGATTGTAATATGTCCTTGTAACTTTTTACTATGGATTCATTGGATTGTATCTTGTTGGATGATCTTTTATTGTGTTTTAATCAATGCACTTGTGACTTGTGTTTGGACTTGGGATTTTGTATGTATGGAATTGGCCATTGGGGACAACAGCTAACAATCTGTTCTGCATTATGCTTGTTTTTGGTGTTTTTCTATTTTTTTTTTAAAATAAAGTTAGGTTCTGTTCGGTTTTGGCCCGAACCGAACCGATAAAAATCGGTTCGGTTCGGGCCGAAACCGAACTCAGATCGGTTCGGTTCTCAGTTTGACAAAACCATACTATTTCGGTTTTCGGTTTTATTCGGTTCGGTTCGGTTCTGAACCGATGCTCAACCCTACTCATGAGTGTCCAACACACATATTATATTGTCCGCTTTGAACCTCAATCCGTACAGATTTACTTTTTAGAATCATCCTAAAGTCCTCATACCATAGGAAAGTTGTGGTCTACATATATTCACCCAACCTCGATGGGATGTTACGTAAGTAGTTCTACAGGACGGAGGCCTACTATAGTAATTTTCATCAAGCCTTTTGTCTACTTTTATCTCATTTTTTAGTCAAGAAAGCCTGCTGACCCTAACAGGTACAGGTAAAATGGGTGAATGGAGTACAAGCTTGCGTGAGGACATCCCATTTGACAATTGAAGCAAAAGATCTAGAAGTACAGTATGTGGTTGAAAATATGGCACACAACATTAAGGGAAGCTTACAATAACCAATATTATGTTGAAAACAACTGTATTAATTCAGCTCCAGTGCAAAATTAGCTCAACCATTAAAAGACAAAATTCTAGGACAACAAAGCAAGAACTGTCTTTCATCAACAACCCGGTGGTTAAGGTTTAAATTCTGATGTTGAAGTAATCTTGATCAAAGTGGTGCAATCTCACATATCCGTCTTCCCCTCCACTTGAAAAGCTGTCGATGGCAAGAAAGAATAACCATTAGAATTCATGTTTCATTTTCTCATGTTGTTATAAATATGTGCTGCAATATATTCATGCAAGCACTCTAAGCACAAACGTATGAGCATGCCGAACTTCAGTCCTAGGTCGGTGAAATGTGAGGCATCACAAAAGCGACGTGCACAGAAGAATTAACTAACCTTTTCCCATCTGGATTGAATGCCAGGGCATTTATCGGTCCGAAGTGGCCTTTGACACCTCCTATTTGCTCTCCAAGGATCTGTTTACATAACAAGGAGATAAAAAAAAAAAAAAGTCAAGCGGGGTCCTAAACTAAAATAAAAAATGATTCACCACTAAAGCACTCCTGGTCTGGAACTAAGTGAGCACCTTGTCATAGAACTTGGCCTCAAACTTTCCAGCACGATGATCAGTAGTTGTGACAGATGATGCATCCTGACCACCTCCAAGAACAATCTGTCCATGCCATGAAGGTCATGATACAGTCAGGTAAAAAAATCCATAGAGGAAATCGAGAAACAGAAGGATAAATTATACTGAAAGCTCTGCACCCAATTTTCAAAGAAATCTCAGCCAGTGTACAGCATTACATTCATAGAATTTATAACAAGTTGTCAAGTTTTAGCAATGAAATACAGTGAACCAACAATACATCTCTCAGGACATTGAATGATTTGATAAAATTGCACTGACCCAGCCTTTCCCAAGTGAGAAAACCCCCAAGGGGAATAAAGTGAACGGATACAATCCAAGAATGTTGCAAAATCATACACCTTGTTTTGACCTCTGACTAGTAGGCAATTATGAACTTTGAATTCTGGCTTTTGAAACCGTAACCTTCACGATATTGGTTTCAATAGTCTCCACACAGGTATTGGAGTTTTTTCACGTCATTGCAATTTACTCTATCCATTGAGAACAAAATTCACTTTACTCCTAAAATCTCACTTCTTTCACCAAAGCCTATTACCCTAATTCAAAATCAAGTCCAGAACTAATGGAAACAGGTTAGAAGGGAATTGCATAGTGCGGTGATCCACTTTGAACCACTTACATGATCAAGAAGAGGAGACATCGTCACTGCATTTACTGGACTTTCCGTCACATAGGTCTTGATGAGCTTTAAAGTTCTAATGTCCCAGAGCTGTTAAACACAGACACAACAGCCTATTAACTACGAAATCAGACACAAGCATAATAATTTAGAAATTAAGTGGAAAAGACGCATACTTTTGCAGATTTGTCCAGTGATCCAGTGATAAAATGTGACCCATCGGTTGATTTTGAAAGTGAAGTAATAGGCTTTTTGTGGCCATCCTCCTTGTCACTCTCTTTCAGTAATTTTCCAGTCTGCAATCAGAAAAGGATTCCGAGCCAATTGTCAGCATTCACTAGATGAACCATTTATATAGGTAAAAGCATAACTTGAAGGTGACAAAGTCTCTTATTTTTCCTTTCCCCTAGGATCAGAAAATTTTAAAACTGCCTTTGATGAGAACACAAACCTCAGCATCCCACAAACGAAGTACTGAATCTTCACCTCCACTGATTATAGTCCTGTTGAGAGGTCCCCAAACTGCTCTGTTAATTCTTCCTTGAGGCCCCTTAAGAACAAGAACAGAATCACTGGTCTCTGCAATTCCACAACATAAAACTTTAAGCCACCATTCGAGTATCAACAGAGTACTTCGGAAACATTGAGTCCAAGTAGAGTTTGATAGGTACAACATTGAAGAGGTCATTATATCAAAAATCAAATTACAAGTTTTTTGTTTGTAAAAACTGAGCCGTAGAAGTGTATTTGCAAGCAACGTTAACTATCAGAATATGTATAAGATATCTTCTCTCACATATCAAAAATAGAAAAAGGACACCTAAATTGACCTGTAAGAGGTTAACTATGACAAATACTACTCATACTCCGTGATTAAACATAATTCTCCTCTTGTTCATTCTATTGTGAAACCTACCCTCGTATTCATGTAAACAACAAAGTGCGTTCTCCGGAAGTTTGCTCGCACTCTTTACTTTGTCAAAAGGGGAATATATAATGAGGGAAATAGCATCACATGCATCAAAACTGTAACTTCAATGTGCACACTGACAATGTCATATGGTAGCAAAAAAAAAATTACTTAGCCTATGTCAACAAGGTAATCACTTACGGTCCTCCGGATCTCTGGTAATTCGTTTGATGTGAATCGCAGAGGTGTTTGCCATAAACGGATCAGTTGTAATGACCGCGAGCTTATCCCCAATTGAAAAATCCACCGACCTAGCCGGCGCATCAAAATTGAATGTGTAAACCACACTTCCTGACTTCACATCCCAGAGCTTCGCAGTCTGATCAGCACTTCCAGTAATAAGCCTCGATGAATCCCCTAACAACAAAGAGTTTCAAATTAGCTCATCAAACCCACGTTAATAAACTAACACTTATTTCACTAATACTCCGTATTAAAAAAGATTGAACCTATAGCAACTTAAATCCCCTAAAAGGCTTTAAAGTTCCAATAGCTGATCGAACTCACAATCTTACATATCTATTTATAAGAATTGAACCTTTAGCAGCTAAAATAATCTATAATCAGATCTTTCTTATCAAAATCCTTGTAGCAAACTAATACTAGCTTCAATTAACTCATCAAACTCGCAATAGCCCTCTAATAAATCCTCGGAAGACATTAAAAAAAACAAAAAAAAAAAGCAATAAAAATTGAATATTTTCCAGCTGAACAAGAAGAAAAAAGAGAACTCAGTATAGTTCCATGAATTTCTAATCACAACCAGGTAACAAAATCAGTTAAACTTAAATCCCCTAAATAGCTTAAAGTCCAATAGCTTATCAAACTAACAATCTTTCACATATATTAATCAGAATTGAACCCTCAGCAGCTAAAATCATCTACAACCAGATCATTCTTATCAAAATCCTTCACTGTTATGAATTAAAAAAAAATTAGTTTCAAATAACTCATCAAACTCGTAATAGCCCTCTAATAAATCCTCGCAATCCACTAAACAAAACAAGAAAAGCAATAAAAATTGAATCTTTTCCAGCTCAACAAGAAGAAAAAGATAACAACTCAGTCAAATTCCATGAATTTTTCAATTAAACTTACGAGAGATGTCGCAGGACCAAACGGCACCATTATGGCCGATGTAAGTACCGAGACGCTCCCCATTATCAGCGAACCAGACGGTGGGATTGTGATCTTTGGCGCAGGAGAATAGCAGATCACCTTCTCTGTTGTACTTCAAAAAGGTCAAGGGCCTTTCATGGCCTTTCATCAATATAGGCCTCATCTTTCTTGTTAAATTACTGGTGTTTGTCTTGAGATTTTCCGGTGAAGACGATGACTGAAGGAGATGGAAGAGGTAGAAAGACGATGATGATGAAAACCTAGGTTAATGCAGAAACGATTAGCTTCCTGACTGAACTGGATCTAATATATGTTGGGCCTTAAAGATCTTAGACAGACTCTTGCTAGCCCAGTAACGTAGAAAGCTGTTCGGAAGTATTGAAACGCACGAACTAGACGCACTAATAGGTGTTTGGCACGGAATTCGAATTTACTTTTAATCGAGTCTTACCCCGTTTGTGTTGTTTGGCTCAATAGTCAACACTTTAATTTCATTATACAGTGTAGTATATAATTACAATTGAGTCCCACTTAATATAAAACAACAGAATAAGGTAATAATATACTGAAAGATGGTTATGAAAAGAGTGTTGTAGTGTATTTCATTCATCATACTGAAGGCCTTTTATAGGCAAATTCTCCCGACAATCATCTACTCCTTCATTCTCATTTTCAAAGTACATTTAATATACTTACTATACATATATTGTAAAGAGGAAGAAAAATTTCTTCTATCTTGACAAGTGATTTGATCTATTGGACATTCACCATTATCCATACTTTTCACAACACTCCCCCTTGAATGTCCATCATGACAAATCATTTGGAAATACGCATAGAAGTGCTGCCTCATTAAAAACCTTGCTAAGGAAAAATCCAGTGGGAAAAAAAACCTTAGCGAAGGAAAAGAGTACAGCGCGTATTCCACTCCCCCTCATGGTTACATTACTTTACCTCCCTCAGATGTCGCATGCCGATTGCGTGCCTTAGTTTCTCAAATGTTGAAGTAGGAAGCGATTTGGTGAACAAGTCTGCCAAATTCTCACTTGATCGGATTTGTTGCACATGAATCTGATTACTCTGTTGAAGTTCATGAGTGAAGAAGAATTTGGTTAGGATATGTTTTGTTCTGTCACCTTTGATGAAACCTTCCTTTAATTGAGCAACGCAGGCTGCATTATCTTCGTGGATTATAGTTGGGGAGTTTTCCATTGTAGGGAGTCCACACATGTGTCGAATGTGACGAGTGATGGATCTCAACTAAATGCATTCGCAGCTTGCTTCATGGATTGCTAGGAGTTCTGCATGATTAGAAGAAGTAGCAACCATCGTTTACTTTACAGACCGCCAAGAGATAGTCGTACCTCCATAGGTGAACACATAACCTGTTTGAGACCGACCATTATGTGGGTCATACAAATATCCTGCATCTGCATAACCATTTAATCCTGTGGTAGAGGAGTCGGGATAATACAACCCCATTTCTTTTGTTCCTTGAAGGTACCGTAAGAGGTGTTTTATCCCGTTCCAATGCCTTTGAGTTGGAGAAGAACTGTATCTTGCTAATAAATTTACAGCAAATGCTATATCTGGTCTTGTATTTGTAGCTAGATATATTAGTGCACCAATTGCACTTAAATATGGCGTTTGGGGGCCTAATAGTTCTTCATCATCGTCACAAGGTCGGAATGGATCATTCTCGGCATTCAGTGATCGTACAACCATTGGCGTACTCAACGGATGTGCATTTCCCATATTGAATCTTTCCAACACTTTTGTTGTGTATTTGGGTTGATGCAGGAAAACACCGCCCTTTAAGTGCTCAATCTGAAGACCAAAAACAAATTTGGTTTTCCCAAGGTCTTTCATTTCAAATTCATTCTTCAATAGGCACACGGCTTTTGATACCTCTCCTGGAGTTCCAATAATGTTCAAGTCGTCTACATATACAGCGATCGTAACGAACTCGGATCCAGATCATTTGATAAACACACATGGACATATGGGATCATTTTTGTAACCCTCTTTGATCAAGAATGTACTCAAACGATTGTACCACATTCGACCAGATTGTTTCAATCCGTATAAAGACTTGTTCAGTTTTATTGAGTACATTTCTCGAGATCATTTATGTGTTTCAGGTATCTCGTATCCATCTGGAATTTTCATGTAAATTTCCTTTTCCAATGAGCCATATAAATAGGCAGTGACCACATCCATTAGACGCATATCCAACTTTTCTTATACATCCAAGCTTATCAAATAGCGAAAAGTGATTGCATCTACCACCGGGGAATATGTTTCTTCATAGTCAATACGAGGTCTTTGGGTAAAACCTTGTGCTACGAGTCTTGCTTTATATCTCACAATCTCATTTTTATCATTCCTCTTTCGCACAAATACCCATTTATTTCCCACTGGTTTTACATCCTTTGGTGCTTGGATCACATGTCCAAATACCTTTCGCTTCGCGAGAGACTCCAACTCTGCGTTTATTGCCTCTTTCCACTTAGGCCAATCCTTTCTTTGCTTACACTCACAATCGAGGTAGGCTCTGAATCTTCATGATTCTTATTTTCTCCCATGATATCAAGAGCTATGTTATAAGCAAATATATCATCGATGTTGATTTCATTTCGGTTCCATCTTTTTCCAGACAAGACATAATTAATCGATATTTCTTCGTTCTCAGGCGCCTGAGGTTCTTCTTGAACTTGAACCTTATTTATTATGTCAGAGTTCTCTTCTTGAGCTTTTGTGTCCTCTTTTAGGCAACTTTCTGTGATTGCACCTTTTCTTTTCCGAGGATTTTTATCTTTGGAACCAAGAGGTCTACCACGCTTCTGGCGTGCGTTAGCCGCATTCTCAGTAGAAGATTGTCCTCTAGGGATATCAATTCTTATTGGAGAATTTACAGCTGGAATATGGGATTTTGTTACCTTTTTAAGGTCAATAAATGCATCTGGCAGTTGATTTGCAATACTTTGCAAATGAATTATGTTTTGAACTTGTTGTTCACATTGTTTTGTTCGAGGATCCAAACTTCTCAATGATGTATCTTTACATGAGATACTCTTTTCCAGCTGTTTTCTTTCTCCACCTAATGTTGGGAAATTTCTTTCATCAAAATGACAAATACTGGCGTCAGAATTGATCTCCAGTCAATGGTTCCAAATATCTTATGATACTTGGAGAATCGTACCCAACATATATTCCCAATCTCCTTTGGGGTCCCATTTTTATGCGTTGTGGCGGTGGAATCGGCACATATACCGCACACCCAAATGTTCTTAGATGGGAAATATTTGGTTCCTGTCCTTGAACCATTTAATATGGGGATGTTTGATTATAACTTGATGGCCTGATGCGTATAAGCGATGCTGCATGTAATATTGCATGCCCCCATGCCGATGTTGGCAACTTTGATTTCATTAACAATGGTCTTGCAATCAATTGCAGACGCTTTATCAAAGATTCAGCGAGGCCATTTTGCGTGTGAACATGCGCAACTGGATGTTCAACATTAATTCCAATTTACATGCAATAATCATTAAAAGTTGCGACGTAAATTCACCAGCATTATCAACACGAATGTTCTTGATTGTATAATCAGGAAATTGCGCTCACAGTTTTATTATTTGTCCCAATAATTTTGCAAATGCCATATTGCGAGTCGACAATAAACATACATGCGACCATTTAGTCGATGCATCGATTAGGACCATAAAGTACCTAAACGGTCCACATGGTGGATGTTTGGTCCGCATATATCCCCCTGAATTCTTACCAAGAATACGGGATTTTCAAATTTAACTTTGCTTGGTGATGGCCTTGTAATCAATTTCCCTTGAGAACAAGCCGTGCATGCTAATTCATGGGTTTATAATATTTTCCTTGTTTTCAAAGGATGTCCACATGAATTCTCAATAATTTTGCGCATCATTATTGTACCGGGATGGCTCAACCGGTCATGCCAAATATTGAATTCAGTAGTAACCCCTCGGTTTACTACGACATGAACTTCCGCCTTTCGTATCATTGTATAATATAGGTCGGAAGGTAATACGGGTAATTTTTCCAATATGTTTTTCTTACCTGGTTGAGAAGTTGTAACATACAAGTATTTTCCCTTCTCATTCATTGTCTCAATGTGATATCCGTTTGATCGAATATCTTTAACACTCAGTAAATTTCTTTGAGACTTTGAAGAATATAATGCCATTTCAATTTTTAACTTTGTTCCTTTCGGCAACAAAATATTGGCTTTCCCGTAGCCTTCAATTATCTTTGATTTTCCGGAGATTGTATACACATCTGCCTTTTCCAATACCAAGTTGGTGTTATGTAATAATATAATGAATGTCCATTAACCTCCTCCACTCCTCCATGAATCCTATTTGTAACTCTTGTAAGTTACAACACCAATAAATCACCCCCACTAATGTGTATACATTATGATGAGATTAAATCTCCTCCTACTTGTAGCCTATAAATAGTGGCTCATTTTGTATGTTGTATATACACTTGTATCATTTGATAAGATGAATGCAATGTTCTTATACTCTACTTTCCATTCTTATTGTTTTTCTTTTCTTTCCTATTAGTTCTATATATAATTTCTAACACGTTGTCAGCACGAAAGTGCTCAACCACTTTTATCCAAAACCATCGTACCTTACTACGAAACCAAAACTACAAAGTCTGACCGTCCTTTTTCCAATGGAATGGCTGATGATCAAATATGGATCGGATTATGATGATTAGCAATTCATCCCACTCCAATACAATCGCAATCTCTAACTCTCTCTCAAATTTTCACTCCAACTCATGAGATTGCATTATAGACCAAGAATAAACCACATCTACTACTTTGCTGCAATATATTAAGTGTTGATCCAATTTTATTCTATGTTTATAGGTCTCTACCCTCTACTAATCGAACTAGTTACATATCATTGGAGTGTTGATTATCAACAATCAAGAAAGGTTTAATCTATTTTATTTATTTACGTTCTTGAATTATTTTATTCATTATATAATATTATCTAACCACTTTATTTTTCTTGTTAGTAAAGATGACAATCTTTCTCTTATTTCTATTAGTCTTTTCCTAATATTTTTGACCAACTTAATTGATAGTAATATTTCATATTCATTGTGCAATATTACTATCATAATGTGCATTATTCTTTTTAATTGCACATTCAAAAATAGTCAAAGGTAACCTCCATCTCTTTTATGAAATTGAGTAAATGGTGAATCATATTCAAACTCATTCAAGCGGTGATAAAATACAATATAGTTTACTATATTCCCTGAAGTGAATATGAGATACAAAACCATGAAAATTATGATTATTGAGAAGCAGTGAATGTCAAATTCTCATTTGCACGGATATTTTATCCAAAATTTTCAAAATTTGCAAACTACCAGAAGTGGTTCAGAATCAATCTTGTTAAAATATATATGTCAACAGACATATAATGGACCATGATAAATTCATCAACATATGGATCAAATATTCTAGCTTTGATTAGCTAGGCAAACATGAAATGCCCACCTATATTGAGAAAAGAAACATTATTGATGGGTGACGAAAATATAATGCAAAATAACCAACCGTACGTTATTGGGTAAGGATGGTGATCTGAGTTTACGCTTAGTTTTTTTCTAATCTTCACTTATTGTAGTGATTACTAACCTAATATTGATACTAAGTTAATAGTATATCAAGTAATGATTTCCAACCTGAAGTTGGTTTCAACACACTATTTTATACTACAAGTTCAAGACATTGTGAGATGACTTTTGATACTAATTCTTTACCGGTCATACTCTCTTGATCACACTACTACGACCTGAAGTTCGTAATCTCCTAAATGTTCAAAGACTTAGATTACTCATTAATATTGAGCGAAGTATTACTCAATAAAATGTGATGTATGACGTTGAGTTATCATGAATTCATGATCGTGTTACCATGCACATAAATAGTATCAAATATTCTCCAACCTGAAGTTGGAACAAGTGTATATGTGATAATTATTTGAAAATTGAGCATTTTGTCTCAAAAGAGATACATATAATGTATCAAGTTTTGATGTATGAGCATTAAGCGTTGGAACTAGCTAAGAATTCCAACTGATAAGACTTGACATCTAAAACGAATAACAAATACCATTCGATTTTTCTAAAAAGAAGAGTGAAAGCCAATCAATTTTTGCACGTTATATGGTTTATGTTGAATGCTCTTGAAAGTAAAATTGTATATGTCCAACAAACATATGAGAAGCTTGTCATATCTCGTGAGTAGTAGATAATTGAAATGATCTCCCAGCCTAAAGTTGGTAAATTGTAGCACTCTCATATAAAATTGCAAAGTTGATTACCCAACCTGTAGTTGGAATAGGACAACATATTGGTGCTATAAGCATTCAAGTGGATTATAAACATGGACTTTGTTTACCTGATTGCTCATTAGTCTGATGGTATTTTATCTACGTGTCTATTCATGTATCCTTACAGATACATTTACAAGTAATTACTCATTACTTATCCAACATGAAGTTGGTAGTATTAATCTTATAACTTGTCCAACTGTTGGAATCATATGTGTGCAAGTGTACTTAAAGTCATTCTCCTAAAAGCACAATTTCTTATAATTGCTCCCGAAGTAGCAATCATGTGCATACTAATGGATCTTGAAGACCACTATAAATTTGAAATGTATGTGGTAAAGATCTACCCCTAGCTCACAAGAACAATGTTTGGTCTTGTAGACCATAGTACTGTAATTTGAGTGCAATTATTGTTGTTCATACATATTTTACATGAAAATGAACTACAAGTTCAGTTTATTTGTAAAAGTTCTCATGCTATATGATGAATAACAAATACAAATGATGTTTCTCCTTTCCCCGAAGTGATTGGAGATACTTGAAAAATTAAGAGGGTTGCAAAATGAGCTAATGCCAATTTGGTATATTGGAAATATCTATACTCAAGTGTATCCATGATCACACCACAATTGGTGATTGAAAAATAATAAAGTTTTAAAACTTTACTTGCAAGATCATGAGCAACCTCAAGTTGAGAGAATTACACGAGTGATCAAATATACCTCATCAACTTGAAGTTGGGAGGATGAGAATTGGGCATTTTATTCTCAAAAAGAATTTATGTGATATGATAAATTATGTTGTCCGAGCGTTTGGGTGGAAACTTGACATGTCCTTTAAACTCTCCGAATGGAGTGTTGGGACTAAGTAGGTGTAACAATTCCCACAGCAAAGACTTCTAAAAACAGATTTAAGAAATTACGTGTGCATATAACTATTACTCGTGACAAGTATACATATTATAAGCAATATGTTTAACAACCATATTATAATGCATATTTATAAGCTAAATTTGTGCACCATAAGAGCACATATTAGACTCATTGAATGAGTACTTATAAGTCTTGCCAAATAGAAAAAGATTTGTGTCTTTATGTCACATCATTCTGGCCAGTTTAATTTGCAAATACTTTTGTATACATGTAAAAAATTATAATATAGACGTATATTGACATATGCAAATTGATGTGACAAATTAGGCCATCCGGTTATAACATAACCGTAGATGTGAAACCTGATGTTTCCATATAAATTATGTGCTGAAAGCTATCTCGTGTTATAATTATTATTATGGCAAGACACAACATTGAGATTAAGCGTGGAAAATGGAGATCTTGAAATGAGCAAAAGTCACACTTTTAAAGTTGACAATGAATGAAATATAAGTGGTCAAAGACCCACAAATATGATCTCCAATTTGAGGGCAAAATTATTTTCAGCACAAGAAAATCCAACTATGCAAATATATTGACTCCCTATCATACTGTTCTCCGCAGAGAACTAATGCTTGAAGCATACAAAAGTTGTATGAATACGTTAATTTCTAAGCTGGGCATTATATTATCATAAGCCCTAGTTTTCCCAGCTTAGGGGAGGAAGAACATGAATAAGCTGGTAAAAACAAGTTCGTAGAGCGAAATGATCCCATATATTTGAAAGTTCAGACTTGAGCTAAAGCTTCAGCTTCATGTTACTATATCAAGATATGTTCGAACATAAAGTTCTATGATTTGAATGTTAACCCGCTATGACCCTATTTTGAGGCGTACAGAGTTACATATCAATTGTAGAATGGCATGTGGTGGACATTGAGATATCTTGCCAATTGTACTAATTATTTATTCACCTCAATGAAATACGGTTCTGGTGCTAAGTACAATACAAGAGAATGGCAAGATAAAACAGTTGGTACTCCTGAAGAGTAATGTATGCCATAAAAGGCATAGATATCTGAACTATAATAGATGTCCTATATGAAATGAAATGGTAACTCCAAAAATATTCAGATATCAATTATCAGTACTGACTTGAAAAATCTAAGAAAGAGATTTGATACCGGTATATACTTGGAACCGAAATATTTTATAAGCATATGCAAAATCGATGGACAAAAATAATTTGACATGTAAATGGGGATCTTACATGTAAGTCCATTCGGTAACATCATCATCATAATGATAGAAAATGAGCTCATGGACCAGAAGTCCAATTGATTAACGAATTCGAAATACGTACGATACCATTGCATTATCGAGTCAAATTTCATGTGCATATATAAATACTAAGCATTGCATCATAATATGTTTATTCTTGCATAGTTTGCATTATTTAGTTTTTTTCTAGAATCCTTAGGTATCATGTTGCATACTCACATGTTTGTTCTTATATTGTGAATGTTATCACTCATACAAAGGTTGTGCACATGAATAATGATTGGTTTGACTTTCAATGAGGGAAGATAATATCTCCAGAAGGAGACTAAAAGTATCATGTTTACAAACATGGATTGAATGAGGAAAGTTCTTGAAGAACTAATTTTTCATATATCTACACTCATTCTATAATCAACTTCACATTGATGACATGAAAATGTATATTCACCACATTAAACAAGTAAAGTATGAGATTGATTTGGTCCAGAAGTACCTTAATCGAGCATATGTCAAATAAGAATTCACATGTCTAACCTTTAGGAAGAATTTTATTCTTCACTATACCTCCTGAAGAAGGTATATATCTTGTCAAGCAAATTGAAATGGCGATTGCAAAACAATGAGTACTTTTGCGCATTCCATGAAGCAATTGTTGCACTCTTTTTCCCTTCGACTAGGTTTTTATCCCATTGGATTTTTCCTAGTGAGGTTTTTAACGAGGCAACATTTTAAGCATGGTGACTTATCTCCATACTTTGTAAAGACAAGGTTATATAACCTGATAGTTATCTTTTCATTTAAAAATATGATGGAGATTTAGAACTCATTTACTTGTGACAAGATCTTTTGCAAAGTTTTCAAAGTGAACACTATATCCTATTGAAGAAAACTTAAAATATAGTTTGAAGAAATGTAATTCTTCATGTGCTCGAGACGTTCTTCTCATGAAGATAAGCGTATATATCGACAATTTTTTGTGTTCTTATTCTAACCATGCAGAAACACTTGAGGACTTATGTGATGAACAATATATGGAGGGACATTCGTTGCTCATTGAAGATAATTCAGATACATGATGGATGAAGTTCGCAATGAAGCACTTTACGTTCAACATATAATGTTGATAATGTCGATCAACAAATTGTCCAGAAGACAATATGAATATGGTGGATATAAATGAAATGATGCACTCATGAGGGGGAGCAAATACGCACTGTACTCTTTTCCTTGACTAAGGTTTTTTCCACTGGGTTTTTCTTAGCAAGGTTTTTAACGAGGCAGTATTACCAAAGCGTATTTTCTTATAATAATAATGATGTACTCTTATTCCTTCACTAAACTTTTTCCCACATGGTTTTTTCTAGTAAGGTTTTAACGAGGCACATTATCAAGTCAATGGACATTCAAGGGGGAGTGTTATGTAATAATATAATGAATGTCCATTAACCTCCTCCACTCCTCCATGAATCCTTTTTGTAACTCTTGTAAGTTACAACACCAATAAATCACCCCCACTAATGTGTATACATTATGATGAGATTAAATCTCCTCCTACTTGTAGCCTATAAATAGTGGCTCATGATGTATGTTGTATATACACTTGTATCATTTGATAAGATGAATGCAATGTTCTTATACTCTACTCTCCATTCTTATTGTTTTTCTTTTCTTTCCTATTAGTTCTATATATAATTTCTAACAGTTGGAGAAATATTTTGTATTATTCAATATGGTGTGAGTGGTAGCACTATCTGCCAGGCATGTCTCTCCTTTAATGCTTGTGATTGTCATTTCAAATATGTTGTTTTTTCTATATGCAAGAGAAAACATAAGTAAGATTATACATAAAAACTTGATTTATTTAGAAATATGATTTATTGCTTACAGAAAAGCAATATATATCATCTTACATTGATAAGCACACAAAAGTAAAGAAAATACATCAAACAAGTATTTTACAGTCAACCACACAACCATAATGAAATAAATGCATCACACCATATAAATACTAATCATTCAATGCCTGTTCGAGTTCGTGTGCTTTCTCTGCAATCAGAAACTCAGTTCTGTCATCGAACTCATCATCAGTTTCGACAATATTTGTCTCCACATTGGCTTATCCTTTGAGGGATGCTTTGTACCTATCAACCCTTTTTTGTGAACTGGGACACACCTTCGCAAAATGCCCAGCGTCCCCACAACGGTAACAAATGCTGCTCTCATTATTACCGGGTTCATATTTATAATCATTTTTTGGAATTATTTTGACCACGATAGTTGTTTTGATTGTTACCACTGATGAGACAATATTCCAACGTCTCATTTGGTCCTTTTTAGAGGTCTTTGTGAGTCTTTGTCTTTAGTTTTATAGTCTTTTTAGTTCGTTTTTACGCTTTGGTGTTTTGTTTACATTTTGCAGAAATCGATGTCTTTTGAGCTAAATGAGAACAAGTCTTAGCATATTTCATTTATGAGGATTCGATCCTTGGCGTAGATTTCTGAGCTTGAGTTGGAAATTGCAAGAAGGCTTGGCAAGGAGGAAATCGATCTGCATGGCGAGATTTAGCGAATGTATATCTTCTACGATCAAAGAAGGCTCGCCGCGGCGAAATTATGTGAGAGCTATATATTTTTCGATTAAGAAGGCTCGCCGCGGCGAGCTATTCTTTCCGCCACGGCGAGATACGCAGAACATAATTTTGGTTTTTCCTTATTAGTTGGGAATTGGGATTTTTTCTCATATACTTCTTTTTAACCTAGTTTTTTAGGAGAGCTCCTAGATTCAGACATTAACATTGAGACATCTTTGGAGCTTGGTTATTCATTAATTTTACTCATCAGGATTATTGGTATTGATTTCTCTATTGCTTTCTTCTTTACAATTCGTTCTTTATCTTTATCGATTGAATTGTATGTTATTGCATGCGAGTTTCATATCTATGTTTCGTATGATTATTACCATGAATCTCTGTATGCAATTATCTATTATGAGTAGCTAAACACCTTTGAATACAGTAGTATGTGAAGATTATGCATATTCGTTCTAGGGTTTATCAAATCACTCATATAGGTTAGTCTCGTATAAAATCTTCGTAAAAACCTTCAATTCGATAAGTCCATATTAAATTCTCTAAATCGTTCATGTTTAAGGATCGTGAATTGACGACTCACGATTTCTCCAGTATAATATATTCTAAGAACAATTGGTTAAATCGAATTGATTGATTTACTGTACAACAACCGTGTGACAAATATGAGTGTTTTCCCTAGTTCGAATTAGTATAATTGGATCTTGCTACTGTATTCATCTTTCTCTCATTGTTGATCGTAATCTTAGCTTTAGTCAATCTAGTTAGAAGTATACAAAACCATCAATCAAACTGTTACTGGCAAGTATCTGTTTACTCTCACTGCTACGTAGCTTGATTAATTCCCTAGAGATCGATCACGAGTTAGACTTTAGTCTGCAACTACAGCTTAATCTCTAATTGCTTTTTAGAGTATAATTTGAGCTTATCAAATTTGGCGCCGCTGCCGGGGAATTAATTCCTACTGTAGCGTGTGAGTGTGATATTTTATTTGCTTTTTTTTTTACCTACCTGCGATTTCTGCACTAACAGAAACTAAAATTTTTCGAGGTTTTTGATTTTGTAGAGGAACTTTTTGCAGGTTTATGCCCGGTACAAGATCGCAAGGAACACCTTTGCAACCTCTAGTACCTGAGATCGATAGACACTACCATCAGCTTCGAAGACAGAACTTAGCAGCTATTCAAATGGGTGACATCAACGAGAATACTCCCAGAGTCAACGGTGTTGTTGAGGCCCCTGTGATCACTTATGGGACCTATATGCAGCCTGGTGAAATTAAGGCTGGGGGATCAGCTATTGTGCTCTCTAACAATTCTAGGAACATGGAGATCAAGTCTCATCACTTCCATGACATGCCTAAGTATTATGGGATGGCTAATGAGGATGTTATCCGGTTTCTCAAGGAGTTCGAGGGGCTGATTGCTAGGATTCCGCTTACTGTAGGCACAGTAACGGTTTCTGATGAGGAAATAAGGAAGAAGGTTTTTCCCATGTGTATGCAGGATAAAGCAAAGAGCTGGCTATTGAATCAACCTGAAGGTTCTCTGGCTACTTGGGATGATCTATACAGGGCCTTTATGAACAAGTTCTATCCAGCGGAGAAGACTAGGCAGCTTCGAGTGCAGATTGAGAAGTTCATGCAGATGAGTGATGAGAGTTTTTATGAGGCCAGGGAGCGATTCCTGAACTTGCTCTCTCAATGCCCTCACCATAGGTTGAGTGAGATGGATTTATGCTGCAAGTTCTATGAGGGACTCGACTGGGAAGCACAGAATATGGTGGATATGACTGTGGATGGCTCTATCGTCACGGCATCTCCGGCTGCATTGAATGAGGCTTTTGAGAAGCTTGCTGCCATCTCCCAGCTTAAGGGAACTAGAGGTAGACCAAGGAGAGCTGAAGTAAAAGCCGTGGAGGAAACACCAGGCCCTAGTACTATTGAATTGGCAGAACAGATTAAGGAGATGAGGATGCTTGGCACTATCCCTGCACCAGTGGCTCCAGTGAATGAGAGGTGTAATCTGTGTGGTAATTTCGGGCATGGTGCTAGTATGTGTAGACTTCCTGAGACTATGGGGGAGAACCCAACTCCGGAGATTATTTGCTGGGTGCAAAACAGGCAGCGTGGTGGTTGGCAACCAAATCCGGGAATGAATGCAGGTGCTACTAAGGTGCAACCCTTCAACCCCGATCGTTCCAATTTATCCTATGGAGGTAACTTCTATGAGAATGCACCAGTGAGGTTCCGACATGGGTTCCATTCAAGAGCTCCGTTTGACAGGTCCGTTTCAAATAGGTCCGGCGGCAATTTTCGGTTCCACCTATTAGTGCACCGCGAAATGCTGATCAGGAGATTAGAGCTCACATGGAGAGATCAGAGAGGTTCTGGGCAGAAGCACAGCGGAATCAAACCAAGAATGACCAGAGGTTTGATAGCATTGAGCAATCGCAAAAGAGGTTAGAGAAGACTCTTGGTGATCTGGTCGGCGCCTTCCAACAAAGAGAGAAGGGTAAATTCCCTGCGACTGTAGAGAATAACAGGGTACTTGCTGTGGAGGTAGCTTTTGACAAGCCAGGAGTAGTGAAGACTGTTATTACGACTTGCACTTGTAACCATGATAAGGTGGTTTCCCAGGTTGAGGCAACACAGGTACAGGAAGCAAGAAAGGTGATAACATCTGGTCCTGCGATTCCAGGAGAGAAGGCGAATGCAAGACCAACTCAGTTGATCCAAAAGGAAGAGAAGAGCATTAGTGATGCAAATAGTTTTGATTTGGTTGTCGGGATAGGCAGTTCTTCTGAGGTTACAGGTATTATTGATACTGGAGCTACAATTAACTTAATGACATTCGAGACTTATGAGGAACTCAACCTGAAGGGTCTCGAACCGAGAAGATGCTTTGTGACCATGGCTAATGGTACTCGAAGCAAATGCATGGGAGTTGTTGAGGATGTTCCCATAACCATTGGTGGAGATGTGTTTATGACTGACTTCGTGGTTGTCGAGTCACCACAGGTGAAGATCAAAGAGATGGACAAGGATATGCTACTTCTTGGGCGCCCTTTCATCAAGGCTACTCGTATGATAGTCGATCTTTATGGTCGTACATGTACTATTCAAGTTTGCGGCGAGAAACGTGAGTTGAAAGCTGTCACCACATCATATTCTCCTACACAAGTTGACACGAGGAACTACATTGCAGCACACACCGGTCCACTCTACACCTATTCTCGCTCAAGGGTAAGCATGGGGACAGAGAAGGCTGGGAGGCTCAAGCTCAATTAGCTCCAGCATGGAAGAAGTCGAGCTAACGACTATAAACAAAAGCCCCCTTTTGTTTTTACATTCATCAGACTAATTTTTTCATTCCGTACTTTGCTTTAAAGTGGTTATCTGTTTTCTTTTAGTTTAGTTGTGTTTTGAAGGGCGTGACCTTTGTTTTTTATTCTCTTGCATGTTTAGGAGTTTAGAACCCTTGTACCAACACGAGGAAACTCGTGAAACTCCGAGTCGAGGCTTGGGGTTTCAATTTCGCGATGTGAAATTGCCAAAGGTGCAAGCAAAAATTTTTTGGAATTTTTGCTCGCCGCGGCAAGACCTTTCTATCCTTCCAGATTTTGCTTTCGTAAAAACTCGCCGCGGCGAGACCAAAAAGTCTCTAAAAAAAAAAAATCGTAGTTACGTAAAAACTCGCCGCGGCGAGCTAGGTTTTTTCAAATCTTTTTTTATCTTCCTCTTCTTCTTCACCGCCCCCACCCTCTTCCTTCCCTCTTCCCGTTTTTCTTCCTCTCTTCACTCCAATCTCTCTTTCTCACTCAATTCTCCACCAAATTCCCCAATTCTTGTTGCATTCTAACGGGGTTTTCCCCCTCTCTTCGATTCTTGCCCCGTTTTTGTGCTTTATCCACCCATTTCTTCGGATTCAAAAGGTAAATTGGCTTGAACTTCCTTCTTCCTCATTTTTTCGAGTTTACTTAAATTATGTGGTTGATCGTTGTTAGTTATGATTGATTGAGTGTAGTAGATTGATTTTGATTGATGCATGGATTCCTTACTCGTCGATTTTGGAACTTACTTGCGTTGTTCAATTTTTTGCACTACTTCCCCATTTTTGCCAATTTCTACCATCTTGTTCCACTTTTGCTCTGCTTATCACTACTCTTATGCTTGTGAACTGACGTGAATCGAGCATTGGCCATGATATAGAATCTTGAGTTGGTTTGGGGAATTTCGCATTCTCCCATGTTCCTTGCTCTTTTGTTGTTTCTGGCCTTTTGATCATGAATCGGTTTAGGGAGGTAGTTATCTACCCCCATTGTTCTACACTAACACCTCTCTCGCAGGCATCATGCCTTGCAGACCATCAAGCAAACGCCAGCGCGGTGAGTCGAGCAGGGCAGCAACACAGCAGGGTCCACAGGATGAGCTTTCTCACCTATCAGCGGAGGGCAGAGCTTTTATGGAGGCGAATTTCCAGGAACCCAGACGAGTTTGGACTGAAAGGGAGCTAGCCCTTGATGAGCTTGAGGATGGCATTTATGCCCGTGTCTGGGCGCGAGTGATGTGCTCAAATTATTACTTAGAAAACAAGTAGTAAGCAGTTGTTGTAGACTGTTAGATATTTTGTTAGAAATATCTGTTTAGTTTTTTATCAGCAACATGATGACTTATCTTAGTCTCAGAAAGGTGATTAGTACTCTTGGTTCACTTGAACATTGTAAAAGAGGAAACCCACTAAGTATGATAGTCTAGCTAATCTTGTATAGGATGTTAGGTCTCAAAATGTAATCTTTATTTTATGAAGAGAAGACCAAGAAGAAGACATCCAAGCAAAACAAGCTCAACGACATTGAAGACTTGAAAGCGCACAAGATTATCGAAAGCTTTTTCAGATACCTTAGCCAGATATCTTGAAGACACGAATAGCTTTAAACAAACTGTGTCACAAGAGATATCTGAGAAATAAGAGGCCTATCTGAAAACAAGGAAAGTGTCCACAGATATCTATTCTCAGATACCTTGAGCATTAACCACATTTATGAAAAAGAAATATATATATTGCAAACAAAGTTGTTTCAATAAATAGTGGTATCTGAAGATTGAAGGTAAGGACGTGCAAAGAATCAGATAACACTAGTCTCTGATACAAAGCATAGTTCCGTTGCACTCTGAGACAAAAAGTATAGTACAATGCATTTAATGCACGAATGAGATGTCCGAATAAAAGCAACGGCGACTTCAAGAAGAAGACAAAACATGCTACAAGATTACACAGATATCAATAGTTTGAATTTGAGCCTAACGGATACTATTCAAACGGCACTCAAATTCATCTATAAATATCAACACTTAGACTGCTTGAAGAGACACACGACATATCTTGAAAACGCTGAACATCTTACTCTCTCAAAGCAACTTACTTATCCTCAAAGCTTTCTGTTGCGACCAAAGCTTTTGATCTTGAGTAACACTGAAGTTCTAAGTGTCCTGATCCTAAACAAGCACAGCTATCTGTGAAAGAGTTGAAACGAAAGATTGAGTATCTGAGATTCATTCTCTTGAACATTTATCTAAGACTTGGGTCAGTAAAAAGAAAAAGATACCATACATTGAAAAGTGTAAGTATACTTGATTCACAGAGCTATCTGAATAACTGAACAAGTTATTAAGGAAGCTCATCTGACAACTCAAACCAAAACCAACACCATAACTGGCGTGGAGTACAGGAAGTACTTAGTTTGAAAATCGTGAATAACTCCAAGGTTCTGAGTATAGGAAGTACTTGATTTGGGAAACTAAGGAATAACTCAAGGTTATTGAGTATAGGAAGTACTTAGCTTGGGAAGCTAGGAATAACTCAAAAGGTTTCGAGTGCAGAAGTACTTGTTTGTGGAAAGCCGGGAACAACTCAGGGGGAACATTTGGTTGGGAACCAATTGTTTAAGAATCTTAGAATAGGATTATTGTAAGGTGAACTCAATTATCTGTTCTAGTGAATTCTAGGTCTCTGATAGACCGAAGTGGATTAGTTGGAGGATTACGCCACCTCCAGATACCACTATACTTGCTGTGTTATTTACCTTTACGTATTTACATTTCAAAGACACACACACACTTTAACTTTACGCACTTATCTTTATTAAGTCTTCCGCTCGATTCTAAGTATCAGATATCTATTCAGATATCTGAGAAATAGTTTTTATCGACAAAAGTTTTAAAAGACTATTCACCCCCCCCCTCTAGTCTTTTACTTTGCCGTTATCTGGACCAACAAGTGGTATCAGAGCAGGAGGTTCACAAGCCTTCTGCACTGAACCTAGATCCCCAGATAGGTGAAGGAACTTTGTCCATTTTTGAGGACTATTTAATTTGTGTGTTAAGTGTGCAGGTATGTCTCTGAGTGATGCACCCATTCTCAAACCGAGAATTACGAAATGGAAAATAACATGATGCTCCACCTTGAAGCCATAAGTGACGAAATGATCGAAGTGATAAAGAATGGCCCAATAGTCATTCAACAACTCAAACAAGTCATGGAGGTTTCTAATGGTAGAGACAGAGATCAAAGCGAAGGATCTTCACAAACCGATGCGTCAACAAGTGGGAGATCTACAAGTCAAGTCATTTACGAACCAAAGCCCAGAGAACTCTGGACATCGGAAGATGCCAAGAGAAATCGTCTGGATGGTCAAGCTCGTAATATCATCATTAGATCGTCACCTGAGCACATACAGTGTAAATCAGGTGCTAAACGCAGCGAAGTTGCCTGGCAACTGATTGAAGAAATCTGTGCCGGAACTGAGAAAACCAAAGAAAACAAGTTCGAAGTTCTCAAGTTGAAATTTCAAAATTTCAAACAAGGACCCACTGAAACTCTGGAAGAACTTGATTTCAGATTTACCACTCTCATGAGTGACATGGCAGCTCTTGGGGAAAGCAACAGATACTCCCAGTCAGAAAAGATTAAGACTATTGTCAGAAGTCTTAACCACAACTGGGAGCATACCAAATTCTTTTATTTTAACCAAGGAATGCCAAATATCACTCCAGTGGAACTTTTCTCTCATCTTGCTACTGTTGATTATGAGACAACTCAAAGGGAACAAACAACTGAAAAGTTGCAAAACGTTGCTCTAGTCACTCAAGGAACTTCTGAAAAGAAGAAAAGCAAGGAAGAAACTGAGGATGCTCTTGCTGCAAAGCAAATGAGCAAATATATCAGTCGAGAAATTGAAAGAAGGAAAGCCAAAGAGAAGCTGAAAAAGCATCTAGGCTCAAACTATCACTAGTACAAAAATATGCAAAGCTCGCTGAACAAGCCAGCTCAGAAAGCATCATGTACTGAGGAAGCAGAAATTGGAAACGATATCTGTTTCTATTGTCAGAAACCTGGTCACTTCAAGAAGGATTGTCCTGCCCTCAACAAACTAAGGACAGGTGACAAGAAAGATAGGAGAATCTTCAGAAGAAGCCAGAAAGCTTTGTTAACTGAAGAAAGAAAGAAAATCCAAATTCAACTGGATGCTCTAGACGTTGAGATGATTTCAAGATGATAATTCAGATGACTCAACCTTACCATCACCAGAATTATGTGGAGTTACTCATGATATAATCGACTTCGGCCTCAAGAAGAATGAAATGTGTGGAGTTGCTGAAATTGACGGTCCAGACATCTCCAACATAGAAATCTGTCTTATGGCTGATGAGGTAACACATACTTCTTGTTATACTTATGAAAGTGATGAAGAGGAAATAAAAAATCTAGAAAATCTCAGGAAAGAACTTGACATCTATGAAAGAGAATTTCTAATGATCCGAGCTAGAGCCGAAAACCTTGAAGAAGAAAAGAATTCTCTTGCAAAGGAAAATTCTCAATTAGTTAAAGTATCTGAGAGAAAGGATGATGAAAATGCATCTCTCAAAGCTCAGATATCTGAGACTGAAAAGTCACATAAAGAAGCAATGGTTGAATTACAAAAGAAATATGAAGATCTTCTTTCTGAGAACAAGGAACTCAAGAAGAAAGAATTATCTTTTCAATCTTATGCCAAAGCTAGTGACACTCTTACTGAAGTACAATCTTACTTAAGAGATCCTTCAGAAAAGAAAGGACTTGGGCTGAATACACAGACAGATAGTTCTATCACTCTGAAGAACATTTGTAAGTACTCAGCAAAACGGTTCCCATGCAATCTATAGTATCGGTGAGAAGACAAAGATTGTTGACAAAGGAAAGGCAGTTGCGACTAAACCTTTGTGGGAAAAACAAGTCAAAAACAAAACTGTTGGGCACGTCTCTGAAAAGAAACATCATCGAAAAGTGTAAACACCCACGCTTATGTCTCTCAAAAGGTAGAATTGCGGGAGGCAAATTCTCCCATGTCACTTTTACGGAAAGAAATTGGACCAACCAGAGACTAGCAAAGTCACGAGAAAAGATCTCGATAGCTTCAAGTGCTCAAACGGTATTGCTACAAAGGCATCGGAAAACAACTTGCTCATGAGTACAAGGAGCAAGAACGATGGTCGAAAAGCTAGAATTGCTCAAAGCAATTATCGGTGGAAGTTGAATCAAGCCACTGAAAATCTGAATGCCAGGGCTAGAAGAAATCTGGCAAGGAAAGCTAAGTTTGCTGAAAAGCAAACTCAGAAACCTGACAGGTATCTGAAAGCATCATATGGAGCACCTAGGAACACACCAAGGAAGAAAATAATTCTTACTAATGATAACATTCATTCAAATAGAATTCCTCCTTATGTTCCTGTCGGACAAAAGAATATTTCAAAGAAATTCATTCAAAAATGGATTCCTACTGGAAGATCTTTTAATTCTGACGGTTCCATCAAAGATATGAGAACCTAATTTCCTGCTTCTCAGGTGCGGGATGCTTCGGACTAAAGCACAATGGCTATTTGATAGTGGATGCGAAAGCACATGACAGAGACAAAGCAAATGGTCGATTACAAAGCTTGCAACACGTGACCGGATATCGATTTCTTGGAGGAGAATTAAATCCCTCTCTGGGATTTGGCAACGTCAAATTGGGGACTTTAACAATCACTGACGTATTACATGTTAAGGATTTGAAATATAATCTATTTAGCATGAGCCAGTTTGCATGCGGTTTTACTATAAAATTCAAAGCTAAATCCGCAAACTAATTGATAATGAGTCAAAGCATACCTTAGTTGGTCGGCGAAAGGCGCCTTTATGTTGCCGATTGGGCATCTCCACAATCAAGAATGTCTCATGGTGAGTCAATCGTCACACGTAAGAGCACCGGTTATGGCACAAAAGAATGAGTCACTTGAACTTCAAAACTCGAATGACTTACCAAGAAAGAGTTAGTGGTTGGCCTTCCCAACATCTTCGTAAAGGATAGTATCTGCTCGCCTGTCGATGGGGAAACAATCTAAGATCTCTTTCAAGTCCAAAATCGACACTCTAGTGTTAGACCACCGCAACTATTACACATGGATCTTTTGAATCATCTCAGAACTAGCTATGCAGAAAGAAGTATGGTCTGTTGTAGATGACTTCTCAAGATTCACTGGGTTGTCTTTCAAACACAAATCGATGCCGTGGAGATACCAAACTTCTTGAAAAAGCTTGAAGTCATGAAAATGACAAGGTATCTGCAATCGTAATGCACCATGGTAATCGAGTTTGTCAACCGGTACATAAAGGAGTTTTGTACCGCAAAGGTATACAACACCAACTTTCCTCTGTAAGAACACCTCAACAAAATGGTGTTGCAGAAGGAAAATAGAACCTTAAAGAAGCCGCAAGGACAATGCTAATTAATCGAAATAAGTGAAATTTATTGGGTTGAAGTCAGAAACACAACTTGCTACACTCGTAATGTATGTTTGATAAACAAACACCATGACAAGACCCCCTATGAAATCTTGGTTGGTAGACCCCCTAATATCAAACATCTGAGAGTATTTGGTTGTAAATGTTTTGTTCTAAACAATGGGAAAGATTATCTGAGAACATTTCAACCAAAGGCAGATGAAGGTGTATTTCTTGGTTATTCCACAAATAGCAAAGCCTACAGAGTTTACAACAAAAGAACAAAGAAAATTGAAGAATCAATTCATGTTGTATTCTATGAAGGAAATAAGAAAACACCTCCTAATGATGAACTCTCAGAAAGGTTCAAAGAACTATTACTGAGGGATTCTAAAGAAGAATCCTCAGAAAGGAAAAACATCATTATGGAAAGTGAGGATGACTCTGACGTAGAAAAGCTTGAAATGCCTAGTAACAACAAGATGACTCACAGACATGATGAGGAATTTCCTATGAGTTTTCCAGAAATGGAACAGGTTACTAAGAACCTTCATCATGAAGAGGTATCTGAAAAAGAGACTGCTGAAATGCAAGTTCCAGATATCTCTAATACTGAAAAAGTGTCAGATATCCATGACATTTCCCATATGTCAGATGTCTTATATACTGAAAAAGTATCAAATCATAATCTTAGTTATTCACATTCAAATCACTTGGATATTGATCCTACTAGCACTAAACCTATGATGAGATGGATCAAAGATCATCCTGCAAAGGATGTAATTGGACCAATTAATCAAGGTGTTAGGACTAGGAGAGCAATAGCTGAAAATGCTAATTCTCTCTTTGGATGTTTCATCTCGAATATTGAACCTAAAAACATAGAAGAAGCATTAGGAGACCAAGACTGGATCTCTGCAATGCAAGAAGAGTTGAATCAATTTGAGAGAAACAAAGTCTGGAAACTAGTTCCATTTATAGAAGGAATATCTGTGATTGGAACTAAATGGGTTTTCAGAAACAAGATGAATGAATCGGTGAAATAACCGTAAACAAAGCAAGATTGGTTGCCAAGGATTTACCTGCATGAAGGCTTAGATTTTGACGAGTCATATGCACCAGTTGCAAGATTGGATGCAATAAGACTCTTTCTAGCCTTTGCAGCTCATAAAGATTTCAAAGTTTATCAGATGGATGTCAAAAGTGCATTCTTGAACGGTGAACTTGCAGAAGAAGTTTATGTTGAGCAACCACCTGGTTTTGAAGTTTCCTCAGAAAGTAGAATGGTCTATAAACTACAGAAAGCTCTGTATGGACTGAAACAGGCTCCAAGAGCGTGGTATGACACTTTGGCAAAGTACCTTCTGGAAAGTGGTTTCAAGAAAGGTGAAGTTGATAAAACTTTATTTACCTTAAATCATGACGGGAAACTACTCTTAGTTCAAGTATATGTTGATGACATCATATTTGGATCTAAGGACAAGCAACTTTGTAATGACTTTGCAAATCTCATGAAAAGCAAGTTTGAGATGAGCATGATGGGAGAAATGAATTATTTTCTAGGATTGCAAGTCAAGCAACTCAATGATGGAATATTCATTAGTCAAACAAAGTATGCAAAAGATATGCTCACAAAATTTAATCTCAAGCCTTCTGAAAAGAATGCTAAGATACCTATGAGCATTGGAACCAAAATGACCTATACTGAATCAGATAAGAGTGTTGAAGAACATAAGTATAGGAAATTGATAGGTTCACTACTTTACCTCACTGCAAGTAGACCTGATATTCAATACGTTGGAGTATGTGCTAGATTTCAGACAAATCCAATGCAAACACACTACAACATTGCTATTAAAATATTAAGGTATGTAAAGGGTACAGTAGATGTAGGATTGTGGTATCCTAAGGAAAGCGAATTGAGTTTAGCTGGGTACTCAGACGCTGATTATGCTGGATCACTGCTTGATAGGAAAAGCACCTCAGGAACTTGTCAGTTTCTGGGTACTAGACTTATCTCATGGTTTAGCAAGAAGCAAAACTCAATTGCAACTTCTACCACAGAGGCTGAATATATTCTTCTTGGTTGTTGTACAACACAAATTCTGTGGATACAACAACAACTTAAAGACTATGGACTCGATGAGAAGAAAACTCCCATTTTCTGTGACAACACAAGTGCTATTGCGATTACACAGAATCCTAAATTTCATGCCAGAACAAAGCACATTGATGTTAGACATCACTTCATCAGAGACCATGTTGAAAAGGGCAATATAGAGATACTCAAGATTGGCGAAGACCAACTTGAGATATCTTCACTAAGCCACTACAAGAAAGTAGATTCTTAGCCTTAAGACATAGTCTTGGACTAATGGAACTACCAATGAACCGAAGAGTTCGGTATCTGGAGCGGGCATCCAGAGAAGAGGTATCCAGGCAGGTATCCAGAAGAGAAAAGAAATGGAACGGGTATCCAGAAGTCAAAAAGGCTAAAAAGCAAAAAGATAGCTTAAGATCTCTGAGACGGGAACTCAGATATCTGAATCATTCTATAAACAGGGAACACAAAAGAGAATAGTATAACTATCTGCAGTCAACTACTCTCTTGAAACTCGCATTATTTCTATCTTGATGAAAAACTTGGAAAAATCCTAAGTATAAGACAGATTCAGATGCAAACAGTGTTCTTGGTCATACAGAATTGTGATTCAGATAGCAAGTCGCCAAAATTCATTAAATGGGCACAATTACACTTGTTGATTGTGATCATTGCTGAAGAAGCAATGGTGACCCTTGATGAAATTAAGCGATTGATCATGCAGTAAGGAAATTAATTGAGTAAATAGTGGAATTTGAAATTGACATGGCCCACTAAGCATTTAATGCCGAACTAGCTTTTGATCACGCCTACTCGCAAAACACAGATACTTACACACAAAATCAATTTGTATGTATTTGTCTGTTGGGATTCAACTGCTATATATATAGGATTTTGGCATAGGAAATCACTTTTGCCTAATCCGAAAACTCATCTTGCACAAAAATAGCAAATCCTTCTCTTGATTCTCTGCAAAACTTCTACAATCTCTGCAAATCAAGATTAAGTTTTTACGCAAAGAATTCTTGAATCAAATCTCTTTCAAACACCAATTTCAAATCCCTACACTATATAAAGAGATGGCCCCTAAAAGTTCAACTACACTGAAATCTCAATCCTCCACTGGTACTGCTGAAAAGCAAGCACCAGAGTTGGTTATTGTGAACAACCGACTGGTAGGAGACTTTAATCCTGACCATTGGACTTCAAATCACAGAATGATTTGGGGTGGTGCCATGGTTGAGGAATACCTCACGGCTGGAATAGAGAACCAAGCCGACAGAAAGCTAATTCTTGACATGCTTGAAAAGGCACAAATCAAGGGCTTTCTATCTGCTCGACCTAGTGGAATTTCATCACTCGATGTGTTGGAATTCTACAACAACTCCAGGATTATTTCCTGTATTTACGAACCTTTGAAATAGTGTGCATCAAAACCTCGATCAAGGAAAGGAAATCCTTCTGGACTTAACAACTTTCTGTAAGTTGTTTGAATTTCAAAATCTTGGAAAGGATTTTGAAATAAACACCAAGGATGATGAACTCCTTGAAGGTGTTAAAGAACTGTACAGTGACGTGTGTGATCTTGAAAAATCAGATACACCCACTGAGTTCAAGCTTGCTGACATCCGAACCAGACATCTGATGGTTCCTTTGGGATGTCTTGGCTTGCATTCTTCACAGATGCTTTGATGGTCTACACGGAGGTCTTGACGGATAAGCCAAGAAGGATGGATCATGATGTTCTTCTGAATCAACAAGACAAAAAATTTGGAAAACCCTTTTAATCGGGAAAATACGCCTTCATGAAGTTTGTAAGAAAATTCAAGGCTTGAGCCTAAGATTGCCAAAGTACTAGCTGAGCCAAAGGCCCGATGGGATATGGTGCGAAGATATGCTACTTGTTGGAGAAGCTTGGCATTGAGCTCAGAGAGGCAATTTGAAATAGCCCAAGATAACCTACTCTACAAATATGAGTATACAAACTTGATGAAAAATGTTACTGGGTCTCAGAAAGGTTCTAAGAAGCGAAAGTCTGAAAAGGTATCTGAAGAAAAGGTTGCGACCAAGAAGCCCAGAACTTCAAGAAAGAAGTCTGCTGGCAGATCAGAAGACACACCCAAAGAGGTTGTCAATTCTCAGATATCTGCAGGCATTGCCGATGAACTGATAAAGACAGATGAAGACATCAATGCTGCACAAGAGTTATCAACTACTGAACAAGTAGACTCAGCAAGAGAAAGTGCTTCCAGAAATGTGAAGACTATTACAGAAAGCCTTGCTGATGAACTCATAAATGCTGCCAAAAGTGGTGAAAAACACCAAGCCCTATCTTTAGAAACCGCAGGAATAATGGACCAATCAGTTCCTAATCTTGATGAGCTCGGCGATGAAGATGATGCACTAGTCATCTCTCAAGTCCTAGAAAGAACAAAGAGGGCTAAGGTTCTAATAAAGAATCGGTGATAAGGTATCTGAAGAAGAACCTACACCACAAAGTTCTTGAACCTATAGCAAAGGTTGTTGGTGCAAACACATCATCGAGGAACGTTTCTTGCACAACTCAAGAAGCCACGATGAGTGGTAATTTAGTCTTGGCGAATCTTGATGAAAATGCCACATCTAAAAATCTGGAAGAACATTCTACTGACCAATCCTCTTCTTCCAGACAACCACAACAACCACAAACACAACAACCATAACAGCCACAAGTGGTTGATGAAATGGTAAATGAACTCCATTTCGAATTACCAGCAATGCAGTATGCTGAAGAAAATCCTGCAAAAGAGCAGGTTCCCCAACTCAATGAGAGGGATCAAACTGAGACATTTCCTCAGAATGATCAACCAGGGGAGGCAACTGAGTTTCATACTCAGGAAAGGTGTGAAGTACCAGAAACTTCAAACAAAGAAACTACACTGGGACAAGAAGACCAAAGTATAGAAAGGTCACAAGTTCCAGAGACCAATCAGCCTGAAATTGCTCAGGTAGCTGACCGGTTTAACTCTTATCTTGTGAAAAATTTTATGCTTATACATCTTGTTACTCATAAAATTTCTTTGTTACAGGCTGAGTTAGAAACACAAAAACAAGAGGAAGCTGAAAAGCTTACCTCGGAAACTGAGAAGGAGGTTTCTTCAACCTCGCCTCTTAAGATATCTGAGCCTGTGCCACAGGTAATAATTGATTCTTAAGATAACACTTCTTCAGTTATAAGTTTATGCGCTTAATCATTAAAATGAATGTTTCTAACAGGCTCCAACTGAGAAAGAGGAAGATAAGGCAGAAATGCCAGACGAAAACCCAGAAACCGACAAGGTTTCTGAAGAACAGATCATTGAGCCTTCCAGTATGAAGGCATATGAAAATCAATGATAAATATTCTTCACCTTGGGTTAACTAAAATCTTCTCTAAATTATTCAATGCTTTCTACTCACAGGCTCACTCAGAAGTAGAAGTGCAAGGGGACAGAGTTGCGACATCCCCTGCACCTATGGAAATTGATAAGGCATCAAGGCCTTCATCACAAGAAAAGATTCTAGAGACTGCAAAAGTATCTGAGCCTCCCATGGAGGTAATTGACCTCTCAGATATCTGACTTGTCACTTAAATTTTTCTTGATAAAATTTCCTAAGTATTGTGATAATGTTAATTCTCAGGTTCAAGAAAGAAAGGTTGATGAGGACCAGACTTCCAAGTCTCCGCCTCACAACAAGATATCTGAGACACCAATTGTCTCAGTAGAACAAGTCTCTGAGCCTGAAGTACTTACTCAGGTAACTCAGAAACTAAACTACACCTCTCCTCAGATATCTATAAAAGTTTTGAAGCTCACTCAAAACTCTTTCTTTCAGGCTCAAACAAGTGCCGAGCAGGCTCCCAATGTTGAGACAAGGGACCTACTTCCCTTCTTCAAAGCTCACACCCTACCAAAGCACATTAAATGCTTCAAGAAATGGCAAAGGTTAAGGTGCTCTGATCTCTTTGAAATATTTAGAATCACAGATCAACCAAACAGACGAGCACGAGCTCTTGACTTCGAGACATACATCCATGCAATGTTCCCTACCGAACAGTACACAGTTGCGACTCTATTGCATAAGGATTTCTCCAGAGAAGTGGCGCATAGTTTGATACAAGCCTTTGAACAGGCAGATGGTCAGACAAGATTACAAATGGCATTTCAGCCGATCACCTTTAAACTACGCGCAATTTATACATTCTGAACAAGAAGAGGTTAATGGGCAGAAGATCACTATTCCTGAAGTGATCAATCTTGTATCAGAAGATGATGAGGAGGAAGAGATAAACGAAAATGACTTCGATGAACCTCCCACTGACCATCACCACAAGGATGACACAGACAAAAAGGATGATGATGATGCCCGCACTGTGGACCGGAGAATTTCGCTAAATGATGCCTCAACTGAAAAAGCACACCGAGAAGACTTCACGAAATCTCGTCTCCATCTCCTCAAATCTACTCATCCATCTTCTCACCAACACCCGATTACTCTTGAACAAGTAGTTGAGCTTCAAGAAACCAATCGGAAAATATTAAACACTCAAACCAGATCGCTCAACTCGATAACTGTTGGAAGAACAACAGCTCCATCTTCAACTGGAAGATCAAATAGCTAAATCCAGAGACAAGCTTGATCAACTACAAGATCAATACTTACAAGAAATGATTGCTTACTCTGAGGTTAAAGAGCTACGGGATGATGTGCATGATATCACCAAAGAACTCGATACTGAAGAAGTATCTGAAGTCAAGCATGATGCTAAGGCTGCATCATCTTCAAAAGAAGTACCATCCTTCTCCCAAAAAGGAAAGAAACCAATCTCTGAGATGGTTGCTGGACTCGATACAATCGATGAAAGTGTCCAAGAGGATGAAGATCACTGGGCTGATTACTCAGATGATGAAGAAGACAAGACTTTGGCAGAGCACCGCAATGAACATTTAGCGGTTTCTCACTTAAAAAGGAAGCTGATTGCTCCTACAATATTCAAAAGCGCCAAATGTCCACTCCAATGAATACATGAGCAGTGCAATCTTGGCTCATCTGAACAAGGAGATGTCTTCACAGAACAAGGAAGTAATTGCCTCCGTCCCCTCTGAAATGAAAAGGTTCACTGAGCTCATCACTCAGAGAACAACTAGCATAGTAATTTCTCAGAAAGATCTGGGAATGATAAGGGACGATGATGCGTCTTTAGCTGAAAAAGCTTTCCAAGAGGCAAGTTACACTGCTGGAAAAGCAAATGCCATCCTAGGCCCACTGGCAGAGCTCACTGATAAGGAAATGGACTTATCAAGCAAAATCAGGAGCTCAAAGCCGAACTTCAGAAGTTGGTCACTGCCTACAACTATTTACAAGGGCATTTTGACTCTCTCTCAGATTCCTTTATGAGACTGAGTCAGCCAACAATGACTAAGGGGGAAAGAGTATAAAAATATGGACCTCAAAGTCAGGGGGAATGGGAAGAAGGAGAAGAAAACAAGAAGAAATCTGGAGCTGGTGCGGCTCAGAAAGGAAGAAGAAACATGAAAACTTCCCAGCCACCACTCAGAATCAATGAACCCTCCTCAAGCCAAGCTACTTTGCAAATAGTAGCTGCTTCCCAGAAACCTACTGAAGGAACTAAAATGATAACAAGGGCCATGGCACAGAAACCTCCAAGGAGTACCAAGGCTCCAAGGAGAAGACAAGTTAAAGGGATTGATGAATCTTCCAAGAAGAAGAAGAAGGTCAAATCAAGTCCACAGGCAATGAAGAAGGTCAGAAAACTCTCACAAGATCTAATCTTGATGATGATGAGGAAGCGATGAAGATGAAGCTCCTCTTCACGTAAAAAGTAAAATTGAAAGCCTAATCGAGCCCATAGTGCAAAGCCCTAGCGACTAAAACACCCTCCGAAATACCAAGTCTATCCAGGGTGGTTCTTCAAGCAACAACCCCAAAGAGAATTCAAGACATAGAAGGAACAGACTGAGAGCTGAGCAAAGACAAAGTCAACTTCCACTCAGGCCAGAAGAATCCAAAATAGAGTATGTGAAGTATGACAATGATTCCTCATCTCTGGTGCATCAATCAGAAAAATGGCTATTGGATTCTGGAACTTAAGCATCTATTGGTAAATTCAAGATTTCCAGAACCAATCCATAAACAACTTATGGCATAAAGAAAAGATAAGCCAACCTTGATCAACACCAATCACATTAAAGCCTGGTTGGATTTGAAGTTGTCGAAGGCGAAGCGTGAGAAAGGACCTCTCGATGAATGTCCATATGAAAAGCGGATGATGTGCAATTACGAATATCACAGGAACAGGCACAAGAGCAAGACTCGTTGTAGAACCCTATGAATCGTTCTATCTAACTGAAGATCAATACAAGGGTGACATCAGATATCTGAGGATTATCTACGAATACTTCAAGCTTTCAGATATCAGAATAGAGCATGCCTGGAAGTGGGGAAAGTACCTATGGGTCAAACATTTTGTCAAGAAAAATCCTACCAAAACCTATAAAGAGGTCTGTGGATTTTCCAGAGACACTGAGATGCTCGTCAGAACACTTCTCTATGATTATTCTGATGACATCAAAAGGTTTGGAGATAGGAAATTTGCAGATTGATCCACAGAAATACTGTTGAAGACTTGAAGAAATTGAAGACTTGAAGACTAATTTATTAGGATGTTTACTTGGAGCTTGGTTACTCCTGTTGACCTAATTTACTATGTAGTTTTTGTATTTTTGCTGACTGAGCCAAACTTGTTCTATGAATTGAAGTTATCTGTAATCTCTCTTTATAACTTATCTGAAGAACCTACTCTCAGATAGTATTCTATAAAAGATAACTTGTCAGCAAAGATCACACCTTGTGATTTGGTTGATGTTTACTTTCTGCACTTAATTAATTAAATTGAGGATCTTAAGAAAAGATTAAGTGTTGGATTGTTCACTCATCCAGATTTGTAATAGGTTAGATAGTCATCGTTGACTGATCAAAAAAAGGAGGAAATTTGTTAGATATTTTGTTAGAAATATCTGTTTAGTTTTTGATCAGCAACATGATGACTTATCTTAGTCTCAGAAAGGTGATTAGTGCTCTTGGTTCACTTGAACATTGTAAAAGAGGAAACCCACTAAGTATGATAGTCTAGCTAATCTTGTATAGGATGTTAGGTCTCAAAATGTAATCTTTATTTTATGAAGAGAAGACCAAGAAGAAGACATCCAAGCAAAACAAGCTCAACGACATTGAAGACTTGAAGAAACTGCACAAGATTACTGAAACTGTTTTTCAGATACCTTAGCCAGATATCTTGAAGACACGAATAGCTTTAAACAAACTGTGTCACAAGAGATATCTGAGAAATAAGAGGCCTATCTGAAAACAAGGAAAGTGTCCACAGATATCTATTCTCAGATACCTTGAGCATTAACCACATTTCTGAAAAAGAAATATATATATTGCAAACAAAGTTGTTTCAATAAATAGTGGTATCTGAAGATTGAAGATAAGGACGTGCAAAGAATCAGATAACACTAGTCTCTGATACAAAGCATAGTTCCGTTGGCACTACAGGACAAAAAGTATAGTACAATGCATTTAATGCCGCGGACGAGAGATGTCCGAATAAAAGCAGCGGCTTCGAAGAAGAAGACAAAACCTGCTACAGTATTATACACAGATATCAATAGTTTGAATTTGAGCCTAACGGATACTATTCAAACGGCACTCAAATTCATCTTTAAATATCAACACTTAGACTGCTTGAACAGACACACGACATAACTTGAAAACGCTGAACATCTTACTCTCTCAAAGCAACTTACTTATCCTCAAAGCTTTCTGTTGCGACCAAAGCTTTTGATCTTGAGTAACACTGAAGTTCTAAGTGTCCTGATCCTAAACAAGCACTATTCCGTGAAAGAGTTGAACGAAAGATTGAGTATCCGAGATTCATTCTCTTGAACATTTATCTAAGACTTGGGTCGATAAAAGAACAAGATACCATACATTGAAAAGTGTATTAAGTATACTTGATTCACGAGCTATCTGAATAAGCGAACAAGTTATTAAGGAAGCTCATCGACAACTCAAACCAAAACCAACACCATAATCGTGGAGATGCAGAAGTACTTAGTTTGAAAATCGGGGAATAACTCCAAGGTTACGGAGTATAGGAAGTACTTGATTTGGGAAACTAAGGAATAACTCAAGGTTATTGAGTATAGGAAGTACTTAGCTTGGGAAGCTAGGAATAACTCAAAGGTTTCGAGTACATGAAGTACTTGGTCGTGAAGCCGGGAACAACTCAGGGGGAACATTTGGTTGGGAACCAATTGTTTAAGAATCTTAGAATAGGATTATTGTAAGGTGAACTCAATTATCTGTTCTAGTGAATTCTAGGTCTCTGGTAGACCGAAGTGGATTAGTTGGAGGATTACGCCACCTCCAGATACCACTATACTTGTTGTGTTATTTACCTTTCTGTATTTACATTTCAGCAACACACACACACACACTTTAACTGTTTCTGCACTTATCTTTATTAAGTCTTCCGCGCTCTGATTCTAAGTATCAGATATCTGTTCAGATATCTGAGAATTAGTTTTTATCGACAAAAGTTTTAAAAGACTATTCACCCCCCCCCCCCCTAGTCTTTTACTTTGCCATTATCTGGACCAACATAGACAGACAATGCTAACCGCAGGATCGTTCGCTAAGGAACCAATTAAGCTACCACAACGGTTTGAAAGCAAACAGTTACTTGTGAAAATAGATTGATTTGTAAGTTGGTTGTTTCTAAAAACTAGAATAAGATAAAGCAAATAAAGGTTTTTAACAATGAGAGAAGATGAACACAGTAGTAATGATCAAGTAATGCTAATTCGTTCTAGGGCAATCATTCATATTTGTCACACGGTCGGCGTACATAAATCAATCAATCCAATTCAACCAATCGTTATTTGAATATTTCAAACTAGAGTAATCGTGGGTTGTCAATCCACGATCCTTAACCGAAAACGATTTTGAAAGTCTTGAACTAGCTTATTGGATTGAAGGTTTTACGAAGATTTTGAATTAGACGAACCTATATGAACGAATCCTAACCCTAGAAACGAATATGCAAGACTATCACATAACTACAGTGTTCGGAGTGATTTAGGTACTCATGATGGAAGCAAAGATGAAAGACGTAAAGGTACTGATTACGCTAAGCATAAACATAGTGATATCGCATGCAAAATCATTCAATTCGATAAACACAAGAAAAGTACGAATTTAAGATAAACAATAGAGAATTATCAATAGATTACCAAGAATTCGATCCCGATGGTTCTTACAAGAGGTAAACCAAGCTCCAAAGATCAATCAATCAATGTCAAAACCTAGTTCTAGGAGCTTTTTATATGTAAAAATCGAGTATAAGAAGTTATAGCAAAGGAAGACCCAATTCTAACCTAAAAAGAAGTTTTTCTGCTGAATCTATGAATTATCGCAAATCTCGCCGCGGCGAGACACTGTTTAGGCTCCCAAATTGCTCTCGCAAAATCTCGCCGCGGCGAGAATGTCATTCGTCGCGGCGAGCTTAAAACTTCTGTAACTTTTTCTACAGACAGAATATGGCCATGCTTGAAAAACGAAAGTTGTATCCCTTTGAATTATCTTTCCGTATCCACCGAACTCAGGTCAATCGGACATCATATTGGAGAGTTATGGCCAAAATGGCTAGACTGCTCCGTAAAACTTCACTTTTGCAAGCTTCGCTAAAACGGCTCTCAAATCTTCGTCTGAACTCCGAATCCACTTCCGTTTTCGCCCAATTACTCTTCATTCAGAGATCTATAACCAATGTCTTCACTCCGATTTTCACCTTCGGGACCAAATAACACAAAAAATCCAACAAAACACAAACAAAGTACCAAAGCATAAAAACGTACAAAAACACTAGAAAACTAAGGTCAAAGACTAACAAAAGACCGCTAAAAAGGACCAAATGAGACGTTAGAATATTGTCTCATCAAAATCCCCAAACCGAACCTTTGCTCGTCCTCGAGCAAACACACAACAAAATAAAAACAACTAGACTCTAGACAACGACACACAAGAACATATAAACGAGTCAGACTTCCAAGTGACCGAACTCTACCATTGTAAGCGTTAAGTTCGCAAGATGCAAAAGGTTTGCACTCAACCAACCTTGACAAAAATAGTGCACAAAAAATCCTGTAAGAGAGTTTCTCAAGTAAATAGCACTTAAGTCTAACTCTCCAATCCCTCACAAGGAAATCCTACACATCTCTCTCTCACACTCTGAAAGTGTCCAGTAGGTTAATCACTCAAGGAACAATAAGAGAAAAAGAAGGTGACTTTCGTCACAAAGGTGCCTCAAATACCTCATGTAATGTACTCAATCAGTTAAGTCAGAAGGAGCATTTCCTTGCGCACAGCAACTTGTCGGAGCATACAACCAAACTTGCATATCACCACATATTTGCATACAATAAATTAGATGCTAATCAATTTGGCCACTATGGACTCTTTTAGTCTCACTTTTTTGGTAGTGTCTGTTTTACCGAAGTCCGCACTTTTGTGCGTGTCAGTTTGGTATACGTGCCATCAACCCTCACGGTCATATGGATTTTAGGACCACGCCGGTATATAGGTAGTATCTGAAACACGCCTAACACGACTACGGTGGTGACAAGCACCACAGATACACTCCGAGACGAATCAACTAATCAGGGGAAGTAATACATATTACAAAAAATGAATAATAAACATGTCAACACAGCAAATTTCTTCTCCCCAAACCGGTTCTTCGCAATGTACTGGCTTTTGATAAAATGAAACATGAAGAGCATGTCGTTCGTCATACTTAACTTAGCGAGTACATGAGAATGAAAAGGCGCAAACAAGAGGGTTTGCACTTCCCGAAAGGATCACACAAGCGCCGGTACAATATTTTTTCATCGGCTTAAAGTTTCTCACCGGCTTTTTGGACTAAAGAGTTAAACAGACTTGCTATTTACAGGAGAAACAAACTTATGGGCTTTAAATCCACTATACCACCTTAGTTAAGTATCATGCAAAACATAAGCAGCAAGCAAATTTAACAATCACAATAGAAGCTTTCATAACTTGGAAGAACGACTCACGAAAGACTCTAGAGGGTAAAAGAAAAAACGACTGCAAAAGAAAAATGACCAAAACATACATAAAGTAAAGGACGAAAGACTCTAGAGACTCAGGTAATAGAGAAAATGGGATCAACAGTTGCTTGCCTGCAGGTGTACCTTTACAGTCATGTACAAGACTCTTCCGTGTTGGCTAACGGGTACTCTGGAAGTTCTTGGTTCTTCCGGTTGGTGTAGCTCTTTTTCTTCCTTATTGATAAGTATGTATATATAGGGGTCCAGTGTGCGCTCCTATGAATTTTCTACTGTCAACCTGCGAAACAAAATATAATGGAGCAAAATAGGCTTTAAGTTCACGTGGCTTGCCTTGCACCTCGATTGTGCAGGTTCGGGCATGTAAATTCACCACCATGAGAGTCGAGCGGATGAAGGGTCGCCCTAGAAGTAACATATCTTTTTCCATTTCCTTCCCTTTCACCCTCGGCGATTCCACTACCACAAAATCTGTCATCACCGTTACACCATCCAGCTTAACCAGAATATCTTCCACAATCCCCATGCATCTGCTTCGGGTTCCACCAGCAAGAGTCATAAAGCATTTGCGCGGATCCAATCCCTTTAAGCCTAAGTCTTCATAGGTGTCAAAAGTCATCAAATTGCAACTAGCACCAGTGTCGACTATTCCGGTAACCTGAGCTGAACACCCAATGCCTACCAGTAAATCAGAACTATCGGAGTCGCTTATACTCTTTTCCGCCTTTGGAATTATTATGGTTGGGGGGGGGGGTCGGTTTCAGCAGTTTCTTGCTCCGCATTCGCCTCCTCTTCTGGAATCACGGAACTCGGTTCCTCGACTTCATCCCCTATCGATTCAACAGTGGCTACATCTTGATGCCTTTCATTGTCAAGACAGGTCACTTGAACGTTCTTTGAGTTCCCTCATCTGATGCAGAGTTCTCAACCTCGTTGGTACAGGTGGCAACAATAGACTTAACCTTCCTTGGTTCTTCAAAATTTATCTCAACCGCCAGGACTCTAATGTTTTATGGGGCTGCTGGGGGTCTTCCTTTCTCCATGAGCTTTAATTTCCCAACCAAGTCACTCAATATCTGTTCCATCCTTCTTTGCGATTGCTCGATACTGTCGAACCTCTATTATTTTTTTCCTGAATTTTCTGCGCCTCAAACCAGTACCTCTCAGACCTCTTCATATGGCTCATGATTTCTTTTTCTAGCTCAGTAATACACGGCCCTAGAGTCTCCTCCACTGCTCTGGCTGCCACTCTCCTAGCCTTATTTCTTGCCCCCTTAAGCGTGGAATCTGCTGCCACTTCTCAAGACACTATTCGGTTCATCGACGGGCCTTCAGGAGGAGTTTTCTGACTCACATCGACCATGTTTTGATACTCCCAATCCAGGCCTTCATAAAATCGGATTCATAAGATCATATCGTCTATCATGTGGTGAGGGCATTGGGTCAATAACTGCAAAAAAGGTCCCGAGCTTCATAGAAGGTCTCATCATGCATCTGCTGAAACTGCATTATCTGGGCACGAAGTTGCTGCGTTTTCTCGGGGGGGGGGGGGGTAGAATTCATGAATGCCCTGTAGAGTGAATCCCAAGTCGGAAGAGAACCCTCAAGTTGGTTTAACAGCCAACTCCTCGCCTTGTCCTGCATACAGATCGGAAATACCTTCTTCCTTATCTCCTCGTCAGTAACTGTCACCCCTTCGACTGTCAATGGAATACCTGAAATCGGTAGTTCGAATTCCTTGATGAACCTTATCACATCTTCATCTGCAATTTTGCAGAATTTTGGGAGATTGTGGAGGTGGTGAGCCTTGAGTTCAAAATTCCTGGCCTCATTAGATAGAACAATTGCTGCTTTACCAGCCCTAACCACACCAGGCTGCATGTAAGCTCCATAGGTAAGCTGAGCCATCGGAATTTCCTTTCGGACAAACCTGTTGTTAAAGCTACACAACTCGAAAGCCTCGAAATATTCTTAGTTTCTGTTAGTGCACTAAACTTCAGGTTGAAAAATAAACAAATAACAAATCACTCTCAAATGCTACAGTAGGAATTGGTTCCCCGGCAGCGGCGCCAAATTTGATGTGCTCAAATTATTACTTAGAAAACAAGTAGTAAGCAGTTGTTGTAGACAGACAATGCTAACCACAGGATCGTTCGCTAAGGAACCAATTAAGCTACCACAACGGTTTGAAAGCAAACAGTTATTTATGAAAATAGATTGATTTGTGTTGGTCCAGATAACGGCAAAGTAAAAGACTAGAGGGGGGGTGAATAGACTTTTAAAAATTTTGTCGATAAACACAGTTTCTCAGATATCTGTGTAGATATCTGATACTTAATTACAGAGAGCGGAAGACTTTTATGTGATAAGTGCACATGCTCAGCAAGATGTGTGTAAGTACTATGCAAGATAAGTAAAGCAAGTAATAAACTGCAGAAAGTAAATAACACAAGTCTTTTTATAGTGGTATCTGAAGGTGGCGTAATCCTTCAACTAATCCACTTCGGCCTTTCTCAAACCTAGAATCCACTAAGACAGATAAATGAGTTAACCTTACAGATATCTTCTCTTGATTCCTAAATACACTAGGTTTCCAACCAAGTGTTCCCCCTGAGTTATTCCCCGGCTTACACAGCCAAGTACTTTCTGTACTCAGAAACCTTTTTGAGCTATTCCTTAGATTCCCAAGCTAAGTACTTCCTGTGCTCAGCAACCTTGGAGTTGTTCCTTAGTTTCCCAAACTAAGTACTTCCTATACTCCACGCCGAATATGGTGTTGGTTTTAGGTTTGTTTGTCAGGTGAGCTTCTTAAATAACTTATTCAGTTATTCAGATAGCTCTATGAATCAAGTATACTTAATACACTTTTCAATGTATGGTATCTTGTTCTCTACTGACCCAAGTCTATTGTAAGTGTTCCAGAGAATGAATCTCATATATGAAATCTTAGTTCAACTCCTTCACAGATAACAATGCTTGTTAAGGATCAGGACACTTAGAACTTTTGTGCTACTTAGAATCAAGAGCTTTGGTCGCAACAGAAAGCTTGAAGGTATGTAGTTTGCTTGAGAGAGCTTGTGTGTGAGTATTCAATGTAAGTTCAGTGTTTAAGTGTGTTCTCAAGCAGTCTAAGTGTTGATATTTATAGATGAATTTGAGTGCCGTTTGAATAGTATCCGTTAGTCTTAAATCAAATTCAAACTATTGATATCTGAATATAGTACTGTAGCAGGTTTGTCTTCTTCTTCAGAAGCTACCGTTTTTGTTCAGACATTTCTGTCTGTGCATTTAATGCACTGTACTATATTTTGTCCTGTAGTGCCAACGGAACTATGCATGGTATCAGAGATCTTTATACAATCAGAGTTTTCTGAAACTTTGCATGTTCTTTTCCATCGATTATCACAACTACAAATACCATTTGTTGAAACAACTTTGTTATAAAATATTTCTTTTTCAGAAACATAGTTTATATCCAAGGTATCTGAGTGTAGATATCTGTGGGCACTTTCCTCGTCTCATAAAACTTTTATTCTCAGATATCTTTTGTGTTAGGAAATTTGTTAGATATTTTGTTAGAAATATCGGTTTAGATTTTGATCAGCAACATGATGACTTATCTTAGTCTCAGAAAGGTGATTAGTACTCTTGGTTCACTTGAACATTGTAAAAGAGGAAACCCACTAAGTATGATAGTCTAGCTAATCTTGTATAGGATGTTAGGTTTCAAAATGTAATTTTTATTTTATGAAGAGAAGACCAAGAAGAAGACATCCGAGCAGAACAAGTTCAACGACATTGAAGATTTGAAGAAACTGCACAAGATTACTGAAATAGTTTTGCAGATACCTTGGTCAGATATCTTGAAGACACGAATAGTTTTAAGCAAGCTGTGTCACAAGAGATATCTGAGAATTAGAAGGTTTTCTGAAAACCAGGAAAGTGCCCACAGATATCTACTCTCAGATACCTTGAAGCCTTAACCACATTTCTGAAAAAGAAATATATTGCAACAAAGTTGTTTCAATAAAGTGGTATCTGAAGATTAAAGATAAGGACGTGCAAAGAATCAGATAATACTAGTCTCGACATCGAGCATAGTTCCGTTAACTCTGAGGACAAAAAGTACGATCTGATGCATTTAATGCAGACGGAGATGTGCGAATAAAAGCAACGGTACCTTACAAGAAGAAGACAAACCTCTGCAAGATTACTATACGAGATATCAATAGTTTGAATTTGAGCCTAACGGATACTATTCAACGGCATTCAAATTCATCTATAAATATCAATACTTAGACTACTTGAGAAGACACCTTGAACTCCATAAACACGCTGAACAACATATTCTCTCAAGCAAACTACTTATCCTCAAAGCTTTTTGTTGCGACCAAAGCTCCTGATCTTAAGTAGCACTAAAGTTCTAAGTGTCCTGATCCTAAACAAGCACTGCTATCTGTGAAAGAGTTGAATTGAAAGATCAAGTATCTGAGATTCATTCTCTTGAACATTTATCTAAGACTTGGGTCAGTAAAAAGAACAAGATACCATACATTGAAAAGTGTATTAAGTATACTTGATTCACGAGCTATCGATTAGCGAAAAGTTATTAAAGAAGCTCATCGACAACTCAAACCAAAACCAACACCATAAGCTGGCGTGGAGTATGGGAAGTACTTAGTTTGAGAAACTAAGGAATAACTCAAGGTTATTGAGCACGTGAAGTACTTAGCTTGGGAAGTTAGGGAATAGCTCAAAAGGTTTCGAGTGCAGAAGTACTTGGTGAAAGCCGGGAACAACTCGGGGAACATTTGGTTGGGAACCATTTGTTTAAGGAATCTTAGAATATGATTTTTGTAAGGTGACCTCAATTATCTATTCTAGTGAATTCTAGGTCTTTGGAAGGCCGAAGTGGATTAGTTAGAGGATTACGCCACCTCCAGATACAACTATACTTTTGTGTTATTTACTTCTCTGCTTACTTTTCACCAACACACACACACACTTTTGTTTCTGCACTTATCTATCTTAAGTCTTCCGCGCTCTGAATCTAAGTATCAGATATCTACACAGATATCTGAGAAATAGTTTTATCGACAAAAGTTTTAAAAGACTATTCACCCCCCCCTCTAGTCTTTTACTTTGCCGTTATCTGGACCAACAAGTGGTATCAGAGCAGGAGGTTCACAAGCCTTACCTTGAACCTAGATCCCAGATAGGTGAAGGAACTTTGTCCATTCTGAGGACTATTTAATTTGTGTGTTAAGTGTGCGGAATGTCTCGAGTGATGCACCCATTCTCAAACCAGAGAACTACGAGAAATGGAAAAATAACATGATGCTCCACCTTGAAGCCATAAGTGACGAAATGATCGAAGTAATAAAAAATGGCCCAATAGTCATTCAACAACTTAAACAAGTCATGGAGGTTTCTAATGGTAGAGACAGAGATCAAAGCGAAGGATCTTCACAAACTGATGCGTCAACAAGTGGGAGATCTACTAGTCAAGTTATTTACGAACCAAAGCCCAGAGAGAACTACGGACATCGGAAGATGCCAAGAGAAATCGTCGGATGGTCAAGCTCGTAATATCATCATCGGATCTACACTGAGCACATCAAGGTAAAGCGTGGGTGCTAAACGGCGAAAATTGCTCGGCAACCGATTGAAGAAATCATGCGGGCGAAAACCAAAGAAAACAAGTTCGAAGTTCTCAAGTTGAAATTTCAAAATTTCAAACAAGGACCCACTGAAACTCTGGAAGAACTAGATTTCAGATTCACCACTCTCATGAGTGATATGGCAGCACTTGGGGAAAGCAACAGATACTCTCAGTCAGAAAAGATTAAGACGATTGTCAGAAGTCTTAACCATAACTGGGAGCATATTAAATTCTTTTATTTCAATCAAGGTATGCCAAATATCACTCCAGTAGAACTCTTCTCACATCTTGCTACGGTTGATTATGAGACAACACAAAGAGAACAAACAACTAAAAAGTTGCAGGATATTGCTCTAGTTGCTCAAGGAACTTCTGAAGAGAAGAAAAGCAAGGAAGAGACTGAGGATGCTCTTGCTGCAAAGCAAATGAGCAAATATGTCAGTCGAGAAATTGAGAGAAGAAAAGCCAAAGAGGAGCTGAAAAAGCATCTAGGCTCAAACTATCACCAGTACAAAAATATGCAAAGCTCACTGAACAAGCCAGCTCAGAAAGCATCATGTACTGAGGAAGTAGAAATTGGAAATGATATCTGCTTCTATTGTCAGAAACCTGGTCACTTCAAGAAGGATTGTCCTGCCTTCAACAAACTAAGGATAGGTGACAAGAAAGATAGAAGAATCTTCAGAAGAAGCCAGAAAGCCTTATTAACTGAAGAAAGAAAGAAAATCCAAACTCAACTGGATGCTCTAGACTATGAAACAGATTCTGAAGATGACAATTCAGATGACTCAATCTTACCATCACCAGAATTATGTGGAGTTATTCATGATATAATCGACTTCGGCCTCAAGAAGAATGAAATGTGTGGAGTTCTTTGAGATTGAGGTCAGGACATCTCTAACATAGAAATCATCTTATGGGCGATGAGGTAACATACTTCTTGTTATACTTATGAAAGTGATGAAAAGAAATAAAAGATCTAGAAAATCTCGGGAAAGATCTTGACATCTATGAAAGGAATTTCTAATGATCCGAGCTAGATGAAGATCTTGAAGAAAAGAATTCTCTTGCAAAGGAAAATTCTCAATTAGTTAAGATATCCGAGAAAAGGATCTGAAAATGCATTTCTCAAAGCTCGATATACGAGGGAAAAGTCACATAAAGCGATAAATTTGAACTACGAAAGAAATATGAAGATCTTCTTTCTGAGAACAAGGAACTCAAAAAGAAAGAATTATCTTTTCAATCTTATGCCAAAGCTAGTGACACTCTTAGTGAAGTACAATCTTACTTAAGAGATCCTTGAAGAAAGGACTTGAAATTTGAATACACGACAGAGTGTTCTATCACTCTGAATAAGAGTGAGGAAAGAAGAACATTTGTAAGTACTCAGCAAGATGGTTCCCATGCAATCTATAGTATCGGTCAGAAGACGAAGATTGTTGACAAAGGAAAAGCAGTTGCGACTAAACCTTTGTGGGAAAAACAAGTCAAAAATAAAACTGATGGGCACGTCTCTGAAAAGAAACACAACATTGAAAAGTGTAAACACCCACAGTGCTATGTCTCTCAAAAGGGTAAAATTGCGAGTGGCAATTTCTCTCATGTCACTTTTACGGAAAGAAATTGGATCAACCAGAGACTAGCAAAGCTGCTGAGAAAAGATCTCAGATAGCTTCAAGTGCTCGAAACGGTATTGGCTACAAAGGCATCAGGAAACAACTTGCTCATGAATACAAACAAGAGCAAGAACAATGGCTAAAGGCTAGAATTGCTCAAAGCAATTATCAGAAGTGGAAGTTGAATCAAGCTTTGAAAATCAATGCCGTGGCTAGAAGAAATCGCAGAAAGCTAAGTTCTTTGAAAAGCAAACTCGGAAACTGACAGTATCGAAAGCACCAAATGGAGCACCTAGGAACACACCAAGGAAGAAAATAATTCTTAATAATGATAATCATTCAATCAGAATTCCTCCTTATGTTCCTATCAGACAAAAGAATGTTCCAAGGAAATTCATTCAAAAATGGATTCCTACTGGAAGATTGTTTAGTCCTGATGGTTCCAACTGTAAAATGAGAACCTAATCTCATGTTCCCTGTTATGTGCAGAATGCTTCCTGGACTAAAGCACAATGGTTGTTTGATAGTGGATGCGGAAAGCACATGACAGGAGACAAAGCAAATCTGGTCGATTACAAAGCTTGCAACACAGGACCAGATATCAGTTCTTTGGAGAATTAAATCCCTCTCAGGATTTGCAACGTCAAATTGGGAACATTAACAATCAACGGCGTATTACATGTTAAGGATTTGAAATCTGATCTATTTAGCATGAGCGGTTTTGACAAAGGTTTCACTATAAAATTCAAAGCAAAATCGCAAACTAATTGACAATGAGTCAAAGCAGTCTTGGTTGCTCGGCGGAAAGCGATCTTTATGTTGCCGATTGGGCATCTGCCACAACTGAAGAATGTCTCATGGTGAGTCAATCTGGTCACACAGAAGAGCACTGGTTATGGCACAAAAGAATGAGTCACTTGAACTTCAAAACTCTGAACAATTTGTAAGTTGGTTCTTTCTAAAAACTAGAATAAGATAAAGCAAATAAAGGTTTTTAACAATGAGAGAAGATGAACACAGTAGTAATGATCAAGTAATGCTAATTCGTTCTAGGGCAATCATTCATATTTGTCACACGGTCGACGTACATAAATCAATCAATCCAATTCAACCAATCGTTATTTGAATATTTCAAACTAGAGTAATCGTGGATTGTCAATCCACGATCCTTAACCGAAAACGATTTTGAAAGTCTTGAACTAGCTTATTGGATTGAAGGTTTTACAAATATTTTGAACTAGATGAACCTATATGAACGAATCCTAACGCTAGAAATGAATATGCAAGACTATCACATAACTACAGTGTTCGGAGTGATTTAGCTACTCATGATGGAAGCAAAGATGAAAGACGTCAAGGTACTGATTACGCTAAGCATAAACATAGTGATAATCGCATACAAATCATTCAATTCGATAAACACAAGTACGAATTTAAGATAAACAATAGAGAACTATCAATAGATTACCAAGAATTCGATCCCGATGGTTCTTACAAGAGGTAAACCAAGCTCCAAAGATCAATCAATCAATGTCAAAACCTAGTTCTCGGAGCTTTTTATACGTAAAAATTGAGTATAAGAAGTTATGGCAAAGGAAGACCCAATTCTAACCTAAAAAGGAGTTTTTCTAGACGCACGAACTAGACGCACTAATAGGTGTTTGGCACGGAATCGAATTTACTTTTAATCGAGTCTTACCCCATTTGTGTTGTTTGGCTCAATAATCAGCACTTTAATTTCATTATACAGTGTAGTATATAATTACAATTGAGTCCCACGTAATATAAAACAACAGAAGAAGGTAATAATATACTGAAAGATGGTTATGAGAAGTGTGCTGTAGTGTATTTCATTCATCATACTGAAGGCCTTTATAGGCAAATTCTCCCGACAATCATCTACTCCTTCATTCTCATTTTCAAAGTACATTTAATATACTTACTATACATAAACTGTAAAGAGGAAGAAAATTTTCTTCTATCTTAACAAGTGATTTGATCTATTGGACATTCACCACCACTGTCCATGTCTTTTCACAACACCACTCAATTAAAATTTCTCATACACAATTTTTATCAATTTCGACTTATAAAATTTTAACTCAATATCAAACAAAAATTTTCACAACTCAATTAAAATTTAGTTATTTTTCATCTCAAAAAAGCTTCAGTCTCCATCAGTAAATGATTCGGAGCTTAATTTGGGCAGTGCTACGAGGCCATATGCGTGGGAGAGGAGAATTTCTAAACTTATTGTGGAGTCAGATTCGAAACAGGTGGTGGAGACACTGACTTTGTCTCAGGCCATCTCCACCAGCGTTGCAACGCTGGTGCAACTCGTGTTGGGAAGAGTCCCAACACGAGTTGGAAGAGTTAGCTGGTCAAGGCCCAAAATCATGACCCCAAAACTCTTTTTTTTTTCCTTTTCTTTTCTTGTTTCTTTGTTTTTATTTTCTTTTTTTGTTTTTTTTATTTCTATTCCTTTTCTACTTTTATCTTTTTTATTATTTTTCATTTTTTTTTAATATTTCTATATGATAATAATTATATATAGCAATAGAAATATACTTATACATTACTTCTAAAATTCAAAATACATATTAAAATCACACTTGTAAATGTAGTATTTTAATTGTTGTAATTTTCATTTTCACTTATTTTAATTATTTTAAAGAAAATAGATTTTGGACCTCACTGTTGGAGTGGAGAGTTGCAAAGTGAGTTGCAGTGAGTGGTATCCTAACGCATGGAGAGAGGGGTTGAGAGATCTGCTGTATTTAGATTCCTCAGTTGGAGAATATGAACCAAGCATTATTTGAAGAATGCAGAGAGTTGATAAGGATGCCTTGGGAAATTAAAATCGTCTGGGTCCCAAGAAGAAAAAACAGAGCGGCAGGTGCTATGGCGGCTTTTGCAAAGGAAGAAGCTATGGGGTGCGATATCTTTTGGGATCAACCTCCGGAGCGAATTTTGCCTATTCTGGCTTGCGATGTAAACTAGTTTTGTTTTGTTTCTTACATTGCAAAAAAAAAAAAAATTGAAATCCGGTCAATTAAACCTCCGTGCCAAACAACCTATGATTGTTTTAAGGCAAAAAGGCGATACGCGCCCCAAGTTTGACTGATTATTCGATTTGATCCATGATCTTTGCTAGTTTGTACTATTAAGAAATTCAAAGTTGAGTGTGCTTGTTTTGAAACAATCTTATAATGGCCTGGTGATCAACTGAGAAGTATCACGTGTGCGCACGAATGAGGACAAAGTAAGCGAAAAATTACTTGTGTTAGTATAGTGCACAATTGATATCATCCAAGAATCCAGAAATAATCTTTGGCCAAAAAGGGTCGACTCACAAGAAGGGGAAGTAAACATGTAAAATCCATTTTTTGTACTGCAGTGTGTGACATTTTCGGTTTTGGTACTTTAGAGTGGTCGAGTTCAATGATGGTAATTACAATTAAGGTACTAATGTAAATTAAAAGGTGCAACGTTTCAATTGGAACCTGATTACAATTAACCTAACCCCCAATTCACATGAATTCGGCGAATTGAGATAGTAAAATGAAGAGTTTAACATTGATGGGCATGATGTGTAATTGAAGATTACCACTGAAAGCCAAGCATATACTGGATTCTTATACCTGTCGGCCTTTTAATACACGTTCTGTTTGTTTCTGACATCGTCCGTCATAGTGTGGATTTGTTAGAACAAGTACGGTGTTAAATGGAGTGAGAACTTCCATTTCTGGATCATTGATGTTTTGCTTTGAATGTCGGAAATGGCTCAGGAGAGCTTCTCTTTTGATTCAGAATCCAATGAACTTAATTACGACTGGAATTATCGTCAATTGATGAAGTTGCCTCAGGAAAAAAAATTATATTGACATATAGCACTGTGTTTTCTTTCATAGTCTAGTCTTTCTAATATTCAAAGCAAAACACGATTTCCGTACATGTTCCTCTTGGAGGAGTAATCTACATAATTCACCTCATTTACGAGTCTCAAGCACCCAAAAAGACGAAATTATCTTAGATTTACCTCTACCAGACACATTGCATGACAGAACGTGGAGAGTTAGGCATCGAAAAAACTTTTTCAGAACATCGCTCCTCTGTTCGCTTTGGACAGCTTCCAGGTTTTATGATCATCAACGCATCCTATCTCGGGCCACTAAAAGTTTGTGCAACCCTGCCTCTACATTTCGAAGCTTCTTCATTCAGTTCCTCCTGGCCCATAACATATCCATTGTCTCCTCTTCTCATCACTATCAAAGAAAAAGTAGTCTATTCTCCGACTAGTGACACTGGCCTAAGATTCCTTTTTTTTTTTTTTTTTTTTTTTTTGGAAACAGGCTGGCCTAAGATTCTTGGAACAGACAAAGATTATGTTTCTTTTCATCATCCGGTTCTGCTTTGATGGTACCTGCCTCGTGATTGGAAGTAGACGAACAAGAGAACCACCAAAGAGGTGGTGACTCGTTGTGATAACACATGAAGTGGAAGTAAAGCATAGATGATAGAACACAAGGACAAGGAAAGAGCTAAGAAGATACAATCCTTGCTATATTCTACTTATGAGCATTAGAATTTCTTTTTAGGCTTCTAAATCATGTTAATAAGTTGTGCAAAAGGTATGTCCTGGAAACTAATGTATATGGTTGGATATTGCAGGGCATTTATATAGGTTGTTAAATATTGAGCAACTACGAGTGAAGACATGAGCAGTAACGATGAAGAAAAGGAGCAAAAGTCTGTTAAAATAAAGGTATTGTTCTTCGCCCGAGCCAGAGATCTGACTGGAAAAGGTGAGATACCCATTAGAAGTTTCGCCAGGTACCACAGCCCGTGATTGCTTGAATAAGGTTATTGCTGAATTTCCTGGCCTTGAAGAGATACGTAACTGTATGCTACTTGCTTTAAATGAGGAATACACTCCCGAATCTGCTGTTGTTAGTGATCGGGATGAATTGGCCATCATACCTCCCACAAGTGGAGGATTGACGCTCTTGCTTTTGCATCAAAATTGATTGATCGTTGAATCATGAATGCATAAAATTTCATCGATTCCATTATTGGATATGCTGGTGATCAATCTCAAATGTATATCTATTCATAATTGATAATGATCTGAAGTTTTGTGCTGATAGTCTGCAAAAACCAAGCGGTCCTTTTGTTCTTACTGCTTACATATGATTCAGACATTCAGTGTAGTGTCCTAATTATCTGTTCCTATTGTTATTATAAGTGAATTAAAATGAAAAGGAGCCACTGAAAGAAGTGAATTTGTTGCTTTGCTTTCGTAAAGTGAAAGAGACATGGAAGGAATCGACTAGCAAATGCTTATAACAGTACTACTCTTTTCTTGAAATTCTAGTAGAACCAAGTGTTAGGGTCATCAGAAGCCACAGAACCATCAGTTTGCTGAATCTGATAATAATCAGTTTGAGCATGAGCCTTTGCTACAGCTATAGCAGCTTGGATTTGATCCAACTCGCTCTGCAAATCATATATCTGCTGCTGCATTAGACTAATTGTTCCAGCAACGCCGTAAACTGGATCCCTGTTTCTGCACCAAGCCTCGTAGCACAATGATTCTGCTGCCTCTGCTCGGAACTGGACCGGCAGATCCTGTAAATTTCAGCAAAACGATTACAACAGGAACCAGAAGTAGTTAAACATAACATAGAGTAAATCATATTTTTCATAGATTGTGTTACCTTGAGCATCTTTCCAATATTGCTAGCACCATAGATTTTGTGAACGTACTCGAATCTTTTCTTATTATTGGCAGGAAAGTAAGGGGCAAATATGCAATCTGAAGGACATCTCTGTCTCAAATGACTGCAAGCTGCACATCGAGTGCTATTCATTATAAGATTTGAGCAAAGATTTTTTGTAGATCCTTGACAAGATTTCAAGAATATAGTGTACTCAAATCTTCAGTTTATCAATATCTAGTGGAAGATCTTGAATATGAAGTGAATTTATATGTGCAGAATTACACTCCAAAGAGATCAATCACAATTTCAAAATTCATCTTCACAAGGCAAGTTACCAGTACACTTTTTTATTTTAATCTCTTTTCCAAAATTCATCTTCATTAGGAAAGTTACCAGTACATTTCACGTTAATTGAAGTCTGATAACCCTTAGATTTTCAGTGATTGATTCCAATAGAGTAAATCATTTTTATCTTAGTTTTTCTATTTTTGTATTTTGACATTTAGTTATACCTCTCCGTCAAGAAAACTTCGTACATTAGGTTGACGTGCAACGACGGGATTAGTAAATTAGGGACATGTAAACAGTTGAGCAGTATAATTGAACGGTGAAAAAGACACAAAATTGTAAAACCATAGTGATGCCAATTGCCAAGGAACATACTGAGTTTTGATTACATATTTTGCCCGTACAAATACAACAAAAAAACACATTCAACGTAAAACCCCAAACAGAACCTAATAGATACACACACTTGTCGAGTTATCATACGCTGCACATTATACATCTTTTCAACTTGGCAAGAACACAACCGGTCTCTCCTTTTACAAGTATAATAATAACCATTCTTGCATTTATCTTAGGGTCATCGCAGGCCAATTTGTGGTGCCGCCAAGAGCAGGAAGTGCAGGGCGAATAACGGGCACCCTCTTTACAATTGTGAATGCTTCGTTTAAGCGAGCTGCACGGCTCATCACCTGAGACACCTTCTGCAAAAAAAATTAATAGATGACAAGCGAATAGCCCAGGTACTTGAATTTGCAGCCAAGAAGCATAATTGATTAATAAAAAAGAGGCATGAAACAGCATTTATTGTGCTTCTGAGCTTATTGAGGTGTCGGGCTCGAGATAAGACTAACATCCTATAAAACTTTCAACACTGACACCCAATATTTGAATGCTACAGCTTAAGCCAGAAGGACAACAATGGGTTCATCAATGCATCAACCACCGAATTTATAGAATTTAAAAAAAAAAAAAAAAACACCAGAATTCTACTCTTGAGGTCTGATATCCGGGAGATTGCAGGCACAAAGTTGTTCTTATCCAAAAATGCAACTTCTTGTCTACCAAATTTAATGCACCAGAAAAATACAGCAGCCAAGAGTATAAGAAGAGCAAATCATTTCAGGCTAAAACCTGCTAGTGGCTGCAAATTTTGTAGGAGTAAACTGAAAATGACCTCACAAATCCAAATTTAATGAAGACTCCACTTGATTATTTAATCAATCAATTGGCAGAACAGTGGATTGTGCTATTTAGTAAAACATATTTGAATGATAATTACACCAGAAACTATCTTTAAAGTCTGTCACTCTCCAGTTACAGCAAACATCACCGATTCTCGATACTTGTGAACTTCCTAACGACCAATGTTAGCTCTCCTTGAGGATACTACTCCCCATCCGCTTGACTCGTGTGTGTTGGGGGTGGGGTGAGGGGCTTTTATCATATGGTCACATTGTTTCAACACATTTAATTCAGTCTTTTGAAGTGAAGCTGAAAGCATACAGCCTGGTTTTTGCTCAAAGATGTCATGAAGTGATGGAGTTGGTGTTAAAAGAAGCACAAAGCCACAAACAGTGAAGAAATGTAAAGAGTTTTAGATAATTAACATAAAGGAAACACCAGTATTAATTTTCCATGGAATTGCTAGCTTCTTATACAGATACATGATCTTACACCAACTTCTTTGTTTAAGGCAAGAAAGTACAGAAGAAAGACATTCAACAGTATAAGCTACTCTGAGCAGCGAGTAATGAGGGACTGCTGGAACTTGAAATAAAAATATCTTATTTGAAAAGGCCAATTGCCATATACAGTTTCATGAGTCCATATTATGCAAAAATAGATCACATTCATGAGATGCAGTAAAGGTAAAGGTAAAGAGAGGCACCAACTCCAGCCTAATCGAAGTTCAAATGTCTATCTTCCGCACCTCAGATTTAAAGGAATACTTCACCAAAAATACAGAGCAGAGCATCAATTAGCTATAGGCCTGGAACTGGTTGGTTAATAACCATAACCATAACCATTAATCAACCAGTTCCAGGCCTAATTAGCTATCTCTTTGAATTTCAATTGCAATCACAACTTAGACAGACAAGTGAAACAATGACTTCATGCAATCTAAAACCTCCATAGCAGCTTACATAGACAAGTAAAACAGATGACTATAGCTCATAAAGATAACTAGATTGGCAATCAAATGAAAATGCACAAGTAGCAAAACCAACAGGAAATGAGAAATGAACTAGACAAAACATCAAATACGGGACGAATACAGAATGTGAACGAGAAACCACTGACCTTATCATCAACAGCAACCTTGATCTCCAGCCCCCTAGCCTTCCTCTTCATCTTATACAACCTTCGCCCCAATATAAAAAACCCCATTACAGCAGCTGCAACAGACACACTCCACACAGGGCTCATTCGAAACACGCAGTACCGCAAAAACTCAATCGGCATCTTCCACCACACCACCCCCCTCTTCCCCAACTCACCACCACCACCCCCTGTTCCAATTTCACCCCTTTCCTCCTTTTCTCCCCCCGAAACCTCCGATCCCTCGCGCAAATTCACGTTCACTTCACTACCCACATCAGAACTCTGCACAAAATCGTCATTTCCACTCGAATCAGAGTAAAATTTCCCCAAATCCTCAACTTTCTCCCCAATTGCTTCATTTCCCCCTTTGTTCAACAAAACCCCCTCATCACTCGCTTCCAATTTGCGTTCCACAGACTTCTCGCTGCTGGAATCGGACCAAAACTCACAGGGCTCTCTGTGGAGGTAACGGGTCGGGCTCTCCTCCAACCCTGGGTCGATCCAGCTAGGGTTATCCGAGGCGGCCGACTTGGAATCATCAATTTCCTGGATGCGGCGTCGATTCTGAGCCTCTAAGGAAAAATAATCGAGCTGAATCATGCCGCCGGAACCGATTTCGTCGAGTGAGTGAGCTGGGTTAACTGGGTCTGATAACTCGGGATCGGAATCGGAGGTTAGTACCTCCCAATCTTGGAAGTCGGTGGAAGAGTTGCCTGTATCCATATGGGTTGGGTTTCAGATGGAATTTGTCGGTTCGATTGAAGAAGAAAGGGGAAAGATTTAGTGGAGAAAGCAAGGAATGGAGGAACAAGAAGAGGAAAGAAAGTAGTTTGCTGATATTCATAACCGCTCAAATCCCACTATTGGTCCCACTTCATCATCTCTTTGGCTATTCTTTATATTTTTCAATTTATTAATTTAAATATTTATTTAAGTAATTATTTTATCTACGTTGTAAAAAAATTATCGATAATATTAATCTGAAAAAATTAGTACATTTTATCAATTGAGATTTTCATATGAAAAAATTATATTTTATTAATTAAGGTGTTTTGATTAATGATATGAAATTTTTTTTCTTGATAGACTGATTTAACTTTAAAAATATAAAATCTTGAGAAAAAAAATAAACTGACTTATTGTAAAACAGGTTTCGTATCGATCACATTTTCTATCGATTTAGTCATTTAGGGGCGAGCAAAATTCAGTTTTATTGTTTGTATAGGGTGAAACTGGATTTACAAAATGTGCTTCTCTATTTCATGATATAAGTTTATATGATGTTTTATTTTATATATTCTTTTGTGTAATTTAAAATTTATTTGTACTTCGGAATAAAATGGTCAAACATATCTTGAATAGGGGAATGACTGGAGTACTATTACAAACTGATATAAATTCTCATGAAAGATTAAATCCAGCAAGTCATTCCAAGTGAGGGCAAATAACTTTATATATTATTTATTCATTATTATAATGATCTACAGTGTAACCATATTATAATTTCTTTAATTCCTCATCCACCAGCAAGAAGATTGGAACAAACTGTTTTGAGTGGGGGTGGTGGTTGGGTAAATAAATAAATTGTTGTACTATTTAAAGTTTATATACTAAATATTGGTACGGTATAAAATTTATACCTTAAATAAATCATCCGTATAAACAATATACTCCGATCAGTTTTGTCATTAGAAAATGATGCATATTGTTCAAACGCCGACAATGTTCACACAATAGACAAGTAAAATAAATAAATTATACTCCAGGTTGTGCCTTATATAGTTTATATACTCAACATTGCTACCGTATAAAATTTACAACTTAAATCAACCATAAACATTATACTCCGGCCAGTTTTATCATCTGAAAATGGCGACACGTATCTCCTTGTGGTTAAATCTGGAACATTTTAATTTAAAAATAATGCAAAATAACTTTTTAAATTGTATAAAATAAAATTATGATTAATTATATACTTCCACCAATTAAAAAAAACTTCTTCCGTCCATGGAAGCTTGATAAATTAAAAAACAAAGATCATCAAATGTCAGATTTACGTTTAATCAATTGGTCGGACATGTGTTAGCTATACTGTTGAGATTAAATATGTCTCCTCAAAATTAGTACGAATTACCACGAACTAGACTACGAGCTTTAGACAAAATGTCCGAAGAGCTCCGTTTGAGGAACTTCTTCCAAGAGGCATCTTGAGTCCAACCCGGTACACTTTATAAATCCCATAGAATCACATCCTGGAAAAATGGAGACTTTCCACCTCCGAGCAACTACAATCTGAGTATCCAACCTTCGTACACAAGAACCACTCTCCGGTTGACACGTGGACATCCTACTATCTAAGACAGAGTTCCCCACCGAGGGACATGTATAGATAGGCTCACTTATCAAAGTGACCAAGTAACTTAGTTGCACACTTACTGTTATATATTTACCTCCGAGGAACCTAGAGCATAACGCTCGGACCCCATCAGTTAAGTCTAAGATTGGTCTGTCCAGGGCATGCCAGCTTAAAAGACTAAACCCCGTTTAAGTGTGCAGATCCAAGGAACACTTTCTGATGAGCCAGAACATAAGACCAATCTTTCCGAGGAGCTACTATTTTCTAGGCTTTCCATAGATTTATTTTTACTTTGGTGAACAATAAGACGTATCCTCAACATGTACGTTTAATCTGGGTATTTTATAAAAAAAATTATAACTTCATAAAATGATAAAATGATAATATTTCAATTTAATCAAAATAAACAGTTGCAAATGTGGGGGTGCCTTGCTAAGGTGATGGTTCATTTACCTAAGAAGGTTAAAGTAGGACCTAAAACTGTAGACTGCATATTTGTTGGATATGCACATAACAGTAGTGCTTATCGATTTTTGGTGGTGAAATCTGAAATTCCGGATATACACAAGAATACGATAATGGAATCACGAAATGCTTCATTCTTTGAAGATGTGTTTCCATGTAGAAAGTTAGAAGATGTTGCAAGCAGCTCTTCTAAACGAACACATGATGACACACAAGAACATAATGAAGAAAGTGATAAAGAAGAGGTAGAACCAAGACATAGCAAACGTGCAAGAACAGAAAAATCCTTTGGTCCTGAGTTCTTGACTTACATGCTAGAGAGTGAACCTCAAAATTATCAAGAGGCTGTGACCTCTATATGGAAGGACCCTTGTGGAAAGAGGCAATCAATAGTGAAATTGAGTCGACCTTGCAAAATCATACTTGGGAGCTAGTGGATATTCCTCCAGGGAGCAAACCACTAGGTTACAAGTGGATTTTCAAGAGGAAATTGAAGGCTGATGGAACTATTGATAAGTATAAAGCTCGACTGGTGATTAAAGGTTATCGCCAAAAATATGGTCAGGACTACTTTGACACATATTCTCCCATGTCAAGAATAACATCTATCCGGATGATAATTGCGTTTGCTTCTTTACGCAATTTTGAAGTGCATCAGATGGATGTAAAGACTGCTTTTCTAAATGGTGATTTAGAAGAAGAAATTTATATGGAACAACCTGAAGGTTTTTCTGCACCTGGTCAGGAAAAGAAGGTTTGTAAATTGGTGAAGTCTTTGTATGGCTTGAAACAAGCACCAAAGCAGTGGCATGTGAAATTTGATAATGTCATGATGGAGAATGGGTTTGTCATTAACGAAAGTGACAAATGTGCGTACATAAAGGAAACTGAAAATGGCTATGTCATTTTATGTCTTTATGCAAACGACATGCTTATCATTGGGAGTAATGAAAAAATGTCAAATCAACGAAGGATATGTTGAAATCCAGATTTGATATGAAAGACATGGGCCTAGCTGATGTAATCCTTGGGATTCAAATTGTTAGAACACCAATTGGGTTGATGTTGAATCAGTCTCACTATGTGGACAAGATTCTTGAGAAATTCAACAAATTAAGATGGTGTTGAAACAGCTAGAACTCCATTGGAACCAAGTGTTCATCTTGCGAAGAACAATGACTTGGGGGTGTCTCAAGTTGAGTACTCTAGGATAATCGGAAGCCTAATGTACTTGATGAACTGACAAGGCCAGACCTTGCCTTTGCAGTAAGCAAACTGAGTCGTTACACGAAGAATCCAGGAGTAAATCATTGGAATGCGATAATGAGAGTATTAAAGTATTTGAGGTTTACTCGGAATTTTGGACTACAGTATGCTAGATATCCTCCTGTGCTAGAAGGATATGCGGATGCCAATTGGATCTCTGATTTTAAGAATGCTAAATCCACTAGTGGATATGTCTTTATCTTCGGAGGAGCAACAATATCATGGAAGTCTTCTAAACAGACTGTCATAGCGAGATCCACGATGGAAACTGAGTTTATTGCGTTGGCCTCTTGTGGAGAGGAAGTCGAATGGCTACGAATTTTCTTAGAAAGTCTTCCAAGTTGGCCCAAACCTGTGCCAGCTATACGTGTGCACTGTGATAGTCAATCTACAATCGGTAGGGCACAAAGTAATATGTATAATGGTAAGTCTAGACATATACGTCGTAGACACAAGTCCATTAGACAACTTCTCACAACTGGTGTTATCTTTATATACTTCGTTAAGTCTAAAGATAATTTAGCGGATCCATTAATCAAATGGTTAAGTCGTGAGATGATAGTAAAGTCTTCTGCTGTAATGGGATTGAAGACTTTAACTAATGGTTGATGCGAAGGAAAACCCAACCTAGTTGACTGGAGATCCCAAGATCTAGGTTCAAAGGGACAACCTGATTGTATCAATGAGGAGTTCATTGTGGGGGTTTACCTATACAATGACGGAAACGTGAAAGAGGTTAACCATATGAGTTTTAATGATTCTTATTAGTAATATAGTTACACGTGATAAAGAATCACCTATGTAAGAGTGAAGTGTGGGCCGCTTCAACAAGAATTGGATCCCGAATTCTTGCATACTCTTGCAGAACCAGGAAAGGTGTTTCATGGCCAAAATGAACACAACCATGAGAACGGAACGATGCCAGAGAGAACCTGTGTGGAATGCACTATCGTTTACACAAACGGCAGAGCAGTTTAAGGACATCGCGTCTACTGACAGCCAGTAAGTAATGTGTATTCATACAAAGGAGGATTCAAAGGTGGTAACACCTACCTATCCTATGCAGGTGTTCGATCGTAGGATTATGCAACATGAAGTTTTCTTCATGTGGGGGATTGTTGGAATTTTGAAGAAAACCAACTAGTAAATAATGTCTTGTGGGGTATATTTACATGGAGACCATTTCTTAATTATTTGTTATTGAGAAAACTGAATATATAGTCATAAGCTACTAAGTAAGAGCTTCGAATTGATATATTGAATGCCCAAAATGAACCTTGGATTAGTGAGGAATAATTGCCCAAAGTTGGAAGGTTAAGTGGGTTTATCCCACATGCTAGCACATGAAAGTCATTTCTAGTTTATAACCAATTGCACCATATTACTTGTTCAAGTGTGATGGTAAGGTTATGGAATACTCTCTACGCGGGCGCGCAGAGGGGTGCAAATCCTGGCCAGATTTGTACTGAAACTAGTGGGACTTGGGTGTGAGCAGGCGCGTGCGACCTTTCAGAAGTTTTGTTTTAAATTCAAGTTTTGTAACTGTTGAGGAGTTACAACAACACTATTTCAGATTTGATCTTGTAATCAAATCTGGCATTTGTTGCTGACTGTTACAGAATTGAAAGAAATGAGCTGTTAAATTTGTTCCTCAGCTATATAATGGTCTCAAAATCAGTAAGAAGAGACACACCAAATAAGCCTTTCTCTTTTGCTTCTTACTGTTCTTTCTCCTTCCCTGATTTTGCATAAACCGAGCATTCGTTTCAGTTCACCGGAAATTGCTAGCTTGTGCGGCTAGTAATTTTAGTTAATCGTTGTATCCTGGGAGGCAAACGCTCGACGTCTCAAGCACCATAGGTGAGAGGGCGTATTTGCTTTAAGGAATCTGTGCGAGCACAGACCTCGATTCTTGTTGATTGAAGGCGGTTTGAATCAATCTGTCTATTTTTTTTTTTTTTTCATATACCTTTGAATTTGTTTTAATCTGGATAACAAATATAACATCAAAAAAACCAGCAAAGTTTAATCTGCTTTCGTCTTATGTATCAGCCATAAGACAGCCTCACTTGCATTTCATACGCCTCTATCACACATGATGTGGCTTCCTTGATGTATAATAAACATTTACAGGAGCAATATTAATTACTAAAAAGTTACTGGCTCTTAGAATGCACATTTTGCATCTTAAGTTGTCCGAACAAGTTTGTTTTGCACAACAGAATGAATCATTTCATCGTATATAAATTAACTTATCAAGTTGTTTTGACGAACAAGTTAATTAAGCTCGTCCCATCCTAGCACAGTGAACACTTGACTCACACGTAGAGGCCCGCCTATTGATACTTAGAATTACATACTTGACTAGCATACGTCTGCCAAGGCAGATTCCGACTGAAACAAAACCTAGCAGAAACCATGATTTCAAAAGTTGATTAACCAACTAATCTCTTGTCAGTTGTTACCTTGCTTCAGGTCACAATCATCCGGGAATGGTGACACTAAACTTGTGGAATAGCATAAACTCGAACTAGTGAAATATCCCTGTCAATCTTTGTATTCGCCAAAAAGGGTCACTCTGCAGCAGATTAGAAAGAATCAAGTGCTGCATTCTTTCAGCAATGATAACTACGCATGAGCTCATTGCTTCGCTGCATTTTCAATCTTCTATCTATTACAAACATATATCTGACACATCTATTTACTAGACCACCAACAATACCTTCTTTTCCGTGTAATATTCACTACGGATTCATGAAAGACTTCATCTGGTATTCTAAAGAATCAACCTAAAGTGTAGAGATAAGTTGCCAGTTGGATTATTTGAAATTGTGAAGGTCAATTTTCATAACAGTTATGTCATCACGATTTCCTCGGCTTGAAGAAATGTCTACAAGTTTCCTGCAAGACTCCAGTGAATTTCTATCGCTTGAAAACACATCGACAGCCTCCTGTTCACTTACCTGTTCGGTCCAATTAAAACAAAAATGAGCACAAGTGAGTTTTCCTGCATCTGTATTACCAGACCTTACTAACAAAATTGTGACCACCTAATACACGAATCAGGTTGGTCAATGGGATGTTTGATGAAAGTTTATGGTTAAGTTTATGGAGAACAGGATAAAGAGAGGCTTAGAAGTGGTTGGATGTAGCTGCAGATAATGTTGGATCTTAACTTCTACGGGCAGAAAAGCTGCAAAGCAGGTTTTTCTAAGTGCAGATTGTAGTAAATATCAGTTTACGCAATTATCATCTCAATTCATTGAGAGAGTAGAAACCAAAAAGACAGACTTTTAGCGAGGACTCTTTCAAAAAGGATTAAAAAAGAAAAGGAAACTGCAATGATGTCAAGAACAAGTTGCCTAAATTGACTTGCTGAAACAAACAAAAGATAAATCCTGACAAAGAAAACAAGTACCTTATCCCACAACCCATCTGAAGCTACAATCACAAACTCACAGTCTGCTGTTAAAGGGATTGTGACGATATCTGGATCACAAGTGATCCAATCTTTCAAATGAAGGTCCCCGAATGCTCTAGAAACAGCAAGTGACCCATTCACTCGCCAAACTCCATTATGACAATGCAAAAAACCACCCTGCAAATCACTTATGGATGATCATTTTAAAACATCATTACAGAGCCCAAACTCCATTGGCAAGGATATAAATCAATAACTAACCGAATTCTCTATGCGAGCACGCTCATCCTCCCTACTAAGGCGATGGTCATTTGTCAGTGTAATGGCTTTTCCTTTCTTACTCAAAACTACTCTGCAATCACCTACATTTGCAGTGTGGAGTTCTCCATCCTTTAACAGTACACCTGCTGCACAAGCTCCACCATTCACATCCTGCAAATAGATTTAAAGAAATTATTCAAAATTTTCAAGTTAGGATTCAATTTGGCCATTATGTACAATGGCTCGGAGTCAGACTAAATGAAAAAAATAACACATATAAAGCATGTCTGTGTTAACCTCAGACTGACTGAAGTAATATGACATATGCGGAGCGTTTTGGAAGGTACGTTCATACAACTGATGCGCATATGGCTTAATATCATTTGAAAAGAGTGAAAAGAAGAAGCTCAATCCACCTTAATCCTCCAGCCCCACAATATAAAACCTAACAAGGCCCTAACTTGAACAAACAAATACTCCATGCGCATCAGTTGAAAGTAGGCATTTTAGAAAGTCATGTTTCCGTACTTTGCAGGATTGTGTTCCTTTTCCAATTAGCATTAAAATAACTTATCTGTGTATGCCATGAAAATTTTAGCTTACCTTAGCTAGAAACTGCTTGTCTGTGGCATAGTAGCCTCCCCGTAAGGCCGCTTCTATCTGGATTCCAGCTTTCGCAAGTCCTTTTAGCTCATTTACTATGTTCTTTCCTAGATTTTCAGCTACATATTCAGCCGCTGCGTAACCACCATGCCCATCAATAACTACAAAAAAAGCCTGCAACAAGGGAAGTCCATTCTGATAAGAAAACACTAGTATTTACCAATTCAACTGCAAGTGCTATAGCCTATAGGAAAGCTGATGCATCGTAAATAGCAAGAACACCTGCGTGTACACCAATTCTCCACCACGTGTTTTACTAAATGCTAAAAGTATTAATTCATTGCAATACACCTAAGCAATTAAACCGCTCGAATTCACACAATTATCCTAATACCAGAGCAGACAAAATTATTGCTGAATAAAAAACAGCCTATCAAAGATAAATGCAATACTAAGGTTGCAAGTAACTCTAACCAAATGTAGCAAGCACAAAAACAAACCAGAACCAGAACAGCTAAAAAACCAGAATCCGAACATCGAAAAATCAGGTTTCCAATCGATCACATACTTGCTTAGGGTCACCTGAAATATCAACAACAGCAGCATGTCTATCCTCCATAACTTCTCTCCTCCCCTTTTTGCTCACTAAGAAGAAATCCCTCCCCTCAATCACCTCAAACTCCTTCACGAAATCCACCTTCTTCACCTTATCCACAAAATCCAGCCCTGGAAAACACGTCGGAATAACAAGCCTCGCAGGCCTCTTCTTCATCGGCCTAACAGCACCTGCATCCTCATTTCCAGCTCCAATTTCAGGGGAATTCCGACGTCGTTCGCCTAGGTTATTGCGAAATTGGGGCTTTTCATCCTCCTCATCTTTTCCGCGGCTGAGCCACCGTGGAGACGGCGGCTCCGGTTGCGGAGCGGTCAACAACGCCATGGAAGTTGCTCGTTTCAACAGGCGGAAAAAGTATATGGCAATGGAGATCACGGATATACGGAGATAAAATGGTCGAATGTCAATCATTTTCGACATGGATTCGTTTGATTGGGTAAACGATGAATCAAAAATCAAACCTGCTAGAAAAGTCCCAATTATGAACCAGAAATTGACGTTTTGGGAACAAAATTGAAAGGGACTGGTACTAATTAATGTCGAAAAGAAAAATGTATATTCATGGAGAAGAAGGGTTTCAATTTCAATTTCAAGAAGGGTTGTTAATTGTTAATTAATCTGAGAGAAATGATTAGTGGTTGGTGAGGTGTTTTAATGGCAGGGATTAGGGTGGGATTAACGGGTCAAAGGGACTAATTTTTTGGCAGGTGGTGTTAATAAGTCAAAGTAGCAATAAATATTGGTGGATTAGTGAGGATGTTGAAATGGTTTATGGCATTAATTGAGGTTAGAGAAGGTAGTTACGTGGTACAGACGGCTGTTTGTTAGTTTAGTTTCTGTTGGGAAATATTCAATGCGATGGAAATGGTCCGGTTATGTTATACTAATGTTATGTTATGCCTACGTACGTGCTCTATTTGTCCTATTACCTATATGTGATGTAATGCGGCTAAGAAAACGTCTTTCGAAGGGTTCAATTCTTTAGACAAATTTGTGGGCGGAATTTATGTTCAAATGCATTGTTTTCACTAGTTTGACGACACTAAATTATTTCAATTATCAAGTGATCACTTAAGTATGATAAATCGCCGGGAGCTAACGATCAGGGTCTATTGGCCCAACTTTTTACATCTAGTAAACCGATATTGCAATCGTTACCAATGCATACCCTTTTTTTGTGAAAAATCTGAAATAACCTTACTTTACAATGTCACGTGAGGAAGGTAGCATAGCCATGTCAGGCTATATCAAGCTTCATTCCCACTTTCAATGTCAATTTGTGCAATTTACCATAACCAATTCCCACTATTTGCCCCCATAATTGGCGCAGTGCCCAAGATACAATGATATGAATTGACTGGCATTTCTATAACCATGCCCCAGCTTGCATGCCCCCGTTCCCATGCCCGGCTTATGTGCCCGACATATATGCCCGTAGTATAGTACATATAGAATGATCAAACTTAGGTGTTCGATTTCCATGCCCAACTTGTGCGCCCGGCATGTATGCCCGTAGTATAGTACATATAGAATGATCAAACTTAGGTGTCCGATTTTCATGCCCAACTTGTGTGCCCGACATGTATACCCGTAGTATAGTACATATATAATGATCAAACATAGGTGCCCGACTGCCCGATTCCCATGTGCCCGACTCCACTACCCATAAAGGATTATTTCATTCGCCATCTCATTTTAATATCTTTTTTTCTTACAACACATTACATGTTTAATCTTATTAAAAATTTACACTATAATTAATAGTTCTATGATAATTTTAAATTAGTAATTTATAGTTTTTTTCTAAAGACAAGTACTTACTCCGTCCAGAAATAACTTTTCATTTTTGGCATTTTGGGTGTCCCGAACAAAACTTCTTATTTCCATTTTCAGCAACAAACCATCTAACTTTAACATTTTTTTATTGAGCAAATCTAACTTTAACATTAAATATACTCAAGATTAGATCCACTTACATTACGTTATCCAGTTTTCAACTTAAAAAATCAATTTGAAGGACCTAACGGTACTATTTTATCCAAAAGTAATACAAACATTATTTGCGTGATAGAGGAAGTACTCCCTTGATTTTTTATAAAACTTTTCATTTTGACTTTGACCGGTCAATTATCTCCGACTTTGACTACGAATTAATCTAAAATGATAACAATCAATAATTTAATAAAGTTATGTATTGAAAATTCAATCACTCGCTTTTTCCGAAGTAATCACAAAACATATCTGCAACTGCAGAGGGAACAGACTATAATCACTCACTTTACCGAAAATATATTAGTGCCTGCTGTTTGTAATTTTGTATGTTAATCAATAATCACTCATTGATTTTTTTTTGAAAAGTTAAAAGATTTTATTGAGTAAATTCTTAGTATACACAAGGTGTGCTACATAAGAAGTTCCACAAACAGTAAACAAAACATCTCCTCCACCTCAAGTTCCATCAGAAACAATAAAGAGTTGTAAATTTCCAAACCAGTGCTCTGTTTCTGACTAACAAAAACCTTCAGCAGACTATTGATTAACATAAACTTATTGATTGTCCATTACTGTCTTCTATTAAGGCTTGGCTTCTCTCAACAGACTATAAACTCAGCTAAACTACTTTTTCTTCTTTTCTCTTTCTCTGACTAATTAATTAATTCAATCTCTCTCTACCCATCCATCTGACATTGAAGCCCGCATTTCACTTCCTCCAACTCCGTTTAAGATCGAAAACAGCTACTCGAAAACTGGCGATGGAGGAAGACGACAACCACTTCACGTTCTCAGTCTTGATAGCCACTACGGGGCAACTAGAACTGTTAAATTCTAATTCTCCCCCTTTTCAGTAATCTATCTGTACAAGTAATCGAAATTACTTACCTTGAATCCTTTACTCATATGCAAACCGCTTAATCCAATGTGCAATTGGATTCCTGAATAGCGTAATTCCCTTTGATGGTGGAAACCATAAACACGCCGGAAGCAGCCATGAGCGAAGCACGACAATCTGAGCCGTTTCTGATGCAAAACCCGAGATACGTAAATTGAGGTGTACTGGGAAGGTGTGGCATGAATTGAATTTAAATTGAGTAGGGAATTGATTATATTCTCTCAGCTAAGGTTTAGGAAAACTTAGTTGCAAATGCACGTGCAGTCCAGAAATGAGAATAAGAAGAACTGAAGAAGTTGTGCAAGTCTATATTGGCCCACATATTCTCGTTACCGGCCAGTACACGCGTTTTGCCTATCAGTAAGGAATCTTTGCAGTTGGTAAGTAATGAAATGTTGGTTTGCTCGATGCAAAGTAGGCTGTGAGAATGTATGAAACGGTAAAAAATCCGTTTTTTAAAAAATATGTTATTGCAGTTATACACTTTCATTTCTTCATCATTTTAAGGGTAAAATTCATTTTTGGTACTCCAGTGTGATACATTTCTGATTTTGGTACTCCAGAGTGGTCGAGTTCAATTTAGGTACTAATTATCAATAATTGCTTTCAATTAAGTAACTAATTGAATTTATGAGGTCTTGTTCATTCGCACGAATGTCAATGTCAGAAAGATAAACGTAGAAAATTATTCGTCGCAACTCACAAGCATCAAATTTTTCCACGTCATATTCTTTTTATTAGGCTTTTTCATCAATTATATGTTTCAATCAACTTTCAATTGATCAAATTCACGTGAAATTGGGATTAGGTTAATCAGAATCTTGATTTACATTCCACAATCCAATTTACAATTAGTACATTAATTGTAAATAGTTATTAATAATTACTACCTAAATTGAATGACGCTGAATCTTAAAATCGAAAACGCCGAATTTGAGTCTCAAAATGGATTTTACCCTCGTTTTAATAAAAACTATTGAATTTTAATTCATCCTCAACTTTACATGTTTATAATGTTTATGAAGTTTAAGGGTAGTTTGTGTCCAAAATCCAAATTAATTAACACGGAAAAGTTGATATGAATTTTTAAAGGAGTGGAGCGAGTATTAAGAAGGCATATAATATATGCAAGTAATGAAACAAAATTAAAGAATAGGAATTGAGTTTTAGCTTTGCAGAATTGTGCCCATGGACGGCCAGAATTGGCTTTCCAATTTTTTCTCGATTTCTTACAAGATCCCTACATTTTTTATTTTTTTTTTAAATGGAGCTGGCTAGGAAATGAATTTTACAAAAATAATTACAAAAATATAGATTATTGAGAGTGAAAGCTGTTCTGTGTGTTGGAGAAGCTTATGATTCAAAAAGTAGATCCATTGGCAAAAATAATTACAAAAATATAGATTACTTTTTTCATTGGCATTTTGACCCCCGAATCCCTCACGTGCGATCCATTTATGCAAAATTCGAAACTTGTGTCTGTGCTATGATGGTCCCCACCTGTTGCTTACTAGTCAGTACATGTAAGTTTGCTAATGTAATGCAAATTTGGAGCTGGTAAGTGGAAAAAGAATGATTTGCTTGATGAAAAAAGTCCTCAAGACTTGTATGAAGTGGTAAAAAATTCAATCCACCCTTACTCGAATTAGAGACCAATGACAATTTACTTGTAACAACTAATGATAAGTTACTTGTAACAACTATGTGAGAATGTTAACTCAACAAATGTTGTTGGTTTATCTCCGTTGACGTAGGCATTGTCGAACCATGTTAAATCTTGTGTCTCTGACTTTATGGTCTTGGTTCATTGTTTGTTCGATTATTGTTTTATGTCATTGTTGCATTATTCCTAATTGTTTGAACTTAACAATTGGTGTCGTATGTGGAAAAGGGAAAGAAAGTATTGTATCAATGACGTCTACAAGGTTTGAGATCGAGAAACATGTCAAAGGTGTATGGGAGAAACTAGAGACGATTTGCAACGTGAAAAGTTTAGATCCATGTTCTATGGTGGATTCAAACTCAACTGAAGTCAAGAGAAGACCGTCTAAAGTTGTGAAGGAGTTCCTTACGGTTTGGGATCGAATAGGAGTTTATTTGGGTCGAAAGGGTGCAAGAATCGCACAAAACAGACCAAGAGTCAGTCCTGAATCGCGAAAACGGATGCAGGCAGGTGTGCAGCACGCTCTGAGAAGCTGGCGAGTGACGTTCACGCACCAGGAAGAAAAATTGCGCAGCGATGATGCGATGGCGCGTCCAGGCTTCGATTGGCGTGTGGTTTGGTCCGTTGGATTCCTAAGACGATTTTTCAGGTGTTAGGGTTGATGTCTGGCTGGTATGGTGTCCTGGAGAACGGCAGAAGACATCTGAAAGTGAAAGAACATTTTTCGGAAGACGAAGATGGAGCTATTACTGAAGATGAGGTGTTCAATAGCCGTGGATGGTATCACGAGGGACAAGGATACATTGGAGAATGGTTTGGGACAGCGGTGGAGCATGGACAAAGCTGAAACGGGGGAATAAATCTGCACATGTTCGGGTGGAGACTGTTACAGGAGGTGTAATGGGCACCAAAGTTCAATTTAAGGTTGATGGAGTTGAGTCTGAGGTGGGGCTACCAGAAAGAACAAGTTGCAGTGCTTATAATATCTAAAGGTATGATCAAGGTGAAGAAGATTCAGACTTCTTTGAATGCTTTTGATTACATGAGAAAAGCTCTTCGGGTTCCAAAGTTCAGATTGTGTCTAGATTTGGTGGGAGTTAAGACTTCCAGGGTTGTGTCATCACTTAAGGGATACGTTGAGATCAGTTATTGGGATCATTGATTGAGCTAAAGGAGGAGATTGTGAGAGTGTTAACTCAACAATGATATTGATCGTTGAACGACTCGGATTAAATATGGAAATCTCAACGGTGGTGATCAAATCCAGGATATGGAAAGCTGGAGAATTAGTTAGGCATTTAATTAATTCAGTTTCCTGATTCTATAAGGAGTTATAGGTGGTTTCCTTATACAACAAGGTTACCTAAATTAATTTTCTTGTACTATAAGGATTAGTAATTAGTTTTCATATTCTAGTAGGATTTGGTAGTTGAGTTCTATATATAGTTAAGGGAGATTGTTTGTTACATAGATCAAATCATATCAGACTAAAATATAAACAATAGAAGATTGATCCCAAAGACACGTGATTCTATTTGTTCCAGGTGTAAGAGGCTACAAACAATTGTGGAACCATGAAGCAACCATTGTCGATCCAAGGTTCTCTCTAAGTTTAAGCCATCATAACTCTAATGCTATGTTACATCGATCTCGTTGAATCATGCGGGAAAAGGTGTTGAGTTAGCCTCAATGAGCGAAGATCACACAGTAGCCTTATGGAAGCAATCGACTGAAGGCGCCTTCAATTTCAGCGTGAGTTATTTTATACCAGATCGTTTATGCTTCAATTTCAATGTCAATGCTTCAATTTCGTTTTTAAGGTCATCTCTAGCAGTTGCAACTCTCTGCAACCCACTATCTTCGCCACGTCAGCATTTCACTCAATGCAACTCACCTTGCAACTCACTGCAATTTTCTACTGCAACAGTGAGGCCCAAACCTATTTTCTTTAACATTTTCTTTCAAACTTAATTTTTCATTTCCTTTTAAACTTTATTCTTGAATTAATTTTAAATGTTGTTAGTTAATTATAAAAAAATCACACTAATGTTTTTTAAATATATTACTTGAAAATATATATTACTTGTAATTTAAGTTTGAATAATTAAAAAAAGAATTGAAATACAAGCGAAAACTAAAATAAAAGGAAGAATTTAGTTAAAAACGAGTGAAAACAAAAGAGAAGAACAAAATCGGTTCAGCAAAAAAGCAACAAACAATTAAAACAAAAGGAGAAAAGAAAAAAAAAAGAAAAAAGAAAAAAAGAAAAAAGGGACGCATCATTGAGTTCTGACCAGTCTCAAGTCGAGTTGCAACTTACGTTACAACTCAAATGTTTTAACGATCGATTTCACTGTTTCGTTTTTACTAGATCGTTTTTTAATGTTTCAATTTCGTTTTTAATGCATTAATTTCACATTTTCTACTATGAGTGAGTTTTCTAGGTCGTTTCGTTTTTTAGTGTTGTCTGATGCTGGACGTTTTTATTCATATGTATGAATGTTGTGAGACTCTTATTTTTTTCTTCTATGTTAGTGAGACGTGTTTTCTTATCGTTTTCCTTATTCAGGTCAGACTCACCGTTTTTTCTTCTTATAGTCAATGTTTATATTGCTCTTGTTACAGGAAAATCTATATAAATCTGCACTGAAGTTTTGTGCATGTGCTTGGTCACCTAAGCATAACTATTTAGCAATTGACACTGGTGAAAGCGTTGCAGCATATAAAAAGACTGCTGGTCATTCATTTGATTTGATAGATTATCTGACTGAGGTATACTTTTACAATTTATTTGATGTTTGTGCCTTGTAGTATGAGTATTTTAGCTGACAACAGCTATACTATTTTATTTGATGATCATATATGATACTTCATTCATTTCAGAAAAATTGTTACATTTCAGAAAAATTGTTACATTTTACTATTTTACGGTCAACTGTTTTCGCGTTTGACCACAGTTTACTCTTAAACGATATTAATAAATAAATTATTAAAATTATATAATGAAAATTTAGTAATTAAATTTTTATTATATGATTTTACTAAATTATTCTTATTATTATTTATCACACAAATTCAAAACGATTAACTTTAAGTTTCAAATGTAACACTTTATGAGTTATTACCTTTCTATTGATTTGAGTTTGCTTACATTTAACTTCTAATGTGTTAACTATTTTACTTAGCCTCATTGGGAAGTAAGCTCTCTTTCATTGACGGTGCCATTGTGCGTCAAAGCTGCTCCTCGCTGTTGGTGACATAATCAACAAAGCAGTCTACATATATAGAGCTGACGCAGGACTTTCCCTTGAATAAATGATTGAATAGTAACTTAGTCCATCTTCAACAGTTGCAACTCAGTTAGGCTGTCTCCAGCTGAGTTGCAACGTGAGTTGCAAGCTTGAGACGTCTGACCCAGCGGTCCATTGCTATTTTGCCCCCTTTTTTCTTTTTAATTTTTTAATTTTTTTTCTTTTCCTTCTTTTGTTTTAATTGTTTGTTGCTTTTTTGCTGAACCGATTTGTTCTTCTATTATGTTTTCACTCGTTTTTAACTAAATTCTTCATTTTATTTTAGTTTTCGTTTGTATTTCAATTCTTTTTTTAATTATTCAAACTTAAATTACAAGTAATATATATTTTTAAATATATTTTCAAGTAATATATTTAAAAAATATTAGTAAGATTTTTTTATAATTAACTAACAACATTTAAAATCAATTCAAGAATAAAGTTTAAAAGGAAATGAAAAATTAAGTTTGAAAGAAAATGTTAAAAGAAAATAGGTTTGGGCCTCACTGTTGGAGTAGAGAATTGCAGTGAGTTGCAAGGTGAGTTGCAGCGGGTGGAATGCTGACGTGGCGGAGAGAGTGGGTTGCAGAGAGTTGCAACTGCTGGAGATGGACTTAGTCCCAAAATCTCTGCAGCATTCCATTCACTGCAACTCACTTTGCAACTCTCCACAATTATCTACTCCAACAGTGAGGCCCAAAATCTATTTTATTTTAATATTTCTTTCAAACTTAATTATTCATTTTATTTTCTTTTCTCATTTTCTTTTAAACTTTGTTCTTGAATTGATTTTAAATGTTGTTAATTAATTATAACAAAATCTCACTAATGTTTTTTAAATATATTACTTGAAAATAAAAATTACATTACTTTAAAATCGTAAGGATGGATCATTAATATAGTTTACATTTTTCAAGTGCGTTTTTATGTTTTTAGTGTCTGTATTTTCTTTTCTACAAGTGTGATTTTAAATTCAAATAATATGTCTTTTAAATTTTAGAAGTAATGTATAATTACATTTTATATTGTTACGGATATTATTATCATATTTGTAATAATGAAATTTGAAAACAAGATATTACTTGTAATTTTAGTTTCAATAATTGAAAAAATAAAGCAACAAAATAAAAGAAATAATTTAGTTGAACTTAGAAAAACAGAAGAGAAGAAGTTAAAGAGAAGAAATTCAGCAAAAAACAACAAACAATGAAAAGTTAAAACAAAAGAGAAAAGAAAAAAATTAAAAAAAAAGAGTCATTTGGGGCGCACCCCAACCATGCAACTCGTGTTGAGACTCTACTGGAGTCTCAACACGAGTTGCAACAGGGTTACAACTCATGTTTGCAACCCTGCTGGAGACGGCCAGCAGTTGCAACTCTCTGCAACCCACTCTCTCTGCCACGTCAGCATTCCACTCATTTTGAAACTCTCCAGAATTCTATACTCCAACAGTGAAGCCCAAAATCTATTTTCTTTTAACATTTCTTTCAAACTTAATTATTCATTTCATTTTCTTTTCTTATTTCCTTTTAAACTTTATTCTTGACTTTATTTTAAATGTTGTTAATTAATTATAACAAAATCACACTAATGTTTTTTTAAATATATTACTTGAAAATAAAAATTACATTACTTAAAAAAAACTACAATACTTGAAATTGAAAATTAAAATAATTGAAAATGAAAATTACAACAATTAAAATACTACATTTTACAAGTGTGATTTTAATATGTATTTTAAATTTTAGAAGTAATGTATAAGTATATTTCTATTGCCACATATAATTTTTATCATATAGAAATATTCAAAAAATGAAAAATAATAAAAAAGATAAAAGTAGAAAAGGAATAGAAATAAAAAAAATAAAAAGAGAAAATAAAAACAAAGAAACAAGAAAAGAAAAGAAAAAAAAAAAAAAGCCCAGCGCCCCACACTTCCAACTCGTGTTGGGACTCTACTGGAATCCCAACACAAGTTGCACCAGCGTTGCAACGCTGGTGGAGATGGCCTTAAGAGGTGTCATAACTTATAATGGTCAAATGGCATCCAGATGATGTTTGAATGTTAATGATACTCTCATATTTATATTGTATGGAATATAAACATGACATAATCGTATGGGAGAGATAAATAGTCTAGAACATTACATAAATATTCTAGAACAGTGTTATCGTAAATAAAACACAAACATTCGAGAAATAGTCTAGAACATTATATGGGACTTTTCTACGGTCAGGCAGGCTTTCGCCCTGCTTGACAACATGTGTCAAATTATGAATTGACATGTTTTCATTAAATATAAAAATATGTTCTCAAAAAAAAAAAATATGTATAAAAATATAAAAATTAAAATATTAGTAATTATTAAAAAATATTATAATTTTTTTTGGAAAATTTTAGAGGATAAATTTGGGTGGTTTGATCAATATTGTATTTCTTAATTTAAATATTCATAAGGTGAAAATGCGATTACAAGCGATAAGGCGATCGTCTAGTCGTCTTTGACGATTTGATATGGACCGTTAGATAAAAAATCTAATGGTGCAGGATGTTGTCAGACAGGGCGAAGCCTGCCTGACCGTAGAAGAGTCAAATATATATAATAGGGATAATTACATAGGGCTACCCATTTAGAACGACGTTTCTCATATTCGTGCTACTTAGTCGAACAATTACAATTTAGTCCAAATTCGTTGACCAGCTTAATTTGGTTGTTTCATTTGAAACAACCAAACATGGCCTTATGGAATTTAAAAAAAAAAAAAATCCATCTTCTTCTTCCTCCATCTTATCCAACAGTCCAACATACTTCTTCTTCCATCTTCTTCTTCCTCCATCTTCTCCAACATACTTCTTTCTCCATCTTCTCAACTTCCTTCTCTTCTTCTCCGATAAATTTCTTCCTCTTTCTTGTTCTTTCTCCTTCTTCTAAACTGCAGCTCCAAATCGGAGTTGTTACATCTCCGATTTCGATTAACTGTTACGAACTTTCGATTGTGTTTTCGGATTGAAGTTGGGGAAAATTTACAAATTGAAATAGAAGTTTGGGGGCTTATTTGAGCTTTTTCGAAATCTTATGGTGACAAATATAAAAAATTAGATATTCAGGACTTGAATTACAATTTGTCAAAATGTGTTATTGTTTGGTAACTTGCAAAATTCAATAATCTGGGAGGGGCAAAATTGACTTTTCTAGATTTTAGTTCGCCAAAAGTCAAATTCATGGACTAAAGTGTAATTGTTTTACATCTAATTGTACCAAACCATAATAGTTCGACTAAGTGATACTAATCTGTAATTACGACATCTAAAAGGGGGTCTGGATGTAATTTCCCCTATATAATATAAAACACTATTATTATTATCATAAATGAAACACCACCACCACAACAATAATAATAATAAATACTCCATCCATTTCAGAAAAAGTGTTACATTTTACTATTCTGCGGTCAACTGTCTATTAAATTTTTATTATATGATTTTATTAAATTATATACTATTATCGTTTATGAGTAATTTTTTGTCAAACTCGAAGACAGTTGACCGGTCAAAGTCAAAATGTAATAATTTTTTATGAAATGGAGGGAGTATTTGTTTGGAGAATTTTTTTTCCAATCTCAGTAGTGTCTGGCCTTTTTCGCTCGAACTTGTTGCCAGATTTTGCTTATTTCTGCCTTTGGTTCTTGTGAAGTCCGAGTGAGGCACAACTTCATTGCTTTTAGTTGTTCTAGACCGGCAAGGCTATAGTCACAACACCAATTTATCTATTTGAGTTTTCATTAAGAACACATGCAATGAAATATCAAATTTAAAACATATCATGCACCGCCAGAAACATTACAAGCATCATTTAGAATACTACAAACACCGTCTAGGACATAACATGCCCCATTAGTAACATTTTCAAGCATTAGCAATACATATATAATTTAAAGCATTACAAATATCACCAGAAACATCACAAACATAATTGCGAACTATATACAAGCACCATTAATAACATTACAAGAGCATCTGACATGTATCATTGAAAACATTATAAGAAACATCACCAAAAACATTACAATAATCATAATATAACATTATGATTATTCATAACATTGCAATCATCATTCACACACACACTCACACACATATATATATACATTTATATACATTGTAATAGTTCAAACATTTTTACATGTGCCTAACTATGGTCGATTCTATTCTTTTATGTTTAATTAGGTTAGGTACACTTGTCCAATAGGGACAATTCCTTTGTGGATTTGTAAATCCTAAGTTTACATAATGTTCGTCTTTAGATAATGTATGGCTTTAGATAATATCCAGCCTTTTATATAATGTTCATCTCAATGTTATCATTTACGATTTTACTGTCAGGCCACCAAGTTATTATTGAATGAGATTTGAAGATTAATGAGTAATCCAGCTAGGAATATAGACTTGTTCAAACTGGAAATTAATTATGAAAAATGCAATTTACATTAACTAGTTAGAAAAGACAAATTAATAACACAATATAACTAGCATGTTCCTATACAAACATGCCAAACACAACGATAGTAGTGTGTTAAGCAAGTGTTATCGATCAGTTTAATTTTGAACTTACCCTGCATATATTCTTTTCGTCTGAGCTGAATTTATTTGTAATATAGAAAACAACTAAGCATAGATAAACTGAATGAATATGAACTGAACAGAAATTAATAAGTTTCTAGATGTAGATAACATAGTCTTAATCACGTATAACTATAAGATTCGATTTTTTTTTTTTTGATTTCTCACTAGTATCCGTTTTTTTATATCCACAAGGCTCGAACCCGAAACCTTACTTAAGTAAACTCAAGTCCCTTACACTATATAATATCCGATTTCGGTTCATATCGACTTGTGTAAAAGTATCTCTTGGCCAACGAACCATCCTTTAATTCAAATTTCGAACCACTAACGCGTGACCATACCCGCTCATTTAATTTAAGCTCGCACATAACATAACATTTCACCAGATATGCCCTTTTTCTGCCCCAAGTTCCTCCACGCATTCAAAAAAGCCCGTAACCTAATCGCTCTCGCCACTCTCACAACAACCACCGCCGCCGCAGCCACCACTCGCACCGCCTTCATGGACGGCGAAATACTCAAATCTCGCCTCTGCATCGTCGGCAGTGGCCCTGCCGCCCACACCGCCGCCATCTACGCCGCACGCGCCGAGCTCAAGCCGATCCTCTTCGAAGGCTGGATGGCCAACGACATCGCTCCTGGCGGCCAGCTCACCACCACCACTGACGTCGAGAACTTTCCAGGCTTTCCGGAGGGGATAGGCGGTGGTGAACTCATGGAGCGTTGCCGCGCGCAATCGGAGCGGTTTGGCACGAAGATTTTCACTGAAACGGTGACTAAAGTCGATTTTTCGTCATCTCCGTTTAAAGTGTTTGCTGATAATAAAGTTGTTTTGGCCGATTCGGTTATCATTTCGACTGGAGCTGTTGCGAAGCGGCTTCAGTTCCAGGGATCTGAGACGTTCTGGAATAGAGGTATTATGCAGTGGTTTTGTCATTTGTGTTTATCGATTTCAATTGTTCAGTAGACTTGCCTGTAAATTCAAATGCACGGAGGTTCTGGAATTGATTAGTTGATAACCTAGCTGATTAGGTACTGGAATTGATAAGCTGATGATCTAGTTTCTTAGGTACTGAAATTCATGAGCTGTTGACCTAGTTGATTATTTACCTGACATTGATGTAGGTGTTTATTAAAATCAGTTGGTAAGCTTGCTAAATATAAGATACCGAGCAAATCAGCTTGATGAGCTAGCTTAAAATCATCTAGATTATCATCTATCGACTGTCGCCTGGAGGTTCACGTAACTTGATTATTGCGGTCAAATAAGATCATACTCTAGCCGGAATGGTCTAGAGTAGACAATGCATTTTATTTTACTCTTAGGAAATACAAGATGGCTGGATAACTAATTCTATAATGTTAACTAATTCTATAATGTTTATGTTATGTGCCTTGATAGGAATCTCTGCCTGCGCTGTGTGCGACGGTGCTGCTCCGATTTTCAGGAATAAGCCACTTGCTGTTATTGGAGGTGGTGATTCGGCGATGGAGGAGGCTAACTTTCTGACTAAGTATGGTTCTAAGGTTTATATTATCCATAGGAGAGGTGAGTTCAGGGCGTCGAAGATTATGCAGGCTAGAGCGTTGACGAACCCTAAGATTGATGTGATGTGGAATTCTACGGTAATGGAGGCGTATGGGGAGGGGAAGCTGGGGGGTTTGAAGGTGAAGAATGTGGAGAGTGGGGAGGTGAAGGATTTGGAGGTGTCCGGTTTGTTTTTCGCAATTGGTCATGAGCCTGCGACTAAGTTTCTGGATGGACAGTTGGAATTGGATTCAGATGGGTATGTGGTTACAAAGCCGGGAACAACGTTGACTAGTATTAGAGGTGTTTTTGCTGCTGGTGATGTTCAGGATAAGAAGTATAGGCAGGCTATCACCGCTGCTGGCTCAGGTCAGTGCCGTTTTAATATAATATTTGATGCAAACTGTAGATACTAGTGTTGTTCTTGCATGTTAGTAAACTTTCCAATAGTTTGGGATTGCTAATTTTGGCTGTTTACATTTTTGACTGATAATTGTGACATGACATTTTAATGTATTGCTACCCGCATAATTGTGATAAAATATGTCCTCTTTCTGTTTGGCAAGATGCCCACTGGAGTAGAGAAGAATATGTACGAAGAATGAGTTAAGGTGGCATACACTTAGTTGATTCCTATCTCTGATAAGAAGTTTTAGATATCTTGAGTGGATTTGGAAAATAAGATGATACCTATAGAAGCTAAGGAATTTAGGAACATGATAGTTATATGTTGTCTGTGGTAACTGGTAAGGAATAAAGGTAGTTCATCTTTTGAAAGAATGGAAAACTTTGTAGTTGAACATTGAAATCTGGTTGACTTGCGTGTACGTCAAGATGTGATGAAGAGAGGAAAACAATATTCTGAATGACTTCTAAGCATAACACCAGCTTAATTATTAGCTCTAGGTCTGATGAAACTATCTATTAGATTTTTGGGTTAAAGTGTATTAAGGCTTTTTGGTCAAGTCTGAGGAGCCTAATTGTTTCATCACTAAATATTGTGGCTATTAAAACTAATTGGGAAGTGAGACTTTCAAAACAATCTTCATTGCACTTACTGTTATCCACGTTTTGTTTTGTTCTTTTAGTTTTTTATGTTTTGTTTGCTTGAACACTGAGATCGCATTAAGTTAACACATGTCTCCTATTGTGGACAAATAAGAAATCAAGAGGAATGACTTGTAGCAACAGTTAGTTATTAGGAATATTCCGGAATTTTGTTTTCAAGAAGGTTTCTTATACAAAACTTTATGACCTACATGCGTATAATTTACGCAGATTTGTTTCTATCAATATCTCAAAATTTGTGTAGCTAATTTTATTATTACCACAATATAAACGATGAAGAATTTATACCGGCGAAAGTATAAGACCATAATCATTTATTGTACAAAAACAATGAAACGGGTTCGCATGTTGCGATGGACATAACTAGATAGTGAGCTCATTTTGACGGGACCGAGAGAGTATATTTTGCCTGTTGTATCATATATTTCATCTGAAACATGCAGTCAGCATGTTCTAATGCAAAAATACCATAGTAAGTCAATTTACGGATATTAAGAGTAATTAAAGGAAATTAGTGTAACATGTTTGAGCTAGACTTCTGAGTTCTAATAGCATCCCCTTGATCCAAAATAGTTCTCGAGTACCATGTATCCCAATCCTTTGGTATATCTCCACCAATTTTAATTATTTATGGATAGCTCAGGAGGAACTTAAATGTTTGGTCTCTGTTTCAAATGCTCATGAATATCTTTTTCCTTGGTGGATCTAACATGGGTTTTATCTCTCCACATGTGATGCAGGATGCATGGCTGCCCTGGATGCGGAACATTATCTTCAAGAGATTGGTGCCCAAGAGGGTAAGAGTGATTGAATAACGAGTCATTCTCGGTTTAAGTTATACGTGAAATTATGTGTGCCAAAAGTTCAATATTGAGGAAAAATGTTGGTAATTAACATTATTCTTATTAATATTGTTGGAAGGAGATTTATTGTGCTAGCAATTGTACATTCGTTACTGGTTACATGTTTGTAACTGGATATTGGCCTATTGGGTTTGAAACTGAAAAACATTTTGTATCTGTAGTAGGCCTGCAAACGAGCCGAGCTTTTTTCGAGCAGCTTGAGCTCGATAAAAGCTCGGTTCGACCAGCTCGAGCTTTTTTTAGCTCGACTAAACTTTCGAGCCAAGTTCGTCGAGTAGCTCGGTTATATTATTTCTTTTTTTTTTTCCTTATATATATATATATATATATATATATATATATATATATATATATATATATATATATATATATATATATATATATATATATATATATATATATATATATAAAGGGCAAATTAGTGGCTGCTTCTCCCAAGTCCCAACTCCAATCGGATTCTATTCGGCAGCCACCTCCTTCCTCCTCCATCGCAGATCACCCTCGAATTTGCTGTTCTCCATTGACGAATTTGTTGTTTCCATCCACTCTTTCTTTTTCTACTCCATCTGAGTTCTTCTTTCACTCTTCAAGTTGTGAATTGTTCTTTCTTGCTACTCTTCTTGGGTGAATTTTATGTCGTGAGAAATGTAGGTGAATTACTCAATTGCTAATGCTTTTAATTCTTCTTTCTGGTCTTCATCTCGACTTCTGCTTTATTTTCTTTCTGGTCTCATCTCCCCTTCGAATTTGTATGTTGGATGAATTTTATGTTAATTTGTTTTGCAAGATGTGAAAGTTATTAATAAATCTTGAACTCGAAATGGCATTATTCATCACTTTTTACGTTGAGCTTTTAGACACATTAAAATCTGGAAATTTCTGGGATGGGACAATGCTATCGGGACAGATTGATTCTGCATTATCTGAGTGTTTGTGATATAAGCATCGAATAACAAGCACCTTGCGGGTTAGGCCACAGAACGAACTAATTTAGAATAAAATTTAGCTTGGCTACTTCAAAGTTCTCTGGAAAATGTAACATTGCAATTCAACTTTTTGCTTGACAAGAAGAAACAGTGCTGTCGATTTATATCCCATTGGATAGGTTTACAAATACTCCCTCGGTCATGTAGAACTTTATACATTTGTCAGTTTTAGTTGTCCCATAGAACTTCATACATTAACAAAAAAGTAAGCTACCCCACACTCAACAAATAATAAACAATCTCAAATTTATACTTAAATTACATCTTTTGCCACTAAAAAATATTTTTTTCCACATTTTCTATATTCTATCATTACTTTAACTTTTCGCATAAAATTGCACGCTAACTCTAATGTATAAAGTTCTCCGAGACGGAGGGAGTAAGTATGCAGTAGATCACTTCTGCATCAAAACTCTAAACATAGTTAATTTTCCCATCTTATTGACACAAATAAACTCCCTTATGATCTTTTTTGCAAAGTCTTATAAAAGTACTAGTAGTACTCAGTTGTGAGAGTCCATCTAGTTTCACAGAAATTAGAGAGTCAATTTAGTTTCACATAAAAAATTGCCTAGGTTGGTTGTCTGATTGTTAATATTTCACGGATCATTCTTGAGGTTCTTTTTTTTTTTTTCCCGCAGGTTGACCATAAAAGGGGCTTTTCAGTTTCCTTTAATTCATTCTTCGTATTTATCTCCAGATTTTTACTCAAAAAACCCTAGCCTCCATTTCTCCCTTCACCATCAATCGATTTGATCTTCATGTTTGCCATAAATCGATCTGCTCTTCATCTTCATTGGCAATTGATCTACTCTTCATCACATTACTTGGTGTTGTTGATATTGATTCTTAGATTCCACATAGTGCGTATATTAAGAATTGAAAAATTGAACGGGTTGATGAGTATTTCACGATAATTTAGATTAATAATTGTAACTATTGTAATATCTAGAATATCCTGTCACGGTGGCAATACAAAACATTCACTGTTTAGCGACGGATTTCCTTAGCGACGGAAAAAAAATGTCGTCGTCATTTTTGGCGTCACAGATCTTCTAATGACGGATAACCTATCCGTCGCTAAATTTTCAGATTTTTAATTTATTTTTTTAAATTTTGATGCTTGTTTTCATATTTCACCTGTTTCATTTTGATAAAATGTCTGATAGTAAATCGAGAATAATGAAATTGTTTTAATTAAACAGAAATCATTCGACAAAATACAAAATAATCCAGAATAATGAAATTGTTTTATACAAAACATAAGTCCAAATCTAACTATCGGGCGGGGGTGGCTGGTGATGGAACGTGGCCATGAAAGCCTGCATCTGTTGCTGAAGATGTTGGGTATCCTCCTGTTGTTGTCTAGCTGGCCGCTCCAGATGTTGCCGGTGTTCCTCCTGAACTCTAGCTAGCTGTGCCACAACCTGTGCCTCCACCTGTTACTGCACCAACTCGGAGACCTGCTCTTGTGTGAAAAGCGGTTGTCTAGATTGCTGGGATGTTGAGTATCTAGGAGTAGACACCACAGGGCCGAAACTCCCCAATTCATATACTCGGCCTTTGTTGTCCATTGGGTTGACGGATAAAAAGATGTTGTTTTGTTGTTCAATTGTCAGCTCCTCATCCGCATCGGCGATCTGCCTCTCCACCTCAGCCTGAAATCGTAAAGTGCATATATCATGAGTTAGAGTTTTTTTTTTAAAAATAACTTGTACTACACAAATATGAACTTTAACCAAAATTAACGTACCGCAATCGCCTCGGACTTGCTGTCAACCCATATCCCGTTCTTCAGGTTGGCTCTTTTAAAGAGCGCCAGTGCGCTCTTCTCCTCCCCAGCCGACACCTGAAGAGCGTATATATGCAAACATTTAGCTAGCAACTCATTAAAGTTGTAGAAATTAAACACAAAACACATGTACGACTAAACTGACAAATTAGATGTACACTTACCGATTTAACGTGATCCATAACAACAGCTCGCGACCCATAGTGGTGCCACACCCAAGATTATCGATCGGCCACCGGTTCTCTGCTACAGTCCGCAATCGCTTTACATCAAGACGCCAAGAGTTCGCCAAAGAGCCCACTCCTCCGGTCCACACCATGCTGGCCTAACGCCCTTTCTTTTCATTTCGTTAACCATATGCTTATACAAATCTGACCCCAACGTCTCGAATGCAAGCCATATCTGGGGGAGCAATCGGTTGGGAATGAAGTATGTTTTCTACATTCCCAATTCCACACAACATCCAAATTATATAACGTTAACCGAGACATCAATTTAATAAGATAACACAACATAACATATTCAATGGTGAACATATCACCCAAGTTCAACGGCTAATATACCACTCATATATAGTGGCTAACATACCACTCACATTGTCCTAAAATTTACTAACACAGTGGTGACATATCACCCAAGTTCAGTGGCTAACATACCACTCACATTAAAACAACGATTATAATAACAAATAAATGAATGTCAGATTTAAATTTACCCGCAACTCATTAAAGTACTGATGCTTCAGCCGATCCGAGATCTTCGACCACTTCTCGCCCCCTGCTCCGGATTCTCCCTCTTGGCCCTGATGATCTCACTGAGTTTATGGCTAGCCTCTGGAGGCCATAACCTGTTATCAATGTATAAGATACAAGGAACGAATATTAATTAGTATAGTACAACAATGATGTGACATAAATCATCTTAATTAAGTTATGTTCTATATACAAATGCATAATACTTACTTCAATCTACCGTTCGGGAACAACACAAGCTTCCCATCCCACTTAGCCCCGCCCACAATCTCGGTGAAGGGACACCCGTCATTTGGTAAGTTACCCCAGACCGATGTCGAGCCTCTGCTCGAACTCGGTGGGGTCTCAGGAACCGCATACCGGCTGCTCTGACTATCATGATGACCCTCCTACTCCTCTGACTCTCCTGCCCGACTACTATCTGACTGGCTACCAGCAGTCAACCTACTGCATGGGGGAGGACGGTACGTGAATTTCCTTTGTCGTGGCATCTGCAAAAACATGCAACAAATACAGGAAAAATGTGTTAGCATACAACTACATGTAAAACATATATACATTTGACTCATAGTAAATCACAAATACTTGATATTATCAACAACTAACTAGTTATATACATAATCTACCCATGAAAACAGTTGGATTTATGCATATGGGGAAGAATTTTATATGCAAAGCTCATGCCCATTTTTTTTCTGGAACAACATATTCATTGGACAGTGCCATGGCACAGACATGGCACACAACCATGGCACAACCAGTGCACTGCCATGGCAAGTCCCTGCACACACATGGCAAGTCCCTGGCACAACCATGGCACATCCCTGGCACAGCCAGTGCATTACCATGGCACAGACATGGAACATCTAAATGGTCTGCAAATACTCAACCAAATCTCACTAATCCTACTACATATACGAAAACATCTAATTAAATACCATACATACTTACAAACATCTATTGAGTCACTAACAAATCAATTGCACAACCTCAAGCTTAACCCACTATTTAATATAAGCTATATTAGCTAGTAGATGAGTTTAAAAACATACAATTGATCGAAATTATCAAAAATCTCAAATTTAGAAAAGTAAGGGTTTTAGACTAATACCTTTAATTACGGGAAAAATAGCCGAAGAAGGATGAAATTGAAGGGCCACCCGAGTTCCTTGTTGAACGAGCTTCGAAAAGACTCCAAGATTGGCCGGAATGGTGGAGTTTTGGTCGACTTCACAAATGGCGAGAATGGAGCTTCGGAGAAGAAGAAAAGAAATCAGAGAAGAAATGGGGAAGAAGAAGGGCAGTAGCCTGTATTTCAGTCGGTTTTAGCGATGGATAGCTATCCGTTGCTGGATTTAATTTTTAAATTTTTTTTTTACTTTTAACGACGGATAATCTATCCGCCGTTAATTTTCTATTTTCCTTTTTTTTTTTTAAATTCAACAAAGACTTAACGACGGATAGTCTATCCGTCGCTAAATAAAATATCCGTCGCTATTAGCGACGGATAGGGCAAAACTAAAATCACCGATCCATCGTTAAGGGTCGCCCCTTTCCGTCGCTAAAAGCCAGTTTTTTTGTAGTGTGGTTAGGAACACCCATCATTTGACTTGATTATTCTGCAAAAATTCCTACATACAAACAGCGTAGAAAGAACATTGGAAAAATTAAATCTTGAGTGTATTAAGGATAAGAAAATTTGAAATAATTTGATAGTATATATGTGTGTGTTTTGCAAGGAATAAAACATTAGAGGTTTTACTAAAAATATTAGTGATATACATGATAATTTTGAATAGTGGATGTCATCGACAATATTATTCCGCATCACTTCCGAACAATGAATATCTTTGATGGGAATTTTTTGAGAACCTTCTGTAAATAATTGTAAAATAAAATCATTGATAACATATAAAAGAAGAAGAAACTAAATACTTCCAACAGCAAATAATATACTCCCTATGTTTCTGTAAAATTGAAACAATTTTGATTTACACAATTTTTAAGAAAAATATGGTCCCCAAAAGTACGTGGTTAAGAAAAATGTGTGGTTAAAAATGAATTGTATTATGAAAGTAATTGAAATAACACTTTAGTGAAACGCTCAAAGCGGAAAATTGTTTCACTTTTACAGAAATGGAGGGAGTACTATATATAATAGGTTTTTCTACATTTAGCCTTTTATGGACCACGTAAATAATATAAACCAACAATTTTGTTCATGTGATTATTACCACATATTTCTATAAACTAAAAATAAACAAAATTGACAATTTTACGTTATGCACACTATTAATGGAAACGTGCGGGTACGCGTACATGTATAAGAAATTCGACTTACTACAATCATAATAATGTATAAGATAATATATAATTCATTTGCCCCGAATTTATAAGAACATTTTAAATCGATTATAATGGTGATCTAAATAGGACTATAACGGGTTTGAATCAACCGTCTACCATTCTTGTACTCATCCTACTCTAAATTTTTCTACCACTTCGTTATATTTGTCCGGGTCTAAATTGGTCTAGCCGGGTCTAATGTGGTCCAATGTTAAACCTGTAAAAACCTAGAATGAAATTGAATACGAAACCCAATGAAATTTGCAAAATACGTCGTTGTACGACAACACAAATTTTTTTCCCTCCGATTCTAAATTCATTTGCCATAGGCATAGGGTTCCGTCCGTGAAGCTCGAACACAAATGAAAGCCTGTAAAAACCTGACGAAATCCAATGATGATGATCATCATCTTCCCGATGAAATCTTAATCGAAATCTTCACAAGACTCCCAGCAAAATCCGTAGGCAAATGCAGGTGCGTGTCGAAATCATGGCGAGCTCATCTCTCGACCCCCCAATTCATCAACCAACACCTAATTGCTACTCTAAAAACCAATCAGCGACACAATCTCATCTTCCTATCCTTCCTCCCAAATGGCCGGGATAGAGTCTATACCATTACTCCCATTACTCAAAATGTCGTTGCAACCGAGCTTGATCTGCCAAATACTGCGGCTGAAATCATTGGCTCTTGCAATGGTCTGGTTTTGCTGACAATTGTGGACGAATCTGATTGCATTCCGGACATATTTTTGATCAACCCCACTACCCTTCACAAGCTTAAATTGCCCCGATATCATCTCAAATCACACGGCTTCGAAGTATCGTATGGGTTCGGTTATGATAGCTTTACTGATGATTACAAGATTGTGCAGCTTTCTTATTTTCTTATGCCCAGTATTGTTAATTCTAATGTGCTAGTTGATGTGTATTCTGTAAAATCGGGTGTTTGGAAAAGGATTGAGAGCTCGCCTAACGATCAATCTTTTCGTTTCAATTCAAGTGGGGCTTTTGTCAATGGGGCTATACATTGGATGTCCAATTTCAGAGGTTCCCGTTGCCCGTCGGTGATTGCTGCTTTTGATTTGACTAGTGAGTTATTTAGTGAGATTCCTGCACCTGCGAACAAGTATTATGACAATATTTGCGTTCTTGGAGGTTGTTTATGTATTGTATACAGCTATTGTGGTGGTATTGGTGTATGGATAATGAAAGAGTACGGCAATGTAGGTTCTTGGACTAAAATGAGTCTTGATGCAAGAGGAGGATGGAATATAGAGAAACCTTTTTGTTTTATCGGGGACAAGGAGTTTGTGGAGTTGACCAACCATGGTAAAATGTTCATGTATGATATACTTAAGAAGACATGTAGGGGTATGGTTGTCAATGGAGTTACTGGTTGTCTTTGTTACGGGACAGCTTATATTGACAGTCTCGTCTGGCCAGTCAAATTTGAAGCGGAGCAGAGGAGTTATGGGGGAAGAAGTAAAGCACGGAGAAGAAGACGTAAGCAAAGATATTAATGAACTCTTCAATTGATAGAACCAGATTCAGGGCAATAGCGAGGTTAAATATGTCCTCTTTTCTTGATTTATTAACTGGTTGATTTTGGAATTTGATATGTTATTCTGTTCTTGATTTATTAACTGGTTGGTTTTGGAATGGGAACGTTGTTTTTGTGTGATCGTAACTAGTAATCACTTACCTTGTTTCTGCTCTTGGTTGTGATATGCAATTGATTTTCTGTTTGTTGCCAAGTCCAAGTTTTTTTTTATACCTTCAATGTCTATGCTTCCTATACCTTTCCATGGGAATTAATTAAAATGGCCTAGTTTGCTGTGTCATGTCAGTCGCCTTGTTATTCTGACTATGGTGGCCGTGACTTGTGAGTGAGTGAGTGTGCATGACAGCATGAGAATAGTTGCATCCTCCTAGTTCCGAAGCCTTCATTAGAATACTGGAAGGCTTATGAAATAGCAGGACGAACACAAGCGAATAGATCCTAATCTGCGCGATCCATCTTACGGGATTGAATGACATTCTCATAGATAGTCAGAATAACAAGGCACTTGCGGGCTGCGGCTTAGGCCACATGGCTAGAAGAAAAAGAAAATGTAGCTTGGCTACTTCAACGTTCTCTGGGAAATCTAACATTGCAATTCAACTTTTTGTTTAATAAGAATCAATGGTATCGATTTGTCAGTGCCCAAAATCGGGATTACAGAATGTGGAGGTGAATGCCATAGATGTCCTTCACTATTCCAGGTATAATTGGATAGGTTTACAACACAAGTATGCATTAGATCACTTCAGCAGCAAAACTCTGAACAGAGTTAATTTCCCATCTTCTTGACACAAATAAAACTGTCTCTTATAATCTTTTCAGCATCATATTGATATCCAAATGATAACTCCTCCAGCTTTCTTGAACCCCATTTGGTCTCTCTTTTTGTATCTTCAATTAACCTTAAAAAATGGAGTTGACCAGCATCAGTACTTGAGGAAAAAACCATCCACAAAAATGATATTATGGTCGATATCATACACATAATTTCCTATGTACACAGCAACTAGGCCAGGCACACAAAAATGATGAACGCATAGAAATGATCTTACTCTTGAGGAATGTCCATCTCCGGGTGACATTTCTGAATGATAGACGCAATTTCAGACGATTTCAAGAAATCACTGGCACATAGAAATCTCCCATTGATCTTTGGATTCTCCATGGAGAATATGTGAGCTTCTGTGACATCTTGAATGTGTATGATTGGAACTTTTCCAAGCAATTCTTCCAAGAACCTAAGAATTGTGTACCTCATTCTGTCATTTAAGCCCTGTGAAATTATGACCCCCATGCTCTCAGCCACTGTGGACTGGAGTGTCCCTCCTCCCACAAGCCCACATACAAGGCTTACCACCTGTATCCCTTTGCCATTGTAGCTCAGCAGTTCTTGCTCTACTAATGTCTTTGAAACCACGTAGTCCTTATCGCGTCCCATCAAGTGAAAAGAAAATGTTAAATTTGGAAGTAATAGGGAGCTGGATGAACCTACTGAAATGTGTTGTGATCCATCAACAACATCAGAAACTTAAGAATATCATAGTATGATATGAACAGCATGGGGTTTTTGACCACTCATCTAAACTAAAGATTGACGTGGTGTTTGGCAGCAAACTGTAAATTAAAGAAAGCTTTAGCTTGAGAACTTAAAGACATACCTGGAGGTACTTATTCGAGTATTCAGATGAGAATCCGAGAGGAGTCCAGCAGTTCTCGTCCACAGCATCCTTATAACCGGAGCCATCCTCTCTCCACGTTGAAGCCGCCACTACCGAGGCTGTGTAAATGAGCTTTTTAACAGTCTTTGCTCTAATGCAACTCTCCACTATGCTCTTTGTACCAGCCACAGCTGCCTCACAAATATTCTTGTACTGCATCAACATTGTGAAAAAGTATCGAATAATTAATATAAATGACTTAAAATACACAAGTTCGACTTTTATATATATGAGATGAAATTATATTAAAAAATAACCTGACACTCGTAAGATAGTAATTTGTGTTGGGAGCGTACCTAACTTTTGGTGCGTACTTGTGTACGTGGTTACCTCTCATTCTAATAAGGCGTTTCTAACCGTTAAACCGTCTAATTTATGGTATACAGTATGAAACTCTACTAGTATTAATTTAAGATCAAACCTGGGTACTATTAGGGTAGTGTTGCAACGGTGTAGCCAAATGAAACACAGTTTCACACCCTTCAATTGCAGCAGCAAATTCATCAGGTTTATAAATGTCTGCTTCAAAAAGTCTCAACTTTTCTGTTTCTTCTTTGGCAAGGCCCTTCAGCAACCCTACCTTAGACTCATCCCCTGAAACTCAACCATTAACATTATTTATTCTAGTTATTACAATAATAATAACAATAGAAGTAAGACTCTTTTATATCTGAAAACTCATTAATTTTAGATTTTTAATTCGGATTCATTCAGTTCAGTTCTGGTTAGTTGCTTTTCATATTACAAATAAATTCACTTTAGTTCAGATCGGTACAGTTAAACGGAGCCTAAGTCTACTGGTGGTAGGATACGGTATCTAGATTATCTAGTGACTAACAACAATAATAATAATAATAATAAATCTGCGTAATAATAATAGCAATAAATCTGCGTGGTAAATGTTAATCAACTATGAGAAGAACATAAGGCAGATGACGAATCGACACGAACCGAGGTTTCGGAGAGTAGCGTGGACAGAGTATCCCCTGTCTAGGAGTTGTTTAACAAGAAAAGAACCCAAGTAGCCTGAAGCTCCTGTTACACAGACCTTGATGTGATTCTTCTCCATCCAAACTACTTTCCAGTTTGCTCTGATTTAGCCAAGAGTTTTGAAGACTGATGATATTGCTGCATAACTTACTTCTATATTGCTTCTTCAAGCATCTATTTCAGGCAAATTTATCCAAACACTGATGATATTGTCGAATTTTTGGCACTTACTGAATTAATTAACTGCACTATTGGACTTTATTGCAATATAGTGTACCATTATATTGGTCAACAGCATGATAATATCCATCCATACATATATTATATATTATGTAAAGTTAAACCCCACCTGGAATTTTGTGGAATTAAGTATTTTAGTCAGTATATATTTTATTGTTATTTTTGATATGTTGTCTACATATATAGTTTTTATTATATTTCATATAATTTTATCTACAAAAATTCGAAAAATATTTTGAACATATATTTGAATTCGTGGTGACAAGACGAATCCATAGACACCAATCTTGAATAGTATTATTTCAAGAAATCATTTTATTCATTAAAATAAAATATAAATTTATTAAATAAGATAAAATAAATTAATGAAAATTTAAAAATAGAGTATTTATTAAATAAATTCAATCTACGTGAAATTTTGTGGAATTAGTTGCATTTTCAACCAGTATATATCTTCCACTATATATTTATTTTTGGTATGTTGGCTGCATATATAGTTTTTATTAAATCTAATATAAATTTATTCTACAAATCTCCGAAAAATATTGTGAACATATATTGTGAACATATAAATTTATTCTAGAATGTGAGCGTATCATTGTGGCATTTAATTACAAATAATAATAAAAGTATATAAATGCAAGTGCAATCGTTGTTTCTGATAACGAATTGTCTTTTTTAGTTGAATTAAGATTCTGGATAGTGCGAATTGATCTGTTCCAATTTGATTAAAGAAGATGGAGAAGAAATATTGGTTATCATTGTTTTTTTTCTTCTTTAATGATGAATTGATTTTGTTGGAGTTCGATTAGGGTTTTGAATTTATTGGAGATTACAGATTTTTAATGATGAATTGATTTTGTTGGGGTTGAGTTAGGGCTTGAAATTTAATTAGAGAAGACAAATTGAGTTTTTTTAATGATGAGTTGATTTTGTTGGAGTTGCGTTAGGTCTTAGAATTAGAATGAATAAAACATATTGGTTTTTTATAATTAAAGTCTAATTTACATGCGTATCACAAATCGGTTCAATTTAACTTTAATTAAGTATTTAATTGCACAACTCTAATAGTTGTGCACTTTATATATATATATATATATATATATATATATATATATATATATATATATATATAAACACACACACACCAGCATTTACGTAACACACTACGTGTGTTAAGGGTTTTATATAAACCAATGATCTGTGATTGAAAAAAAAAGAGAAAATATTGAAAAATAATAAATAAAAGGGAGAAACTTACATGATGGGATTGAACCTGCACCTTCTATCAAACAATGACATGTACGCATGCGATTCAAATTGAATTAGTAAGATCAATGGATGAGATTTAAATTGAATTACAAACTTAGTGAAACATTTTGGAATTATTATACTACTTTGAATATACTGTAATATATAAAATTGATGGGCTAAATCCACCAGATTCATTCAAATTCTAGCAATCCTACGTGAAATGTTGATACGATTGAGCAGAGTCCGAATAGGGGGACGTATTAGTGTTGTTGTTAAGGATCATGAGGGCAATGTTATTGCTTGGTGATTTTTTTATTTTTATGTCTTATGGTTGCTGAAAAGGCGGAAGGTTGGCCAGCCAAATTAAGAACAAAATTTGTTCGAGATTTTGAGTGGCAACATGTAGTAATTGAAAGGGATTGTTCTTTGGTGATTAGATATCTTAAATCGACAAATTTTAGCTTTGCCCATTTATTTCACTTTTCAAAGAAATTCAGGTATTTGATGGAGAATTAAGCTTTGCCAAGTTAAACGTGAGGGCAACGTTTTAGCACATATATTATCGGTGTTCTTATGATGATGTTGGTTTGGTATATTTGTATTATCCACACCAAGATCGTTTTAGCATATATTGTTATAGTGGTATATATGTTACTAGACATGCTTTTTTCAGTTCCATGATATAGAAGAGATACACATGAGCTAATTGGTGCTGTGTTGATCTTTACATGTCTATCAACAACATTTTACACGTGAAGATTTTCAAGTTCCTTTTCTTTATGTATAAGATTCGATCGGTAGGATTAGGTATAAGGGTTCTCTTCTCTACGGTCTCTGTCCGGAAGGACTGGTTCTATCCAACCCGAATTCAACCTCGTGCGAAATAATGATGTTCAGGTCCGGTCTAGCATATACTCGAACCCGTTCCACACCTTTGTTACAAGACCCAAGCGCAACATTTTATGATTAAGTTAGTAAAAAGTACTTTTTTCTCTGGCGCGAGTGGGGCAGGGGAGTCTGCATATACTTTTTAGGCGGGGAAACTCTCTTCGATCTTCACTCTACTTTCTTGATCTATAACGGACATGGGGATCTGATACTCTCTAGGTGGGGAAACTCAATTCGATCTTCTCTCTACTTTCTCAATCTTCATAACGAGCCGGGGGAGGGGGGATCAGCTTATACTCACTAGGCGGAGAAAATGTCTTCGATCTTCTCTGTAATTTCTTGATCTCCATGACGGGCGAGGGGGGGGGGGGGTACCATGTGAAATTATGTTTGTAGAATAATAATTTTTGTTTCTTTGGTGAGGTGACGCATACCACCGCGGGGTTGTTTGGAACAACCTTATTGATTGTGTATATACTTTTGTATTTTATTTTGGTTTCGTTTGAGGGATAATTTAAAAAAAAAACATGTTTTTATTTTAATAAGCTAATTATATTACATGGGCTCACCCGTGATTGAACCTCTTGCATGTAAAAGTTTTTAAAAAAACATGTGCCTGTTACTAATTAACAGGTCGGGTACGGTAGGACCCTATATTTTTACATTTTCTATAGTTAACATAAATAGACACTCAATGATATAATATTGAATGAAGAAGGACTACCAACCGACACCATGATCAACGTTATTCACATAAATTTAACTACCTTATTTTCTCGATTAATTTATTTTAACACCCCCTTTCTATTTATTATCAAAAGTCAACTATACCGTGGCATCGCCACGGGTTAGTACTAGTAGATTAGTATTTGCGGTTGGCTTCATGTGGTCCATGACTTCTTGAAATTTGAGATTATCCTTACCTGGTTAACCGGTTTGACCGGTGAGGAGCGTTTTACTCGAATATTTCTAGCATTAAAACTCTATCTTTACCCGGTTAATCGGTTTGACATGTGAGGCACGTTTTACTCGAATCAGTTCTAGCATTAAAACTCTATAACCTGAAATTACACTGGAAAATTAGATTGTCTGATTACAATTGAACAAATAAATTCAAATTTAAATAGAAATGTTTTCCAACACCATTTTATTTATCCATGATAATTTAATCAACTGGCATTTGGGCAGGGGACAGAGCCATTGAAGTGTGAAGATGGTCAGGTTCCTAAGACTACCCGCATTGGTGACGGCTCCGTGATGCGTCACCGGGTAGTGACGGGATCCGTGACGAGATTTTGCTGCATTGTGTGACGCGTCACGGAGCCGTCACGAAATTCGATTTTTTTAAAACATATTTAACATATTGTAAGAGTGTTTAGAAGTTGAAATTAATAAAATTGCATTTTTAAAACTCGTTTTATAATTTATTGAGCAAGAATATATTACAACAAACTGCAGATAATTTAAAAACTAAATGGAAATGCAACAAACACACAACACACAAATGCATTAAACTAACAAACACACACTACACGATTGGTCAAGCTCCACAGTCAACGCATCCTCCAAATATGTTCCATCAAGTCCCTTTGGAGTTCTTCATGCGTGCACCTACTGTGCATTTGCCGTGAAAAGTTCATGTATTCCGGGATAGAATTTATTGTTGATTGTGCTCGTCGGATACGAACTCCGTCAATCACATGGGGTACATTCTCACGGGTATCTTGTTCGAACTCTTCGATTTCCTTGTCATAATTTAGGTATTTGTGGCGCTCATCCTCAACTATCATGTTGTGGAGTGTGATGCAGCAATCCATAATCTTTTTGAGTGTGGCCCTGTTGTGTGCAAGAGCGGAATTTCATACAATTGCAAATCGTGCTTGCAGTACTCCGAAAGCACGTTCCACATCTTTCCGGCAAGACTCCTGACGCTCAGAGAATTTGGCTTCTTTGTGCGTTACCGGATTCGGGATGGCAGGAACAAATGTAGCCCAAGCTGGGTAGATGCCATCGGTTAGGTAGTAAGGCATGTTGTACTGATGGCCATTGACCTCAAAGTTGATCTGAGGTGCCGTGCCGTTCAGGAGATCGTCGAACACCGGTGAACGTTGCACGATCGACAAGTCATTGTATTTTCCGGAAATCCCGAAGAATGAATGTCATATCCAAGTATCTTGGGATGCTACTGCTTCTAAAACAAGGGTAGGCTTTTTGCTTCTGCCTTGAAATTGACCGTGCCACGCCTTGGGACAGTTCTTCCATGTCCAGTGCATACAGTCGATACTCCCAAGCATGCCCACAAATCCTCTTGCAGCGTTGATTGCCAGAATCCTTCGAACATCGGCTTCATTGGCCCTCCGCATATATGTTGGACCAAACTCAGACACCACAGCGTCACAAAATCGCGAAAGACACTCGAGAGCCGTGCTTTCACCAAGTCGGCAATACTCTCCCATTATGCCCTTTGCACCTGCCAGGGCTGCCTCACTAACGTTCTTGTACTGCATTAACGTACAAGAAAGAAAACTTATACGAGTAACACAATATATAACTCGTTTAGGGATTGATGGCGGATCATTGTAATTGTAACATTTACTAGAAAAAAAAAAGCACAAGTTACATAGTCTAATTTCTATATACAAAATTAAATTTATATTATTAGATGCGAAACAGAGGGATTAGTTTAATTTAAAACCAAATTGAACCTTGTTATTGTTAGGGTAGTGTTGCAATGGTGTAGCCACATGGAACACAAAGTCACATCCTTCAATTGCAGCACCAAATTCATCAGGTTTATAAATGTCTGCTTCAAAAAGCCTCAACTTTCCTGTGTCTGCTTTAGCAAGGCCCTTCAACAACCCTACATTAGACTCATCCCCTGAAACTCAAGCATTTACATTCATAAACATCAAAATTACGCGAAGAACATAAGTCAGATGACGGAGCAAAACGAACCGAGGTTTCAGAGAGTGGCATGGATGATCTATCCCCTGTCAAGGAGCTCTTTAACAAGAAAAGAACCCAAGTAGCCTGCACCTCCTGTAACACAGACCTTAGACCACTCCCAATGGAGTGGTCGTCGGGCTCGGTCGTGCCTCACGGCCGGCCGTCAGTGCTCCAATGGAGCACCAAGGCCGGCCGGGAGGCATGGACAACCCCAAAATCAGCCTTAACAAGGCTGATTTCGGGGCGGCCGTCCCAGCCGTTGGGCTGGGCCCCATCCCAACGGCTGGGACGGCCCAATGCCCCCCTTTTTTTAATTTTTTTTCCTTTTAATTTTTTTAAAATTAATTTATAAAGTAATATTAAATAAAAAATACACCAACGACTATATTTTCTCGAGATCTATAAATACAACCCATTTTCATCCCATTTCACCACACCTCAATTTTTTCTCATCTTCCGCTTCTTAAACTCAAACACATATCCAAACATGGCTTCAATTAATCACTACATCAAAAACTTATCATCTAGTTCCGATGATGATGAGTTCAGATTTGATGCTGATTCCTCTTCTTCCTCTTCAAGCACACAAACTGATTACTATACCCGTGCTACCAAACTTCTTATTCAAGCCACTCCTCACATAATTAACCACTGCGAGCAACAAAATCTACGAAGGAGGTCGGGGTATACGCGTGGATACATTGATCGGAAGAGGGAACAATTTGTTGTTCTACTCGATAACGATTACTTTGTTGAACGTCCAACATGGGGAGCGGTCAAGTTCCGACGTCGATTTAGGATGCAAAGGCCATTGTTTCTCCGGATCGTCGAAGCTTTAGAGCAATACGATCCGTATTTTCAACAACGCCGGGATGCTACGGGGAGGTTGGGTTTTACGGCAAAACAGAAATGCACATTTACCATCCGACAACTTGCATATGGTGTATGTGCAGACATGGTAGACGAATACACCCGTGTAAGTCAAACGACTGGTCAAGAGGCATTGAAGGCCTTTTGTGATGGTGTTGTTGCGGTTTTTGGTCCTACATATATGAGGAGGGCCAATGCGGAGGATGTATGTCAGTTAGTCCAGGTGAACACTAGTCGAGGTTTTCCCGGCATGCTTGGAAGTATCGATTGCATGCACTGGGAATGGAAAAACTGTCCGTCGGGTTGGAAAGGGCAGTTCCAAGGAAAAAACAAGAGAGCCACACTTGTTTTGGAGGCGGCTGCATCCCAAGATACTTGGATTTGGCATGCTTTCTTTGGTGTTTCAGGGAAGTTGAACGATCGTACCATTGTGGAACGGTCACCGGTATTCGACGAATTACTAAGGGGAGAAGCTCTTGCTGTTAACTTTGAAGTGAATGGGAATCAATACGACATGGGGTACTATCTAACTGATGGCATATATCCGATGTGGGCAACATTTGTGAAGTCAATTAAAGGTCCTATCAATCCAAAACAGGCCAAGTTCGCAATGCAGCAAGAGGCATGCAGGAAAGATGTCGAACGTGCTTTCGAAGTTCTCCAAGCACGTTTCAAAGTGATTAAGGATCCAACATTGGCCCATACCCGAGAAGACCTTGCTAGGATCATGAATTGTTGCATTTGTTTGCACAATATGATAGTGGAGGATGAGCGGCACTTATATCGCAACTACAAAGACGTGATAGCAGAATTCAATGATGATGTTGTAGAATTAGGCATCCACAACGATGAGCTTAATGCCTACACACGCAGGGATTCCTATATCAATCAAATGGATGGCTATTTGAGCAAAAGGGCTGACCTAGAAAGTAAGGAGACCCATTTGTGGCTTCAAGAAGACATGATGAACCATGTCTGGTCTTTCAACCATGAGTAGTTATTCTTTTCATTGTAATGTGTTGTTGTTTATTTCATTTTTATGCATGTGTGCTGTTGGTTTGTTTCCTATGATTTGTATTGTAATGTTTGATGTATTGTTGTTCTGAGTTGATTTCAACGAATATGCAAGTTCTTCATAATACGAATAGTCAGCCCGGTTAGGAATATCTTTTTAGATTTTGATCAGCAACCTAATGACTTATCTTAGCTCAGAAAGGTGGTTAGTACCCTTGGTTCACTTGAACACTGTAAAAGAGGAAACTCACTAAGTATGATAGTCTAGCAAATCTTGTATAGGATGTTAGGTCTCTGAATGTAATTTTTATTCTCTGAAGAAGACTAAGAAGAAGGCATCCAGCAGGAAAAGTTCAACAAATTTGAATATTTGAAGACTGCACAAGATTGCTGAAGACAAAGGTTTTTCAGATACCTATGTCCTGCAGATATCTTGAACAAACAAGTGTTTCGAAACACAAGTGTTGCAAAAGATATCTGAGAATAAAAGGTATCTGAAACGAGGAAAAGTGCCCACATATATCTACACTCAGATACCTTGGATAAAGATTATGTTTCCGGGAAATAATATATTTTTAACAAGTGGTATCTGGAGTAGTGATAGTCTCTAGAAAAGGACGTGCAAGGCTTCAGAAAGCATGCATAGTTCCGTTGGCACTACATGACAAAGTATAGTACAGTGCATTAAATGCGCGGACAGAAATGTCTGAACAAAAATGGTAGCTTCTGAAGAAGAAGACAAACCTACTACAGTACTATACTCAGATATCAATAGTTTGAAATTGAGTTAAGCCTAACGGATACTATTCAAACGGCACTCAAATTCATCTATAAATATCAACACTTAGACTGCTTGTGAACACACACAGAACTTACACTTTAGATCACTGAACTTATATTGAATACTCTCACAAGCTCTCTCAAGAACACTACTTATCTTCAAGCTTTCTGTTGCGACCAAAGCTCTTGATTCTAAGTAGCACAAAAGTTCTAAGTGTCCTGATCCTTAACAAGCATTGTTATTTGTGAAAGAGTTGAACTAAGATTTCATATATGCGATTCATTCTCTTAAACACTTATCATGGACTTGGGTCAGTAAAGAACAAGATACCATACATTGCAAAGTGTATTAAGTATACTTGATTCATAGAGCTATCTGAATAACTTAACAAGTTATTAAAGAAGCTCACCTGACAAACTACCTTAACCATCACCTTAATCGGCGTGGAGTACAGGAAGTACTTAGTTTGAGAAACTAAGGAATAACTCCAAGGTTACTGAGCATAGGAAGTACTTAGTTTGGGAAACTAAGGAATAGCTCAAAAGGTTTATGAGTACAGGAAGTACTTGGCTGTGAAAGTCGGGGAATAACTCAGGGGGAACACTTGGTTGGGAACCTAGTGCATTTAGGAATCTAGAGAAGATACTTGTAAGGTTACCTCAATTATCTGTCTTAGTGGATTCTAGGTCTGAGAAAGGTCGAAGTGGATTAGTTGAAGGATTACGCCACCTTCAGATACCACTATAAAAAGACTTGTGTTATTTACTTTCTGCAGTTTATTACTTGCTTTATTTATCTTGCAAAGTATTTAACTTATCTTGCTGAGCGCGTGCACTTATCACAGAAAAGTCTTCCGCTCTCTGAAATTAAGTATCAGATATCCTCACAGATATCGGAGAAACTGTGTTTATCGACAAAAGTTTTAAAAGACTATTCACCCCCCTCTAGTCTTTTACTTTGCCGTTATCTGGACCAACAAGTGGTATCAGAGCAGGAGGTTCCCAAGCCCTCTGCACTGAACCTAGATCCCAGATAAGTGCCCACTAACTGCTTTTCACCTACACTTGATTTGTTTGTTTAGTGTGTTTGCTGCAGGATGTCTTTAAGTGACGTCCCAATTCTCAAGCCAGAGAATTATGAGAAATGGAAGAACAACATGATGCTCCACCTAGAAGCCATCAGTGACGAAATTATCGACGTGATAAAGAATGGCCCAATAGTCATTCAACAACTCAAGCAAGTCATAGAGGTTTCTAATGGTAGAGACATAGAACAAAGCGATGGGTCTTCACAGACAGATGCGTCAACCACTGGGAGACCTGCCAGTCAAGTTAATTATGAACCAAAGCCCAGAGAGCTCTGGACATCGGAAGATGCCAAGAGAAATCGATTGGATGGTCAGGCTCGTAATATCATCATACGTTCTACTCCAGAGCACATACAGTGTAAACTGTGGGGTGCAAAAACAGCGAAAGTGGCATGGCAACTGATTGAAGAAATCTGTGCCGACACTGAGAAAACAAAGGAAAATAAGTTCGAAGTTTTGAAGCTCAAATTCCAAAACTTTAAACAAGGTCCCACGGAGAGTCTTGAAGAACTAGATTTCCGGTTTACAACACTTATGAGTGACATGGCTGCACTTGGAGAAAGTAATAGATATACCCAGTTAGAAAAGATTAAGACTATTGTGAGAAGTCTAAATCATAACTGGGAGCACACAAAGTTTTTCTACTTTAACCAAGGAATGCGAGATATCACTCCAGTGGAACTTTTCTCTCACCTTGCCACTGTTGACTATGAGACAACTCAAAGAGAACAAACAACTGAGAAGTTGCAGAATGTTGCTCTAGTTGCTCAAGGAACTTCTGAAAAGAAGAAAGTCAAGGAGGTGACTGAGGATGCTCTTGCTGTAAAGCAAATGGGAAAATATGTCAGTCGAGAAATTGAGAGAAGAAAAGCCAAAGAGAAGCTGAAAAAGCATCTAGGCTCAAACTATCACCAGTACAAAAATATGCAAAGCTCGCTGAACAAGCCGGCTCAGAAAGCAACAAGCACTGAGGAAGTAGAAATCGGAAATGATATCTGTTTCTATTGTCAAAAACCTGGTCATTTCAAGAAGGATTGTCCTGCCTTCAACAAACTTAAGACAGGTGACAAGAAAGATAGAAGAATCTTCAAAAGAAGTCAAAGGGCTATGCTCACTGAAGAAAGGAAAAAGATCCAACTCCAACTAGATGCTCTAGACATTGAGTCTGATTCTGAGGATGAAGACTCAGATGATTCCACACTGCCTTCTCCAGAAATGTGCAGTGTTTCTCATGAAGTAATTGACTTTGGACAAAAGAAGAAAGAAGTGTGTGGAATGGCTGAAGAGATCTTTCCAGATATCTCCAACATTGAACCTTATCTCATGGCTGATGAGGTAACACATACTTCTTGTTATACTTATGAAAGTGATGAAGAAGGAATCAAAGATCTGGAAAATCTCAGAAGAGAACTTGATCTCTACAAAAGAGAATTTCTAATGGTCCGAGCTAGAGCCGAAATTCTTGAAGAAGAAAAGAATTCTCTTGTAAAGGAAAATTCACAAATACTCAAGATATCTGAGAAAAAGGATGCTGAAAATGCATTTCTCAAGGCTCAGATATCTCAGACCGAAAAGTCACATAAAGAAGCATTGGAAAATCTTCAAAAGAAATGTGAAGATCTTCTTTATGAGAATAAAGAACTCAAAAATAAAGAACTATCTTTTCAATCTTATGCCAAAGCTAGTGACACTCTTACTGAAGTACAATCTTATTTAAGAGATCATTCAGAAAAGAGAGGACTTGGGCTGGACACACACACAGATAGTTCTACCACTCTGAATAAGAGTGATGAAAGACGAACATTTGTCGATTTTCGGAAGGTGATTCCCAAACAATCTGATGATCGATTCGGAAGCTAAGGTTGTTGACAAAGGAAAGGCAGTTGCGACCAAGCCTTTGTGGGAAAAACAAGTCCCAAGGAAAACTGTTGGGAATGTTTATGAAAAGAAATATAACACTGAAAAGTGTAATCACCCACAGTGCTATGTCTCTCAGAAAGGAAAAATTGCAGGAGCTGACAAATTCTCCTATGTCACGTTTTCTGGAAAGAAAATAGATTATCCAGAGACTAGCAAAGCTGCTGAGAAAAGATCGCAGATAGCACCAGGTGCTCGGAATGGTGCTATAAAGCCACCGGGAAACAACTTGCTTGTGAGTACCAACAAGAGCAAGAACGATGGTTAAAGGCTAGAATTGCTCACAACAATTATCAGAAGTGGAAAATGAATCAAGCCACTGAAAATATGAATGCCAGGGCTAGAACAAATCTAGCTAGGAAAGCTAAGTTTGCTGAGAAGCAGACTCAGAAACCTGACAGGTATCTAAAAGCACCAAATGGAGCACCAAGGAACACACCAAGGAACACACCAAGGAAGAAAATAGTTCTTAATAACAATGATACTAATCATTTAACTAAAATTCCTCCTTATGTTCTTGTTAGACAAAAGAATGTTCCTAAGAAATTCATTCAAAAATGGATTCCTACTGGAAGATTCTTTAGTCCAGATGGTTCCATTGTTGGTATGAGAACCTAATCTCCATTTCTGTTTGTGCAGAACACTCTAAAGACTAATTCAAAGTGGCATTTTGATAGTGGATGTGGGAAGCACATGACATGAGACAAAGCAAATCTGATTGACTACAGAAAGTGCAATGATGGACCAATTATCAGGTTTGCTGGAGGAGATGAAAATCCAACCATAGGTTTTGGCAATTTGAAGTTTGGAGCCCTGACAATTTCTGAAGTACTTCATGTAAAGGGATTGAAATATAATCTCCTAAGCATGAGTCAACTAGTAGACAAAGGGTACATTGTCAAGATCAAGTCAAAACTATGTAAAGTGATTGACAATGAGTCAAAGCAGACAGTCTTGGTTGCAAGGCGTAAAGGAAATCTTTATGTTGCTGATTGGGCATCTGCCACAACGGAAGAATGTCTCATGGTGAGTCAATCTGGCCACACTGGAGAAAATTGGCTATGGCATAAAAGAATGAGTCACTTGAATTTCAAAACTTTGAATAAGCTAGCCAAGAAAGAAATGGTGGTTGGTTTACCCAAAATGGCATATAGAAAAGAAGGTGTATGTTCAGCTTGCCAAATGGGAAAACAATCCAAAACATCTTTCAAGTCTAAAACTAGACATTCCAGTGAAAGGCCACTGCAAATGTTACATATGGATCTTTTTGAATCTTCTGTAACTAGTTATGCAGGAAAGAAGTATGGTCTGGTTGTTGTTGATGATTACTCAAGATTCACTTGGGTTGTCTTTCTCAAACACAAATCTGATGCAAGGGTTGAGATACCCAACTTGCTGAATAAGCTCGAAGTCATGAAAAATGACAAGGTATCATGTCGAGCAGACCATGAAATCGAGTTTGTGAACCGATTACATAAAAGAGTTTTACCGCAAAGGTATCTGACATCAACTATCTTCTGTAAGGACACCACAACAAAATGGTGTTGCTGAAAGAAAGAATAGGACCTTGAAAGAAGCAGCAAGAACAATGCTTGCTGACACTGAAATAAGTGAAATCTATTGGGTCGAAGCTGTAAACACAGCATGCTACACACAAAATAGATGTCTGATTAACAAACACCATGACAAAACTCCTCACGAGCTTTTCATTGGTAGACCCCCTAGTAGTAAACATCTAAGGGTGTTTGGTTGCAGATGTTTCGTTCTTAACAATGGAAAAGAATACTTGAGAACATTTCAACCAAAGGCAGATGAAGGAGTATTTCTTGGTTATTCTCTGAATAGCAAAGCCTATAGAATCTACAACAAAAGAACGCAAAAGATTGAGGAATCTGTTCATGTAGTATTCTATGAAGAAAACAAGAAAGTACTCTTGAATGATGATCTCTCAGATAGGTTCAAAGAACTGATGATTAAAGATTCTGAAAAAGGATCCTCAGAATGAAACAATTCTATCATTCAAATAGAGGATGAGTCTGACGATGAAAAGCTACCTATGCTTAGTAACAACCAGATGACTCTAAGACATGATGAAGAATTTCCTATGAAAATTCCAGAAATGGAACAGGTTACTGAGAACCGTCATCATGAAAAGGTATCTGAAAATGAGATTGCTGAAATGCAAGATTCAGATATCTCTAACACTGAAAGGGTGTCAGATATCCATGGCATTTCCCATGTGTCAGATATCTCAGATACTACACAAGTATCTTATCAAAATCATATTGATTCACATTCAAATCAAAATGATATTGATCCTACTAGTTCAAAACCCATTATGAAATGGATAAGAAATCATCCTGCAAAGGATGTGATTGGTCCCACAGACCAAGGAGTTAGAACTAGAAGAGCAATCGCTGAAAATGCAAATTGTCTCTATGGATATTTCATCTCAAATATTGAACCAAAGACTATAGAAGAAGCATTAAAGGATCAAGATTGGATCTCTGCAATGCAAGAAGAGTTGAATCAATTTGAGAGAAACAAAGTCTGGAAACTGGTTCCATTTGTTGACGGAATATCTGTAATCGGAACCAAGTGGGTTTTCAGAAACAAAATGAATGAGTCTGGTGAAATAACCAGAAACAAAGCTAGGTTGGTTGCCAAGGGATTCACCCAGACTGAAGGACTAGATTTTGATGAATCTTATGCACCAGTTGCAAGATTGGATGCAATAAGACTCTTTCTAGTCTTTTGACTCATAATGACTTCTGATTTATCAGATGGATGTCAAGAGTGCATTTCTAAATGGTGAACTTGCTGAGGAAGTCTATGTTGAGCAACCACCAGGTTTTGAAGTTTCCTCAGAAAGTAGGATGGTCTATAAGCTTCAGAAAGCTCTGTATGGGCTGAAACAAGCTCCAAGAGCAGGGTATGATACATTGGCCAGATACCTACTAGAAAGTGGTTTCAAGAAAGGAGATGTTGATAAAACACTCTTCACATTGAACCATGATGGGAAACTACTTTTAGTTCAAGTATATGTTGATGACATTATATTTGGATCTAAAGACAAGCAACTTTGTGAAGACTTTGCTGAACTCATGAAATGTAAATTTGAGATGAGCATGATGGGAGAATTGAATTACTTCCTAGGGCTGCAAGTCAAGCAACTCAATGATGGAATATTCATTAGTCAAACAAAGTATGCAAAGGACATGCTCAATAAGTTTAATCTAAAGCCTTCTGAAAAGAATGCTAAGATACCAATGAGCATTGGAACCAAAATGACCTATACTGAATCTGACAAGAGTGTTGAAGAACACAAGTATAGGAAATTGATTGGATCTCTACTGTACCTCACTGCAAGTAGACCTGATATTCAATATGCAGTTGGAGTGTGTGCTAGATTTCAGACAAATCCAATGCAATCACACTACAACATTGCTATGAAAATATTGAGGTATGTAAAAGGTACTGTAGAAGTTGGATTGTGGTATCCAAAAGATAGTGGATTGAGTTTGGTTGGCTATTCAGATGCCGACTATGCTGGATCATTGCTTGATAGAAAAGCACCAGTGAACTTGTCAATTTCTTGGTGCTAGATTGATATCTTGGTTCAAAGAAGAAACAAAATTCAATTGCCACATCACCATAGAAATATATATATATATATATATATATGTGAAAAAAAAAACCCATTTTTACGTCCAGTAGGTCAATATAATATCGCTTATATGACTCAATGAAAAAAAAAAACTCATTTTCTCGCGACAACACAAGTGCCATTGCCATAACTCGTAATCCTAAGTTTCATGCAAGAACAAAGCACATTGATGTTAGACACCACTTCATCAGAGACCATGTTGAAAAAGCGGCAATACTAGAGATTGGCAAGACCAACTTGAAGACTAGATTCATCAACTAGCCACTACAAGAAAGTAGATTCTTAGCCTTAAGACATAGTCTTGGACTAATGGAGCTACCAAAGAACTGAAAAAGTTCAGATATCTGAAGAAGATATCAAAGGAAGAGAGAAAAGGAATCTGGAACGGGTATCCAGAGAAGAGGTATCTGGAACGGGTATCCAGAAAAGAGGAATCTGGAGCGGGTATCCAGAAACCAAAGGATAAAGGGTAAAATGGCTATTTGAAGATTTCTGAGACGGGTACTCAGATATCTAGATCACTCAATAAGGGGGAACACAAAAGAGAATAGTACAACTGTCTACATTTAACTACTATCTTGAAATTTGTATTATTTCTATCTTTGTGAAAAACCTTAAAAAGACAACAAGTATAAGATAGAATCAGATACAAACAGTGTTCTCATTCACACAGAAACGTGATTCAGATAGCTAATAGCCAACATTCATCAAATGGGCACAATTACAATTGCTGATCGTGATCATTGCTGAAGAAGCAATGGTGACCCTTGATGAAATGGGCGATTGATCTTTACGGCAGAGATTAATTCTCGGTAAATAGTGGACTGTTGAAATTCCGACATGGCCCACTATGCATTTAATGCCGAACAAAACTTTTACCCACGCTTGTCTGCAAATTCACAGATATGTATATACAAAACCAATTTGTATGTATATGTTTTTCTGAATTACGTTGCTATATATATATAGGATTTCGGCAAAAGAAATTACTTTCACCTAATCCAACATTCAGACTTGCACAAGAATAGCAAAAACCTTTCTTCAACCTCTGCAAATTTCTGTTAGTCTTTCTGCAAATAATCAGTAATCTCTCACCCAAATCTCTTTCAAAATTTCAAAACACTTGCACTATATAAAGAGATGGCTCCTAAGAGTTCGTCTAAACCCAAAAACCCCAATCTTCTACCACTGGTACTGCTGAAAAGCAAGCACCAGAGTTGGTTATAGTAAACAATCGATTGGTAGGAGACTTTAATCCTAATCATTGGACTTCAAATCACAGAATGATTTGGGGTGGTGCCATGATTGAGGAATACCTCACGGCTGCTGTTGAAAATCAAGCCGATAGGAAGCTAATTCTTAACATGCTTGAAAAGGCACAAATCAAGAGTTTTCTATCTGCTCTTCCCAGTGGAATTTCTTCACTGGATGTGTTAGAATTCTACAATAACTCCAGGATTATATCCTGTGTTTCTGAAGGCACTGCAATAGTGTCTATAAAAACTAAGGTCCAAGGAAAGGAAATCCTTTTGGACTTAAACAACTTTCTGTAAGTTGTTTGATCTTCAAAATCTTGGAAAGGATTTTGAAATAGACACCAAGGATGATGATCTCCTTAAGGTGTAAAACAGCTGTACAGTGATGTGTGTGATCTTGAAAAACCAGATACACCCACTGATTTCAAGCTTGCTGACATCAGAACCAGACATCTGCTGGTTCACTGGGATGTGTTGGCATGCATTCTTCACAGATGTTTTGATGGTCTACAAGGAGGTGCTGACCAGATAAGCCAAGAACGCTGGATGATGATGTTCTTGTTGCAACAACAAGACAAAAGGCTGGAAAACCCTTTCAATTGGGGAAAGTACGCCTTTATGAAGTTTGTGAAGAAGATTCAAGGCTTTGAGCCTAAAATCGCTAAGGGACTTGCTGAGCCAAAGGCCACAGTAAGCTATGGTCTAAAGATATGCTACTTGCTGGAGAAGCTTGGCATTGAGCTCAGAGAGAAGGCTGATATAGACAACAGTAAACTACTCTACAAATATGAGTATACGAACTTGATGAAAAAGGTTACTAGATCTCAGAAAGGTTCCAAGAAGCGAAAGACTGAAGAGGTATATGAGGGAAAGGTTGCGACCAAGAAGCCCAGAACTTCACGAAAGAAGTCTGCTGGCAAATCAGTAGACACACCCATTGAGGTTGTCGATTCCCAGATATCTGCCGCCACTGCCGATGAACTCATAAATGCAGATGAACTCATCAATGCTGCAAAAGAGGTATCGGCTACTGAACAAGTAGACTCAGCAAGAGAAAGTGCTTTCAGAAATGTTAAGACTATTGCCGAAAGCCTTGCTGATGAACTCATCAATGCTGCTAAAGAAAGTAGTGATAGATACCAAGCCCTATCTACAGAAACCATAGGGATTATAGACCAATAAGTTCCTAATGCTGATGAGAGCTCTAACGATGAAGATGATGAATTAGTCATCTCTCAAGTCCTAGAAAAATAAAAAAGGGCTAAGGTTACTGAGAAAGTAACTGGTGTAGAGGTATCTTAAGAAGAACCTACACCACAGGTTGCTGAACAAGTACCTGTTTCAAAGGTTGCTGAAGAAGCAACTGTGTCCAAGGTCACTGGACAAATTACACCATCAGAGCAAGAAAGACTGAAAGATATTGAAGATGCTCTGATGAGTGATAGCTTAGTGTTGAAGGATACTGCCATTGCCTCAACACTCAACAGTCTGTCTCAAGCACAACAGCCACAACAACCAGATGTGAATACTGTTGAAATGGTACTTGAGTTACAGAACCAAAGATCTTTCATTCTTTGAAGAAAATCAAAAAAGAGCGGGTTCCCAACTCAATGAGAGGGATCAAACCGAGACATCGCCGTAATGATCAACAGGAGGCAACTGAGTTGCATACTCAGGAAAGGTCTGAAGTACCAGAAACTTCAAACAAAGAAGCTGAAATGGAACAACAAGATCAAAACATAGAAGGGTCACAAGTTCTAGAGACCAATAAGCCTGACACTGCTCAGGTAGCTGAATGGTTTAACTCTCTACTTGTGATAATTTGTGTTTATTAATCTTTTTATTTAATAAAATTTCTTTGTTACAGGCTGAATTAGAAACACAAGAACAAGAGGAAGCTGAAAAGCTTGCCTCAGAGACTGAGAAGGAGGCTACCACAACCTCACCTCTTAAGGAATCTGAGCTGTACATGTGATCTGAGTTCCTTAAGATATTACTTTTCAGATATATGTTAATACACTTAACTAATTAAGTGGTTGTTTCTAATAGGCTCCAACTAAGAAAGAAGAAGATAAGGCAGAAATGCCAGAAAAGGACCCAGAAACCGTCAATGTTTCTGAAGAATCATTGAGCCTTCTAGTGTGAAGGTATATGAAAATCAGTGATAAACATTCTTCATTATGGGTTAATATAAATTCTTCTCTAATTACTCAATACTTTCTACTTACAGGCTCATTCAGAAGTAGAAGTGCAAGGGGAAAGAGTTGCGACATCCCCTGCACCCATGGAAATTGATGAAGCCCCCAAGGCAACATCACCAGAAAGAACACTAGAAACTGAGAATGTTTCTGCGAAAAATGACTCTGAGCCTCCTGTTGAGGAAGTAAGTGGAAAACTCAGAAATCATTGAAGCTTAATTGCATAAATTCTTTCATGACAATTTCCTAAGTATTGTGATAATTTTAATTCTTAGGATCAAGCAGAAAGAAAGGTTGATGAGGACCAGACTTCCAAGTCTCCACCTCACAAGAAGATATCTGAGGCACCCCCTGCCTCAGTAGTACAAGTCTCTGAGCCTGATGTAATCATTCAGGTAACTCAGAAACCTAACTACACTCGTACTAAGATATCTACACAAGTTTTGAATCTAACTCAAAACTCTTTCTTTCAAGCTCAAACAAGTGCCACTAAGGTCCCTGTTGATGCGAAAGAGGACTTTCTTCCTTTCTTCAAGGAACATACTTTGCCAAAGCATCTGAAATGCTTCAAGAAATGGCAAAAGCTCCGATGCTCCGATCTATCTGAAATCTTAAAGGTGACTGATCACCACACAAGGAGAGCACGAGCCCTTGACTTGGAAAACTACGTCCATGCAATGTTCCCCACTGAACAATATTCTTTCGGAACATTGATGGATAAGGATTTTGTCAAGGAAGTGGCCAGAAAGATGATCCAAGCTTTCAACCAAGCGGATGGCCAGACCTGACTACAGATGGCATTCAAGCCTACTTTGCCCCAGACTCTACAATACATACCCTCTGAACAAGAGGAAGTTAATGGGCAAACGGTCACTATTCCAGAAGTGATCAACCTGGTCTCTGAAGATGAAGAAGAGAAGGAAACTGATGCAAACAATTATGAAGATCCTCCTTCTGACCATCACAAGGATGAGGATAAGAAGGATGATGATGATGCCCCTGCACCAGGGACATGAGGGATTCCACAAGGAAACAATGCCTCAGCTGCTGAAAAGCACACTGAGAGGACATCACAACAATCCCCTCCTCCATCTCCTCAGAAATCTACCCATCCATCTCCCCAACACAAAGACACTACTGAACAAGTAGTTGAGCACTCTGAGGAAACAACTCAGAAAATTTCAGAAGCACAAGCCAGAGTTGCTCAACTCAAACAATTGTTGGAGGAAGAACAACAGCTACATCTTCAACTGGAAGAAAAGATAGCTGAATCCAGAGTCAAGCTAGACAAACTTGAAGAACAAACACGCAAGGAAACGCAAGCTTACTCTGAGATTAAAGAGCTCCGGGAAGCTGTTGACTATATTACTAAGGAGCTAGATGCTGAACAAGCATCTGAAGCAAAGCATGATGCTAAAGCTGCATCTTCACCAAAGAAACCATCCTCCAAAGGCAAGAAACCCATATCCGAGATGGTTGCCGCTTTCAGAAACCTTGATGAAGAAGTACAAGAGGATGAAGATCATTGGGCTGATGACTCAGATGATGAAGAAGACAGAACCTTGGCAGAACATAGAAATGTTCACTTGGGAGTTTCTCACCTAAAGAGAAAACTGATAGCTCCTCAAAGCTTCAGTAAGAAACCAAATCTCAACTCCCATGATTACATGGCCAAATACCAGGTTCTGGCAACTCTAAGAAAGGAGTTGTCTCAACAAAATAAAGAAGTAATTGCATCGGTCCCTACTGAAATGAAAAAGTTCACTGAGCTAATCACTCAAAGAACAACAAGCTTGGTCATTGCTCAGAGAGACCTAGGCATGGTAAGGGATGATGACAATAATCTTGCTGAAAAAGCCCTCAATGAGGCTAGCTATGCTGCTGGAAAAGTAGATGCTACTCAAGGCCCACTGGCAGAGCTCACTGATAAGAATACTGGTCTTATCAAACAAAATCAGGAGCTCAAGGCCACTTTGGAACAGTTGGTTGCTTCTTACAACTATCTGCAAGGCAACTTTAACTCCCTTTCAAAATCCTTTGTGATTCTTAGTCAGTCAACAATGAATAAGGGGGAAGGATTTCAAGATGCTCATAGAGGAAGAGGAAGAGGAAGAGGAAACAAAAGAAAATATGAACAACCACCTCTCAGAATTAATGAGCCCTCCTCCAGTCAAACTGCTCTACAGATAGTGTCCACCACTCAGCAACTTCCTGAAAAAGGAATGACAACAAGGGCCAGAGCACAGAAACCTCCAAGGAGTACCAAGGCTCCAAGGAGAAGACAAGTAAGAGGGATTGATGAGTCTTCTGAAGAAGAAGAAGGCCAAATCAAATCCCTCGGCAATGAAGAGGGTTGCAAAAGTCTCACAAGAATTGATATTGATGATGATGAAGAGACTGATGAAGATGAAGCTCCTCTTCACAGAAAAAGAAAAATTGATAGCCTAACTGAGCCCATAGCTGCAAAGCCTTTGGCAGCTAAAACACTCTCTGGAAATACCAAGTCTATCTAGGGTGGTTCTTCAAGCAATACCCCAAGGGAAAATTCAAGACAAAGGAGGAACAGGCTGAGAGCTGAATAAAGAAAACTTCAATCTCCACTCAGGCCTGAAGAAGCCAAGATTGAGTATGTGAAGACCAACAATGACTCCTCTGTCTACAGGTGCATTGATCAGAAGAATGGCTACTGGATTCTGGAACTCAAGCACTTATTGGTAAATGAAAAATTTTCAGAACCAATCCATAAACAGCTCATGGCATGGAGAAAAGACAAGCCAATCTTGATTAACACCAACCACATCAAAGCCTGGTTGGATTTTGAAGTAATCAAGAGAATAGAAGCCATGAAAAAGGTCCTCTTTGATGAATGTCCTTATGGAAAGCCAGATGATGTGCACAGAATTCCCAACGTCATTGGAACAGGCACAAGAGCAAGACTTGCTGTGGAACCCTATGAGTCCTTCTACTTGACTGAAGATCAATACAAGGGTGACATAAGATATCTGAAGATCATATATGAATACTTCAAGCTATCAGATATCAGAATCGAGCATGCCTGGAAGTGGGGAAAGTATTTGTGGGTCAATCACTTTGCCAAGAAGAATCCTACCAAAACCTACAAGGAAGTCTGTGGATTTGCCAGAGACACAGAGATGATTGTTAGAACACTTCTCTATGACTACTCTGATGATATCAAAAGGTTTGGTGATAGGAAATTTGCAGATTGATCCATGGAACTACTTTTGAAGACTAGTTTATTAGGATGTCTACTTGGAGCTTGGTTACTCCTGGTGTCCTAATTTAAACTATGTATTTTGTATCTTGCTGAATGAGCAGAAATGTTGTTTTATCTTGTATTAAAGTTATCTCTGAACTTTCTTTGTAATATATCTGATGAACCTACTCTCAGATATCAATTTCTATAAAAGATAACTTGTCAGCAAAGATCACACCTTGTGATTTGGTTGATGTTTACTATCTGCACTTAATTATACGAATTGAAAAATCATAAGAAATGATTAAGTGATGGATTGTTTCCTCATCCAGATTTGTAATAGGTCAGACAGTCATCGTTGACTGATCAAAATGGGGGAAATTTGTTAGGAATATATGTTTAGATTTTGATCAGCAACCTAATGACTTATCTTAGCTCAGAAAGGTGGTTAGTACTCTTGGTTCACTTGAACACTGTAAAAGAGGAAACTCACTAAGTATGATAGTCTAGAAAATCTTGTATAGGATGTTAGGTCTCTGAATGTAATTTTTATTCTCTGAAGAAGACCAAGAAGAAGGCATCCAGCAGGAAAAGTTCAACAAATTTGAAGATTTGAAGACTGCACAAGATTGCTGAAGACAAAGGTTTTTCAGATACCTATGTCCAGATATCTTGAAGAAACAAGTGTTTCGAAACACAAGTGTTGCAAAAGATATCTGAGAATAAAAGGTTTCTGAAACGAAGAAAAGTGCCCACAATTATCTACACTCAGATACCTTGGATAAAGATTATGTTTCCGGGAAACAATATATTTTTAACAAGTGGTATCTGGAGTAGTGATAGTCTCTGGAAAAGGACGTGCAAGGCTTCAGAAAGCATGCATAGTTCCGTTGGCACTACAGGACAAAGTATAGTACAGTGCATTAAATGCGCGAAATAAAATCGAACAAAAACGGTAGCTTCTCAAGAAGAAGACAAACCTACTACAGTACTATACTCAGATATCAATAGTTTGAAATTGAGTTAAGCCTAACGGATACTATTCAAACGGCACTCAAATTCATCTATAAATATCAACACTTACACTGCTTGAGAACACACACAGAACTTACACTTTAGATCACTGAACTTATATTGAATACTCTCACAAGCTCTCTCAAGCACACTACTTATCTTCAAGCTTTCTGTTGCGACCAAAGCTCTTGATTCTAAGTAGCACAAAAGTTCTAAGTGTCCTGATCCTTAACAAGCATTGTTATTTGTGAAAGAGTTGAACTAAGATTTCATATCTGAGATTCATTCTCTTAAACACTTATCATAGACTTGGGTCAGTAAAGAACAAGATACCATACATTGCAAAGTGTATTAAGTATACTTGATTCATAGAGCTATCTGAATAACTGAACAAGTTATTAAAGAAGCTCACCTGACAAACTACCTTAACCAACACCTTAATCGTGGATGCAGAAGTACTTAGTTTGGGAAACTAAGGAATAACTCCAAGGTTACTGAGCATAGGAAGTACTTAGTTTGGGAAATTAAGGAATAACTCAAAAGGTTTCTGAGTACAGGAAGTACTTGGCTGTGAAAGCCGGGGAATAACTCAGGGGGAACACTTGGTTGGGAACCTTGTGTATTTAGGAATCTAGAGAAGATACTTGTAAGGTTACCTCAATTATCTGTCTTAGTGGATTCTAGGTCTGAGAAAGGCCGAAGTGGATTAGTTGAAGGATTACGCCACCTTCAGATACCACTATAAAAAGACTTGTGTTATTTACTTTCTGCAGTTTCTTACTTGCTTTATTTATCTTGCAAAGTATTTACACTTATCTTGCTGAGCACGTGCACTTATCACAGAAAAGTCTTCCGCTCTCTGAAATTAAGTATCAGATATCCTCACAGATATATGAGAAACTGTGTTTATCGACAAAAGTTTTAAAAGACTATTCAACCCCCCCCTCTCTCTAGTCTTTTACTTTGCCGTTATCTGGACCAACAATTTTCATATCATTGGAAATTAGACATTACAACATAGCACAAATACAACATAAAATAAAACCTAAGGATTTAATAAAACGTACAAACAACAAACACTAATTGAAAGAAAAATAGACAATAAGGGGTGATTTATGTTGATCAATTACCCCCTGCGGGAGAATCCCTCACCTTGCATTGGAATGTCTTTGAACACTACCGGGGGCATCTTCTCAGATCTGTCACCGGATCCTCACACTTACATTTCTTAAACATAACCTTTAGTTGTTCAAATAGTGGTTCATCAACCACGTAATACCACTTAGCGTGACAGTCATAGCGCATTATCTCTGCCCAAACCTTCAAGTCGACCCGATTCCTACCACCACTGAAGCTAATGCAACCACGCCGTTTACAAGGCCAAGTGAGGATCCTGTTGTAGCAAAAGTGCCTTGTATAGAGCTTCTCCACCTCAACCTTCATGTCTTCCAACGTATAGTTGGCACCTTGCCCCGCAAGCTGGTTCTGCACCACCAGTAGGGCTTGCTCCTGTTTGTGAGGATAACACCACATCCCTAGCTGGGCACACTTCAACAGACTGTCAAGCATGAATACCACACTTTCCTTGGTCATCTTCCCATCGTATAAATGAAAGTCTTGATAGGTACGAGCAGCATTCTCTTGGGCTTCCGTCCATATTTGCGCATCAAGGATCACATTCCACGGCTCACTGGAAGACATCTTGCAAAGAGTGTTTGAGTTGGATATTTGATCTGATATTGAGTTGTTGAGTGTGAGGTTTGGATGAATAAGTGTAGTCTATTTATAGTGAAACGAGTCAAAATTCGTGTTGGAATTGAGACTTCAGATTCAGATGAAATTGAGATTCACCTTGGAATTCAATCCTTGGAATGAGGTTTGATGTTGTGTAGTCGGGTATCCAATGGTACCTATTCTCATAAAGTGCAGACAACAATCCTTCAATGTCATTATCCATATCTTGTAGTACTAGATTTATTCTGTTTTTTTCTCATTTTTTCATTCTGATTTCAATATCAATAAATTATAAAACGAGTTTTAAGAATCCAATTTGAGTAATTTCAACTTCTAAACACTCTTATAATATATTAAGTAAGTTAAAAAAATATTAAAAAAATACGAAAAAAATATTAAAAAACACTATTCACGACCTTAGCACTACCTGTTGGACAATTTTTTTCTGCAGTGGTCGTTAAATCAGACTTAGCTCACGACCGTCACTATTTACGGCCTTTGCTAAGGTCCATTGGGAGTGGTCTTAATGTGATTTTTATCCATCCACACTGCCGAACTTTCAGTTGCTCTGATTCTGGGTAGGCCCGATGATTTTTTATTTTCTTACTTCTTTTAATATGTGACTATATTAACAAGATTATCTGTCTTGATAGTATAGTACCATTTATAGTAATTCATACCAGTGCACCACTCATTTTTGGTGGCCCACCTGTAAATATGGTAGATCATGATCAGCTCTTTATGTGGCCATGACTTCCCGGTTTACTTTTTGTTTGAGTTTTGCTATAATTTTCGTTAGATTCATTTTAAAATGACTTATCAACCTGTCGTATATTATACACGGACTAATTACGAGTAATAATGTCGTAGGTCCAATAAGGAGTGGTCAATTTATATTATTTATGGGTCTTGTACACATATTGGAATACTAACCGTATATAAATAGATAGGCAAGTTTATTCCCCATCTTCTTGTCCCATTATTTGTTGAAACTCCTTATACTAGTTAAAGATCAATTCCATACTTTTATAACTATGAAATAAGGTATGTAGTTTAGTTATCCTGAAAAATAAAAAACGTGGTCGGCAGGATTCGAGCCTGCACGGACAAAGCCAATATGATTTCTTACATTAAGTTATTTGTATGGGTCTGTGTTTTGATTCCAGATATTCTCTCCGTCTAATTAAAAAAAATTCTAAGTTGGTTTTTTCATTTTTACTTTGACCACAAAATATATTTATAAATTATATTAAAAAAATATATAGTAGAGATACCAACGTTGCTGTACTTGTATAATATAATTTCGTACAAACCAAGGTTCCGTTTTATTTATGTTTACTTTTATAACCTTGGTTTGACAATAAATTAATTCTAAATAATATAGTAAAAATAATTTTTAAAAAGTACTAGATAAATTAATCGAACATGGGAAGTTTTTTATTGGGGCGAATGGAGTATATTTGTTCATAAGTTTGTTTTATTGCATTTCTGGATTTAGTTTCTTTCAATTGTGGAGGGTATGACATACTCCAGAATGCAAGAAAAGAAATTAAGAAAGGAAAAACTTTATAGAATATGGTCATTCTTAGGCTCTGTTCTCTTCAACTGAAATTTACTGAACTGAACTGAATTGTAGTATAAAATATAACTAAATGTAATCGAATCGAATCGAATGGAATCGAATCGAATGAAGCCAAATAATGTAATGAGCCTTAGTCACACAAGAATAAACTAAATCTGCAAAATATTCGACAAGAACTCTCGAAGTATACTCGACCAAGGGCGGATCGAGGAATTTTTTTCTGGGTGGGCTGACGCGGTACTCATTTTCCGACTCTTTTGTTTTTTTTTTCTTTCGACCGTTATACTTACATATTCCGGTTTTTACCCTCTTTTAATGACTATTATAGATTTCATCATTCAAATATAAATACTATATATACATTACTAAAAACCATGTAAAAACTAAACATAAAAAAAATGGATGGAAGCAATCTAAATTAAATAATTTTTTTAAGAAAATAACAACTAATAATGAAAAATATGCAAGGAAATACATTATAAAATAAAATATAAAATACAGCAAGAGTCGATCGGTCCTCAAACCATCTGATTGGTATACATTAACAAAATTACAAGTAATTAACCAAAACACATGGATGATAAGCAAATAATTAGCATATACTACTATATGTTTACCAACATCAATCATCTATTAATCAAATAGATAAACATGTCAAATTTATCTAAACAATTGAATTTAATGTGTTCACAAAAGTCCTAATTAGTTCGCTCTTCCTGTCTCCTATGTTACTTGTAATGCCCCGAAAAATTCACTAACTTTTAAAAATACAAGGGCGTTAAACCAATAACAGGAAGACAATCTAAAAGCTGTGAGAAGCTGAAATTTGAACACTTGACTTGCGAAAACACTATTTTTACAAGCAGCGGATAAAAGTTACAAATATTCCATTTATTATAACCCACTTTCACTCAAGTTGTTGAACGTCTACCCGACTCAGTCCTCCACTAGACTACTCCGAAATCTACAAGGTAACAAAACAAGTGTGAGATAAAAATCAGTGAGGTTCTGTGCTAAGTGAACAACGAAGTAAGTAATACAAAGTAAGTTTTTGAATCAAACGATTCAAGATATAAATAATATAATCAAGAAACATATAACGAAGCGAAAAAACTATCGTTGGTGCAGTCAACCTTATAACCCCAATCCAAGCCCTTATCACCTGCATGTGGTGCTACCATCACAACGAAGACGAAGACCCTGCCATGGTACAGGGGTGAAACACTACTACTCCCAAGACCTCGGCGACTTTTGTCTCGCGTCAAGGGATAGTAAGCAGAGGTACTTCATGAACAATTCGACAGACACAACTGCCCAAGTATGTCCACTCAGAAACCCCCACCACAATTGCGCACAAATCGGTCGAAGCAAATCAATAAATCGAATCATAAAATATACATATATACATTTCTTTTGAGCGGAAGCATGAGAAAATAGTTTTAATGCAGTTTTCAAGATTTTGTTTTCATGAACTTTCACAATAATTGAGATGCAATACTATACATATAATATCATTAAAATAACTTCTTGTAGTTTCGCAAACTATACATATACTTTTGGGTAGAACACTCACCTTAGATAGCCTCGTAAAACTCAAAACCTGCAAATCCTGATAAAATATCACACTACTTAACATTTGCGTAAAAACAACATATCGATACCCTTTAACCCCACGAATCAAGCATAAACAACAAGAATCAACTAAGCATATAATTACATATCAAATTTTCGCAAATTTGTTACTAGCAACAAGGAAAATAAAATTGAAACAAAATAATGGGGAACCAAGGATCGAAACCAGAACCTCCACAAATAATTAATTCTGCTATGTAACCATTCAGCCACAATACAGATTAATAACATTAATTACGAATATAGTTAAAGCTGAATAACAGAGCGTATAACAGAACAGAGAAAGAAAAAAAAAAATGCTCATGCTAAGTTTCGAAACCAAGACCTTTACATACCCTAAACTTAGAAAACCAACCACAAGTTAAGCTGTCAACAAATTCACAGAAGAAATGATTTATTGGACACTACAGCACGCAACAGGCAGGAACAGAAAATGCAAAATAAACATGAGTTTCGACACCTAGACCTCTGGTAATCAGTAACAACCACATGCAGACCACTCAGAGAAAACTTTTTCATGTCAAAGGACTGAGGCGAATTGAATTGAAACGAACACATACTGTCAACAGAAACATAGCACACCAAATAAAAAGCAGAGCATGCGCGAAAACCAGTAGAAACCAGCAATTTACAACTCGAATTATCAAAAAATAATACGAACATGCAAACGGAACCCCCCGAACTAAGTTACGAAAGGAAAACGGAGATTCGAAACTTACCGAAAGGCAAACGAAAGCAAACAAGAAATCGATCAAAACGAATCGAAAGTTCCTGGCCTCAGCAAGTGACTCTAAGTATGCAGAATACAAAAATAGCGTTTCTTGAGTTAGAAGGAGGTATAGCCGTATAGGGACGAGGAAAACATGATTTGAGGTCAAGAACTTACCGAACGGAATCGAAACGGTGGCAACTTGGTGTAGAACGGCCAAGATTGTGAACGAATCAGATTTCTGAATGATAGGTTTTAGGGTAATAGGCGTTTGAAAGTTAAGAACGAAGAGAGACTGTTGAGTACGTTTATCTAACGTGAAAGAAGGAAGCAGGAACGTAGTCTGTTAGAAGGATGAAAATGGTATAATTGGAATAGAAGAGCCTGCTTACCATCAATTTTCCAGAATTTTTTTTCGACTATCGACTAATAAAAAGTTTCAAGATGCTGAACGTTAGTTTTTTTTCCAAATAATTAAAGTTTAATGGAAAAGAAGCTTCTCGAGAAACTTTTTGAAAAAAGGTTCTCATATTTTTATTCCGAAAATATCCCTACCCAAATTAACCTAAATTAGACTAAATAAAATAAGAAGTAAAAACAGCCATATTACCAAGCAACGAATTCTATATACATCATGCACCCAACATTATCAGCCTGAGATTCATCTTGCAAGCACGCAACAAGTTATGACATCTAGTTTTAATTTAGGTGCTGAAGCCATTGTTATAAGCATAAGGATCCTTCATATACATTTGTGTCTTTTTGCAACTAGCATAAGGATTAATGTATCCACACCTCTTTAAAATGCATACATGTACTACACATCAATTACTGATTTTTTTCATTACTAAGTTAAAATGATCAATGATTATTTCTTTCAACTTCTGATAATTTTGATGAAGTTATTAAAGTGGCGATGTAAAGTACATTGAATATATATTATAATTATTGGACAAAATATGATATATTATTATTTAAAAAACTATAGACTAATAATACGATAAGAAAGGTTAAAGAAAAGAAAAATAAGAGTAATGCCCTTTTATGTCATTTTACAAAATACCAGCTAGCTTTTCAGCTAATTTGCTAAACACCTACATTTAAAACCAGTTAGCTTTTCAGCTGGCTAAACAACTACCTAACCAGCTAGCTTTTCAGTTACCAAACCAGCTACCAGCTAGCTTTCCAGCTACTAGCTAGCTTACCAGCTAGTTTTGCTAAACAGAGCCGTAGAAGACTGTTTCCAACCAAACTTGGACTCTAAACAAAGGATAGATAATTAATTACTCATTATTTAAGTATTAATGATAATTAACTAAATACTAAACAAGGAAGGATTTACATTACTGAACGTGTGAGTATGAATTGTCTTCGGGTTTTATATTTCAACGTGTGTAATTTGGACTATATGATTCCATATTTACAATTCATATATTTTAGGGATAATTACATAGGGTTACCCATTTAGAAGGGTGTTTCTCACATTGATATCACTTAGTGGGACAATTACATTTGGGTCCATTTTCAATTTTATCCGTTGACCAGCTAAATTAAATTGTTTCAAATGAAACAACCAAACATGGCCTAAATAAAGAAAAAAAATTAAAAAAAAAAATCCAGCCATCTATCATCTTCTTCTTCATTCTTCATCTTCTGCAACTTGTTTCTTCTTCCTCCATCTTCTTAATATCTTCTTCTCCGGTGGATTCATTCTTCTCTTTCTTTCTTCACTTTCTTTTCCGGTGGAGCCGTAAACAATCTCAACCACAAGCTTCGGAAGGGAGCTGAAATCAGCTCCGATCCGGAGCGGAATTATGCTCCAGATCCGGAGCTCTATGAGCTCCGGATCTGAGTCAGATTCATCTCCAATCGAGTCATGTTATGCGATTCCGGTTGAGTAGCATTACAACTCAAATCGAGCTGGATACCCGATTTGAGTCAGAATGCTTCAACCGAGTCAGATAATCCTGCCTGAGTCATGCAGCTCCACCGGAGTTGTCATGCAGTTTCGGTTGGAGATGCATTAGATCAAGTTCGAAATATCAGCCCGATTTGAGTCAGAATGCACTTCAATCGAGTTGTATATGCATCACTCAGTCAGATAAAGCTCCGATTTTAAAATTCATCTCTGATTCATTTTTTCGGCTTTCAATTTTGATGTTTAAAGGATATTTGATCTTGATTTAAAGTTGGGGAAATTTTACAAATTGCAATAGAAGTTTAGGGGCTTATTTGAGGTTTTTCGAAAAGTTATGGGTGACAATATAAAATTAGATATACATGGACTGAATTACAATTTGTCAAAAGGTGTTAGTGTTTGTCAACTTTCAAAATCCAATAATCTAAGAGGGGCAAAATTAACTTTTCCAGGTTTTAATTCGAATTTGGTCAAGTTCGTGGACGAAAGTGTAATTGTTTTACATCTAATTGGATGAAATCATAATTGTTCGACTAAGTGATACTAATGTGTAATTACGACATCTAATAGGGGGTCTGGATGTAATTTTCCCTATATTTTAATTTGTAAGAAAGTTTAAGTTGACTGTGCTAGGCGAGTGGATGGGTTCTTGGAATTTGTCCAGAGGATGAATTCCTGCAATTGACATTTTTTTTTCCAGGGGAAGCCCACCTAAGTCCAAGGGCCGTCCGCCCTTGTACTCTACTAACATTATGCATTTATGCTTCACTTCAGAACAAGTTCTCATCAAAATTATCCATCACTCGGGATGGTTACCAAGTAAGGGTTCGCGTGGGTTGGGTACGGCCTTAAACTTTATCAAGCTAAAGGAGAAGTCGTTTTTGGTTAGTATGTCTCGTGATCAAATTGAAATCTAGAATTGGTATTTGATTTGTGAAATGTTTTTACACTTATTATTACATATACATACATACATACATATATAATTGGACAACTATTGGAGTTTTGCAATTGAATATTTAATTTAAGTTAAATTGAACTCATTAGTAATATGTATGTAAATTAGACTTTAATTACAAAAACAATATGTTTTATTCAATCAAATTACAAGCCATAATTCAACCTCAACAAAATCAATACATCATTAAAAAAACCAACCTTCATTCTCTAGTTAAATCTTAAACCCTAATTCAACCCAACAAAATCAATTCATCATTAAAAAACAACAATAACCAATCTTTATGTTCATCTTCTCCAATTAAATTAAAACATATCAATTGACACTAACTTAAACACTAAATTAACTTGAAAAAAGGCAATTCATTATTAGAAACTACGATATTACTTGACTTCATATATGTCTTCTATAAATGTAACTATGTGCCACAATAACACGCGTAGCGTGTTCTGACGTTCTAGTAAACCTTATAAACCTAAAGAAGTCAGATAACAGAGAAATTATAACTTCAATGTGATTATGTGAAACATGTGAAATTATTTCACGACTTGCAGGTGAAGAACATCGATACCGTAATACATAATTTCACGACTTGCATGTTATATTGTTTGTATTTTTACTATGTTTAATATAGAATCTGGCTATTTAAAGTTGAAGAGTTTTCCAACAAAATCAATTTTATACTTACCGAGTTGTAAAACTTGTTTCGTTGGAAATTAAGTGATTCAGCCGGTCGGCAACCACTTGTATAAACTTCACAAAACAAGTTCTAGACTTGTCAAGTGTAACTTTATAAGAGTAGTCCAAAATTAAGTGCCATGCAGTTCGAATAGATTGATCTTGTTATAAGTTTTTTTATGGTGCGCGCATATCATGATAATGTACATTAGTGTTAGAACTAGAAGGGACATATACGTTGGTTGTGGACAACATATCACTTATATAGTAGTCATAAGTAATTGAGTCGACCTAAACGTTGAGGAATTGCAACACGTTTGTTAGTTGATGAGTATTTTGTGATTGAGATTTTCAATGTGTTGCTAATTTATAAAGATTTGCCAAAATGAACATTTCAATGAGTAAGTGAAATAAGTCTTTGATTTTCCTCGACGATAAGAGGACCCACATCACATTAATAAACTCTAAAGTAGTTGAGTGTGCTAGATAATAAAAACTGAGTAGGAGGTATATATTATCTCTTCATATTCAAGAAAGTCATGAATGTTATAAGAACTTTTACTATTTCAACTGACTCCCTTGACATAGGTTTTTAATGTCTCCTTCTCTTTTACTATTTAAGATCGGTTTGTTCGTTAGTCTACGAATCGAACAACATATTGTATTTTTCCTAACCCGGTTTTAGTTAATCGGATGGAATACATCCACATATGTTTGTGGCCCATCCGTTTTCGTTGATTTAATTTGTTCATTTATATCATATACTTCTATATTTATACTTATATTTCGCTCATGTTATGTTTATCTTACACGAATTGTTATTTTTTTATTTATAATACGAAAATAGTAACATATTTGTTTCACATATCTCATACTTCTTTCGTGTCGGGACAAACTTCTTATTATTTTGTGGTCAATAAAGTAAGGAAAAGTAGAAGATTGACTAGTACCTGAATGGACAAAGAGAAGCGCTTACGTTTTTCATCCTAAAACTATTTCGCTCAAATTCATTCGATTATGCTTACTGCTTTTTATACTATAATTCGATTCTATTCAGACGAAGAAGAGCCTAAATCTCACGAGAGAATTTCTAAATAATTTATTTAGAGACGGACCCATAGATATTATTAATCAGAACACCTATGTTCTCAAATAAGAACAAATGTATTTTTCATATTACAACAAGACTTATTTCGTTAACAACATAGACGTTTACCTGGGTTTTAAAACCCGAATCGGGCCGGACAGTCGGACCGGTTAAACCGTGAAACCTGCATGGGACGGCCGTACATACACCATAAAACCGGACCTCCCAAAACCGTTCAAGCCGGCCAAAAACCGGTGGAAATCGGTGAACCTCCGGTTCCCACGGTTTTTGGGTTAAATTTCTTGTTTTATTTATTTCAAGAGACTGTTTTGCAAAAAAAAAAAAGTTTCTAAAAATCATAAAACCCTAATCGATTCTCTTCGGACAATCAAACTTCCAGTAGTTTCTTCTAGTCCAATAATGAAGAAAAATCTGTAGAATCAGAAAAAGAAAAAAAGAGAACAGAGAGATTCATCTTCACGTCTCTCAGAGAAGTGGGCGTCAAACGTCGTCGTCTCGAAGAGCTCTACTGGATGATCGAATCTGAAAATTTAAGAAGTATGAGAACTTGAGGGAGAAGTGATCAGGAGTGAGTGATGTAGAGAGAAATAAAATGGAGATGAAGAAGATTAAAAGACGGCAGCAACTACTTAGAAGATAGATGGAAATTTAGGTGCGGTTTGGTATGCTCATGCACATTCTTGATACTATTTGGCATTATTTGACATGGGAAGATTTGTGTTTGGACCAAAAAAAGCGAGCAGATAAAGTTGCCAACTGCCCATGCCATGAGTTTGGGGCAGCTCTCTCATTGGTTGATTGGGCTTATGTGGCAAGATAATTGGCGTAATTCAATTCAGTAAGATAATAGTAGATGATACGTATTTTCTAACACTTGAACATGATTTTTGCATAATGAAGCACAAATACAACTCTCAATTTTTAGCATAAGGTTTGGCATGACTTGAATTGGCTTGTAAGTTGGATTTTTTTAGCATGAAGAATTAATCATGCCAAATCCAAACTAAACAACACCTTAGCACCTTAGGGTAAATAAGTTGGATCAATCTCTCCATAGCCCAACCCAGCCCACTTCTTGTTTAATTATGTCACTATATTGACAATGTTAGTACTATATATTAAAGTGTGCTAATTTATAGCCACGATGTTTAATTTTAATAATAAATAAAAATATAAGGATTGAAAGTGCAGTATGCACTTGTGTTTTGATAATCTTGTCTTTCATTAATCAGTTCCAAGTTTGTGTTTGTTGTTGTTTGTGAAGCTGCAGGACTACCAATGTTGTATAACATTGTGACAGGATAGAATTCAATGCTGGCATAACATTGAAGATATAACATTGCAGTCAACATCAAGAACAAAGAACCTTGGACAGGAAACTTGGATTGGAAATATTTACAAATCGAACAAGAGACGATTTAAGGAAAAAGAACAACTTATGGTGAAAGCAAGAAGGAATATATTTTATGAAGAATCAAAATATGGAAAATTCCTTCTATGTGTATATTGAAGAAAACAAGAAAAAGGAAATTGCATTTGCTGAGATCCTATTGCCTTTCGACTTGGATGGAAGCTGTCGATATCTCAAGTATATATACAAGGATTCAGCCGAGCAATCATGACGCCTTTCTTTGTGATCAATCAAGATTTTATTAAAGAGTTTAGGCTTCTTGTTTTCTGCTAGCTTTAGAGTTTGTCTAAGAGTATTCATTGTTGGAATAACTCTTTCAAACATCGACCTAGAATAACTTTTACTGTTAGTTCTTCTAGGGCTAGTTTTGGTTGTTTAATCAATCATCTGTGATTGTATTAAACCTAGTTGATTAGATCTACTTTTCCTGTCAGTAGATATTTTGCCTAAAGGCGCGGCCAACATATTTATATATGTTGGCTTGGTAATAGAAGTTTCATTCATATTCATCCGCTGCCTTTTGTTTACTGTGTTGAAGACATTGTTGTCAACATTGTCTATTGATCTTGTTCCAAGTACCAATCCGGGATCCTACGTTCTAACAAGTGGCATCAGAGCCAGCCACCTAACTACTGGTGTCTGGATTTGGTACTACTGCAATGGATGCAAACTACAACAGACCTCCTGTGCTTGATGGGTCCAACTACCATTACTGGCAAATCCGGATGAGGACATACATCAAGTCCCTTGATGGCCGTGCTTGGAGATCCATTCTGGAAGGATACACCGCCAATCAAGGACCTGATGCTGATGGTGACATTGTCCCCATTCCTGAAGAACGCTTCACTGCAGGTGACATACTTCTTAGCTCTTACAATGAAAAGGCCTTAAATGCTATTTTTGGTCATGTAGATGCTCATATGTTTACTGCACTACTGCAAAACAAGCTTGGGATTTGCTTCAGAGTCATTGTGAAGGGGATGCTAGTGTCAAACAAACGAAACTTAGAATGCTTTGGTCTCAATTTGAAAATCTAAGAATGGTGGAGGAAGAAACAATTGACTCTTATTTTGAAAAAACTTTTAACTCTCTCCAATGAAGTCCAAAGACTGGGAGAAGCTATCTCTAATAGGCAACTTGTTTCCAAAGCTGTTCGATCTCTTTCCTCAAGATTTAATACCAAAGTCACCATTTTGGAAGACACTCATAACTTGGCAACTATGGATTTTCACACCTTGTTGAACAATTAAAATTTTTTTGAACTAAATGAAAATGAGAGACAAGGTATGAAAACCCATAGTATCTCCCTTCACTCTAAGTCTAAAGCTAAATCTTCAGAGCCTGATAGTAGTAGTGATGAGTCTGACAATATGACTGAGGAAGCTTACAACAATCTTGTGAGGAAGTTCAACAAACTTAAATTCAGAAAAAACTCTGGTCAAGGATCCTCGAGTGGAACCAAAAATTTCAAAAAGAAAACCAATACTTTCAAAACTGGTTCTGCTTCCAAGACTTGCTCTGAATCTGATTTTGATCGCACTCCTCTTAGTAAGATTAGTTGTTTTGAATGCCAAGGGTGGGGTCATTATCAAAATGAATGTGCTAACAATCTCAGAAAAGAGAAAAAGAATCTTCTTGCTTGTCTCAATGATGTTTCAGATGAAGAACATGAAGATGAAGAAAAAGAAGATGATTAAACTACCAATGCCAGAGCTCTCCGTTCATCCACTTACAATGTTGATGACCAAAGTTGGGACATCATCGGCAATTCAACATCAGGAGTAGAAATCTTCTTTGACTATGATGACTCTGAGAACTGTGAAATTTTGGCACTAACCAACCCTGAGAAATCAGGAATCTCGGATGTTTTGTGTCTACATGGTTCTGTGGATTTTGATACAGATAGTCCTTCAGAAGAGGAAGCCAGTGCTGAACAAATGGTGAAGGATCTGCAACAAATGTATGAGAAACCCTTCAGTGAATGGAAGACACTCAGAAAACTCCTCAAGAAAACTGAGAAGGAGAATTACAATCTGAAAGACACCATTGTCAAACTGGAAGCTGAACCGACAAAGAAGGACACTGAACTGTTCAAGGTAACCACTGAACTATCTAATGAAAAGAAGGTAATTGCAAAGTGGAACTCCTCTACTTCCAGACTTAATGATATGCTTGATATGGATAATGATGGGACTACTGGTCTAGGGTACACTGGTAGTTATGATGCTTCTTTTGATAAGAAACTTGGGTGCAACATGAACTGCACTGTTAACCCTGAAACCCCAGATGTTGTCAAACCTCTTTTTGAGCTCATAAAAGTCATGTGTTTGTCAAAGAAAAAGAAATTTTTGTGTGCACTTACTGTCACAAACTTGGTCACAAAAAACCTTACTGTTTCAAGTACCAAAAGGATTTACAAAGGGAACATGTTGATTACTCCAACATCAGTGACCTCTCCAAGAATCCCTCCCTTCTTGCCTCTAGCAAACAAAACAGTGATTCCGATGTTAGCTGCGATGTTGTGACAACATCCACTTCAACAGAGATGTAATCCTAAGTCTCTGAAGTCTATCCCTGGTTCTTCTAAACGAGGTAAATCTCCAGGCAATCATGATGTTGTGTCAACAGAGACCAATGGAAATAACCCTAAACTTTTCAAGTCTACACCTGGTTCTCCTAAACGAGTTAAACCTCCAGGACAGATAAGAAAACACAAGAATGATTTGAACCAGATTTGGGTAGCTAAAGAAAAACATACTTGCAATGTTGCTTTTTCTGTTTCTACTTCTCCTAACAATGCAGGAAAATGGTACTTCGACAGTGGTTGCTCTAGGCACATGACTGGTAACCCTTCAAACTTGTCAAATTTTGTCTCTCAAAAGACAGGTACAGTGACATATGGAGGAGGATACCAAAGCAAAATCCTAGGAAAGGGAACACTGTGCCTTGAAGGATATCCTAAACTTTCAAATGTTCTTCTTGTTGAGGGTTTAACGGCTAATCTTGTCAGTATAAGCCATCTGTGTGATGATGATCTGAAAGTCAAGTTTGATAAACGTTCTTGCAAAGTTTATACTTGTGTGGACAAATTAACTGTGATGACAGGTGTTAGATCTCAGGACAACAACTATGTGATGGTCGTTCCTCTCAAGTGCAATGTTGCTCAACATGATGATGCAATATTGTGGCACAAGAAATTAGGACATGTCAATTACAGGAATCTGGAGAAGATCATCAAACACAATGTTGTGACAGGTGTGCCGAAGCTTACCAATGCAGGGAAGTATGTGTGTGGTGACTGTCTTCTGGGAAAACAAACCAAGGCAGTACACCAGCCACTCCAGGTTGAAGGACAAAAACGATGTACTTTTAACTACTTTGAACTCTTGCATATGGATCTCATGGGTCCTGTAGAAGCTAAAAGTTTGGGAGGAGCCTGGTATATCTATGTTATAGTTGATGATTTCTCTAGATATACTTGGGTCAATTTTTTGAAAGAAAAATCTGAAACCTTTAAATCCTTCAAAAAACTGGCATGCAAAATATTGTAATCAGTACTCTACTATGGTCCAAAGAATTCGATCTTACCATGGTAAAGAATTTGAGAATCAATTTTTTGATAAGTACTGTGAAAAGAAAGGGATCATGCATGAATACTCAGCTCCTAAGACACCACAACAAAATGGTGTTGCTGAAAGGAAAAAACAGGACTCTTCAAGAAATGGCCAGAGTGATGTTGAGCTCAATGAACCTGTCAAAAAGGTTGTGGGCGGAAGCTGTAAACACTGCCTGTCACATAATCAACCGTGTCTATCTACGTCCAGGTACTCTGACCACTCCCTATGAGATTTTGAAAGGTAGAAAACCCAATCTTAAGTACTTTCATGTCTTTGGATGTGTGTGTTACATACTCAATGATAGGGACCATCTAGGGAAGTTTGATGCTAAAAGTGACAAAGGAATCTTTGTAGGGTACTCACAAAATAGTCATGCGTATAGAATATACAATCCTAGATTGCAAACTATACAAGAATATGTGAATGTTTCATTTGATGACTCTGAGCCCTATGCCCAGAAGAAGATTTCTGCAGGTGCTGAATAGGTTATTGACACAACCCCTGAATCATCTACACATGGGAACGTTCCAGACATTATGACTCCTTCTGCTGATCGAAGTGAAAGAACCCATGATGAGGGCCATGTTGTGCCAACATCCCCCCTGTGCAATGTTGACTCAACATCCAGTTCAACATCCCAGATTTCCACTCCTGATGATGAAGAACAAGCTGATCCCCACAGTGAGACTGAGGTTGAATCTGACAATGCCTCTGGCATTAATGCTGCACCTATGCCGCAAGGTTCTCCTCAACCTGACTCACGTAAGGATCCTCCTCCCAAAATTCGCAAAGATCATCCCAGTTCACAGGTAATTGGAAATCCAGGAGGGAGAACACTGAGGGGAAACACGCATAAAAACTACAAGGAGATACTCAGACTTGTTGAAATCATCACCAGAAGTTCCTCGTGCTATGTTTCTTTAATTGAACCTAAAAATGTGAAAGAAGCCCTTACTGATGATTTTTGGATAGAAGCAATGCAAGATGAACTTCATCAATTCCAAACAAATGAAGTCTGGACTCTTGTTCCCCGCCCCCATAACATAAACGTCATATAGGAACCAAGTGGATTTTCAAAAATAAGAGTGATGAGAAAGGGGTAGTTGTAAAGAACAAAGCCAGATTAGTTGCTCAAGGTTACACTCAAGTAGAAGGCATTGATTTTGATGAAACCTTCGCTCCTGTTGCTAGACTAGAATCCATTCGCTTGCTCTTAGCCATAGCATGTTGTCTTAAAGTAAAACTCAAACAAATGGATGTTAAAGGAGCTTTCTTGAATGGCTACATTGACAAAGAAGTGTATGTTGAACAACCTGGAGGGTTTGAAGATCCTCTTTACCCTGACCATCCAACTAAGAAAAGCTTTGTATGGAATGAAACAAGCCCCTCGTGCTTGGTATGCTAGACTGACTGAATTCTTAGTTGGATTAGGGTTTAAGAGGGGTGAGGGAGATCAAACTCTGTTTATCCTCAGGAAAGGAAAGGACATTTGCATTGCTCAAATCTATGTTGATGATATTGTCTTTGGTGCTACTAACCCCTCTTTGCTAGAAAAGTTTGTTCAAGCCATGACAGGAACCTTTGAGATGAGTATGATTGGTGAACTCAGTTTCTTCTTGGGGCTTCGACAGAAAAGCAGGATGGCCTCTTTATCTCTCAAGAGAAATATGCCAAGAATCTTATCAAAAAATTTGGTCTGGAAAATGCCAAACCTTGCAGCACTCCCATGGCTACTGCTCTAAAACTCATCAACACTGATGTTGGGGACGATGTTGACCCAACATTGTATAGATCAATGATTGAAAGTCTCCTGTATCTCTCAGCCACCCGACCTGACATCATGTTCTCTGTTTGTGTTTGTGCCAGGTATCAATCCAAACCCAAAACACCTCACTTAACTGCTGTCAAAAGAATCATTAGATATATATCAGGAACTGTTAATCTTAGATTATGGTATGCATGTGATCCAAACACTAATCTGTTGGGATTTAGTGATTCTGATTGGGCTGGTGACTTAGATGATCGAAAATCAACTAGTGGAGGTTGTTTTTATCTTGGACCAAATCTTGTGTCATGGTATAGTAAGAAACAAAATTGTGTGTCTCTCTCAACTGCTGAATCTGAATATGTAGCTGCTGGGAGTTGTGTGTCTCAACTAATTTGGCTGAACAATATGCTGCATGAATATGGGTTCCGAAGTGACACTCTTTTGATGTTTTGTGATAACTTAAGTGCCATTCACATTTCCAAGAATCCTGTTCAACACTCACGCACCAAGCATATAGACATTCGACATCATTTTCTTAGAGACTTGGTCACCAAACAAATTATTGACATACAACACATTGATACCACAAATCAGTTAGCTGACATCTTCACAAAGCCTCTTGATAAGGAGAGATTCTTCAGTTTGAGAAGGTCTCTTGGTCTATGCACTATTTGATGTGATTTGTTGCAAGCAATGTTGACATAACATCACGGTCAACATTGACTTATGTGTGTATCTAGAGATGTCCTTTTGCTGATTTGTTTTTTTTTTCTTTTTTCATTGTGTTTCTGTGCTCCTGTGCTTCTATATTGGTCTATGGCTGTTTCTGTTTTGTAGCTTACAGTGGTGATGCTTAGGGTTTGAAAGGCTATTTGAAACCAAGGTTGAAAAGGATCGAGTCTCCTATGTGTTTGCTTTATGTAAAAACCACTTTTGCTGCTTTCTGGCTATTTTTACTCGTACCTTGACTCGCACTTGATGTTGCCTCCTGTCCTTTATGCTTAATAAATCTAATGAATTATGATAAAAAGGGCTCGAAGTGTTTCCGTCAAAGATCGTGTTGGGCAGGTTTCAAATACTATCCAGATATCGACGTGGCCAATGTGTCATATGTCGTGAGGGTTGATGGCCTGTACTGGAAACCGACACACACAAAAGTGCCGATTCTCGTAATGCTGCTGGTTCACTTTCTGAGTACCAAATTACCCAATGGGGTCAAATGAGTAATTTTATGCCATGAGACGTGTGTTTGCCTAACTCCGCATAGGCTTCGGCTTTGGAGCGGATTCATACGTGTTCCAATTATTTGACATGGTTCACGGTCTCATGGTCACCCCCACTCAAACTTATGCTAATTGTTCAATTTACTTTTTGAGGCATTGTTGAGTGTGTTTCTTTGGTATTCCTTTCTCTTTCTGTCTCTGCCTGCAACATCAGTGGTGTTAATCGAATCTGCACATCTTGAGACTTGGTTTCCTGGCTGACTTACATTAAGAGTGGTCTGATTTCCCGATGTTGTCATCAATGTTGAGTCAACATCCAGGTCAACATTGACTGTGCTTGAAGTACTTTTTGCTCTTTTGCTGTGATTTTTTTGTGCTCTCTATGTTTTTTTTCAAATGTGTTTTTGGGTTGGGTTTGAGGGGGAGTACTTGTTTCTTACATCCGTCTTTTTTTGGGAATCTGTTAGGTTTCTTACTCATACTTGATCTTGATTTGTTTTCCAAACCAAAAATGTACCTCCCTAAGTTGAGTTTTGAGAATCTTCTTCATGATTGACCTAATTGATACGGTTTTCATTTGCTTTCCTTAATCTCATATTAATAGTTGTGTACAGATCTTGGTCTGTGCTTTGATATATATGTTTATGATCTATGAAGCAAACCAAACAAAAAACTCAATCTTCCAACCATTTTGCTCTCTCTCATTAGCCCACTTCCCCACCACTCAACAAAACTGCCGCCCACCTAACCACAATCATTACATCCAAAAACCAAAAAGTAGTTTTTTTTACTACTCCCAAGCCTTGGTTAAAACAAAAACTCTTCACCTTCCACACACTATTCACCTGTCACTCTCAAACAATTCCTCTCCCGCTCATCCTCCTTCATCTCTGCACTCACTAATCTGGACAATGTCTTCTCCAACAAAACCCATCTTGCCCGGATTTTCTTTGCAAACACCTGAGGGGGAGCAAGCATACCCTCTTCCCATCTTTGCAGAACCGGCCGATTTCGAGATTCCAGACTCTGAGCTAAGTGAGGGATCGGAAGAGATTGTTGGAAAATCCCCATCTCCAGTATCAAAACTACCATCTCAATCTCCAACATCACCTACTCAACCTGAAAAACCCCAAACCGAGTCTTCTCCATCAAACCCCTCTCAATTTGCTGCAGAAAACTTTGTTAATTTGGGAACTGCACCGGTCGAACTGCCAAAGGATCTGAGGGATGATGATGAAAGCCCAATGGGGGTAGAGAAAGATACTCCCATGGAGGATGCTAGGAAAGATGTTGAACAAACTGAAGTTCAACATGCAGATCTTGGAGAAAACCCCAAAAAATCCTTCATCTGTTGAGAAGGATGATGTGCAACAAGCTGACAATAAAGAGGAGAAGGCTACTGATGGCCTAAATGGTGATGAGAACCAGACTAACACGCACTTTGAACATGTTGAGAAGCCCGCAAACGAGCCTACTACTGAACCAATTGTTGTTGAAGATTGGAAGTCAGATGACTCAGAGAAAACTAGAAGCGACCCTATGAATGTAGATGAGGATGTTGTTTCAACATCGGCTGCTCATGACAACAACGATGAAGTGAATGATGACAGTTCTGATGACTTGGAGGATTATGAGCCAGAAACGGAAGATGACTCTGAGGATGAGTCAATGATTGATGAAGAAGATCTGAGCAATGCTGATGAAAGCTCAGATGACTCTAAAGACTATGAGCCTGAAGCAGAGGAAGAGTCTGAAGATGAATCACTTGATGATGAGGATGTCATTCTTGGAGAAGAACAAATTGAATATCCTGAGGTTAATGATCTACCCTCTGCACCTGTTTATGTAGATGGTTCTGATTGGGATGAAGATGCTGTCTCCCATTTATTCTATGCTGACAAGAATTTAGAAAAATATGAGAAAATCAAAGATAATGCAATGGATGTTGAAAAGGTGATCAAAGAGGAATCTTTTGAAGAGTATAACTTAGTTGCTTATCTGAAGAAAAGGAACCTCTATCATGCTGTTACCCAATATGAGGCCTTTGTTCCTGAAATCATCATAGAATTCTATGCACACTTATCTGAGAATTTTGGTGTTGAAGGCATGGTAAACATCACTGTGTGTATCTTAGGGGTGATGTATTTTTCTTGAATTCTAAGGATATCAATACTGTGCTGCATAGAAATAGGGATGAGGTTGAAACCCCTGTAGAGGTATCTATGGATGAGATTGCTAGGGAACTGACTGCAGGAAAACTACAATCTTGGCCTAGTGGGACTTTGGACTTGAAATACTGTTGTTCTCTAGTCTCTGTTCTTGCCAGGATTTGCTTGTACAACTGGTTGCCATCTTCCAACAACAACAAGCTCAGTCAAGAGGCAGCCATGTTGCTCTACAGGATCAAAATGGGCTACAATGTCAATCTGGGAGAAAGAATTCTCAAGCACCTAGAGAATTCCAAGAATAGAGGGATCATAGGCCATTAGATTCTCCCATCCACCATCTTTGCAGTTCTTCAGTTGTAGGGTATTGAGGTCAGAGCCAATGATGTCTATCATTCTAGCTTCAAATCCATCACTGTCACCAAGCAACTGCTGGAAACACATGACAGGATCTGTGATCTTCCATGGGTGGATCCTGAAGTTCCTGTGGACATGGATGTAGAAGAGAATATTCCTCCTCCTACAGGCAATGCTGATGCACCAGAAAGTTTTGTGGCTGCTGCTCAACGCTCCAATGTTGGCCTACATGTTGGCTCAACATTGATCCCTAGCATTGAAACTCTTTCTGCAGGTACCCTAAATGATCAGGACAAGCTGATTCTGGAGCAAATCAAAGGACTTGATGAGCAGATTTCCAACAATCTGAAGTTCAGAAGCACTCTAGTGTCTTTTCTTTCCTCACAAAAAGGGGGAGAATAGATACTTGAAAATTTTAAATTTATTTTAGTACTGAACAATTTCTATTCATTTTGGGTCTATAATATTTTAAATACTCTAGAACTTATCTTAGCTGTCTGATTAATGGGGAGATTATCTTAGCTGTCTGATTAAGGGGGAGATTAGCTCCTAAGTTGTTCTTAGTTATGTTTCTACTAACCTCTTGTTTTGTTTTGTGATGAAAGACTAAGATTAAGGGGGAGATTGAAAGTGCAGTATGCACTTGTGTTTTGATAATCTTGTCTTTCATTAATCAGTTCCAAGTTTGTGTTTGTTGTTGTTGTTTGTGAAGCTGCAGGACTACCAATGTTGTATAACATTGTGACAGGATAGAATTCAATCCTGGCATAACATTGAAGATATAACATTGCAGTCAACATCAAGAACAAGCACCTTGGACAGGAAACTTGGACTGGAAGTATTTACAAATCGAACAAGAGACGCTTTAAGGAAAAAGAACAACTTATAGTGAAAGCAAGAAGGAATATATTTTATGAAGAATCAAAATATGGAAAATTCCTTCTATGCGTATATTGAAGAAAACAAGAAAAAGGAAATTGCCTTTGCTGAGATCCTATTGCCTTTGCTGAGATCCTATTGCCTTTCGACTTGGATGGAAGCTGTCGATATCTCAAGTATATATACAAGGATTTAACCGAGCAATCATGACGCCTTGTGTTTTGATAATCTTGTCTTTCATTAATCAGTTCCAAGTTTGTGTTTGTTGTTGTTGTTTGTGAAGCTGCAGGACTACCAATGTTGTATAACATTGTGACAGGATAGAATTCAATGCTGGCATAACATTGAAGATATAACATTGCAGTTAACATCAAGAACAAAGCACCTTGGACAGGAAACTTGGACTGGAAGTATTTACAAATCGAACAAGAGACGATTTAAGGAAAAAGAACAACTTATGGTGAAAGCAAGAAGGAATATATTTTATGAAGAATCAAAATATGAAAAATTCCTTCTATGCGTATATTGAAGAAAACAAGAAAAAGAAAATTGCCTTCGCTGAGATCCTATTGCCTTCGCTGAGATCCTATTGCCTTTCGACTTGGATGGAAGCTGTCGATATCTCAAGTATATATACAAGGATTCAGCCGAGCAATCATGACGCCTTTCTTTGTGATCAATCAAGATTTTATTAAAGAGTTTAGGCTTCTTGTTTTTTGCTAGCTGTCTAAGAGTTTTCATTGTTGGAATAACTCTTTCAAACATCGACCTAGAATAGCTTTTACTGTTAGTTCTTCTAGGGCTAGTTTTGGTTGTTTAATCAATCATCTGTGATTGTATTAAACCTAGTTGATTAGATCTACTTTTCCTGTCAGTAGATATTTTGGCTAAAGGCGCGGCCAACATATTTATATATGTTGGCTTGGTAATAGAAGTTTCATTCATATTCATCCGCTGCCTTTTGTTTACTGTGTTGAAGACATTGTTGAACAACATTGTTGTCAACATTGTCTATTGATCTTATTCCAAGTATCAATCCGGGATCCTACGTTCTAACAAGGATAAAATAAATTAATCGAGCAAATAAGATAGTTAAAATTCATTGTAAACAATGTTGGTCGTGGTGTCAGTGTGTAGTCTTTCGTCAAATACAATATCACTGTGCCTTATAACTATAAAAAATAAAATATGACTTATGATGACGTATATGCTTTGAAAGGGGTAGGATCCAACCCGAACCCGTTCAGGACTCGCGGGTTGATAACATATAGTATTTTATATCGGGTCCTTTACCCGTAGCTAATACGTTAATTATGGGGAAAAATCCGAAAAAATGTACCTTAAGTTGTGTCATTTCCGAAAAAGGTACATTTAGTTGTTACCGCCCGATTTTAGTTCCTTAACTTTCGATTTTGTCCAATTTGTATACTCCGTCAGTCCATTTGACGGCTCCGTAAATTTTGACCGTTTTAGTGCGAAAAATTCCAAAAAATGTACCTTAAGTTGTGACATTTCCGCTTTTGGTACCTTTATTTGTGACAGTCCGATTTTGGTACCTTTAAATGCATTATTGTCCAATTTAGGTACCCTACGACACGTGATTTAATATCGCGACACGTGTCACTTTGCAAAATACTAAAATACGTTGCGGTAAAATGTAAATACAGTAGATATTTGTTAATTTCAAATAGGTCCTATTTTATGAAAAAAAATCAAAATTACCCATGAGAATATGGACTATGAGCTACCTTAGAAATTTAAAAATAAAACATAATTAAAGAAAATGAAAAAAATACATAGAAGCCATGGGAGCTTCTCCTTCTTCTTCTTCCATGGCAGTCTGCCATGGAAGCTCCATTGGTGAAGGGATTTCCCGCGCCTAAAGCTCCACCACGGAGCTTCCAGACGGCCATGGATCTGCCAGATCTTCCATGGCAGATGCTTCCATGGCCATTTTGAAATTGAGGGTAGGACATGGTGGTGATCGCGGTGGAGGGGAGATGGCGGCGGAATGGGGTGGAAGGGCACCGGTGGAGGATATGAAGCAACATGGCCATATTGAACTCCACACTTCGCCATGGCCATGAATCTTCCAAGCTAAAGCTTCATGGTGAAGCTTCTGGCAGCAAGCTTCCATGGTAGAAATTAGGTTAATGTCAATTTTCTTGTTTTCTTCCAAAAATTGTTTGCCTTCTTTTTAACTTTTCTTTTGATCTTTTTTTTTGTTTCTACCTTTTTATTAATCTCATAATGGGGCTTTTTGAAACTTATTTTGATAAAATGGGGTTACTTCATAATTATCGAAAATAATATGGTTCAATTGACATTGACGGAAATTATTTTATTTGCAATTTTACCCATTAAAAAAATTAAAATTGCAAGGTGACATGTGTCGATTGATTAAGCGGCCACATGTCACAGAGGTACTGTATTGTGACATAATGTCAACTTAAGATACCAGAATCGGAATGTCATAAACAAAGGTACCAAAAGCAGAAATGTCACAACTTAAGGTACATTTTTCAGAATTTTCCCACGCTAAAACGGTAAAAATTGACGGAGCTGTCAAATTGGACTGACAGAGTATACAAATTGGGCAAAATTGGAAGTTAAGGTACCAAAATCGGGCGGTAACAACTAAAGGTACCTTTTTCGGAAATGACACAACTTAAGGTACCTTTTTCGAAGTTTCCCCAATAACTTATACTCCAATACGAACCAAAATAAAATACAAAAGTGTATAATGCAGTTAACAGGGTTGTTTTCCAACAACCCCTGGGGTGTCCCTACCCCCCGCTTTACTTTTAATGATAAATAAATTAATCGATAAAATAAGACAATAAAAATTTCTTACAAACAACGTTGGACGTGGTGTCTTTGTGGATTCCTTCGTCCAATACTATATCATTGGATCTTTGTGTATGTTAACTATAGAAAATGTAAAATACGACTCGTCATGACTTATATGCTTTGAAAGGGATATGATAGTTTTATATCGGGTCCTCTACTTGTACCTAACACGTTAATTACTAACTTATACTCCAACCCGAACCAAAATAAAATACAAAAGTTTCCAATGCAGTTAACAGGATTGAAGAGGTGGTATGTGCTCCCCCAACACAGACAAAATCTATTATTCTACAGACATAATTTCAAATGTTACGATGGTTTCTTTTTTGCACCCACCTCTAACATACTCCCACCCCTCGCAGAGACTCTTCACTAACTTAACCATAAAATGTTGCGGTTTGTGTATTGTCACAAAGGTATGGAACGGGTTTGAGTCTGGACATCATTATCCAAACGGGTTTGAATTCAGGTTGGATAGAAACTTGTCCGTTCAAAAGTAAAATGATGGAATACCAGTGTAGAGTGTTCCTTGCTCTTGTTAATTGTCATAACTTAGTAAACATGTATACAAAAATGTATGCTCTGGAATCTATAAGGCTCATTTGGTTTGAGTAAAATACGGGAAAAGAAAACGCGTAAGGGAAATAAAATTTTCCTCAAAAATGTGAGGGGAAAACAACTTTTCTTATTTTGTTGAGATATATATATTTGATAAAGATTTTTATAAGTTTTTCAGAATTTCCTCAGAAATACCAATTTGGTGCAAAACAATATTTTCCTCCATTTTTTCTTTTTCCCCCCATTTTCCCTCGAACCAAATGAAGCCTAATAGGAAATTGTTTATCCTTTATACACATATGGTTTGAAATTTAATATCTTATTGTATAAGAATTTTTCTAACTAAGGTTTGATGGAACATGAAAATGTATCAAAGTGCAAATCCCTTAAATCAAACTTCACCCATAGAATACAAATTAACACAACTTCATACATTTTTTGATGTTAAACTATATAAGGTTGTATGAGTTTCATTCTCGTATGCTTAGATTAGCTTAGTATTGTCCAAAGAACAATATCTTTCAATTACTACATGTTGCCACTCAAAATCTCGAATAAATTTAGTTATAAATTTGGCTGGCCAACCTTCCGCATTTTCAGCAACCATAAGACATAAAATTTTGTTACCAAGCAATAATCTACCCTCATGATCCCTAACAACACTAATACGTCCCCCTATTCGGACTCTGCTCAACCGTATCAAAATTTCATATGTTTGGAATTTGATGAATCTGGTGGGATTTAGCCCATCAACTTATATATTATATTATGTTATATAAGAACACCCAACTGATAATATAAGCGCTAAAACATTAGCCTCACGTTTAACCTGACAAAACTTCATGGAACAAAGTTCTCGCCCCCCTATTCGGACTCTGCTTGATGTTTAAAATTCCATTATTTCATTTTATCTTATTTAATAAATTATATTTTATTCTAGTGAAAAAATAATTTATTTAATTAATAATGATAATAATAATCTAGATTGGTGTTTATGGATTCGTCTTGTCACGGTGAATTCAAATATATATTCAAAATATTTTTCGGGGTTTTGTAGATAAGTTTATATGAGATTTAATAAAAATAGTGAAAGATATACTGGTTGAAAATGCAACTAATTTCACAAAATTCTACGTAGGATTGAATTAATTTTAAAAAATGCTGTATTTTTAAAATTTTATTATTTCATTTTTTCTTATTTAATAAATTTATATTTTACTTTAATGAATAAAATGAATTATTTAATTAATTAGTATATAAGATTGATGTCTATGGATTCATCTTGTCGTGACGAATTCAAATATATGTTCAAAATATTTTTTGGATTTTTGTAGATAAAGTTATATGAGATTTATAAAAACTATATATACAGTCAACACACAAAAAATAACAATGAAATATATACTGGCTAAAATACAACTAATTCTACAAAATTCCACGTAGGATTTAATGAATCTGGTGTAATAGTATTCAAGATTAGTGTCTATGGATTCGTCTTGTCATGGCGAATTCAAATATATGTACAAAATATTTTTCAGATTTTTGTAGATAAAGTTATATGAGATTTAATAAAAACTATATATACAGTCAACATACCAAAAATAATAATGAAATATATATTGGTGTAGACGCTCAGAAATCTACAATCAAATTAGGTTAATGAATTGAGGGGCACCGACAAACTGCAAGGCAACAAGAGTAAAGAGACGTAAGGTACTGATGAGACAATATTCTGACGTCTCATTTGGTCTTTTTTAGCGGTCTTTGTGAGTCTGTCTTTAGTTTTGTAGTCTTTTTAGTTCGCTTTTACCACTACAAAAAAACTGGTATGTAGCGACGGATAGATCTGTCGCTACAGACCAGCGATCCGTCGCCCCGGGCGACGGATAGTAATTCCGTCGCCCCACTGGGTCTTTGACGACGGATAGATAATCCGTCGTCCAATTCACGACGGATTATCATATTTGACTTTTTATTTTATTTTTTTTAAAATTGATTTTTGACGACGGATAGATACTATCTGTCGCCAAATGTAACGACGGATAGAATCTATCCGTCGTTAGATGTGACGACAGATAGAATCTATCCGTCGTTATATTTAACGATGGATAGAATCTATCCGTCGTTATATTTGGCGACGGATAGTATCTATCCGTCGCCCAATATATTATTGGAATTAGTGACGGAATCTGAAATTCCGTCACTATTTATTCCGTCACTATTAATCCGTCACTATTTATTCCGTCACTATTTATTTCATATTAATCCCTGTTTTTCGTAGTTCACCTATTTAATCAATATAATGTTCGATAATAATTCAATAATACGGAAAATATTTCAATAAATGATAAATAAAAAAAGTAATATCCGGAGCAGGAGAAATTATCCGAACAAGTGTAAATATAATAAATCCGAACGTACATATACATAACTAGCTACTAGACGGGGGTGAAATTTGGCGGCCGACATGAACTCCATTCAGAATCAAGGCGCTCGTTCTCCTCCCTTTGTTCTTTGGCTTGCCGTTCCATCTCTTGAGTTGAAGCCGCAACTGTTCCGGACTGCTTTGCACGATTCCAAGACACGGTCCTATGTGTAACCGGACGTCTAGGCTGGGATGATGATGAGGAGCACCGGACTAGCCAAGCTCAAACCGAGGCTCCGAGTCCATATATTCGATCCTTTCTTGTCGTCTGTTTGTTGACCTCTAGAAGATGTTGTCAACTTGTTGACACATCACATCTCTTCCTGCCTCGCCACATGAGCATCAACCTCAGCCTGAAATCGTAAATAGCAGATATCATGATCAGTTACTATTTTTCAAAAATAACTTGTAATAGTGTACAAATATGAACGTTAAGCAACATAAACATACCGGAATAGACGAGGCCTGGCAGTCGGTCCATACCCCGCCCTTCTGCTTGGCCTTCTTGAAGATGTCATACTTGGATGTCACCTCCCCCCGTGAGATCTGAACAACATATATAGTCAACAATTTATCATCTCACAAGTAATCAGAGACACAATACATACACGTAATGCTAGATTGAAAAAAAACATATATATACATACCGATTGGTAATAATCAGTGAGAGTAGATCGCCTCCCAAGGTGGTGAACGACCCTTCCTGCCGCATCAGACTGAGATGCCCGGTTCTGTCTGTTGATGCCGGTTCTGTCTGTTGATGTAGGCATTGTCCTGTACATCAGTTCGGTGCCAGTAGGCATCCCAAAGGGCCCACTCCGCTGCATCAACCTGTGGAGGCATTGGGCCACCCCGATCCCGAATGGCCTTCCAAGTACAGACCATATCCCTGTACAGTTTAGATCCCACAGTCTCGTAAACACGCCAGATCTGTGGGATCAACCTGCTGGGAATGAAGTACTCCTACATTCCCAATTTCATACAACATCTAAAGTCCATACATAACGTCACCATGCAACATCAATTTAATAAGATACAACAACATAACAGATATGGTGACTAACATATCACCCAAACAAAGTGGCTAACATACCACTCACATATAGTGGCTAACATACCACTCACATTGTCCTAAATTTTACTAACACAATGGTGACTAACATATCACCCAAATAAAGTGGCTAACATACCACTCACATACAGTGGCTAATATACCACTCATATTAAAACGATTATAATTACAAACAAAGGAATGTAATATTTTAACTTACTCTCAGCTCATCGAAGTACTCGGCTCCAACACTCACCACCCTGCCCCGGTGGCTCTCTCCTGCCCCGGAAGATGTCACCTAGTTTGTTGTGCACCTCCCGAGGCCATAAATGTTGTCAATGTATAAGATACAAGAAATGAATATATATTACTTTAGTACAACAATTTATACTTGTCAACTATCATAAGTTATGTTTTACATATTTAAGAAGAATGTATAATACTTACTTGGCAGGACCAGCAGGAAAAATCACAGGCAAACCGTCCCACGTGACGTTGGGATTCATTGGATCGAACACGAGGTAGGGACAATCGTCATGGTCGCCCTCCCGTATGTGTCCGGGCTGACTGGTAGAGCCCTGGCTGCTCTCTCCTGCTGGGGGAGTCTCAGGAATCGAGACCACGCTCGACTACCAGAGCCCTCCTGTCCTCGACTGTCCCGACCCAAAGACTATCATGCGGCTGTGTAAGGGGGGGGATAGGTGGACTTCCTCTGTCGCGGCATCTGCAAAAACATGTAATAAATACAATAAAATGTGTTAGTACGAGTTATAATACAGAACAAATTATAATAACACATATAATTACTTAAGTGTTATCAACTACTAACTAGTAATAATACACATAATATACTGTTATCGCTGTCCTCTAAGTCTACATATTGGTCTCGTGCAGATCAAACAACTCATCATTTGCTTCTATGATTACTAGTTATACAAGCCTAGAGACAAAACGGATTATCAAATGATTCTTTCTCTTGCAGCCCCCTCCTCATCACTTGTGACGCTCCCTACCACAGAACTTGCATTCCAACAGATCTACATCCTCCTCCCAATACAACATGCACATGTTCCGACAAGTAGAAAGGCACTCAATAGGTGGCCCCAAACCCCGCCTCTCCCTCCATTGGAGGTATGCCATGGACGGTGCTTCCTCACCGTGATGAATCCATACATGATACTCAGGAATGAATCCATAACGTCGCAAGTGCTCGAATATCTCTGTAGGAGTCATAAATTGCTTGTTTCTACAGGTTTTCAATGTGCAAGGACACTTTATCAACCCCCAGTTGCACAAGCCGGACGTCCCATGGCAAACGAGATGAAACCTTTAACCCCTTCTACAAAACTCCTAGAAACTCTGCCATTTACCGCATTTATCGATTACATCCATGAACGGTCGGAATTCATTGTATACTTTTTTAACCTGTTCCAATTGATTAGATCGTATTTAATTTATTAGATCGATTCCAATTCGGATAAGAAGATTGTAGAGATTAATTGTTAATTATTATACGTACCTTATAAATTAATTATTAAGTGTTCGATATGTTACAAAATTTATTACGTGTTTTACTACTACGAGTTATAAATTATAAATTACACGTTAATATAATCAACATATTATCCGCCGCTCAAAACACTTAACTACATCCTCGTAATTTAGTACATATACGAATTTATCAAATCAACTCCAACTACTACTTACATACATATCAAATTAACTAAACTAACTACATACATACTTAACATACATATCAAATTACACATACATATCCAATTACTACATACATACTTAACATACATATGAAATTAACTAAACTAACTAAACCAACTTCATACATACTTAATTAACATACATACTTCACTACATACATACTTATCGAATTAACATACATACATATTGAATTACTACATACATTCATATCAAATTAACTAAACTAACTATCAAATTACATATACAAATGAAATTAATCAAATTACATATAATTGATCAAATTAACTAAACAAGCTACTACATATTTCATATAAACATACAATTGAGAATAAGTAGTCAAAAATCAAAAAAAATCCCAATTTTTCAAAAGTTAGGGTTTAGAAGTAATACCTTTGATTCCGAAGAAAATAGCGGATGAAAAATTGAAGGAAGAAACGAGCTCCTCGTCCAACGATCTTCGAATTGACACCAAGATTGGGAAGAATCGACAACAAATGGCCGGATTTGACGGAGGAGAAAGGAAGAAAAACGAAGAAGAAAAATGGTCGGAAATGGCTTCTGCTTCAGCCCCCTTCCGATTAAAACCTTTCTGGGCCGACGGACACGTATCCGTCGGCCCAAAATAGAGATCCGTCGCTATACGGGGCGACGGATAGTTATCCGTCGCCAGTTTTTAATTTTTTTTTACATATAAATATTAACGACGGATAATTTATCCGTCGTTAATATTTAATTTTTTTTAAAAAAAGTCAAACACCGGGCGACGGATTAATAAAATCCGTCGCCCATATAGCGACAGATAAAATTATCCGTCGCTAATAAGCGACGGATAATTTTAATCCGTCGCTCCTTTCCATCGTTTTAACTCAGAATTCTTGTAGTGTACGCATTGGTGTTTTGTTTGTGTTTTGTAGAAATCTGTGTCTTTTGAGCCGTATGAAGACAAGTCGGTTAGCATGCCGCGGTGAGATTTTACGAGCTTGGCATTGGAAGTTCCAGCATGGCTCGCCGCGGCGAGATTTAGCGAGTGATGCTCCTGTTTGAAGATTGAAGCTCGCCGTGGCGAAGGAATTGGTCCGCCACGGCGAGATTATGCGAGCTGGATATACAGTGCGATTAAGAAGGCTCGCCGCGCCGAGCTATTTCTTCCGCCGCAGCGAGCGATGCAGAATTGATTTTATTTTCCTTATTAGATTAGAATATTGATTTCTTTTCTTTCAGACTTCTTTTAACCTAGTTTTGAGAAAAGCTCCAAGAGACATTATTCTTGACATTAAAACACATTGGAGCTTGGTTTTATCTTTGATTGAAGGATTGATATCGAATTCCTGATTATTGTGGTAATTCTCTATCGTTTATCTCTTTACAATTCGTTCTTGTTCTTGTTGTCGAATTGTATGAGCTTGCCTGCGATTATCATTCTGATTATGTTTAACATGAGCAATATCTTGAATTCTTTGTGTTGATACGGACATGTGCCAAATCCGTTAAGGGCGCCTTAGAGCGTCCTAAAGCACATCAAGGCTGAGATAGCCTATTCATTGCTAGTCCGACCTTCGAATGGTCCGACATAAAGGAAACCATCTCAGGTCAACTAGTATTTACAAGTCAACACGCCATTTCAGCTAGGTCCGACTAAGCTAGATGGATGACTTCCGAACCTGACAAAAGGTCACATGGTCCTTCCAAGTACCACAAACTGTCAGTCCTAAGATGCTAAACGGACCGGTCGAGAGAATCTCGGACGCCACCATCACAGTAAGACCAAACGTATATAACAGAACCAATGAGATACTCCCGTGGAACTCTAGGTCCGGACACCTTGAGTTGCCCAAGGCCAGATCAACCAAGCATACAGATCTATCCGAGGAACTTACACGGACCCAACGTGCGGAACAGTACTCTCTGAGGGAAAGGTCCAAACTACCCTTCCAGGCCCATTAATTATAATGGGATTACTATCCTGTAATGGGCCATGGACCAAAGGTAGCATTGGTGTCCAAATCTGAAGCATACACTTTGCATCATCTTGTGAGCAATCTCACAAGATATGATAACTATAAGTATAGCACAAGGTCCAAGACCTTGAGGTAAGTCACAATTCTCGAGGGATAAGCAATATCAAAGTGAGGATCCCTAAGTGATAAACACTCTTGATTTCATAACTTTCCTCATAACTATTACATTGAGAGCTTCCAACTCTCTCTTGAGTAAAGTCTCTTACCGGATTGACATATGCAATCCGGGTAACCTATTCTAACCCCCCCCCCCACTTAGTCCTTTCAGGTACTCTAGCTCGGATCAGTCTTGCTTCGGACTTCAAGTCGGAGGCGGGTCCTAGATTAGGTTACTTGTAATAGTTTAGTTAGTGTTCGAGGTTTTACCCCTCAACATTTTGGCGCCGTTTGAGGGAAACTTTACAAAAAGTTTTCGTGTTTAAGTTAAGCTGATGGCAAGAACAAGACGGATAGCACGGACAAGTGCTGCAGGCGTAGGAACACCACCACCACGCCCACGGGGACGTCTGCCCACCCGTGGACGAAGAGCCACTGTGGCTGGAGGGAACGCTGGAAGGAGATATCCAAGCGATGGGCGCATAGCCAGCCCATCCTCAGATGAAGGAAGAGACGCTCCGCACAGGGGAGTCCGAAGTATTCCTGAGAATGTTGTGCCTGTGAGCCATGGAGAAGGGGTCGTACGAGCTTCTCCGGCAGAAGCTCAGGGCCCACTACAGGCCAATAGTTCACTATGCCCGATGGTCGCATTTTCTGCACTAGTGACCTCGGACTAAGTGAGACTCAGTTTTATAGATTGCTCACAATCATCCAAGGATGCCTGGGATCTAACAATGCCCATCCTCAGAAATCCACTCCGCCAGTGGCTACTCCTGCTCAAGCAGAGCCTGCATTATCAAGAAACAGGCAACGACCGATCCAATAGAGGTTAGGAAATCAGCCACCTCAAGAGGATTTGCGAAACCTTCTAGATCGGCGAGCATCTACATCTCAAGCTCGGGGTGAAGGAAGGCCAAACGGAAGGAGAGAGTATCAAGAAGGGGATAATAGGCATCCAGGAGTTCCGCGACAAGCACCTCCGAGAGACAGAGATCAAGTAGCAGAAACTGTTCCAGTGGTCCGGATAGATGAACTCCCCGCAGATGTAGCTGTTCATCCGAGAACAGGAGGGATCATGACTGCTGACGAGATCTACGCTCAGCAGAAGGCTTTGGAGGCCCAGTTTCTGAATCTCGGACGCCTGGTAAAAGACCACGAGCAGATAAGTACTAGTGCACCAAACCCCTTGTGCGATGACATCATGAGAGAGAAGGAAAGAAACAGAAACTCGGATCAGGTAATTCCGAGCATGGAATACTACTATGGAGATACTTGTCCCGTTGGTCACCTGACAAGGTACAACAGCAAGATGGATTCCAAGGGAATGAGCGACAATATGAAAGCTCTTACGTTCTCATCCACTCTCTTCGGAATGACTATAGATTGGTACATCGCTTTGCCGAACAAGTCGATAAGGTCATATGCAGACCTTTCTTCCATGTTCTTGGCACGATTTGGAAAATCAAAAAGGAGAAAGCGTACCGTAGAGCACCTGGCAGAAGTTATACAGCGGGAGCAAGAGGATCTAAGGACCTTCCTAGATCGCTTTCACGCGGAAGTTCTTCGAGTTGAGCCACACAGTATTAAGGAACGGGTCCGTCACCTGTATGCTAATACTTTCAACTCAGAACTCTAACTCTCTAGTCAGGAAGTGAGGAGTGAAAAGCATTTAGATGACATCTGTGAAGAAGTGATGTACGGAGAGGAGTACCGAAGGAATGTTCCAGTAAGAGCTGGTTCCAAGAAAGGAAAGGAGCCGATGAAACAAGAGCAACGCTAGGGGAAGTTTGACCCAAAGAAGGACAGAGATAAAGGCTTCCACAGAGAAAGGAGTCCGCCGAGGAGATACGCGGATTAAACCCGTCTCAATAGACCAAGATCCGCCATCTTGGCGACTATCATCGAGAAGAAGCTGGATGTCCAATGGCCAAAGCCCTCTCACAACAACCGGAAGAATAAGAATGCAAAGGGGTACTGCAAGTTCCAGGCACGATAGAACGGAGTGAAGGAGGGAGGATAATGCTATAGAACCACCATCCCGGCCGCTATCATTGCCACCTCCGTCGGCTAACTATCCGCCTCGCACGGACCGACACCCATACAGGTATGTTGATGACGTTGAAATGGAGAATGCTCCATACAGCGGAGTGATCAACACCATCGCAGGCGGACCAACTAGGGGCAATAGTAGGAACGCGAGAGAACGGAAAGCTCAGAATCTCCGGAACAATGACAGATCGTATGCTGCTCCAGCAATTCGAAGGACAAACGCCATATCCTTTGATGATAGCGAGATCCCTCCTCCTGCGGCAGGAGGAGAAGACATTGACGATCCGGATGTTCCGCTGGTGGTTTCTTTAACCATCGCAACTTATCGGGTAAACAAGATCCTGGTAGACACGGGGAGTTCCTCGAACATCATCTCCAAATCGACAATAGATCAGATGAATCTGGGAAGAATCCGATTTGAGAGATTCAACACCTACATATTAGGGTTCGGAGGAGGTACCGTCCGTCCTTTAGGAAGTGTCATACTTCACGTTTCACTTGGGACGCACCCTGCAAGAGTGACACAGCAAGTCCGTTTTGTAGTGGTGGACCGGACTTTTGACTACAATGCCATCTTTGGGCGTCCGGGACTCAATCAATTCCGGGCTATTTCCTCCACTCTCCATAACAGAATGAAGTTTCCAACTCCCTTCGGAGTTGGAGAAGAGGTGGGAAACGTCCGTGAAGCTTGGGAATGTTACATTATGTCCACAAGAAGAGCGTCCGCCCCCGTGTTGACAGTCACTTTGACCTCTGACCCACCAGTTGTTCTTTCGGACAAAAAGGAGAATCCGCAGATTGGAGTAGGGAGCCAGAAGGAGAAGTTTCCTAGAACTGTGCGAATCGAGCCTCATGAAACTCTCAAGGAAATCGAGATTGTTGTTGGAAGCCCGGACAAGAAGACAAGAATCGGAATAGAGATGAACGCGGAGGTGGAGATGAAGCTCATTGCCTGTCTCCGAGACAACAGTGATGTGTTTGCATGGTGTACCGATGACCTGAAGGGAATAGATCCGAGGATTACTGTTCACCGTCTGAACATGGATCCCTCGATTAAATATATCCGACAAAAGAGGAAAGATTTTGGTCCGGTCAAGGATGCCATCATATCCGCTGAAGTTGAGCGACTCCTGAAAGAAGGGCATATCGAAGAATTCCGTTACTCTGATTGGGTTTGCAACGTGGTTCTGGTAGAAAAATCACCAGGCAAATGGCGGATGTGTAATGATTTCACTAGGTTGAACAAGTTCTGCCCAAAGGACCCGTACCCTTTACCACGAATAGATCAGTTGGTTGACTCCACGTCCGAATGTGCATTACTGAATTTTATGGATGCATACCAAGGTTTTTACCAAATCCGGATGGACAAGGACGACATCAAGAAAACAGCCTTCTTCGCTGCAGGGGGGTATACTGCTTCAAGGTGATGCCCTTCGGATTGAAAAATGCGGGAGCCACTTACCAACGTCTGGTGAACCAGATGTTCAAGGAAGAAATTGGGAAAACCATGGAAGTATACGTGGATGACATGCTCGTCAAGAGCAAAACTGAAGAGCAACATGTGCATCATTTGAACAGGTGCTTCGCTATCCTTAGGAAGTACGGAATGAAACTAAATCCAGATTAGTGCACGTTCGGAGTGAAAGGAGGAAAGTTCCTCGGATACATGGTCACAGAAAGGGGGATAAGCGCAAACCCCGAGAAGATTAAGGCAATCCTAGATCTGCCGCATCCGAAGAACCTCAATGAGGTACAACAACTCATAGGACGTCTCATGTCCTTAAGTCGTTTTATTTCACGCTCTGCTGAGAAGAATCTTCCGTTCTTTAAAATCCTCCGGAAAGGAGAGAGCTTTGAGTGGACCACGGAATGTTCTGAGGCTTTCGACAAACTGAAAAAGTACCTCCATTCCCCTCCACTGCTCTCCAAACTCGTCGAAGGAGAACCACTCTACCTCTACCTAGCAATCACGGAAGAGGCAATGAGTTCCGTATTAGTACGGATTCAAGCTAATGATCACTTGCCAATCTACTATCTTAGTAAAGCCCTTGCAGGGGTGGAGACAAGATACGTGAAGATTGAGAAGTTTGCATACGCTTTGGTTTACACCGCAAGGCGGTTAAAGCCATACTTCAAGTCTCACAAAATAGTGGTACTAACTACGGAACCTTTGAAACAGGTCCTGGGGAAGCCCAATCAATCTGGACGACTCTCTAAGTGGGCAATCGAGCTGAGTGAATACGACATTTTCTATCAGGCTCCGTCAGCCAAGAGGGCTCAAGTCCTCGCCGACTTCTTAGCGGAATATCCTGTAGCGGATTCAGAGAAAGTCCCTGACAAACAGGCATTTGAATGCCTAGGCACCAAGCAGATTATCCGAAATCCAGTTCCGTCGAAGTTCAACCCAGCAAACCTCGAGGATGCTCAATTCATCAATCAGTCCCTGCCTGCATCATATGAGGAAACTCGGGTCAACCAGATGTTCCTTCTTGACGATATCGCAAGCGGATCCGGTACTAACAACTCCGGACCGGAAATCAAAGAAAAAGAGGAACAAAGGTTGGAACCTCAGGAGCTTACAGAAGATATCCAAACCGAAAAATATCCTTCTGATGTTTGGACATTGGAAGTGGATGGTTCCTCCACTGGAAGAGTGTGGGAGGGATTGGAATCTTTCTTAAGAGCCCTGATGGCGCGGAACTCGACTACGCGATATCCTTGGAATTCAAGGTTACCAATAATGAGGCTGAGTATGAAGCTGTTAGGAAATTTGTTAGGAAATTTGTTTAGATATTTTGTTAGAAATATCTGTTTAGATTTTGATCAGCAACATGATGACTTATCTTAGTCTCAGAAAGGTGATTAGTACTCTTGGTTCACTTGAACATTGTAAAAGAGGAAACCCACTAAGTATGATAGTTTAGTAAATCTTGCATAGGATGTTATGTCTCAAATGTAATTTTTATTTCATGAAATGAAGACCAAGAAGAAGACATCCAAGCAGCAGAAGATCGACAACTTTGAAGATTTGAAGAACTGCACAAGATTACTGAAAATAGTTTTTCAGAAACCTTCACCAGATATCTGAAGACACGAAGGGTTTCAAACAAACTGTGTCACAAGAGATATCTGAGGAATAAAAGGTCTATCTGAAAACAAGGAGAGTGTCCACAGATATCTACACTCAGATACCTTGAGCCTTAACCACATTTCTGAAAGAGAAATATATATTGCAAACAAAGTTGTTTCAATTTAAGTGGTATCTGAAGTTGAAGATAAGAACGTGCGAGAAAAACTCAGAGAAATCTGATCAAGGTAATCTCTGATACAAAGCATAGTTCCGTTGACACTACAGGACAAAAAAAGTATAGTACAATGCATTTAATGCACGGACAGAGATGTCTGAACAAAAGCAACGGTAGCTTCTGAAGAAGAAGACAAAACTCACATAAGATCGCATACAGATATCAATAGTTTGAATTTGAGCCTAACGGATACTATTCAACGACATTCAAATTCATCTATAAATATCAACACTTAGACTGCTTGAGGAGACACACAATAACACATCACAGAACCTCAGATACCTTGTACTCTGATATACGATCTCTCTCCAAGCAAACTACTTACCTTCAAGCTTTCTGTTGCGACCAAAGCCTCTGATTCTTAAGTAGGACTGAAGTTCTAAGTGTCGTGATCCTGAACAAGCAAAGCTATCTGTGAAAGAGTTGAATCGAAAGATCAACTATCTGAGATTCATTCTCTTGAACAGATATCATATGACTTGGGTCAGTAAAAACGAACAAGATACCATACGCTGAAAAGTGTATTAGGTAACTTGATTCACAGAGCAATCTGATTAACTGAAAAGTTATTAAGAAGCTCATCTGACAACTCAAACCGAAACCAACACCATAACTGGCGTGGAGAACAGGAAGTACTTAGTTAAATCAGGGAATAACTCCAAAGGTTAACAGGAGTAGAGGAAGTACGTGATTTTGGGAAAATCAGGGAATAACTCCAAGGTTAACGGAGTATAGGAAGTACTTGATTTGGGAAACTAAGGAATAACTCCAAGGTTATTGAGTATAGGAAGTACTTAGCTTGGGAAGCTAGGGAATAACTCAAAAAGGTTTCTGAGTATTAGAAGTACTTGGCTGAAGAAGCTAGGGAATAACTCAGGGGGAACATTTGGTTGGGAACCATTTATTCCAAGGATTTCTTAGAATAGGATTATTGTAAGGTGAACTCAATTATCTGTTTTAGTGAATTCTAGGTCTTTGGAAGACCGAAGTGGATTAGTTGGAGGATTACGCCACCTCCAGATACCACTATACTTGCTGTGTTATTTACTTATCCGTATTTACTTTTCAGCAACACACACACACATTAACTGTTTCTGCACTTATCTATATTAAGTCTTCCACGCTCTGTTTCTAAGTATCAGATATCTACACAGATATCTGAGAAATTGTTTTTATCGATAAAAGTTTAAAAGACTATTCACCCCCCCTCTAGTCTTTTACGTTGCCGTTATCTAGACCAACAAGTGGTATCAGAGCAGGAGGTTCACCAGCCTTCTGCACTGAACCTAGATCCCCAGATAGGTGAAGAAACTTTGTCCATTTGTGAGGACTATTTAATTTGTGTGTTAAGTGTGCAGGTATGTCTCTGAGTGATGCACCAGTTCTCAAACCAGAGAACTACGAGAAATGGAAGAATAACATGATGCTCCACCTTGAAGCCATAAGTGACGAAATGATCGAAGTGATAAAGAATGGCCCAATAGTCATTCAACAACTGAAACAAGTCATGGAGGTTTCTAATGGTAGAGACAGAGATCAAAGTGAAGGATCTTCTCAAACTGATGCGTCAACCAGTGGAAGACCCACTAGTCAAGTTATTTACGAACCAAAGCCCAGAGAACTCTGGACATCAGAAGATGCCAAGAGAAATCGTCTGGATGGTCAAGCTCGTAATATCATCATCAGATCGACACTGAGCATACAAGGTAAAGCGTGGGGTGCTAAAGCGGTGAAAGTTGCTGGCGGTGATTGAAGAAATCTGCGGGAATCGAGAAAACCAAAGAAAACAAGTTCGAAGTTCTCAAGCTGAAATTTCAAAATTTCAAGCAAGGACCCACTGAAACTCTGGAAGAACTTGATTTCAGATTTACCACTCTCATGAGTGATATGGCAGCACTTGGGGAAAGCAATAGGTACTCCCAGTCAGAAAAGATTAAGACTATTGTCAGAAGTCTTAACCATAACTGGGAGCATACTAAATTCTTTTATTTCAACTAAGGAATGCCAAATATCACTCCAGTGGAACTATTCTCTCATCTTGCTACGGTTGATTATGAGACAACTCAGAGAGAACAAGCAACTAAAAAGTTGCAGAATGATGCTCTAGTTACTCAAGGAACTTCTGAAAAGAAGAAAAGCAAGGAAGAGACTGAGGATGCCTTTGCTGCAAAGCAAATGAGCAAATATGTCAGTCGAGAGATTGAAAGAAGAAAAGCCAAAGAGATGCTGAAGAAGCATCTAGGCTCAAACTATCACCAGTACAAAAGCATGCAAAGCTCGCTGAACAAGCCAGCCCAGAAAGCTTCATGTACTGAGGAAGCAGAAATTGGAAACGATATCTGCTCTTGTCAAAACCTGGTCACTTCAAGAAGGATTGTCCCTTCAACAAACTAAAGACAGTGACAGAAAGATAGAAGAATCTTCGGAAGAAGCGTAAAGCTTTACTAATCAGAGAGAAAGAAAATCCAAACTCAACTGGATGCTCTAGATGTTGAGACAGACTCTGAAGATGACTCAGATGACTCAACCATACCATCACCAGAATTGTGTGGAGTTACTCATGATGTAATCGACTTCGGCCTCAAGAAGAATGAAATGTGTGGAGTTGCTGAGATTGACGGACCAGACATCTCTAACATTGAAAACTGTCTTATGGCTGATGAGGTAACACATACTTCATGCTATACTTATGAAAGTGATGAAGAAGAAATCAAAGATCTAGAAAATCTCAGAAAGGAACTCGATATCTATGAAAGAGAATTTCTAATGATCCGAGCTAGAGCCGAAAATCTCGAAGAGGAAAAGAATTTTCTTGAAAAGGAAAATTCTAAATTGGTTAAGATATCTGAGAAAAAGGATGCTGAAAATGCATTTCTCAAAGCTCAGATATCTGAGACTGAAAAGTCACATAAAGAAGCAATGGCTGAATTGCGAAAGAAAGTTGAAGATCTTCTTTCTGAAAATAAGGAACTCAAAAAGAAAGAAGTATCTTTTCAATCTTATGCCAAAGCTAGTGACACTCTTACTGAAGTACAATCTTACTTAAGAGATCCTTCAGAAAAGAAAGGACTTGGGCTGAATACACAAACAGAATGTTCTAATACTCTGAATAAGAGTAAGGAAAGAAAAATGTTTGTAAGTACTCAGCAAGATGGTTCCCATACAATCTATAGTATTGGTCAGAAGACGAAGATTGTAGACAAAGGAAAGGCAGTTGCGACTAATCCTTTGTGGGAAAAACAAGTCAAACAAAAAACTGTTGGGCATGTTTCTAAAAAGAAACATAACACTGAAAAGTGTGAACACCCACAATGCTATGTCTCTAAAAAGGGAAGAATTGCAGGAGCTGGCAAATTCTCTCATGTCACTTTTTCTGGAAAGAAATTGGACCAACCAGAGACTAGCAAAGCTGCTGAGAAAAGATCTCAGATAGCTTCAAGTGCTCGAAACGGTATTGGCTATAAAGGCATCGGAAAGCAACTTGCTCATGAGTACAAGCAGGAGCAAGAACGATGGATAAAAGCTAGAATTGCTCAAAGCAATTATCAGAAGTGGAAGTCAAATCAAGCCACTGAAAATCTGAATGCCAGGGCTAGAAGAAATCTGGCAAGGAAAGTAAAGTTTGCTGAAAAGCAAACTCAGAAACCTGACAGAATGCTTCCTGGACTAAAGCATAATGGCTATTTGATAGTGGATGCGGAAAGCACATGACAGGAGACAAAGCAAATCTGGTCAATTACAAAGCTTGCAAGACAGGACCAGATATCAGATTTGCTGGAGGAGAATTAAATCCCTCTCTGGGGTTTGGCAACGTCAAATTGGGTTCATTAACAATCACTGATGTATTACATGTTAAGGATTTGAAATATAATCTATTTAGCATGAGCCAGTTTGCAGACAAGGGCTTTACTATAAAATTCAAAGCAAAATACTGCAAACTTATTGACAATGAGTCAAAGCAGACAATCTTGGTTGCTTTCGGAAAGCGATCTTTATGTTGCCGATCGGGCATCCGCCACAATCAAGAATGTCTCATGGTGAGTTAATCTGGTCACCGGAAGAGCCTTTGGTTATGGCACAAAAGAATGAGTCACTTGAACTTCAAAACTCTGAACAAACTTGCCAAGAAAGAGTTAGTGGTCGGCCTTCCCAGAACATCTTTCAGAAAGGATGGTATCTGTTCTGCCTGTCAGATGGGAAAACAATCTAAGATCTCTTTCAAGTCCAAAATCAGACACTCTATTGTTAGACCACTGCAACTATTACACATGGATCTTTTTGAATCATCTGTAACTAGTTATGCAGGAAAGAAGTATGGTCTGGTTGTCGTAGATGACTTCTCAAGATTCACTTGGGTTGTCTTTCTGAAACACAAATCTGATGCCAGGGTGGAGATACCAAACTTGCTGAAAAAGCTTGAAGTCATGAAAAATGACAAGGTATCTGCAATCGTAATGGACCATATGCGAGTTTGTCAACAGTACATAAAGGAGTTTTGTACCTGCAAAGGTATACAACACCAACTTTCCTCTGTAAGAACACCTCAACAAAATGGTGTTGCAGAAAGGAAAAACAGAACCCTTAAAGAAGCTGCAAGAACAATGCTAGCTGACACTGAAATAAGTGAAGTTTATTGGGTTGAAGCTGTAAACACAGCCTGCTACACTTAGAACAGATGTTTGATAAACAAACACCATGACAAGAACCCCTATGAAATCTTGGTTGGTAGACCCCCTAATATCAGACATCTAAGAGTATTTGGTTGTAGATGTTTTGTTCTTAACAATGGAAAAGAGTATCTAAGAACATTTCAACCAAAGGCAGATGAAGGTGTATTTCTTGGTTATTCTATGAATAGCAAAGCATACCGAGTTTACAACAAAAGAACAAAGAAGATTGAAGAATCAGTTCATGTTGTATTCTATGAAGGAAATAAGAAAACACCCCCTATTGATGAACTCTCAGAAAAGTTCAAAGAACTAATACTGAGGGATTCTGAAGAAGAATCCTCAGAAAGGAAAAACGTCATTGTAGAAATTGAGGATGACTCTGACGTAGAAAAGCATGAAATTCCTAGTAACAACCAGATGACTCATACACATGATGAAGAATTTCCTAAGAAACTTCCAGAAATGGAACAGGTTACTGAGAACTTTCATCATGAAGAGGTATCTGAAAATGAGACTGCTGAAATGCAAGTCCCAGATATCTCTAACACTGAAAAAGTGTCAGATATCAATGACATTTCCCATATGTCAGATATCTCAGATACTGAAAAAGTATCAAATCAAAATCTTAGTGATTCATATTCAGATCACTTAGATAATGATCCTACTAGCACTAAACCTATGATGAAATGGATCAAAGATCATCCTGCAAAGGATATAATTGGACCAATTAATCAAGGTGTTAGGACTAGGAGAGCAATAGCTGAAAATGCTAATTCTCTCTTTGGATGTTTCATTTCAAATATTGAACCTAAAACTATAGAAGAAGCATTAGGAGACCAAGACTGGATCTCTGCAATGCAAGAAGAGTTGGATCAATTTGAAAGAAACAAAGTCTGGAAACTAGTTCCATTTGTAGAAGGAATATCTGTGATTGGAACTAAGTGGGTTTTCAGAAACAAAATGAATGAAACTGGTGAAATAACCAGAAACAAAGCAAGATTGGTTGCCAAGGGATTTACCCAGACTGAAGGTCTAGATTTTGATGAGTCATATGCACCAGTTGCTAGATTGGATGCAATATGACTATTTCTAGCCTTTGCAGCTCATAAAGATTTTAAAGTTTATCAGATGGATGTAAAGAGTGCATTCTTGAATGGTGAACTTACTGAGGAAGTTTATGTTGAGCAACCACCTGGCTTTGAAGTTTCCTCATAAAGGAGAATGGTCTATAAACTACAGAAAGCTCTTTATGGACTGAAACAGGCTCCAAGAGCGTGGTATGACACGTTGGCCAAATACCTTCTGGAAAGTGGTTTCAAGAAAGGTGAAGTTGATAAAACTTTATTTACCTTGAATCATGATGGGAAACTGCTCTTAGTTCAAGTATATGTGGATGACATTATATTTGGATCTAAGGACAAGCAACTTTGTGATGACTTTGCAAACCTCATGAAAAACAAGTTTGAGATGAGCACGATGGGAGAATTGAATTATTTCCTAGGATTGCAAGTCAAGCAACTCAATGATGGAATATTCATTAGTCAAACAAAGTACGCGAAAGATATGCTCACAAAATTCAATCTTAAGCCTTCTGAAAAGAATACTAAGATACCTATGAGCATTGGAACCAAAATGACCTATACTGAATCAGATAAGAGTGTTGAAGAACATAAGTATAGGAAATTGATAGGTTCATTACTTTACCTCACTGCAAGTAGACCTGATATTCAATATGCTATTGGAGTGTGTGCTAGATTTCAGACAAATCCAATGCAAACACACTACAATGTTGCTATGAAAATATTAAGGTATGTAAAAGGTACAGTAAATGTAGGATTGTGGTATCCCAAAGATAGTGGATTGAGTTTATCTGGTTACTCAGATGCTGATTATGCTGGATCATTGCTAGATAGGAAAAGCACCTCAGGAACCTGTCAGTTTCTGGGTACTAGACTTATCTCATGGTTTAGCAAGAAGCAAAACTCAATTGCAACTTCTACCACAGAGGCTGAATATATTGCTGCTGGTTGTTGTGCAACACAAATTCTGTGGATAAAACAACAACTTAAAGACTATGGACTCGATGAAAAGAAAACTCCCATTTTCTGTGACAACACAAGTGCTATTGCGATTACACAGAATCCTAAGTTTCATGCCAGAACAAAGCATATTGATGTTAGACATCACTTCATCAGAGACCATGTAGAAAAAGGCAATATAGAGATACTTAAGATTGGCACTGAAGACCAACTTGCAGATATCTTCACTAAGCCACTGCAAGAAAGTCGTTTCTTTATCTTAAGACACAGTCTTGGATTAATGGAACTACCAAAGAACTGAAAAAGTTCAGGTATCTAGAACAGGCATCCAGAGCAGAGGTATCTGGAACGGGCATCCAGAAAAGAGACAAGAGAAAACTGGAACGGGTATCCAGAAGTCAAAAAGGCTTTAGAGCAAAAAGATAGCTTAAGATTTCTGAGACGGGAACTCAGATATCTGAATCAATCTACAAACGGAGAACACAAAGGAGAATAGTACAACTATCTGCAGTCAACTACTCTCTTGAAATTCGCATTGTTTCTATCTTGATGAAAAACTTGGAAAAATCATAAGTATAAGACAGATTCAGATGCAAACAGTGTTCTTGGTCATACAGAGAGACAAGATTCAGATAGCTAATAGCCAAAATTCATTAAATGGGCACAATTACACTTGTTGATTGTGATCATTGCTGAAGAAGCAATGGTGACCCTTGATGAAATTAAGCGATTGATCTTAACGGACGAAATTAATTCTCTGAAAGTAGTGGACTGTCGAACTTCAGACGTGGCCCACTTTGCATTTAATGCTAAACTAGCTTTTGCTCACGCCTGCTTGCAAATCACAGATACTTACACACAAAATCAATTTGTATGTATTTGTCTGTTGAGATTCACTTGCTATATATATAGGATTTTGGCAAATCAAATCACTTTTGCCTAATCCGAAAACTCATCTTGCATAAAAATAGCGAATTCTTCTCTTGATTCTCTGCAAACCCTCTACAAACTCTGCAAATCCAGATTAAGTTTTTCTGCAAAGAATTACTAAATCAAATCTCTTTCAAACGCAAATTTCAAATCCCTACACTATATAAAGAGATGGCCTCCAAGAACTCTTCAACGCAGAAATCTCAATCCTCCACTGGTATTGCTGAAAAGCAAGCACCAGAGTTGGTTATTGTGAACAACCGACTGGTAGGAAATTTTAACCCTGACCATTGGACTACAAATCACAGAATGATTTGGGGTGGTGCCATGGTTGAGGAATACCTCTCTGCTGCAATAGAGAACCAAACCGATAGAAAACTGATTCTTGACATGCTTGAAAAGGCACAAATCAAGGGTTTTCTATCTGCACGCCCAAGTAGAATTTCACCACTCGATGTGTTGGAATTTTACAACAACTCCAGGATAATTTCCTGTGTTTCTGAAGGCACTGAAATAGTGTCTATCAAAACCTCAGTCCAAGGAAAGGAAATCCTTCTGGACTTAACAACTTTCTGTAAGTTGTTTGAGGTTCAAAATCTTGGAAAGGATTTTGAAATAAACACCAAGGATGACGATCTCCTTGAAGGTGTTAAACAGTTGTACAGTGACGTGTGTGATCTTGAAAAATCAGATACACCCACTGAGTTCAAACTTGCTGACATCCGAACCAGACATCTGATGGTTCACTGGGATGTATTGGCTTGCATTCTTCACAGATGCTTTGATGGTCTACAAGGAGGTGCTGACCAGATAAGCCAAGAACGATGGATCATGATGTTCTTGCTGAATCAACAAGACAGAAGGCTGGAAAACCCTTTCAACTGGGGAAAGTACGCCTTCATGAAATTCGTGAAGAAGATTCAAGGCTTCGAGCCTAAGATTGCCAAAGGACTAGCTGAGCCAAAAGCCACAGTAGGCTATGGTATGAAGATATGCTACTTGCTGGAAAATCATGGCATTGAGCTCAGAGAGACGGCTGAAATAGCCAACAGTAACCTACTCTATAAATACGAGTATACAAATTTGATGAAAAAGGTTACTGGGTCTCAGAAAGGTCCTAAGAAGCGAAAGTCTGAAAAGATATCTGAAGAAAAGGTTGCGACCAAGAAGCCCAGAACTTCAAGAAAGAAGTCTGCTGGCAAATCAGAAGACACACCCAAAGAGGTTGTCAATTCTCAGATATCTGCAAGCATGACAGATGAACTCATCAATGCTGCAAAAGAGTTATCAACTACTGAACAAGTAGACTCAGCAAGAGTAAGTGCGACTAATACAGAATGCCTTGCTGATGAACTCATAAATGCTGCCAAAGAAGGTGAAAAGCACCAAGCCCCATCTGCAGAAATCGCAGGAGTAATGGACCAATCAGTTCCCAATGCTGATGAGAGCTCTGACGACGAAAATGATGAACTAGTCATCTCTCAAGTCCTAGAAAGAACAAAGAGGGCTAAGGTTACTGTACAAGTAACTGGTGATAAGGTATCTGAAGAAGAACCTACACCATAGGTTGTTGAACCTATAGCAAAGGTTGTTGGTGCAAACACTTCATCAGGGAATGTTTCTTATGCACAACTACAAAAGGCCCTGATGAGTGGTATTTTAGTGCTGGCAGATGCTGATGGAAACGCCACATCTAAAAGTCTGGAAGAACGTTCAAGTGATCAATCTTCTGCTTCCAGACAACCACAACAACCACAACCACAACAGCCACAAGTGGTTGATGAAATGGTAAATGAACTCCATTTCGACTTACCAGCAATGTAGTATGCTGAAGAAAATCTTGCAAAAGAGCAGGTTCCCTAACTCACTGAGAGGGATCAAACTGAGACATCTACTCAGAATGATCAAACAGGGGAGGCAACTGAGTTGCATACTCAGGAAAGGTGTGAAGTACCAGAAACTTCAAGCAAAGAAACTGCACTGGGACAAGACGACCAATGTATAGAAAGGTCACAAGTTCCAGAGACCAATCAGCCTGAAATTGCTCGGTGGTAGTCGGGTTTAACTCTTACCTTGTGAAAATTTTTATGCTTATAAATCTTGTTACTCATAGAATTTCTTTGTTACAGGCTGAGTTAGAAACACAGAAACAAGTGGAAGCTGAAAAGCTTACCTCAGAAACTGAGAAGGAGGTTTCTTCAACCTCGCCTCTTAAGATATCTGAGCCTGTACCACAGGTAATAGTTGATTCTTAAGATAACACTTCTTCAGTTATCTGTTTATCTGCTTAACCATTAAGTAAATGTTTCTAACAGGCTTCAACTGAGATGGAAGTAGATAAGGCAGAAATGCCAGAGACAAACCCAGAGACCTACAAGGTTTCTGAAGAACACATCACTGAGCCTTCTAGCATGAAGGTATATGACAAATTAAGTGATAAGTATTCTTCATCTTGGGATTATCTTATATCTCTTCTAAAAATGTTCAATACTTTCTACTTACAGGATCAATCAGAAGTAGAAATGCATGGGGACAAAGTTGTGACTTCCCCTGCATCAATGGAAATTGATGAAGCCCCCAAGGCAATATCACTCGAAAGAGCACCAGAAACTGAAAAAGTTTCTGAGAAAAATGACTCTGAGCTTCCTATTGAGGAAGTAAGTAACTCAGAACTCATTAAAGCATATATGTGCAGTCTCTTTCAAACGATTTCCTAAGTATTGGATTATTTTATTTCTCAGGTTCAAGAAAGAAAGGTTGATGAGGACCAGACTTCCAAGTCTCCAACTCACAACAAGATATTTGAGACACCCATTGTCTCAGTGGTTCAAGTATCTGAGCCTGATGTTCATACTCAGGTAACTCAGAAACTAAACTACACTTCTACTCAGATATCTACCAAAGTTTTGAAACTCACTCAAAACTCTTTCTTTCAGGATCAAACAGATACAAAGCAGGTTCCCATTGATGAAACAAGGGACCTACTTCCCTTCTTCAAAGCTCACACCCTCCCAAAGCATATTCAATGCTTCAAGAAATGGCAGAGGTTAAGGTGCTCTGATCTCTCTGAAACATTGAGAATCACAGATCAACCAAACAGACGAGCACGAGCTCTTGACTTGGAGACTTATATCCATGCAATGTTCCCTACCGAAGACATACGATTCGACCTTATTGGATAAGGATTTCTCCAAAGAAGTGGCGCATAGTTTGATACATGCCTTCGAACAGGCAGATGGTCAGACAAGATTACAGATTGCATTCAAGCCACCTGAGACTGCACGCAATTTATACATTCTGAACAAGAAGAAGTTAATGGGCAGAAGATCACTATCCCGGAAGTGATCAATCTTGTATCTGAAGATGATGAGGAGGAAGAAATGAATGAAAATTACTTCGATGAACCTCCCACTGACCATCACCCAAAGGATGATAATGACAAAAAGGATGATGATGATGCCCCTGCACCAGGGACCGGAGGAATCTCACAGAAAAACATTGCCTCAGCTGCTGAAAAGCAAACTGAGAAGACTTCACAGAAATCTCCGTCTCCATCACCTCAGAAATCTACTCATCCATCTTCCCAACACGCAGTTACTACGGAACAAGTAGTTGAGCTTTCTGAAGAAACCGATCAGAAAATTTTAAACACTCAAACCAGAAGTGCTCAACTCAGACAACTATTGGAAGAAGAACAACAGCTCCATCTTCAACTGGAAGATCAAATAGCTAAATCCAGAGACAAGCTTGATCAACTACAAGATCAATATCTGCAAGAGATGATTGCTTACTCTGAGATTAAAGAGCTACAGGATGCTGTAAATGCTATCACCAAGGAACTTGATACTGAAGAAGTATCTGAAGACAAGCATGATGCTAAGGCTGCATCATCTTCAAAAGAAGTACCATCCTCCTCACAGAAAGGAAAGAAACCAATCTCTGAGATGGTTGCTGGACTCGATACAATCGATGAAAATGTCCAAGAGGATGAAGATCACTGGGATGACTACTCAGATGATGAAGAAGACAAGACTTTGGCAGAACACCGCAATGAACATTTAGCGGTTTCTCACTTGAAAAGGAAGTTGATTGCTCCTGCAATATTCAACAAACTGCCAAATGTCCACTCCCATGATTACATGAACATATACCAAGTACTGTCTCATCTCAGAAAGGAGTTGTCTTCACAGAACAAGGAAGTACTTGCCTCTATCCCCTCTGAAATGAAAAAGTTCACTGAGCTGATGACTCAGAGAACAACTAGCATAATCATTGCTCAGAAAGATCTGGGAATGACAAGGGACGATGATGCGTCTTTAGCTGAAAAAGCTTTTCAAGAGGCAAGTTACACTGCTGGAAAAGCAGATGCTATCCTAGGCCCATTGGCAGAGCTCACTGATAAGGACAATGGACTTATCATACAAAATCAGGAGCTCAAAGCCGAACTTCAGAAGTTGGTCACTGCCCACAATTATTTGCAAGGGCACTTTGACTCTCTCTCAGATTCTTTCATGAGACTGGGTCAGCCAACAATGACTAAGGGGGAAAGAATGTACAAATCTGGACCTCAAAGTCAGGGGGAATGGGAAGAAGGAGCAGAAAACAAGAAGAAATCTGGAGTTGGTACTGCTCAAAGAGGAAGAGGAAACAAGAAACCTTCCCAGCCACCACTCAGAATAAATGAACACTCCTCAAGCCAAGCTGCTTTGCAAATAGTAGCTGCTTCCCAGAAACCCACTGAAGGCACTTCAATGATTACAGGGGCAAGGGCACAGAAATCTCCAAGGAGTACCAAGGCTCCAAGGAGAAGACAGGTTAAAGGGATTGATGAATCTTCTGAAGAAGAAGAAGAAGGTCAAATCAAGTCCCAGGGCAATGAAGAAGGCTGTAAAACTCTCACAAGATTAAATCTTGATGATGATGAGGAAACTGATGAAGATGAAGCTCCTCTTCACAAGAAAAGGAGAATTGAAAGCCTAACTGAGCCCATAGTCAAAGCCCTAGCAAAGCCTAAAACACCCTCTGGAAATTCCAAGTCTATCCAGGGTGGTTCTTCAAGCAACAACCCCAAAGAGAATTCAAGACAGAAAAGGAACAGACTGAGAGCTGAGAAAAGACATAGTCAACTTCCACTCAGGCCAGAAGAAGCCAAAATATAGTATGTGAAGCATGACAATGATTCCTCTGTCTACAGGTGCATCAATCAGAAAAATGGCTATTGGATTCTGGAACTTAAGCATCTACTGGTAAACTCAAGATTTCCAGAACCAATCCATAAACAACTCATGGCATGGAGAAAAGATAAGCTAACCTTGATCAACCCCAATCACATCAAAGCATGGTTGGATTTTGAAGTTGTCAAGAGAACTGAATCCACGAAGAAGGACCTCTCTGATGAATGTCCATATGGAAAGCCAGATGATATGCACAGAATTCTGAACATTACTGGAATAGGCACAAGAGCAAGACTCGCTGTGGAACCCTATGAGTCGTTCTATCTAACTGAAGATCAATACAAGGGTGACATCAGATATCTGAAGATTATCTATGAATATTTCAAGATGTCAGATATCAGAATAGAGCATGCCTGGAAGTGGGGAAAATATCTTTGGGTCAAGCATTTTCTCAAGAAAAATCCTACCAAAACATACAAAGAGGTCTGTGGATTTGCCAGAGACACAGAGATGCTCGTCAGAACTCTTCTGTATGACTATTCTGATGACATCAAAAGGTTTGGAGATAGGAAATTTGCAGACTTATCCTTAGAACAACTGTTGAAGACTTGAAGAGATGAAGACTTGAAGACTAGTTCTTTAGGATGTTTACTTGGAGCTTGGTTACTCCTATTGTCCTAATTTACTATGTATTTTTGCTGTATTTTTGCTGACTGAGCTTAACTGTTTTATGTATTGAAGTTATCTGTAATCTCTCTTTATAACTTATCTGATGAACTTACTCTCAGATAGTATTCTATAAAAGATAACTTGTCAGCAAAGATCACACCTTGTGATTTGGTTGATGTTTACTTTCTGCACTTAACTGATTGAATTGAAAATTCTTAAGAAAAGTATAAGTGTTGGATTGTTCACTCTTCCAGATTTGTAATAGGTCAGATAGTCATCGTTGACTGATCAAAAAGGGGGAAATTTGTTAGGAAATTTGTTTAGATATTTTGTTAGAAATATCTGTTTAGATTTTGATCAGCAACATGATGACTTATCTTAGTCTCAGAAAGGTGATTAGTACTCTTGGTTCACTTGAACATTGTAAAAGAGGAAACCCACTAAGTATGATAGTTTAGTAAATCTTGTATAGGATGTTAGGTCTCAAATGTAATTTTTATTTCATGAAGAGAAGACCAAGAAGAAGACATCCAAGCAGCAGAAGATCGACAACTTTGAAGATTTGAAGAACTGCACAAGATTACTGAAAATAATTTTTCAGAAACCTTCACCAGATATCTGAAGACACGAAGGGTTTCAAACAAACTGTGTCACAAGATATATCTGAGGAATAAAAGGTCTATCTGAAAACAAGGAGAGTGTCCACAGATATCTACACTCAGATACCTTGAGCCTTAACCACATTTCTGAAAGAGAAATATATATTGCAAACAAAGTTGTTTCAATTTAAGTGGTATCTGAAGTTAAAGATAAGAACGTGCGAGAAAAACTCAGAGAAATCTGATCAAGGTAATCTCTGATACAAAGCATAGTTCCATTGACACTACAGGACAAAAAAAGTATAGTACAATGCATTTAATGCACGGACAGAGATGTCTGAACAAAAGCAACGGTAGCTTCTGAAGAAGAAGACAAAACTTTCATAAGATCGCATGAGATATCAATAGTTTGAATTTGAGCCTAACGGATACTATTCAACGGCATTCAAATTCATCTATAAATATCAACACTTAGACTGCTTGAGGAGACACACAATAACACATCACAGAACCTCAGATACCTTGTACTCTGATATATGATCTCTCTCCAAGCAAACTACTTACCTTCAAGCTTTCTGTTGCGACCAAAGCCTCTGATTCTTAAGTAGGACTGAAGTTCTAAGTGTCCTGATCCTGAACAAGCAAAGCTATCTGTGAAAGAGTTGAATCGAAAGATCAACTATCTGAGATTCATTCTCTTGAACAGATATCATAAGACTTAGGTCAGTAAAAACGAACAAGATACCATACGCTGAAAAGTGTATTAAGTAACTTGATTCACAGAGCTATCTGATTAACTGAAAAGTTATTAAGAAGCTCATCTGACAACTCAAACCGAAACCAACACCATAACTGGCGTGGAGTACAAGAAGTACTTAGTTAAATCAGGGAATAACTCCAAAGGTTAACAGGAGTAGAGGAAGTACTTGATTTTGGGAAAATCAGGGAATAACTCCAAGGTTAACGGAGTATAGGAAGTACTTGATTTGGGAAACTAAGGAATAACTCCAAGGTTATTGAGTATAGGAAGTACTTAGCTTGGGAAGCTAGGGAATAACTCAAAAAGGTTTCTGAGTATAGGAAGTACTTGGCTGAAGAAGCTAGGGAATAACTCAGGGGGAACATTTGGTTGGGAACCATTTATCCAAGGATTTCTTAGAATAGGATTATTGTAAGGTGAACTCAATTATCTGTTCTAGTGAATTCTAGGTCTTTGGAAGACCGAAGTGGATTAGTTGGAGGATTACGCCACCTCCAGATACCACTATACTTGCTGTGTTATTTACTTATCTGTATTTACTTTTCAGCAACACACACACACACACACATTAACTGTTTCTGCACTTATCTATATTAAGTCTTCCGCGCTCTGCTTCTAAGTATCAGATATCTACACAGATATCTGAGAAATTGTTTTTATCGACAAAAGTTTAAAAGACTATTCACCCCCCCCCCCCTCTAGTCTTTTACGTTGCCGTTAACTGGACCAACAGAAGCATTGTTATTCGGGCTACGCCTGGCCAAATCCCTGCAAGTCCGGAAGCTCAAAGCTTACACGGACTCATAGCTAGTTGAAGCTCAATTTTCAGGAACTTTTGCTACAAAAGGTCCTTCGATGATCAAGTATCTTGAACTACTCAAGCAGGAGGCTAGCCATTTTGAGGAATTTACCTTGGAAAAGTTTGACAGAGTCTGGAATGAAAGAGCAGACGCTCTGGCAAAATACGCATCCACAACAGCGGCTCTGGACACGAGGAGAGTAATCCTACTCACTATTACTGACTCATCCGTCATGAGTCTCAATTCAGCTGTCATGATAACTGACACAGGAAGAAACTGGATGACTGACATTTTTAACTATCTCAAGGACGGATCTCTACCAGCTGATCCGAAGGAATCAAGGAGCGTGCAGTGCTGAGCGAACATATACTTTATACTGGGAGAAGATTTGTACAAGAGATCTTTTGCCGGGACTCACTTGAGGTGTATGAGCCCGCAAGAAGCAAAGACTGTGCTAGAAGAGATACACAACGGAAGCTGCGGAAGTCATTCCGGGGGAAGAACTCTTGCCCAGAAAATCATACGACAAGGCTATTATTGGCTTAGCATTGATAAAGATTCCGCCGACCACGCTCGGAGATGCCCCGATTGTCAATATTATGCGAGCATTCCACATCGTCCGACACATCCTATGATTCCGTCAATCATAGCATGTCCGTATGATCAATGGGGCATCGATATTGTCGGATTTGTTCGAGGGCACTCACGAAGAAATTCCTAATCGTGGCCGTGGAATACTTCACCAAATGGGTAGAAGCAGAAGCTGTGGCAACCATTACGGAAAGTCGAGTGCGGACCTTCATCTAGAAAAACATCATTTGTCGCTTTGGCCTACCCAGAGTTCTTGTCTCAGATAATGGTACTCAATTTTCAGGCAATAGGCTCAAGGAATGGCTGGCATCCTTCAAGATTGAACAATGTTTCACATTTGTTGGATATCCGCAAGCTAATGGACAAGCCGAGTCCACAAACAAGACAATAGTCAAGATCTTGGAAAAGCGGTTGAGAACTTCCCAAGAAAGCTGGGCGGACGACCTAGATAGCGTACTATGGGCTCATCGCACCACTGGACGGACCGCGACCAAAGAGACTCCGTTTGCCTTGGTATATGGCTCGGAAGCAGTTATACCAGCAGAAATTGCTGTCGAGACTATGAGGGTCCAATAGTTCGAAGATTCCACCAATCATGAAGCTTGGATATTCGATCTAGACATGTTGGAACAGAAAAGAACTGAAGCACTGGCTAATATCCATAGATATCAAGCAACTGCTGCCCGAGCCTACAACAGGAATGTTCGAGCAAAAAACTGCAGGCCGGGGACCTGGTGCTTCGCCAGGCTGACATTTTGAGCAATATTGGAAAACTCAAGCCTAAATGGGAAGGACCTTACAAGATTGTCGGAGCAAGAGTGAATGGGAGTTACGAATTGGAAGATGAGCGCGGACACCCACTCAAGCGTACATGGAATGCTAAAAACCTTCAAAAGTTTTACGCATAGGGATGGTTACGCGAATCTCCGCCAGGTCGTTTGGTTGTTTTAGATTCCAACTATCTATTATGCGGAACTCCGTCAGTTCTGTTTTTGATTAATCCTTTTGTCATTGGCCTTGGAGCCCACAAGTTGTAATTGAATTTCCGACAAATCAATACAACTTTTACCTTTCAATTCGCAAATTCGAAGTTAGCGTTCACGGTGACAAGAAAAGACACGCAATGAATTTTATTCATACGAGAGAACAAAGTATACATAACACTGCCTTTGCAGTCTACAAATCTCGGATCTTTATCCGGACCTACAAGATATGACACATAAACTATAGAGAAGGTCTCCGGAGATACGTCATCTCCCGTCGAGATATCTGCCTAACCATCTTTAGAGACTCCAACTCTCTTGAAATCAGGAGACCATTACCAATTCAAGAAAGATTCGAGCCACTAAAGTAGGATTGGAAGAAAAGAGAAGAGGTCCGGCTTTAATGGTTTACTTTGAGCATCCAAGATCACCTTCCCTAGAAAAGGAGACATCTGGACAATCGTAGTCCACCAATAAAGTAGATTCCTCCGACATGACACTTCTTCACTCACTCACTACTTCTGGGAAAACCGTAGATCTGATATTCCTACACAACACAAGATGTTTAAATAAGTTAGAATTCTACGACATTCTCTATGGATCCCGCGCACAATGTGCCTGGAAACATCAAAATTGTGAGTAAGTGATTAACACTGGGAATCTCATGCTTATAAGCAAATTGCACGAACATATCCATCGTGTCCGACATAAAAACTAGGATCTATATACGGATCTGACGCATTGGTACGGCGATCTACCCGTCAGCAACTCCTCGGGAAGAAAAAGCTCCTAAAGGGTGGATCACTCGTACAACCAATAAGATAGTCCGTTGGCTAACCTACAGGTCTGTATGTGTACCGAGATCTATGCTTTTCGATGACTGATCTTCAACAATCTTCCCCTCCAGACCCACGCCACTCTCAAGCTCAGGATAAACGCCGACTTGAGAGTGGACGGGAGTCACGAGAGGGAAACTATTCAAGAAATCATCTTCTTGCGGGTACTGCGGGGCCCAAGCTATCAAGTAGATATGGAAATTGGAAGTTGGATTTGCACGACCAAGGCGAAGAGGGATCCGAAGTATTTATAGAAGTAACGAACCAATAGGCGTCCGACACGTCATAACATCGACGTCGACAATGGGCTTAAACTATTCATTTGGGTTGAGCAGTGTTGGGCCAGAAGGGCTTATCCAATCAAACCCAAACAAGCCCATCAACCACGTCCGAGTTTGTATGTGTTGGTCATCTTACAAGGATATGTGCGTCAACATACTCCGATGAAGTATGAATAAGAAAAAGGTGGCGATTTCATATGATGAAAGTAGTCTGAATTTTATAAACAAAATTATCCGAGCATATACACACGAAAGGTACAATCTGTCAAGGTCTGAGGACCATACATACTTCTACGGGGCATACCCCGCCTTGTCCCTTCAACGGATTCCAGAAGTTGAGCCTTGGGACTCTGAGCCACCGCTTTGAGCCTGACGAGCTTGCTGCTGCATTCGGATCCTCCTACGGATCATCTTCAGCGTCCGCTCCCTTTCTTCCTCAGCTAACCTCCTGGCTATCCCCGGACATAGAGGGGGGTCTCCTTCAAAATCAAGAATGATTGGGTCATCCGCGATCCCTTTACCCGGGTAAATCGGCGGATGCATGCTCCCGCAAGCACAGTTTACCCAATGCTGATATTCTTCCCCATCGGATTCCGACATCCTGAAGAAATCTGCCTCTTTTGAAAATTGAATGTGCTAAACAAGGAGAGAGTGGTGAAAAGTACAACAGTAAGAAAGGAGCAGTTACCATAGTCTTATTTATAGTAGCGATGGATCTTTACGATCACACCACTTGTCAATCATCTGACGGCTAGGAAGATGAAAAGATGCAGTAATAATGACTATTTCACTGTTTCACCTTCCTCCTTCTAGAAGAATTACGCATCCCAAAGAACGAACGGTCCGAGGATCGAAAAGATGATGGTTGGATTTCTACATCAGACACCATCAACAGCGATCCGTGTTCTTAAAAGATGTGTGTTTTATGAACAACGAATAAGAAGGAAGCAAAGAAGAGGGCAGGTAATGATTCAAAATTCCGTGTGAGAAAATGTAATTAACTAAAAAACAGGAGTATGGGAAGCATAGCTTCACGGATAATTACTACAAATGAGAAGGAATAAAAGCATTGTACATGGCGACATTCCGCGCCATCAAAAGATAACAAATCCAACAGGTAAATTCAACGAGTACAGAATTTTCACGGGGCATACCCCGAACTTCTCAATGGGGGCCAGCTTGGCTCAGACCCTCTCCACTGGTTTGAGGCGGATTGACGGAAGGCGTGTTGGCGGCGGCCTGCGCGGCAAGGGCTTCAGCGATCTCGAACAAGTTGAAATCCGCATCGAGACCAACGACCCGAGAAGGCATGTAGTACCAGTCCTTCAGGAAAGCCCGGTAGTTCTCAAAAGGTACAAAGCATACCTTTCGAAGGGCGTCCGGGACACACCTCGGGAGAAAGGGTCCGCCGTTCTTGATCTCGATCTCACCCTCCTCAGTGACTAGCTCATGAACTCGATATGCCAACCGTTCGTCCGAGACATTGTCCACAGGGACCTCCACGCCATTAGCATTTGCAGAAGGGATCAACCCTTCCGCCTTCCATTCAAAGTTCTGCGGAAGTAGTCCCTTGGACTGCAGCTGGCCGATAGAGGATGAAAACCCATCTAGGCGGGAGGCAACGGACTTGTCCGCCATGAAAAACTTTGAATCCGAGTTCATAAAGTCACGACTAGCCTCAAGGCGGGCATATTGGAGGCCCCCGAGCAGGATATCCTTTGAGTCCAGGAAGGCCTTCATCGACCTACTGACAAAATTCTCCTGCCAGTCAAAGTCCGACTTGATCTCTTCCCAGCTGGTCTTCAACTTATGGAACATCACTTCCTTTTCTTTCAGCTGCATTTCCAACCGCTTCACCTTCTCCGCCTCATCCGTGGAAGTGGCTATGTCCTTGTGCAGATCCTCCTCAATAGTAGCCCGTTCGCCAACCTTCCACTGCATGGCCCTGACGAAACATCCGAGCTGCAAGAGGTCCGCATGGATATAAGTTGTATTTCTATTATACTAAGAACAAGCCAAGGAAACCATGGAAAGATTACTTACCCGCTGGTATAGCTCGTCAAGCCCTCCAACCCGCTCCACCTCAGGGAGTCTGCGGGCCCGCTCATACTCCTTATCGAGAGCAGCTTGGTCAACAGGCAGGACAGCGGACAGTTGCTGCCTCTTAGCTGCAAGGGAAGCCTCCGAGGTTGCTCCCCTCTTGCGCCCCGAGGTTATGGCGTCCCGCATCAACACCTCCCGCTGGGGTGCCGAAGCAGCGGAAGCGGGTAGCTTAGAGGCAGTGGCGCTTCGAGTGGCAGGGCCTTTGCACTTGTCGGGCACCACCAAGGCCTGTGGATCTTCTCCGACCTTGTTCCGCCTTTCCTCCTCTATAGCAAGCACTGCCGCATTTTTCGGATCCGACATCGGAAGACCCGCGGATGTGTTGATGATTTTGGTCCTCTGACCAGCGGCGACTTCCAGGGCTTGTTGTTCCCTCTGCAATCTCTTCTTTTCACGGAGCGTCGACATGATATACTCAAACCAGTGAGCTGCGCAATAAAATAAAGGCGTCGGATACGGACATATAAAGGAGGAATTACCAGAATTGCGGAAATGCATGATCAAGACAGATCACTCTAAAGACAGAAGAGCACAAATCCTAAAGTTAAAAATCCTTACTGAAGTCCGTCTTCCCTCCAACTTCCACAGCGTCCGTCAGTCCGCACAAGTAGGGCAGCGGCTGACAGATCAATCCGTGGAACGGGTATGTAGGTGGGTCATTCTTCTTGTGGATCTTCGCCACCCACGGAGCCACGTTCTTCGGAAGGGGGCGCCAGTCCGGGATGCTCTCCCTTAGGAACTTTGTTGGCAGCCCCCATTGCTCTCGCTGTCTCTCAGACATCCCAGGTTTCAGGGCCATCCGCACAAAAATGTACTTATCCCACCACTTCGACCCCAAGGAAGAAATGGAGTCGGAAATGAAGTGGTTTAGGTTTAGCTAATAAAAAAAAAAAAAAAAAGGAAAGGACTAAAGATAAAAAAAAAAAAAAAAAAAAAAAAAAAAAAGTTTTCAAATTCTACTTCTTTTTACAAAAAAAAAAAAAAAAAACAAAAAACAAAAACAAACTGGATACGATGGGACGACGATCCCCGATGTGGTGATGTATATGCTATCTATCGACGCAATAGGACCTTTCCACACAAAAAAAAAGCTCTTCTGCACGCACATTACATGTAGCGGCGTTGAAAAAAATGCATGTCCGGGCTCGGGAACCCATGATTTCAACAGACTCAGGAATCTCCCACTTCCGCCTCCACTCGGGAATGTCCTCAGCCCTAACCTTCGACGGACAAGTGGGGTGAAGCCCGTCCGCATTTAACTCTCCAAATTCATCCGCTATCACAACGGCGGACGCAGGACGAGGGAACTTGATTCTCGCAGCCTTTGCACCACGGCCCTCTACTAACGGAAGATTGGATTGAGCGGACGCTGTAGGATGTAACACGATCTAACGACCAGTGCATCTCCGCGGGCGAGCGACCGGAGAGCCTTCCTCTCGTTCCTCCTCATCCTCATCCTCTTCTTCTTCACCATCTTCCTCCTCCTCTTCACCACCTTCAGGTCTCCCAGATGTGCTAGGGTTGGACGGACCTGTTTCCGCCACCACACGGTCCTCTTCCCCGGCCTCGAACATTTCAACATCATGTGTCTCCCGACCACTGTCGTCTTCCCGTTCAGTTTGAGGATCATTCGGATCCATGAACTCCACAACACCACCTATGGTCCGAGATTGGACTAGCGACCTCGTCCTGGCAACATCTCCCTGGCCCACTGATCTGTCTGGCTGAGGTTCTGATGTATCACGGACTCTCTGTCCAGTGTCGGAATCCCTGGAAGACATGAGATCCACGACCAGATAGTCTCCTACGGATGTGGTTAACTTCGCAGACTCGGTCTCCAAATTTGCTCCGTCATGGTAACCTTGAGCCTCGTGAACGTTTTGACTATCACTCCCGGACATCCTAGGGCAGAAGGAAACGGATCAGAGACGACGATTGTGATTGTTCGAGAGTTCATTTATATATCTTATTATGTTAAAAGGTTCGAGAAAATTCTACCCTATCAGACTTCCTATGTGAATTAGTCTCATAATGTTATGGGCACTAAACCCTAGCACATAGAGACGTGCCAATGGCACCATCATTTGTTCCTGGCCCTGAAACCGTGCCAATCGACACCAACACACTACCAAATAAGCATGCATTATCAAGTTTGGCTATATGGACCATACGAGACGAATCAACAAATTACCAGTGAAGGAAGTTAATACAATACCGAACATTGGGGGAGTATCCCCACTAAGCATACTACTGGAGTCTACCATTAACAACATTTGCAATCACGGAATCAACAGAGGAATACTCAACTAAGGCAACAACATACTAAGCATGCAGCAGGCATATCGCAAAGACATAAAACTTCAGAAAGAGTTGAGGTGTACTTACTTAGCAGAGTTGAATTCTTATGCTTAGACGGACGACAAAGCCTGGCTAGCTCTCCGAGGGTACAAATCTCAACTGGAAATCCCAAGATTTTGCGAGTTTCAGTTGCTCGGGCCGATCTCTGATTGCTCGAATTGCTTAAGAGTCGCACTGAGTTTCGATGTGGCTAAAGTGTGAAAGCGACTGATGGGCTGACTATTTATAGGGGCAATTTGGGAAAGCCAAGAGTCACGTCACTTGGATTCAAACCCAAACCGTTGATCTTTTTAATCCAACGGTCGTGCCGGTTCACAAGTGGCTGGCTAACAGTGCATCGCATTTAATGCCCATCAGAGGCGTCACATCCATTGGGTTTAAAATCCCACCCATTGATATCTTTCCAATCCAACGGTCGCATCGCTTTACCCGGGATCTTTCCCCGTGGGCCGGACAGGCAACTCATTGGGCCTCTTTGATTTATGGATCAGTGGCCCAGGAGGACCATTTCACATATCCAGTCCAATGAATAACCTCCGATACATTCTTCCACAGTGGACTTCGTCAGATCCTAACCGTACTCGGATCTATATATCTCGGATACAAATACCTTTTCCATCTACAGTCCGAGCTATTGCATAACTCAGACTGTAGAAGGAAAGGGGGGGGGGGGGGAGAGATATATTGAATTCCTAAGAACACGGACGACGGATCCCAACAAAAAGGATTTTTTTTTTCCTTTTTCAGTTAACAATTCGGACACGCTCCACAACACATTTGTTCTCTTCATAGTTACCAACTATCTTCTACTAAGATACTCGGAAACTAGGGGGACATATGTTGATACGGACATGTGTCCAATCCGTTAAGGGCGCCATAGAGCGTGTCCTAAAGTGCATCAAGGCTGAGATAGCCTATTCATTGCTAGTCTGACCTTCGAATGGTCCGACATAAAGGAAACCATCTCAGGTCAACTAGTATTTACAAGTCAGCACACCATTTCAGCTAGGTCCGACCAAGCTAGATGGATGACTTCCGAACCTGACAAAAGGTCACATGGTCCTTCCAAGTACCACAAACTATCAGTCCTAAGATGCTAAACGGACCGGTCGAGAGAATCTCGGATGCCACTATCACAGTAAGACCAAACGTATATAACAGAACCAATGAGATACTCCCGTGGAACTCTAGGTCCGGACACCTTGAGTTGCCCAAGGCCAGATCGACCAAGCATACAGATCTGTCCGAGGAACTTACACGGACCCAACGTGCGGAACAATACTCTCAGAGGGAAAGGTCCAAACTACCCTCCCAGGCCCATTAATTATAATGGGATTACTATCCTGTAATGGGCCATGGACCAAAGGTAGCATTGGTGTCCAAATCTGAAGCATACACTTTGCATCATCTTGTGAGCAATCTCACAAGATATGATAACTATAAGTATAGCACAAGGTCCAAGACCTTGAGGTAAGTCACAATTCCCGAGGGATAAGCAATATCAAAGTGAGGATCCCTAAGTGATAAACACTCTTGATTTCATAACCTTCCTCATAACTATTACATTGAGAGCTTCCAACTCTCTCTTGAGTAAAGTCTCTTACCGGATTGACATATGCAATCCGGGTAACCTATTCTAACCCCCCCCCCCCCCAACTTAGTCCTTTCAGGTACTCTAGCTCGGACCAGTCTTACTTCGGACTTCAAGTAGGAGGCGGATCCTAGATTAGGTTACTTGTAATAGTTTAGTTAGTGTTCGAGGTTTTACCCCTCAACACTTTGATCTTTGCTTCTTTCATGAGTAGCTAAACCACTCCGAACATGGTAGTTGCGTGATAGCCTTGCGTATTCGCTTCTAGGGTTTGAAATCGTTCATATAGGTTAGGCTCGTTCAAAGATCTTCGTAAAAACCCTTCAATCCAATAAGCTAGTTCAAAGATTCTCTAAAACATTTTGGTTAAGGATCGTGGATTGACAACCCACGACTACTCTAGTTCAAAGATTTTCAAATAACGTTTGGTTGAATTGGATTGATAGTTTTCTGTACACCGACCGTGTGACAGTATGAACGTATCTCTATAGAGAATTAGCATTGCTTGATCGTAACTACTGTGTTCTCTTCTCTCTCTATCAAAAAACCATTTATCTGCTTTTCTGTTTTCTAGTTATTAGAAGTAATCAAAACCAAACAAATCGAGCCGTTTCTACAAGTGACTATTTTCTTTCAACTGCTTGGTAGCTTAATTGGTTCCTTAGCGAACGATTCTGTGGTTAGCATTGTCTGTCTACAACAAATGCTTTCTACTTGTTTTGTAAGTTGTAATTTGAGCACATCAAATTTGGCACCACTGCCGGGGAATCAATTCCTACTGTAGCACTTGATTGCAAATTTTTACTTGTTTTCCAACTTACCTGAGGTTTAGTGCACTAACAGAAACTAAGGATATTTCGAGGTTTTCGTGTTGTGTAGCCCTAACAACAGGTTGATCAGAAAGGACATTTCAATGGCTCAGTTAACATATGGAGCCTACATACAGCCCGGCGAGGTTAAGGCCGGGAAAGCATCAATCATGCTGTCTAATGAGGTGAGGAATTTGGAACTCAAAGCTCACCACTTCCTTAATCTCCCCAAGTTCTACGGAATGGCCAACGAGGATGTGATAAGGTTCCTCAAGGAGTTTGAAGTACTGATTGCAGGGATTCCGTTGACAGCCGAAGGAGTGACAGTTTCAGATGGAGATAAGGAAGAAGGTTTTTCCAATGTGTCTGCAGGATAAAGCTAGGAACTGGCTGTTGAACCAGCCTGGGGGTTCTCTACCTACTTGGGATTCTCTCTATAAGGCCTTCGTGAATAAATTCTACCCTCCCGAGAGAACACAACAACTTCGTGCCCAGATAATGCAGTTTCAGCAGACGCATGATGAGACCTTCTATGAAGCTCGGGACCATTTTTTGCAGCTATTGGCCCAATGCCCTCACCAAAGGATAGACGATATGAGCTTATGTGTCCGATTTTATGAAGGCCTGGATTGGGAATATCAAAATATGGTCGATGTGAGCTGTAAAAACTCCTTCCTGGAAGCCTCTGCTGATGAATTGAACAGTGTTTTCAAGAAGCTGGCAGCAACATCAAAACTTAAGGGAGCAAGAGATAAGGCTAGGAGAGAGGCAGCCAGAGCAGTGGAAGAGACTCCAGGGCCGTGTATTACTGAGCTAGAAAAAGAAATCAGGAGCCATATGGAGAGGTCTGAGAGGTACTGGTTGGAGGCGCAGAAAATTCAGGAAAAAATAACCAGAGGTTCGACAGTATCGAGCAATCGCAAAGAAGGCTGGAACATATATTGGGTGACTTGGTTGGGAAATTGCAGCTTATGGAGAAAGGTAGACCCCAGCAGCCCCAGAAAACATTAGTGTCCTGGTGGTTGAGATAAATTTTGAAGAACCAAGGAAGGTTAAGTCTGTTTTTGCCACCTGTACCAACAAGGTTGAGCACCCTGCATTAGATGAGGGAACTCCAGCAACGGTTCAAGTCACCCGTGTACTGACAGCCGAGCAGACTGAAGATGTAGCCTTTGTGGAATCGACAGGGGATGAAGTCGAGGAACCGAGTTCCGTGATTCCAGAAGAGGAGGCGAATGCGGAGCAAGAAGCTGCTGAACCCGACCCCCCCCCCCCACCATAATAATTCCTAAGGCAGAAAAGAGTATAAGCGACTCCGATAGTTTTGATTTACTGGTAGGCATTGGGTGTTCAGCTCAGGTTATCGGAATAGTCGACACTGGTGCTAGTTGCAATTTGATGACTTTTGACACCTATGAAGACTTAGGCTTAAAGGGATTGGAGCCGCGCAGATGCTTTATGACTCTTGCTGGTGGAACTAGAAGCAGATGCATGGGGATCGTGAAAGATGTTCCGGTTAAGCTGGATGGTATAACAGTGATGACAGATTTTGTGGTAGTGGAATCGCCGAGGGCGAAGGGGAAAGAATTGGAAAGAGATATGCTACTTATAGGGAGACCCTTCATCCGCTCAACTCTGATGGTGGTGAATTTACATGCCCGGACCTGCACAATTGAGGTGCAAGGCGAGCCACGTGAACTGAAGGCCTATTCCGCTCCATTATATTCTGTTTCGCAGGTTGATAGCAGGAAATTCATAGGAGCACACACTGGACCCTTATATATACATACTTATCAACAAGGAAGAACAAGAGCTGCACCAACCGGAAGAGTTAAGAACTTCCAGAGAACTAGCTGGAAGGCACGGAAATAAAGGTATCATTTCCAAAATTTTGCCCCCGTTAGCCAACACGGAAGAGTCTTGTACATGACTGTAAAGGTACACCTGCAGGCAAGCCACTGTTGATCCCATTTTCTATTCTTTTTCACTCTACGCTTGAGTTTAGGTTTGGGGAGGGGGAAATGTGCTCCCTAGTGTCTTGTCTGCATTTTCTCTATTACCTGAGTCTCTAGAGTCTTTCGTCCTCTACTTTATGTATGTTTTGGTCATTTTTCTTTTACGGTCAATTTTTTTACCCTCTAGAGTCTTTCATGAGTCGTTCTTCAAAGTTATGAAAGCTTCTATTGTGATTGTTAAATTTTCTTGCTGCTTATGTTTTGCATGATACTTAACTGAGGTGGTATAGTGGATTTAAAAGCCCATAAGTTCGTTTTTCCTGTAAAAAGTGTATTGGTAAATTTTCGTATCTTAGTCCAGTCCAGAACTTAGTCCAAATACTATTTGATATGGCCTCATTTATGGCCCATTAATTGGTGATCAAGCCCAATCCACGATTCAATAACGAGTCCAACTTGATCTGACGAGCAAGTCGAGTCTCAAAGATCGAATGGCTGACCTAGCTAAGCCAACTACGAAGACCATCCAACGGGTTCCAGCCAACCTATTTAGTTCGAGCGACCTTGCCAACCATGCAGCTGGTTGACGAGCAAGCCCACATGGATCACTCAACCACATCTACAAGTCAACACTCCTACTAGGCTGATGGAACTAGTCAACCCACGAGATGGAAGGTTGAACTATTTCGCCTAATAGACTCCACTAAAGAGGTGCCTTCCAACCGACTGAGAAGGAGTCCAACTCCATTCAAATAAACTCCAACAACCTCATCGGAGGGGGGGGGGGGGGGGTGGGTATGAGAGATTCCAACGAGTGGAAGGAAGAGTCTCTATATAGGAAGGAAAGGAAGAAGGTTAGGATCATCGAAGATTCACGAAACAAACCCTAGCAATCTCTCTGATGCCTCCATCACTCTCAAGCTATCCGGTCAACGCTCTAAGCTACCTACGATCATCCACCATCGCCTACGATCAACCACCATCATCATCAACCTTCCCCATCTCCTTCCACCTTCAACCACCATCATCATCCACCTTCTGTCATCATCAATCATCATCATCATCCACCTTCTGTCATCGTCATCCATCTTCCGACACGACTAACTAGCTCCCTCAGACGAGCTTAGCCAGCCATCTCACCGGTGCCCGTCCATTCATTGCCGAACCGATCCACTCAACAGGATAAGTCGACTCTCATCATCTCTCTCATCATCTCTCTCTCTCTCTCTGCCGAACCGATCCACTCAACAGGATAAGTCGACTCTCATCATCTCTCTCTCTCTCTCTCTCTCTCTCTCTCTCTCTCTCTCTCTCTCTCTCTCTCTCTCTCTCTCTCTCTCTCTCTCTCTCGTTTACTACATCTTCTTCCAGTTATCTCACTTGAGAATCGGAGTCCCTTCGGTCGGCACCACACCGGTGTCACCTTGGAATCTCTCATTTCTAGGTTTGCTCATGTTGCCTTGCAGGTCGCTGGTGCCCCCCAATTCATCAACCTAATTCGATTGTAGATCTATGAGCATCTACAAATATCAAGTTTGTTTAACTCTTTAGTCCAAAAAGCCGGTGAGAAACTATAAGCCGATGAAAAATATTATACTGGCGCTTGTGTGATCCTTTCAGGAAGTGCAAACCCTCTTGTTTGCGCCTTTTCATTCTCATGTGTACTCAGTTAAGTTAAGTATGACGAACGGCATGCTTTTTATGTTTCATTTTATCAAAAGCCAGTACATTTTGAAGAACCGGTTTGGGGAGAAGAAATCTGCTGTGTTGACATGTTTATTATTCAATTTTTGTAATATGTATTACTTCCCCTGATTAGTTGATTCGTCTCGGAGTGTATCTGTGGTGCTTGTCACCACCGTAGTCATGTTAGGCATGTTTCAAATACTACCTATATACCGGCGTGGTCTTAAAAAGCCATATGTCCGTGAGGGTTGATGGCACGTACACCAAACTGACACGCACAAAAGTGTTGACTTCGATAAAATAGACACTACCAAAAAAGTGAGACTAAAAGAGCCCATAGTGGCCAAACTGATTAGCATCTAATTTATTGTATGTAAATATGTGGAGATATGGAAGTTTGGTTGTATGCTCCGACAAGTTGCTGTGTGCAAGGAAATGCCCCTTCTGACTTAACTGATTGAGTACATTGCATGAGGTATTTGAGGCACCTTTGTGACGAAAGTCACCTTCTTTTTCTCTTATTGTTCCTTGAGTGATTAACCTACTGGACACTTCTAGAGTGTGAGAGAGAGAAGTGTAGGATTTCCTTGTGAGGGATTGGAGAGTTAGACTTAAGTGCTATTTACTTGAGAAACTCTCTTATAGGATTTTTTGTGCACTATTTCTGTCAAGGTTGGTTGAGTGCAAACCTTTTGCATCTTGTGAACTTAACGCTTACAATGGTAGAGTTCGGTCGCTTGGAAGTCTGACTCGTTTATGTGTTCTTGTGTGTCGTTGTCTAGAGTCTAGTTGTTTTTATTTTGTTGTGTGTTTGCTCGGGGACGAGCAAAGGTTCGGTTTGGGGATTTTGATGAGACAATATTCTAACGTCTCATTTGGTCTTTTTTAGCGGTCTTTGTGAGTCTTTGTCTTTAGTTTTGTAGTCTTTTTAGTTCGTTTTTACGCTTTGGTATTTTGTTTGTGTTTTGTAGAAATCTGTGTCTTTTGAGCCATATGAAGACAAGTCGGTTAGCATGGCTCACCGCGGCGAGGTATTCAGTCCGCCGCGGCGAGATTTTACGAGCTTGGCATTGGAAGTTCCAGCATGGCTCATCGCGGCGAGATTTAGCGAGTGATGCTCCTGTTTGAAGATTGAAGCTCTCCGCGGCGAAGGAATTGGTCCGCCGCGGCGAGATTATGCGAGCTGGATACACAATGCGATTAAGAAGGCTCGCCGCGGCGGGGAGCGACGCAGAATTGATTTTATTTTCCTTATTAGATTAGAATTTTGATTTCTTTTTCTTTCAGACCTCTTTTAAACTAGTTTTGAGAAAATCTCCAAGAGACATTATTCTTGACATTAAAACACATTGGAGCTTGGTTTTATCATTGATTGAAGGATTGATATCGAATTCCTGATTATTGTGGTAATTCTCTATCGTTTATCTCTTTACAATTCGTTCTTGTTCTTGTTGTCGAATTGTATGAGCTTGCATGCGATTATCATTCTGATTATGTTTAACATGAGCAATATCTTGAATTCTTTGATCTTTGCTTCTGTCATGAGTATCTAAACCACTCCGAACATGGTAGCTGCATGATAGCCTTGCGTATTCGCTTCTAGGGTTTGAAATCGTTCATATAGGTTAGGCTCGTTTAAAGATCTTCTTAAAAACCCTTCAATCCAATAAGCTAGTTCAAAGATTCTCTAAAACGTTTTGGTTAAGGATCGTGGATTTACGAGCCACGATTACTCTAGTTCAAAGATTTTCAAATAACGTTTGGTTGAATTGGATTGATAGTTTTCTGTACACCGACCGTGTGACAGTATGAACGTATCTCTAGAGAGAATTAGCATTGCTTGATCGTAACTACTGTGTTCCCTTCTCTCTCTATCAAAAAACCATTTATCTGCTTTTCAATTTTCTAATTATTAGAAGTAATCAAAACCAAACAAATCGAGTCGTTTCCACAAGTGACTATTTGCTTTCAACTGCTTGGTAGCTTAATTGGTTCCTTAGCGAACGATTCTGTGGTTAGCATTGTCTGTCTACAACAACTGCTTTCTACTTGTTTTCTAAGTAGTAATTTGAGCACATCAGGTACCAAGGTGACACCGGTGTGGTGCCGACCGTATGGACTCCGACGCTCAAGTTAGTGATGAGACAATATTCTAACGTCTCATTTGGTCCTTTTTAATTGTCTTTTGTTAGTCTTTGACCTTAGTTTATATTAGTGCGTTTTTATGTTTGGTTTCTTGTTTGTGTTTTGTAGGATTTTTGTGTCCCGAAGGTGAAAATCGGAGTGAAAACTTTGGTTCTACATATTTGAATGTAAAGTAACTGGGCGAAAACGGAAGTGGATTCGGAGTTCGGACGAAGATTTGAGAGCCGTTTTAGCGAAGCTTGCAAAAGTGAAGTTTTACGGAGCAGTCTTGCCATTTTTGCCATAACGCTCTCATATGATGTCCGATTGACCTGAGTCGGTGGCCACAGAAAGATAATTCAAAAGGCTACAACTTTCGTTTTGGAAGCATGGCCAAATTCTGCCTGCAACAAAAGTTACAGAGGTTTTAAGCTCGCCGCGGCGAATGATGTTCTCGCTACGGCGAGATTTTGCGAGAGCAATTTGGGGACCTAAACAGTGTCTCGCCGCGGCGAGATTTCGCGATGGGCGATTTCTGGCCGAATTCTGGACGGATTTTCTTCGTTTTTCTTCCTATAAATAGATTTCTTTCACCATAACTTCAAACATAACTTATTCTAAACCCTATTTGGGACCTAAGAACCCTAGTTTATCATTGATTGATCTTTGGAGCTTAGTTTTCATCTTGTAAGAATCATCGACATCGAATTCTTGGTAATTTATTGATAACTCTCTATTGCTTATCTACAATTCTTTGTTTTCTTCTGTTTATTGAATTGTATGATCATGCATGCGATTATCACCATGTTAATGCTCTGCGTATTCAATACCATGACTTTTTTCGTCTTCGATTCCATCATGAGTAGTTAAACCTCTCCAGAACTCGGTAGTTATGTGATGGTTATGCAGATTCGAATCTAGGGTTTATATTCGTTCATATAGGTTCGTCTGGTTTTAAATCTTCGTAAAACCTTCAATTCAATAGGCTAGTTTTAAACCTTCAAAGTTGTTTTGGTTAAGGATCGTGGCATGACAACCCATGATTACTCTAGTTTTAAATATTCAAATTACAATTAGTTGAATCGAATTGATTAGTTTCATGTACGCCGACCGTGTGACAAATATGAACGATTACCTAGTATTGAATTAGCATAACCGGATCATCGCTACCGTGTTTGCTCTTCTTTCCATTGATTTTCACCAACTAGTTTTCTTCTGTTTCCTGTGTTAGGTTTAGTTTAGGTAAAAATACAAATTTTCAAATCTTGTTTTCTGCAAACATCTCTGTATTTGCTCTGCATCACTATAGTGGCTTAGTTAGCTCCTTAGCGAACGATCCTGTGGTTAGCATTGTCTGTCTACAACAACTGCTTACTACTTGTTTTCTAAGTAATAATTTGAGCACATCAAATTTGGCGCCGCTGCCGGGGAGTTAACTCCCTCTGTAGTGTTTAGGAGTTTTTACGTTTTTGTTTGTTCATTTGTTTGTTTTTCTGGTTTAGATTAGTTTTTGTTATTTTTGTGGATCTACTCTTTGGTTTTGTTTTTCTATGTGCAGATACTAGTAATTCAGCAAGGGCTCAAAGATGGCTATGACGTTTGGAGATTACTATTGTTCGTATGTGATGCCTAAAAAACCATGTATAAAGCTGGATGTCGATGCCAGGAATTATTGGGCGAACACTGCTTACTACTCCATTCCTACCAAGTTCGATGCATATGGTGATGTTCGAAAATTCTTAGAGGCATTCGAGGATGGTGTGCTGAGGATTCCGCATGAGAATGAAGAGGGGATTTGGCTTTCAGAAGAGCAGCTTTGCATGAGGATTTTTGATGGAGCCTTGGAAGGGTCTGCTAGAAATTGGCTTACGACGGCACCTGAGGGATCGATTGACTCTTGGAGTGAGGTAGCTAATTATTTTGTAGAGAGGTATTCTCCTGGTACTGGGGGGGGGGGTAGAAATCTTGATACACAATCTCTCCACCTGAGGTCTCTACTGAATCTGAAGCACCCGAGAAGTGTTCTGATAATGAGCTAGTTGTGGAGCTTGACTTGTCTTGCTCTACGACGACACCTGAATTAGACTCTTCCACTCTTGCGGTCGACGAAGGAGGCATGGAGGAAGTATCTGATGATGATATTTTAGAGGATGCTCTTTCATTCCCTTCATTAGTTGTTACACATGCTGCCATCCAGGCTCAGGATATCTTCGTCCTTGAGAGCCACTACACATATAATTACCAAGGGAGTTTTTGTTAGGAATATCTGTTTAGATTTTGATCAGCAACCTAATGACTTATCTTAGCTCAGAAAGGTGAGTAGTACTCTTGGTTCACTTGAACACTGTAAAAGAGGAAACTTACCAAGTATGATAGTCTAGCAAATCTTGTATAGGATGTTAGGTCTCGAAATGTAATTTTTATTTTCTGAAGAAGACCAAGAAGAAGGCATCCAGCAGGAAAAGTTCAACGGATTTGAAGATTTGAAGACTGCACAAGATTGCTGAAGACAAGGATTTTTAGATACCTATGTCCAGATATCTTGAAGAAACAAGTGTTTCGAAACACAAGTGTTGCAAAAGATATCTGAGAATAAAAGGTTTCTGAGACAAGGAAAGTGCCCACAGATATCTACACTCAGATACCTTGGACATAAACTATGTTTCTGAAAAGAAAATATTTTATAACAAAGTTGTTTCAACAAGTGGTATCTGGAGTCATGATAATCTATGAAAAAGAACATGCAAAGCTTTAGAGAACTCTGATAGAATAAGATCTCTGATACAATGCATAGTTCCGTTGGCACTACAGGACAAAGTATAGTATGCAGCATTAAATGTGTATGTAAATGTCTAAACAAAACGGCATCTTCGAAAAGAAGACAAACTCACATAAGATTATACCCAGATATCAATAGTTTGAAATTGAGTTAAGCCTAACGGATACTATTCAAACGGCACTCAAATTCATCTATAAATATCAACACTTAGACTGCTTGAGAACATACCTTAGAACACTGAACTTACATTGAATACTCTCACACAAGCTCTCTCAAGCATACTACTTATCTTCAAGCTTTCTGTTGCGACCAAAGCTCTTGATTCTAAGTAACACAAAAGTTCTAAGTGTCTTGATCCTTAACAAGCATTTTTATTTGTGAAAGAGTTGAACTAAGATTTCATATCTGAGTTTCATTCTCTTAAACACTTATCATAGACTTGGGCCAGTAAAGAACAAGATACCATACATTGCAAAGTGTATTAAGTATACTTGATTCATAGAGCTATCTGAATAACTGAACAAGTTATTAAAGAAGCTCACCTGACAATTTACCTTAACCAACACCTTAATTGGCGTGGAGTACAGGAAGTACTTAGTTTGGAAAACTAAGGAATAACTCCAAGGTTATTGAGCACAAGAAGTACTTAGTTTGGGAAACTAAGGAATAGCTCAAAAAGGTTTCTGAGTATAGGAAGTACTTGGCTGTGAAAGCCGGGGAATAACTCAGGGGGAACACTCGGTTGGGAACCTAGTGTATTTAGGAATCAAGAGAAGATATTTGTAAGGTTACATAATTTATCTGTCTTAGTGAATTTCAGGTCTGAGAAAGGCCGAAGTTGATTAGTTAAAGGATTACGCCACCTTCAGATACCACTTTAAAAAGACTTGTGTTATTTACTTTCTGCAGTCTATTACTTGCTTTACTTATCTTGCAAAGTACTTACACTTATCTTGCTGAACACGTGCACTTATCACAGAAAAGTCTTCCGCTCTCTGAAATTAAGTATCAGATATCTTCACAGATATATGAGAAACTGTGCTTATCGACAAAAGTTTTAAAAGACTATTCACCCCCACCCCCCTAGTCTTTTACTTTGCCGTTATCTGGACCAACAAGTGGTATCAGAGCAGGAGGTTCCCAAGCCTTCAGCACTGAACCTAGATCCCAGATAAGTGCCCACTAACTGCTTTTCACCTACACTTGATTTGTTTGTTTAGTGTGTTTGCTGCATGATGTCTTTAAGTGACGCCCCAATTCTCAAGCCAGAGAATTATGAAAAATGGAAGAACAACATGATGCTCCACCTAGAAGCCATCGGATTTAAATGATCGAAGTAATAAAGAATGGTCCAATAGTCATTCAACAACTCAAGCAAGTCATAGAGGTTTCTAATGGTAGAGACAGAGAACAAAGCGATGGGTCTTCACAGACAGATGCGTCAACCAGTGGGAGACATGCCAGTCAAGTCATTTACAAACCAAAGCCCAGAGAGCTCTGGACATCAGAAGATGCCAAGAGAAATCGATTGGATGATCAGGCTCGTAATATCATCATACGTTCTACTCCAGAGCACATACAGTGTAAACTATGGGGTGCAAAAATGGCGAAAGTGGCCTGGCAACTGATTGAAGAAATCTGTGCCGGCACTGAGAAAACAAAGGAAAATAAGGTCGAAGTTTTGAAGCTCAAATTCCAAAACTTTAAACAAGGTCCCACGGAGACTCTTGAAGAACTAGATTTCCGGTTTACAACACTTATGAGTGATATGGCTGCACTTGGTGAGAGTAATAGATATACCCAGTCAGAAAAGATTAAGACTATTATGAGAAGTCTAAATCATAACTGGGAACACACAAAGTTTTTCTACTTTAACCAAGGAATGCCAGATATCACTCCTGTGGAACTTTTCTCTCACCTTGCCACTGTTGACTATGAGACAACTCAAAGAGAACAAACAACTGAGAAGTTGCAGAATGTTGCTCTAGTTGCTCAAGGAACTTCTGAAAAGAAGAAAGGCAAGGAGGTGACTGAGGATGCTCTTGCTGTAAAGCAAATGGGAAAATATATCAGTCGAGAAATTGAGAGAAGAAAAGCCAAAGAGAAGCTGAAAAAGCATCTAGGCTCAAAGAAGAAAGGCAATGAGGTGAGTGAGGATGCTCTTGCTGTAAAGCAAATGGGAAAATATTTCAGTCGAGAAATTGAGAGAAGAAAAGCCAAAGAGAAGCTGAAAAAGCATCTAGGCTCAAACTATCACCAGTACAAAAATATGCAAAGCTCGTTGAACAAGCCAGCTCAGAAAGCATCAAGAAGGATTGCCCTGCCTTCAACAAACTAAAGGCAGGTGACAAGAAAGACAAAAGAATCTTCAAAAGAAGTCAGAGAGCTATGCTCACTGAAGAAAGGAAAAAAGATTCAAATCCAACTGGATGCTCTAGATATTGAGTCTGATTCTGAGGATGAGGTTTCAGATGATTCCACACTGCCTTCCCCATAAATGTGCGGTGTTTCTCATGAAGTAATTGACTTTGGTCAAAAGAAGAAAGAAGCGTGTGGAATGGCTGAAGAAATCATTCCATATATCTCCAACATTGAACCTTGTCTAATGGTTGATGAGGTAACACATACTTCCTGTTATACTTATGAAAGTGATGAAGAAGGAATCAAAGATCTGGAAAATCTCAGAAAAGAACTTGATCTCTATGAAAGAGAATTTCTAATGGTACTCAGATATCTAGATCATTCAGTGAGGGGGAACACAAAAGAGAATAGTACAACTGTCTACAATTAACTACTATCTTGAAATTTGAATTATTTCTATCTTTGTGGAAAAACTTTGAAAAGACAACAAGTATGAGATAGAATCAGATACAACAGTGTTCTTATTCACACAGAAACGTGATTCAGATAGCTAATAGCCAAAAATTCATTAAATGGGCACAATTACATTTGCTGATTGTGATCATTGCTGAAGAAGCAATGGTGACCCTTGATGAAATGGGCGATTGATCATTACGGCAGAGATTAACTCTCAGTAAATAGTGGACTGTTGAAATTCCGACAGGGCCCACTATGCATTTAATACCGAACAAGCATTTAATACCGAACAAGCTTTTACCCACGCCTGTCTTTAATACACAGATAACTACACACAAAATTAATTTGTATGTATGTGACTGTTGAGATTACATTGCTATATATATATAGGATTTTGGCAAAAGAATTCACTTTCGCCTAATCCAACATTCAAACTTGCACAAGATTAGCAAATTTCTCTCTTCTATTTTTTTGCAAATCTCTGCTCCCAAATTAGTTTTTCTGCAAAGAATCACTAATCTTTCACCTTAATCTCTTTCAGACCTTTGAAAAACTCACGCTATATAAAGAGATGGCTCCAAAACGTGCTTCTACCCAGAAATCCCAAAATACTACCACTGGTACTGCTGAAAAGCAAGCACCAGAATTGGTAGTTGTAAACAATCGATTGGTAGGAGACTTCGATCCCAATCATTGGACTTCAAATCACAGAATGATTTGGGGTGGTGCCATGATTGAGGAATACCTCACGGCTGCTATTGAAAATCAAGCCGATAGAAAGCTAATACTTGACATGCTTGAAAAGGCAAAAATCAAGGGTTTTCTATCAGCTCTTCCCAGTAGAATTTCTTCACTAGATGTGTTAGAATTCTACAATAACTCCAGGATTATGTCATGTGTTTCTGACGGCATTGCAATAGTGTCTATAAAAATTTCAGTCCAAGGAAAGGAAATCCTTTTGGACTTAACAACTTTCTGTAAGTTGTTTGACCTTCAAAATCTTGGAAAGGATTTTGAAATAGACACCAAGGATGATGATCTACTTGAAGGTGTAAAACAGCTGTACAGTGATGTGTGTGATCTTGAAAATCGACACCCTTGATTTCAAGCTTGCTGACATCAGAACCAGACATCTGCTGGTTCACTGGGATGTGTTGGCATGCATTCTCCACAGATGCTTTGATGGTCTACAAGGAGGTGTTGACCAGATAAGCCAAGAACACTGGATGATGATGTTCTTGTTGCAACAACAAGACAAAAGGCTGGAAAACCCTTTCAATTGGGGAAAGTACGCCTTTATGAAGTTTGTGAAGAAGATTCAAGGCTTTGAGCCTAGAATCGCTAAGGGACTTGCTGAGCCAAAGACCACAGTAAGCTATGGTCTAAAGATATGCTACTTGCTGGAAAAGCTTGGCATTGAGCTCAGAGAGAGGGCTGACATAGCCAACAGTAACCTACTCTACAAATATGAGTATACAAACATGATGAAAAAGGTTACTGGATCTCAGAAAGGTTCCAAGAAGCAAAAGACTGAAGAGGTATCTGAGGGAAAGGTTGCGACCAAGAAGCCCAGAACTTCACGAAAGAAGTCTGCTGGCAAATCAGAAGGCACACCCATTGAGGTTGTCGATTCCCAGATACCTGTCGCCACTACCGATGAACTCATAAATGCAGATGAAACTCATCAATGCTGCAAAAGAGGTATTGGCCACTGAACAAGTAGACTCAGCAAGAGAAAGTGCTTTCAGAAATGTTAAGACTATTGCCGAAAGCCTTGCTGATGAACTCATAAATGCTGCTAAAGAAAGTAGTGATAGATACCAAGCCCTATCTGCAGAAACAACAGGGATTATGGACCAATCAGTTCCTAATGCTTATGAGAGCTCTGACGATGAAGATGATGAATTAGTCATCTCTGAAGTCCTAGAAAAATCAAAAAGGGCTAAGTTTACTGAAAAAGTAACTGGTGTAGAGGTATATGAAGAAGAACCTACACCACAGGTTGCTGAACAAGCACCTGTTTCAAAGGTTTCTGAAGAAGCAACTGTGTCCAAGGTCATTGGACAAATTACACCATCAGAGCAAGAAAGACTGAAAGATATTGAAGATGCTCTGATGAGTGATAGCTTAGTGTTGGAGGATACTGCCATTGCCTCAACACTAAACAGTCTGTCTCAAGCACAACAACCACAAATGATAAGGATACTGCTGAAATGGTACTTGAGCTGCAGATACCAGCATCTTTCATTGCTGAAGAAAATCCTGCAAAAGAGCAGGTTCCCCAACTCAATGAGAGGAATCAAACTGAGACATCTACTCAGAATGATCAACCAGGGGAGGCAACTAAGTTGCATACTCAGGAAAGGTCTGAAGTACCTGAAACTTCAAACAAAGAAGCTGAAATGGAACAACAAGACCAACGCATGGAAGGGTCACAAGTTCCAGAGACTAATCAGCCTGACACTGCTCAGGTAGCTGAATGGTTTAACTCTTTACTTGTGATATTTTTGTGTCTGATAAATCTTGTTATTTAATGAAATTTCTTTGTTACAGACTGATTTAGAAACACAACAACAAGAGGAAGCTGTAAAGCTTACCTCAGAATCTGAGAAGGAGGCTTCCATAGCCTCATCACTTAAGGAACAGGAGCCTGTCTCACAGGTAGAGAATTATTCCTTAAGATATAACTCAGATATGTGCTCTATACACTTGACTAATAAGTGTTTGTTTCTAATAGGCTCCAACTAAGAAGAAAAATGAAGAGACTGAAAAGTCTATCTCTTCAGAGAAGAATCCAGAGACTTCCAAGGTCTCTGAGGAACAAGTATCTGAACCTTCTGCAGAGAAGGTATTTCATTCAAATACCTATAATCTTCAAAGAGCAAATTTCTGATCATTTTTCTCAAACTAACACGTTCTACTTAACAGGTTCAAAAAGAAGTAGAAGTTGTTGAGGAGCTGCCCACTCAATCCTCACAACATATGGAAATTGATGAGGCATCAAGGCCTTCATCACAAGAAAAGATTCCAGAGACTGCACAAGTCTCTGAAAGACTAGTATCTGAGCCTCCAACGGAGGTAATTGACCTCTCAGATATCTGATTTGTCAATAAAATTTTTCTTGATAAAATTTCCTAAGTGTTATGTTTCTAATCTCAGGATCAAGCAGAAAGAAAGGTTGATGAGGAACAGACTTCCAAGTCCCCACCTCACAACAAGATATCTGAGGAACTCCCTACCTCAGTAGTACAAGTCTCTGAGCCTGATTCATTCATTCAGGTAACTCAGAAACCTAACTACACAAATACTCAGATATCTACACAAGTTTTGAATCTAATTCAAAACTCTTTCTTTCAGGCTCAAACAAGTGTACCAAAGGTTTCTGCATTCTCAATAGAAGACCTGCTTACATTCTTCAAGAACCACACACTCAAGAAACATCTCAAGTGTTTCAGAAAGTGGCAAAAGCTCAGAAGCTCAGATCTGACTGAATTAACAAAGGTGACTGATCACCAATTGAGAAGAGTCAGAGCTTTTGACTTGGAGAATTATGTCCATGCTATGTTCCCAACAGAGCAGTACTCTTTTGCTACTCTGATGCACAAGGACTTTATCAAAGAAGCTGCACACAAGCTCCTAGAAGCTTTTGAGAAGGCAGATGGTCAGACCAGAATGCAGATGGCATTCAAGCCTACTTTGCCCCAGACCTTAAAATGCATACCCTCTGAACAAGAGGAGGTAAATGGGCAAATGATCACTATTCCAGAAGTGATCAATCTAGTCTCTGAAGATGAAGAAGAGAAGGAGACTGATGAGAATGACTATGAAGATTCTCCTACTGACCATCGCAAGAATGAGGATGATAAGAAGGATGATGATGATGCCCCTGCACCAGGGACAGGAGGGATTACACAGAGGAAGAATGCCTCAGCTGCTGAAAAGCACACTGAGAGGACATCACAACAATCCCCTCCTCCATATCCTCAGAAATCTACCCATCCATCTTCCCAACAACACAAAGATACTACTGAACAAGTAATTGAGCAATCTGAGGAAACAACTCAGAAATTATCAGATGCACAAGCCAGAGTTGCTCAATTCAAACAACTGTTGGAGGAAGAACAACAACTACATCTTCAACTAGAAGAAAAGATAGTTGAATCCAGAGCAAAGCTCCAAAAGATTGAAGATCAGACAATCAAGGAAATGGAAGCTTATGCTAAAATGAAAGAACTCCAGCTTGCTGTTCAGGCAATTGCTGAGGAATTAGATACTGAGCAAGTATCTAGTGACAAGCATGATGCTAAGGCTACATTTCCAAAAGATATACCATCCTCCTCACTAAAAGGAAAGAAGCCCTTCTCTGAGATGGTTGCTAGACTAGAAAACATTGATGAAAATGTCCAAGAGGATGAAAATCACTGGGCTGATGACTCAGATGATGAAGAAGACAAGGCATTGGCAGAACACTGCAATGAACACTTAGCGGTTTCTCATTTGAAAAGGAAGCTGATTGCTCCTGAAATATTCAGCAAGCTGCCAAATGTCAACTCCAATGAATACTTGAACAGATATCAAGTACTGGCTATATTGAAAAAGGAGTTATCTTCTCAAGATAAAGCCGCCATTGCATCAGTCCCTGCAGAAATGAAGTCATTCACTGAGCTCATCACTCAGAGAACAACCAGTCTGGTCGTTGCTCAGAAAGATCTAGGCATGGTTAGGGATGATGACCAAAACTTGGCTGCAAAAGCCTTTGAAGAGGCTAGCTATGTTGCTGGAAAAGCAGATGCTATTCAAGGCCCACTGGCAGAGCTCACTGATAAGGATACTGGTCTTATCAAACAAAACCAGGAGCTCAAGGCCACTCTGGAACAGTTGGTTTCTGCTTACAACTATCTGCAAGGCAACTTAACTCTCTTTCAGAATCATTTGTGATTCTTAGTCAGTCAACAATGACTAAGGGGGAAGAATATCAAGATGCTCAGAGAGGAAGAGGAAGAGGAAACAAAAGAAAATCTGAACAACCACCTCTCAGAATGAATGAGCCCTCCTCCAGTCAGACTGCTCTACAGATAGTGGCCACCACTCAACTTCCTGAAAGAGGAATGACAACAAGGGCCAGAGCACAGAACCTCCAAGGACTACCAAGGCTCCAAGGAGAAGACAAGTAAAAGGGATTGAAGCATCTTCTTCTTCTGAAGAAGAAGGCCAAATCAAATCCCTGGGCAATGAAGAAGGCTGCAAAACTTTCACAAGAATTAATCTTGATGATGATGATGAAGAGACTGATGAAGATGAAGCTACTCTTCACAGAAAAAGAAAAATTGATAGCCTAACTGAGCCCATAGCTGCAAAGCCTTTGGCAGCTAAAACACCCTCTGGAAATACCAAGTCTATCCAGGGTGGTTCTTCAAGCATTACCCCAAAGGAGAATTCAAGACAAAGGAGGAACAGACTGAGAGCTGAACAAAGACAACTTCAACTACCAATCAGGCTTGAAGAAGCCAAGATTGAGTATGTGAAGACCAACAGTGACTCCTCTGTCTACAGGTGCATTAATCAGAAGAATGGCTACTGGATTCTGGAACTTAAGCATCTACTGGTAAATTCAAAATTTCCAGAACCAATCCAAAAATAGCTCATGACATGGAGAACTGACAAGCCAATCTTGATTAACACCAACCACATCAAAGCCTGGTTGGATTTTGAAGTAATCAAGAGAATAGAAGCCATGAAAAAGGACCTCTCTGATGAATGTCCTCATGGAAAGCCAGATGATGTGCACAGAATTCCCAACATCACTGGAACAGGCACAAGAGCAAGACTTGTTGTGGAACCCTATGAGTCCTTCTACTTGACTGAAGATCAATACAAGGGTGACATCAGATATCTGAAGATCATTTATGAATACTTCAAGCTATCAGATATCAGAATCGAGCATGCCTGGAAATGGGGAAAGTATCTGTGGGTCAAGCATTTTGTCAAGAAAAATCCTACCAAAACCTACAAGGAAGTCTGTGGATTTGCCAGAGACACAGAGATGATTGTCAGAACACTTCACTATGACTACTCTGATGATATCAAAAGGTTTGGTGATAGGAAATTTGCAGATTGATCCATAGAACTACTTTTGAAGACTTTAAGTGTTGAAGACTTGAAGACTAGTTTGTATAGGATGTCTACTTGGAGCTTGGCTACTCCTATTGTCCTAATTTACTAGGTATTTTTTTTGTATCTTGCTGACTGAGCTGAATTGTATTATGTACTAAAGTTATCTGTAAACTTTCTTTGTAACATATCTGATGAACGTACTCTCAGATATCTTTTTCTATAAAAGATAACTTGTCAGCAAAGATCACACCTTGTGATTTGGTTGATGTTTACTTTCTGCACTTAATTATCTGATTTGAAAAATCATAAGAAATGATTAAGTAGTGGATTGTTTCCTCATCCAGATTTCTAATAGGTCAGATAGTCATCGTTGACTGATCAAAATGGGGGAAATTTGTTAGGAATATCTGTTTAGATTTTGATCAGCAACCTAATGACTTATCTTAGCTCCGAAAGGTGATTAGTACTCTTGGTTCACTTGAACACTGTAAAAGAGGAAACTTACCAACTATGATAGTCTAGCAAATCTTGTTAGGATGTTAGGTCTCGAAATGTAATTTTTATTTTCTGAAGAAGACCAAGAGGAAGGCATCCAGTAGGAAAAGTTCAACGGATTTGAAGATTTGAAGACTGCACAAGATTGCTGAAGACAAGGATTTTCAGATACCTATGTCCAGATATCTTGCAGAAACAAGTGTTTCGAAACACAAGTGTTGCAAAAGATATCTGAGAATAAAAGGTTTCTGAGACAAGGAAAGTGCCCACAGATATCTACACTCAAATACCTTGGACATAAACTATGTTTCTAAGAAGAAAATATTTTATAACAAAGTTGTTTCAACAAGTGGTATCTGAAGTCGTGATAATCTATGAAAAAGAACATGCAAAGCTTCAGAGAACTCTGATAGAAAAAGATCTCTGATACAATGCATAGTTCCGTTGGCACTACAGGACAAAGTATAGTACAGTGCATTAAATGCGCAGACAGAAATGTCTGAACAAAAATGGCAGCTTCTGAAAAAGAAGACAAACCTGCTACAGTACTATACCCAGATATCAATAGTTTGAAATTGAGTTAAGCCTAACGGATAATATTCAAACGGCACTCAAATTCATCTATAAATATCAACACTTAGACTGCTTGAGAACATACCTTAGAACACTGAACTTACATTGAATACTCTCACACAAGCTCTCTCAAGCATACTACTTATCTTCAAGCTTTCTGTTGCGACCAAAGCTCTTGATTCTAAGTAACACAAAAGTTCTAAGTGTCCTGATCCTTAACAAGCATTGTTATTTGGTGAAAGAGTTGAACTAAGATTTCATATCTGAGTTTCATTCTCTTAAACACTTATCATAGACTTGGGCCAGTAAAGAACAAGATACCATACATTGCAAAGTGTTTTAAGTATACTTGATTCATAGAGCTATCTGAATAACTGAACAAGTTATTAAAGAAGCTCACCTGACAATTTACCTTAACCAACACCTTAATCGGCGTGGAGTACAGGAAGTACTTAGTTTGGAAAACTAAGGAATAACTCCAAGGTTATTAAGCACAGGAAGTACTTAGTTTGGGAAACTAAGGAATAGCACAAAAAGGTTTCTGAATACAGGAAGTACTTGGCTGTGAAAGCCGGGGAATAACTCAGGGGGAACACTCGGTTGGGAACCTAGTGTATTTAGGAATCAAGAGAAGATATTTGTAAGGTTACATCATTTATCTGTCTTAGTGAATTTCAGGTCTGAGAAAGGCCGAAGTGGATTAGTTGAAGGATTACGCCACCTTCAGATACCACTATAAAAAGACTTGTGTTATTTACTTTCTGCAGTCTATTACTTGCTTTACTTATCTTGCAAAATACTTACACCTATCTTGCTGAGCACGTGCACTTATCACAGAAACGTCTTCCGCTCTCTGAAATTAAGTATTAGATATCTGAGAAACTGTGCTTATCGACAAAAGTTTTAAAAGACTATTCACCCCCCCCCCCCCCCTCTAGTCTTTTACTTTGCGGTTATCTAGACCAACAGTTTTGATCCTTTATTTTCTATTTATTTGTCCCCTATTCCCTTGGGTTATTTTTTAGTTTGTGATTCTGCTTATTTGTTTGATTCTAGTTTGCAGGGAATTAGTGACATACTGGAGAACTTGAGGAGAGGAGCTAAGGATGGCTCCCAAAATATTGTGTATACCGGGAAGGATGCAAGGGATTCATTCCCGTTTGATAATGGATAGCAGCATTCCTCGAAAGTCTTGCCAAACGACTATAATAAAAGGCGCTTCCCGGGAGGCAACCCAGGGGTAAGTTTCCTTTTTTTTTTCTATTCTATTCCTTCGCTTGCTTAAACTTGAAACTCGAGGACGAGCTAAAGTTTAGGTTTGGGGAGGGATTTCATGTTTTGTGTTGTCTACGTGGGGTGGTATGTTAGCCACTTTTATGTGTCAGTTCTAGTTCAGTTTTAGGTTGTTAGTTTTTTATTTTTTATTTTTTATTTATGGTGAGTCGGAGTTGTTCTTCCAAGTCGAACGTCTATTGTAGATGATAAATTTGCTTGCTGCTTATGTTCTGTATGATATTTAGCTGGAAGTAGTGTAGTGAATTTAAAATCCCACAAGTTCGTTTCTCTTTTAAATAATAAGTTTGTGTAGCACTTTAATCCAAAAGCCTGTGAGCAAGCCTTGAGCCGATGAAAAAATATTGTACCGGCACCTGTGTGAATTTTTTCGGGAAGTGCAAACTCCCTTGTTTGCGCCTCATCATTCTCATGTGTACTTTGTGTAAGTTAAGTATGACGAACGTCATGATTTTCATTCTTATTTGCTTGTGCTAAACCCGTTCCAAGAACAGGTTTGGGGAGGAAGTTTATGTGAGCCGTGTATATTTAATGACTGTGTCGTGGCTTTTGTTCTCTCAAAAATATTGGAATAAGTCTCGGAGTGTATGTATGGCATTTATGCCACCGTTAGTCGTGTTGGGCGTGTTTCAAATACTACCTACACACCTGCGTGGTCCTAAAAAGCCATATATCCGTGAGGGTTGATGGCATGTATACCAAACCAGCACGCACAAAAGTTCGGACTTTCGGTAAAACAGACACTACAAAAAAATTGAGAAAAAATAAGCATATGGGTCATATTTAAGACTGCGAAAAAGGAGTATGAAAAAATGAAAAAATGAAAAGAAAAAAAAAAGAAAAAGAGAGAACGATTGCCCTTTTATAAGTCTACTGCTAATTGTTTATAGAGCTGTGAAAAAGTCCCTTCTGACTTAACTAAGTGAGTGCATTGCATGAGGTATTTGAGGCAACTTTGTGACGCAAGTCACCTTCCTTTACTCTTTATATTCTTGAGTGTCTACCCCTACTGGATACTTACAGGAGTGTGAGAGTTAGTTGCATAGGATTCATTTGTGAGGGATTAGTGAGCTAGACTTAAGTATTATTTAATTGAGAAACATTCTTGTTTGATTTTCTGTGCACTATTCTGCCAAGGTTAGTTGAGTACAAAACTTTTGCATCTTGTGAATTTATTGTTTTCAATGGTAGATTCGGTCACTTGGAAGTTCAACTCTCTTATTTGTTTTCTTTTTATTTTTGTCTTGAGTCTAGTTTTTGTCTAGGTTGTTTGTTTGCTCGAGGACGAACAAATGTTCGGTTTAGGGATTTTGATGAGACAATATTCTAACGTCTCATTTGGTCCTTTTTAATCGTCTTTTGTTAGTCTTTGACCTTAGTTTATATTATTTTAGTGCGTTTTTATGTTTGGTTTCTTGTTTGTGTTTTGTAGGATTTTTGTGTCCCGAACGTGAAAATCAGAGTGAAAACTTTGGTTCTAGACCTTTGAATGTAGAGTAACTGGGCGAAAACGGAAGTGGATTCAGAGTTCGGACGAAGATTTGAGAGCCGTTTTAGCGAAGCTTGCAAAAGTGAAGTTTTACGGAGCAGTCTAGCCATTTTGACCATAACTCTCTCATATGATGTCCGATTGACCTGAGCTCGGTGGCCACATAATGATAATTCAAAGGGCTACAACTTTAGTTTTGGAGGCATGCCAAATTCTATCTGCAGAAAAAGTTACAGAGGTTTTAAGCTCGCCGCGACGAATGATGTTCTCGCCGCGGAGAGATTTCGCGATGGGCGATTTCTGGCCGAATTCTGGACGGATTTTCTTCGTTTTTCCTCATATAAATAGATTTCTTTCACCATAACTTCAAACATAACTTATTCTAAACCCTATTTGGGACCTAAGAACCCTAGTTTATCATTGATTGATCTTTGGAGCTTAGTTTTCATCTTGTAAGAATCATCGACATCGAATTCTTGGTAATTTACTGATAACTCTCTATTGCTTATCTACAATTCTTTGTTTTCTTCTGTTTATCGAATTGTATGATCTTGCATGCGATTATCACCATGTTAATGCTCTGCGTATTCAATACCATGACTTCTTTCGTCTTCGATTCCATCATGAGTAGTTAAACCTCTCCAGAACTTGGTAGTTATGTAATGGTTATGCAGATTCGAATCTAGGGTTTATATTCGTTCATATAGGTTCATCTGGTTTTAAATCTTCATAAAACCTTCAATTCAATAGGCTAGTTTTAAACCTTCAAAGTTGTTTTGGTTAAGGATCGTGGCATGACAGCCCACGATTACTCTAGTTTTAAATATTCAAATTACAATTGGTTGAATCGAATTAATTGGTTTCTGTACGCCGACCGTGTGACAAATATGAACGATCACCTAGTATTGAATTAGCATAACTGGATCATCGCTATACAATTCGTCCGACAGTTTCAGAAGCTTGCGACGTACTCCCTGAGAGATTCGTTAGGTCTTTGTTGGACACTATACAAGTCGTCCGACAGTTTCAGAAGCTTGCGACTGCTTGCGAATTATTCCACAAAGCAGTCGACTAATTGGGCAAAAGAAGAAATGAAATTGTTGGGTAAGTTGGTATACCATTGTAGGGCTGGTCCGATCAGACTGGAACCAAACCCTTTGCACATGCAAGCCTCGCGGAGATCCCTGGGGATGGCTATGGTGAACATCCTCTGCTTGTACTGTGAGACATGGTCGTATGGGTCTGTCGTTCCATCATAGAGCTTCATGCTTGGAAAGGTGAACTTGGTTGGCATCTCCACCAATGCTATAGCGTCGGCGAAGGGAGAGTCAGCAAAGCTGTTGGGCAAGCTCTTCTTGATCGGCGCCGGCACTCCACGGATCCTTTGGATCATCTCCTCCAAGCTTACCAATTTGGAAGCTAGTTCATCATTCCTGTTTCCATGACCTGCAGAGAGGGTTAGCAAGTTATCTACCTGACTTACGTCCTGGTTGCGTTGCTGTGGTAACTCGTCGTTCACCCTTGGGTTAACACCCCTCAGACGAGACCCTTTTGCTAGTAGTGCCTGGAATGAACACAAGGGCTGTTCTTGATGGGGCTCTCACCACCTGAGAGACTGGAGTTATGGGAATCACCCCTTCCGTATCCTCAAAGGTTAGCTGACGAGACTCAATGGCGTTGCGTGGTGGGTTCTCCACTCCAGTGACATGAGTCAGTTGGCGAGATGAAGCCGCATCCGGTGCTGGAGTTTCCTGGTGGACAAAGGATTCCACCTTCTCCTTCAAAGAAGAGTTCTCCTAACGGACGGCACAGTTCTCATCCTCAAGGAGCTTGATCTTCTGGGCGTTCTCTTGCATCTGGGCCGCCAAGGTTTTGATCTAAGTGACGACGTCCACCTCCTCTACCTCTTCCAGAACGTATTCGTCTGAGTGCGTCATGATGATTGCTTAGCGTATCGCAGTTGTTGCTACTGGATTGCCTTGTTTGATAGCCGGGGCCCCACGGTGGGCGCCAAATTGTAGACGCCCAGAAATCTACAATCAAATTAGGTTAATGAATTGGGGGGCACCGACAACCTGCAAGGCAACAAGAGCAAAGAGACGTAAGGTACCAAGGTGACACCGGTGTGGTGCCGACCGTATGGACTCCGACGCTCAAGTTAGTAAGCTGATAGAAGATGAATAGAGTAATAGAGACAAAAAGAGAAATGATGGAGGTCGACTTATCCTGTTGACAGTTCGGCAATGTATGGATGGATACCGGCGATAGGCTAGCTAACCTTGCTGGAGGTGGCCGGTTGGCTATCGTCGGATTGCAAGGTAAGGTGGTGGAAGGCGATAGATGACTGATAGGCGATGGTGGAAGGCGATAAATAGTGATGGATGATGATGGAAGGTGATGGAAGGTGGCAGACGGTGATGGATGATGGCAGATGATAGCGGATGGTGGCGGATGGCCGGAAGCGTTGATCAGAGAGCTTGAGATAGATGGAGGCGTTAGAGTGATAGCTAGGGTTTCTCTCGTCGCCTCAATCAGATGCGTTCCCTCTTCCACTTTCCTTCCTATATAGCCTCCCCATCCCCTGGAGTCCATCCTACCCACCTCTTCTATATTTCGGGTGAGGTAGCTGGAGTCTCTTAGTGGGTTGGACCAAGTCATGGTCAGTTGGGAGAGTCGTCAATCATACCACTTATCCGTTGAGCTAACTTCCTATTTAGGCGGTTGATTGACTAGCCTTTTATCCCGTTGGCTGGTTAGTTCATTAAGCGAGTAACATGGACGAGGTAGCTTGTCTACCAACTTGATGATGGACGAGGTCAAGCGTGTCAGGTAGCCTATGGACTACATGGTTGGATGAGTGACTTAGCTCCATGGGTTAGCTCCTTGACCTATGGAATCCAGTTAGCTAATGTATAAAGCTAAGATGGACTCCTTAATGGACCGTGGATTGGGCCGTAGCTTTGGTGGGCTAATCAAATACGATTTTTAGCCAATACAGTTTGTCCCCCACTCTACAAGGTGAGAGTCTCAAGTTGTAGAGTAGAGTTTCTATGTCTGAATAGCCATGCTTGCCATATTTCAGACAGATGACTTGCCCCATCTTTAGATGTTTTGATCTCTTTGAATGAAATGGTTATTCCGTTAATTTACGAGAATAATAGATTACAAGCTCATCGCCAAGGGAGAGCGATTAGCTAAACAAATTTTTTTTTTTTTTTTTTTTTTTGGAATGGTCAAGCCAGTTAGTTGGTATAACTAACTAGTAGTATATCTCTCACTTTTGAGCTTGGGATTTCATTTTGAAATTGGGGCTTAGGTGGTACCATCCCAAGTCAAATTGGAGGGTGGCATGGTGGCATGCCGTCCTGGTTGACAGCATGCCATCCCAGGTTATATTGGATGAAAGCATGGTAGCTTGCCAGCCTAGTTGATAGCACGCCATCCCAAGTTATATTGGATGATGGCATGGTAGCTTGTCAGCCTGGTTGATAGCATGCCATCACAAGTTATATTGGATGATGGCATGGTGGCGTGCCAGCCTGGTTGATAACATGCCATCCCATGTTATATTGTATGATGGCATGGTGGCGTGCCAGCCTGGTTGATAGCATGCCATCCCATGTTATATTGGATGATGACATGGTGCCGTGCCAGCCTGGTTGATAACATGCCATCCCAAGTTATATTGGATAATGGCATGGTAGCTGGCTGGCCTGGTTGATAGCATGCCATCCCAAGTTATATTGGATGATGGCATGGTAGTTGGTTGGCCTGGATGGTGGCATGCCATCCCAAGTTATATTGGATAATGGCATGGTAGCTGGCTGGCCTCGTTGATAGCATGCCATCCCAAGTTATATTAGATGATGGCATGGTAATTTGCCAGCTTGGTTGGTAACCTGATGGTACTTGGATGGCAACCTGATGGCACTTGGATGGTAGCCTACCATCCTTTAGATGGTAGCTTGATAGCACTTGGATGGTAGGCTATCAACTTACCATCCTTTGGATGGTAGCCTGATGGCACTTGGATGGTAGGCAACCAGCTTACCATCCTTTGGATGGTAGCCTGATGGCACTTGGATGGTATCCTACCAGCTTACCATCATTTGGATGGTAGCCTGATGGCACTTGGATGGTAGCCTACCATCCATTGGATGGTAGCATGATAGCACTTGGATTTTCTTGTTAATTTTGAATTAAGCTTTCTTTCTGTTGGAATTTGAACGTAGGCATACCATGGAAGGTTGTTCGAGTACGCTTGTAACGCACCCTCAGTCGACTAAGGCAGGTGGTCAAGGCGTCCAAGGTGGTCCCCTACTTCCTATGGGCGAGCCGTCTGGCATCCTGCCAAACAACCCATGGTCAAGTCTTAGTGAGACTGATATGTCAATGATGAGGGTTATCTACATGCTTCCTGAGAGCCCTATATCTTGTCTTCCTCTTGAGGCTCAGAGAGTGTATTGGGATGTCCCAGGGATGGTCTTTGTTTATGACATTGCTTTTAAGGTGGGACTCAGGCTTCCACTTCCTCAGTTTGTGATTGATGTTCTTAGCTATCTCAAGGTGGCACCTAGTCAGTTGATGCCGAATGCTTGGAGGGTTTTACTTGGGATGCAAGTATTGGGTGAGAGGACGGGAGTCGAAATGTCGGTTGAAGTCTTTTGCCATGCTTACACAGCCAGGGAGGCGCAAGCTAATAAGGGTCGGATTCAGTTTAACCCAAGGCATGGTGATGGCTTGATTAACACATGTACTGCTTCTGACAAGGCCTGGAAGGAGAGATATTTCCTAGTGAGTAAGGAGCAGCTATTTGGATCCATTGACTGTGAGGGAGTCCCATTGTCTTAGAGACCCTTTGGTAAGCTTTGAACTTTTTGGTTATGTGTGCTAGGAATTCTCACTTCCTTGCTTTGTGCTTTGTTGTTTATGAGTTTTAGTATTGCTCCTTGCTATTGTAGGTACTTATGACAAGGGAAATGCGTCAAGTGAGGTGATTGCTTTGGTTAAAAACATCAGATATAAGCCTGATGATGAAAGGGCAAGCGATCGACTTTTGCATCCCAGGAATCTGAAGGGGACTAGCCTTTGGCAGACTGCTATTCGACTATATGGGGGTAAGTTGCGCTTGTCTCCGCTTGGCATTTGGATTACCTACAAGCTTTGAACCTGATCGTGTTGTTCTTTGTGTTGTAGGTAATGGAGACAAGTATGCTAGAAAGGTGCTGAGGTCGATGTCGGGTCGAATGACTAAAGTTGATGACTTGTTGGAATGCTTTGCAAAGAAACCAAGGGTTGGTTCTCCGGAGTTGGAAGAAGGTCTTGTTGATGTTCCGCCAAACTGTCTATCTAGTAGTTAGCCAGGTAGCCCGTTGGGTACTCCAGCAGGCGGCTTGCCTGGTGCTCAGGTAAGCAGCCGACCTGGCATTCCGCCAAGTCTTGCCAGAGATGCTACTGTCCCCTCCTCGGCTGGGCAAGGTGTGAGCATGCCACTGTTGATGACACATGGCACGGCGTCCGACAAACCTTTGCCGGCTATTGACATTGATGTCGATGGAAGGTCTTTTTCTTATGAGTTTGGTCCGTTGCCTATCAACTCTGGTAAGGTGTGGACACTGGAGAACCTTGACCAGTTGATAGAGGGTGGAGTGACTCCTTTGACAAATTACACTCTTGGGAAAAGCCTCAAGGTAAGCTTCATGATCATTTAGTGCCTCTTTTTGTCTTTGTATTGAAACATGATTAATGGAGTTGTGCTCTTGTAGGTTTTGACTACCATGGGGTTTATAGGCAAGGCTGTACATGCGCTGGAGGAGAAGTTGGCTTTTGTTCGGGAGGAGAATCGGAAGGATGGGAGTTCTATTGCAATACTTAGGAGGGAGAATAACCGTCTTGAAGGCGAGGCATTGTGCGATCAGAGAGCTAAGAAGGAAACATACGAAGAGTTGACCAAGGTTAAGGAGAAGCTGGTCGTGGCTGAGTGTGAGGCGGCTAGAGCCGCTAAGCTTGAGATGGACTTGGCTTCTGCTACTAAGGAGAGCGAAAAGTTGAAGGAAGAAATGGATGCGGTCAAGCAAAGTGAAAACGATCAACTGATCTTGAATGAGCCTAAATTCAGCTTGAAGGCCATTGATAGAGGGGATTCTGTTGACTACTACAGAGAGCGAGTTGAGAAATGCAATCAGTATCTGAGCGCCCATGGCGTGAGCATTTCAGGGGAGGATAGCGACTGAGTGGATGCTACTTAATGGTTCCTTGTTGGATGGTGAAACTTTTGGTGTTTGTAAGCTTATGGAATCCTAGCTACTTTGACTTGCTTTTATCACCCTTTATGTCGGGTTTGACTATTTAGCATTTTGCGTTGTCTTGTATGTTTGAACCTTGTATTTCGTAATGCTCTTGTAGGCTTGGTACTTTCTCTTTGCTCTTTTTTTTGGAATGTGGTCTCATGGACCGATGATAGGCTTTATGTTATTTTGGGTGATAAGCGTCTTGTCCTTAATACTTAGAGAAAAATGAGCAGATAAGAGAGAACCGAGAGGTGTAGTGCATATATTTTAATGCGAAAGACATACATACTGATAATGGGCTGAACCAAATAATCGAAAGACATACATACTGATAATGGGCTGAACCAAATAATCGATTGGGAGGTGACTTTTGTTGAAGGTAAGGCATATGTACTCCTATACGTCAGACATATATACTTCACATATGGTAGGCATACGAATTTCTAGTAAGCAAAGTAGTAAACTAGTATACATACTTGTCGTTATGAGGTCAGAACATATTGAGGGGGTGGGTGATTAAACATGCTTATTCGTGTTGTCACTTATTGGCTTGACTTGAAAGACATATAACTGACAAACCTTTGAGGGATTGCATATATGGTGCTATAATGTCTACTAGTCTGTCCCCCAGTTCAAGTTCTGGTCTGAAGGAGTAGTGCTTAAACTAGAACTCGCTTGCCTGTTTACGTCACTACATCGTGCTTGTCTGTCCGTCATTCCGTTAGCCTTCGGTATCCGACTGGTTGCCCGCTCTCATTAGGTCTTGGTCGTCAGACACCTTGCCTTCTGGTAGTTCACCATGTGATAAATCTTGGTATGTGGATTGAGATGGATGCAACATGTAGAGAGCTTTGTCTGTCTGAGCTCTTGTATAGTTACGGCGAACGTGTGGATGGAGCTGAGTCTCTTTGTATGGTAGTGATCATCAATTTTGAAAGGCTTGCACTTGTCTAAACCATGGAGCTGTTTTTGGCGCATCTCATGGATTAAGCAAGTGCAAGCCAATCAGAATAGATGTGAGTCCATGTGATCTTGTTGCTCAGCCTGATGGATGGTTGGCTTTGTTGAGCACTATGTTTTGGATGATCACTTGGAAGTAAGATGTGCCACATGGGCATTAGTTCAATCGTATTCATGATGTGTCAACCTGCAACATGAGTGGAATCTATCCTGTTGGGGGGGGGGGGGTGGATGACCGACCTGCCTACCTGGGTTAGTTGACCAGCTAGCCCCTGGCCAGGTCGGCTGTTTGGAGGAGAAATCAATCTCATTAGATAAAGTTGGATGGCACCTTAGTCGTCGTTGCTTGCTGATTGGGGAGAGAAGTATCTCTGCCAAAGTAGTAGATGACCGACAGTCAACCTCTTGGGTTGTGTAATTGTTTGGAGCATTGGTTGACGATTTGATATGGATTCAGTCGCCGCAGTGGAATTACTGGCACCATGACTAGTTGGCTGCAAGAAGTTTGGATCCCCCTGGGGAGGCTGAGGGGGGTGGGGCGGATGACCGACCTGCCTAGCTGGGTTAGTTGACCAGCTAGCCCCTGGTCAGGTCGGCTGGTTTTAAGGAGGAGTTAACCTCAAACGTGAGTATATGGAATGTGTAGTCTTAGAAGTGATACCTTTTCAAGTGGATGGCATTCCAACTGTTGGCTATCTGCCATCCCTCCTTAGTTTCCAGTTTGTAAGCTCCATTGCCCACTACCCTTGTGATTTTGTATGGGCCTTCCCAGTTAGGTCCAAGCTTGCCAGGTACTGTCTCCTTAGTATTTTGGAAAACCTTGCGTAGAACCCAATCGTCTTGCTGGAAGGTTCGTAAGCGTATGTTCTTGTTGAAGTGTTGTGCAGCCCTCTGTTGGTAGACAACACTTCGAACCAAGGCTCTTTCCCTGAGTTCGTCAACTAAGTTGAGCTCGTGTGCCAATGTCGCATCGTTGGTCTGTTCATTAGCCATTTTGTATCTTGTTGTGGGTAATCCCACTTCTATGGGTATGATTGCTTCAGTTCCATACGTCATGCTGAATGGTGTTTCTCCAGTTGGAGTCCTTGGTGTGGTTCGGTAAGACCATAGGACGCCTGGAAGTTCATCTGCCCATGCTCCTTTTGCTTGTTTCAGCCATTTTTTTGAGACTGTTCATGATAGTCTTGTTGGTCGATTCCGCTTGTCCATTCGCTTGGGGATAGCGTGGAGTGGAGAATGTAATCTTGATTCCCCATTCTTTGCAGAAATCTTGAAACTCATAGCTTATGAACTGGGAGCCATTGCATCACGCTTTGGGGACTCGCATACGCAAATCACATGTTTCAAATGAACTTTTTACCTCGTGTCACGGACTTGCTTGAAGGCTTCGCCGCACTCCACTTGGTGAAGTAATCACATCGCTAGCATGTACACTCGTTGGCCTGGTGCAGTAGGTAGTTTCCCTAATATGTCCATCCCCCATTTCATAAAAGGCCATGGAGCAATGGATGAGTGTATGACCCAAAGATGTTGAAGCTGAATAGATTATTTGCACTGCGCCTCTCTGGTGGGAGATGGTTGATTTGTGAGTGTCTTTGGCATGAGTCACATCTTCTCACAAAGTCTATAGCATCAGCCCTCATAGTTGGCCAGTAGTACCCTGTCGTTGGTGCTCGGTGGGCAAGACTTTTGGCTCCAGAGTGGTTGCCACATTCTCCTGCATGCAACTCAGTCAGAACGTGTCTAGCTTCATTATTAGTTATGCACCTGAGTAGGGGTCCTGAATAGGATCTCCTATAGAGTTGTCCGTCGAGGAGCGTGAAGCGGGCTGCCTTTGCCTTTACCCTCCTTGCCTCGTTTTTGTCTTCTAGAAGTTCTCCGTGGGACAAGTACAACGCTATTGGAGTCATCCAATTTGACTCAGTTGTTATATCGACCACTATCTGGTTGGCAGGCTCACCCTTCCATGTTGCAGGCCATTGTACATACACCACATGAATAATCATTGGCGCTGTGGTTTGGATGGCGGCTCCTAGGTTGGCAAGGGTGTTCGCGTGGCTGTTGTCCATCCTTGGCACCAGAGAAACAGAAAACTCCTCGAAGGAGGATTGTAACTCCTTGGCTAGCTGAAGATAGGCAGCCATCTTGGTGTCTCTGGTTTGGTATGAGCCCTGCAATTGGTTAACTACTAACTGTGAGTCCGACTGTACCTAATGCTTTTTATGCCCATGTGCCGAGCTAGGTTGAGGCCAGCTATAAGAGCCTCATACTCAGACTCATTGTTGGTTGCTTTGAATCCACATCGGATGGCTCTTTGGATTGTGTCTCCTTCTGGTGAGGTTAGGACTATGCCAAGTCCACTTCCTTTGACGTTACTGGAACCATCGACTGAGAGCTTCCACTGTAAATTGTCCTTCTCCTGCAAACAAAACAATTCCCTCTCCGCTTGACCTAATTCATTTGGAGTGAAGTCCGCTATTTAGTCTGCAAATGCTTGAGACTTGATGGTTGTGCGAGGTTGGAAGGAGACGTCGTACTCGCTGAGCTCAACCGCCCATTTTGAGAGCCTACCAGAGACTTCGGGCTTGTGTAAGATGTTGCGTAGTGGAAAGCTGGTGAGGACTATAATGGAGTGGCATTGGAAGTAAGGGCGTAGCTTCCTTGCTGCAGTGACTAGTGCAAGGGCTAGCTTCTCCAGCTGGCTATATCGAGTCTCTGCGTCTAGTAAGGACTTGCTCACGTAGTAGACTGGGAGTTGGTTTCCATCTTCTTCCCTGACTAGGACGCCGCTTAGTGCTGTGTCGGATACTGCAAGGTAAATGAACAGAGTCTCTCCAGCCTTGGGCTTCGATAGTACTGGAGATGTGGTAAGGTAACGCTTGATTTGTTGTAAGGCATCCTCACACTCGTCTGTCCACCGGAAATCTTTGCTCTTCCGTAGAGTGTCAAAGAATGGATGACACTTCTCGAAAGATTTTGGATATGAATCTACTGAGGGCTGCTAGCCTCCCAGTCAATTTTTGCACATCTTTAACAAACTTGGGGGAAGGGATGTTAGCAATAGAACGAAGTATCCAAAAAATTTCCCAGAGGAAACTCCAAAGGAGCACTTGGCTGGATTCAACTTCATGTTGTACCTGTGGAGAACTAAGAAGGCTTGACGAAGATGGTCTAGATGTTGGTCGGTGACCAGTGACTTGACTAACATGTCGTCAATGTACACCTCCACGGTGTCCCCTAGCATGCTGGCGAACATGCGGTTGACCAGGCGTTGGTAAGTGGCTCCTGCATTCTTGAGTCCAAAGGGCATGACCTTGTAGCAGAAGGTCCCCCTCTCTGTGACGAAGGCTGTCTTCTCTTGATCTTCAGGGTGCACCAATATCTGGTTGTAACCCGAGAAGGCGTCCATGAAGCTTAGAAGCTCATGTCCTGCTGTAGCATCCACTAGCATGTCTATGTGTGGAAGTGGAAAAGAATCCTTCGTTGTTGAGGTCAGTGAAGTCTATGCACACTCGCCACTTGCCATCTTCCTTCTTTACTACCACGACGTTGGCTAACCAGTCTGGGTAATGTACTTCGCGGACTGATCCGATATCAAGCAACTTTTGGAAATCTTCATTGATAACCTTGTTCTGTTCTGGAGCGAACTTCCTCCGTTTCTGTCTAACTGGTGGGTAATCTGGATCAACCTCAAGTCTGTGGGTGATAACCTCTGGGTCAACTCCTGTCATATATGCATGTGACCAAGCAAAGCAGTCATGGTGAACTTTGAGAAATGTGATCAATTGCTCTCTTAGCTCCAGCCTCAACCTTGCCCCAATCTGAACTTTATGATCCGGATGGTCTGGGTGAATCTGAACTTCATCGAGCTCTTCCATCCCTGGCTGGTTTGGGTCGATTGGGGGGTTGAGTTGTTGTAATTGCTATAACTCGGCTGCCTTTGGTTTCAAGGCTTCCATGTAACATGTTCTCGCATCGCGCTGCTTGCCAAAGATCTCCTTCACCCCCACTTGGTTGGGAAGCGAATCACCTGATGGTATGCACTGCTTTCATCTCATGAATCCATGGCCTACCAAGGATGGCATTGTAGCTTGACGGACTGTTCCACAATCAGGAACTTCGTCGTTAGATTGACGCCTTCTGCATAGACATGAAGGGTAACACTCCCAACTGTGTCCTTCCTTTCTCCACTGAAACCATATAGAGTTGTCAGCTGGCGAAGGATGGCAGTCTCATCTATGCCTATTTCTGTCAGAGCATCTAGAAAAATGATATTAGCAGAGCTCCCATTGTCAATGAGAACTCTCTTCGTAAGGAAGTTAGCAATAAGAATGGAAATTACTAAAGCGTCGTCATGAGGACTGATTAGTTGCTTAGACTCTTGGTCTGAGAAGTTAATAGTCAAGTCGGACGAAGAGGTGTCTGATGCTCTGTGAGAATTAAGCTCAGGCCTTACCGTTTGCCTGCTGTGGCGCTTTACTGCAGAGTATGAGACACCACTGATCTCTGACCCCCCCCCCCCCCATAGATTACGTTGATTACCTTGTTGGTCTGAGGGGGCTCAGGCAGATCAGTGCCCTACCGACTGGCAAGGGTCTTTTTACCTTTGTCAGAGAGGTACTCAGTCAAGTGCCCTCTCTTCAAGAGCTCGGCTACCTCCAATCGCAGGGAGATGCACTCTGCAGTTGCATGGCCATGGTCTCCATGAAGCTCACACCACTTGTTGGAGTTTCTTTGATCTGGAGGTGTTCTGAGTTTTCCTGGACATCTAACTCTGTCACCCATGCTTTTCGTGACTGCCACACACTCCTCTGGTTCAATGTTGAGGGAGTAGCTTGGAGGTGGTGCTCGGGTTTCTGTCCTCCTTTGTTGGATTCGAGGGCGAGGTGGATTCACGACAGGTCCATGCCTTCTCTCAGTTGGGTATGGCCCAACACGATAGTCTGGAGCCCTTCGTTCAACTTGTCTGTCAGGCTTGGGCTCCTTGCGAACACTTTGGCTTGACATGTAAGGTCAGTTGGCACCGTCCTCCTCCCATTTGATATGAGCCCATGCTTTGGCGAGCACGTCTTCCATTATTCGGCAGGGATACATGGTTAGCTCCTTGTACAACCCCGAGTTGGGTGGCAACCCTTTGCTGAAGGCATTGACAGTAGTGTCCTTCTTGCAGATGGGGATTGACACCTTCTCTTTGTTGAATCTTGCGACGTACTCCCTGAGAGATTCGTTAGGTCTTTGTCGGACGCTATACAAGTCGTCCGACAGAGCTTTACATCGCTGAATTGTTCCACAAAGCAGTCGACTAATTGGGCAAAAGAAGAAATGAAATTGTTGGGTAAGTTGGTATACCATTGTAGGGTTGGTCCGATCAGACTTGAACCAAACCCTTTGCACATGCAAGCCTCACGGAGATCCCTAGGGATGGCTATGGTGAACATCCTCTGCTTGTACTGTGAGACATGGTCGTCTGAGTCTGTCGTTCCATCATAGAGCTTCTTGCTTGGAAAGGTGAACTTGGTTGGCATCTCCACCAATGTTATAGCGTCGGCGAAGGGAGAGTCAGCAAAGCTGTTGGGCAAGCTCTTCTTGATCGGCACCGACACTCCACAGATACTTTGGATCATCTCCTCCAAGCTTACCAATTTGGAAGCTAGTTCATCATTCCCATTTCCATGACCTGCAGAGAGGGTTAGCAAGTTATCTACCTGACTTACGTCCTGGTTGCGTTGCTGTGGTGACTCATCGTTCACCCTTGGGTTAACACCCTCAAACGAGACCCTTCTGCTAGTAGTGCCTGGAGTGAACTCAAGGGCTGTTCTTGATGGGGCGCTCACCACCTGAGAGACTGGAGTTATGGGAATCACCCCTTCTGTCTCCTCAAAGGTTAGCTGACGAGCCTCAATGGCGTTGCGTGGTGGGTTCTCCACTCCAGTGACATGAGTCAGTCGGCGAGATGAAGCCGCATCCGGTGCTGGAGTTTCCTGGTGGACAAAGGATTCCACCTTCTCCTTCAAAGCAGAGTTCTCCTGACGGACGTCACAGTTCTCATCCTCAAGGAGCTTGATCCTTTTGGCGTTCTCTTGCATTTGGGCCGCTAAGGTTTTGATCTGAGTGACGACGTCCACCTCCTCTACCTCTTCCAGAACGTATTCGTCTGAGTGCGTCATGATGATTGCTTAGCGTATCGCAGTTGTTGCTACTGGATTGCCTTGTTTGATATCCGGGGCCCCACGGTGGGCGCCAAATTGTAGACGCTCAGAAATCTACAATCAAATTAGGTTAATGAATTGGGGGGCACCGACAACCTGCAAGGCAACAAGAGCAAAGAGATGTAAGGTACTAAGGTGACACCAGTGTGGTGCCGACCGTATGGACTTTGACGCTCAAGTTAGTAAGCTGATAGAAGATGAATAGAGTAATAGAGACAAAAAGAGAGATGATGGAGGTCGACTTATCCTGTTGACGGTTCGACAATGTATGGATGGATACCGGCGATAGGCTAGCTAAACTTGCTGGAGGTGGCAGGTTGGCTATCGTCGGATTGCAATGTAAGGTGGTGGAAGGTGATAGATGACTGATAGGTGATGAGGGAAAGCGATAAATGGTGATGGAAGGTGGCAGACGGTGATGGATGATGGCAGATGATAGCGGATGGTGGCGGATGGCCGGAAGCGTTGATCAGAGTGCTTGAGATAGATGGAGGCATTAGAGTGATAGCTAGGGTTTCTCGTCGCCTCAATCAGATGCGTTCCCCCTTCCACTTGCCTTCCTATATGTTGGTCCAGATAACGGCAAAGTAAAAGACTAGAGGGGGGGGGGGTGAATAGTCTTTTAAAACTTTTGTCGATAAAAACTATTTCTCAGATATCTGTGTAGATATCTGATACTTAGATTCAGAGCGCGGAAGACTTAAGATAGATAAGTGCAGAAACAGTTAAAGTGTGTGTGTGTGTGTGTGTGTGTGTTGCTGAAATGTAAGTACAGAGAAGTAAATAACACAGCAAGTATAGTGGTATATGGAGGTGGCGTAATCCTCCAACTAATCCATTTCGGTCTTCCGAAGACCTAGAATTCACTAGAATAGATAATTGAGGTCACCTTACAAAAATCCTATTCTAAGATTCCTTAAACAAATGGTTCCCAACCAAATGTTCCCCCTGAGTTGTTCCCCGGCTTTCACAGCCAAGTACTTCCTGTACTCAGAAACCTTTTTGAGCTATTCCCTAGCTTCCCAAGCTAAGTACTTCCTGTGCTCAATAACCTCGGAGTTATTCCTTAGTTTCTCAAACTAAGTACTTCACTACTCCATGATGGTGTTGGTTTTGGTTTGAGTCGGATGAGCTTCTTTAATAACTTTTCGCTTAATCGATAGCTGTGAATCAAGTATACTTAATACACTTTTCAATGTATGGTATCTTGTTCTTTTTACTGACCCAAGTCTTAGATAAATGTTCAAGAGAATGAATCTCAGATACTTGATCTTTCAATTCAACTCTTTCATAGATAGCAGTGCTTGTTTAGGATCAGGACACTTAGAACTTTAGTGCTACTTAAGATCAGGAGCTTTGGTCACAATAGAAAGCTTTGAGGATAAGTAGTTTGCTTGAGAGAATATGTTGTTCAGCGTGTTTATGGAGTTCAAGGTGTCTTCTCAAGTAGTCTAAGTGTTGATATTTATAGATGAATTTGAATGCCGTTGAATAGTATCCGTTAGGCTTAAATCAAATTCAAACTATTGATATCATCATATAATCTTTAGCAGTTTGTCTTCTTCTTCGAAGGTACCGTTGCTTTTATTCGGACATCTCCGTCTGCACATTAAATGCATCAGATTGTACTTTTTGTCCTCAGAGTTAACGGAACTATGCTCAGTATCAGAGACTAGTATTATCTGATTCTTTGCACGTCCTTATCTTCAATCTTCAGATACCACTTTATTGAAACAACTTTGTTGCAATATATTTCTTTTTCAGAAATGTGGTTAAGGCTCAAGGTATCTGAGAGTAGATATCTGTGGGCACTTTCCTGGTTTTCAGAAAACCTTCAGCTTCTCGATATCTCTTGACACGACTTGTTTAAGACTATTCGTGTCTTCAAGATATCTGACCAAGGTATCTGTAAAACTGTTTCAGTAATCTTGTGCAGTTTCTTCAAATCTTCAATGTCGTTGAACTTGTTCTGCTTGGATGTCTTCTTCTTGGTCTTCTCTTCATAAAATAAAAATTACATTTTGAGACCTAACATCCTATACAAGATTAGCTAGACTATCATACTTAGTGGGTTTCCTCTTTTACAATGTTCAAGTGAACCAAGAGTACTAATCACCTTTCTGAGACTAAGATAAGTCATCATGTTGTTGATCAAAATCTAAACAGATATTTCTAACAAAATATCTAACAAATTTCCTAACAAATTTCCTAACACTATATAGCCTCCCCATCCCCTGGAGTCCATCCTACCCACCTCTCCTATATTTCGGGTGAGGTAGCTGGAGTCTCTTAGTGGGTTGGACCAAGTCATGGTCAGTTGGGAGAGTCGTCAATCATAACACTTATCCGTTGAGCTAACTTCCTATTTAGGCGGTTGATTGACTAGCCTTCTAACCCGTTGGCTGGTTAGTTCATTAAGCGAGTAAGCTAGGTAGCTTGTCTACCAGCTTGATGATGGATGAGGTCAAGCGTGTCAGGTAGCCTATGGACTACATGGTTGGAGGAGTGACTTAGCTCCATGGGTTAGCTCCTTGACCTATGGAATCCAATTAGCTAGTGTATAAAGCCAAGATGGACTCCTTATTGGACCGTGGATTGGGTCGTCGCTTTGGTGGGCTAATCAAATACGATTTTTAGCCAATACAATTGGCTAAAATACAACTAATTCTACAAAATTCCACGTTAGACTGAATGAATCTGGTAAGGTTTAGTCCCTTGTACTTTACATGATATATGAATGGATGGATGGATGGATTGATTGTTTAATCGAGTACTAAGAGGTAGCATTTTTAATATAGTACTACTAATTCGTTATTGCTCATCTTTTAATATATAAAAGCCAACTATGTGAAAGCAGTTTTTACACTAAAAATTCTTTTCAATTTTACCCTTCTAATTTTGACTCATCACAGATGGTTAGAAAGAGTGGAGGACTTTTCTTCTCAAATAAAATAATCAACCAAAATATATCATAAATAATTTTTTACACATGTAATGCATATAGTCGCGTTTCTCTTATCTCAAATATAGACTAAGAAATATGTTCTTGAAGTGATGTTAATTTTATTACAATTTCATAATAATCTTTTACTATCTAAAACCAGAATACTACACATCAATTCAAATTAATTGGGTATGTGACCAATTCAATTAATTTTGACCTACAATAAAAATAAAAAAACACAATAGTCTTTAAATAACTTATCTAAAGACCGATCTATATTATCAGTGAAATCATCGATATTTTTAATCAAAATGTTTATGTTGTTGACAAAATATATTTTTTGTATATGAAAAAAAACATCAATGTTCACAGCATAAATATTTTGATTAATAACATCAATAATTTTCGTGACAATATAAGTCAGTCTCTAGATAAGTATATATAAACAGTCTATTAAAATACTTACTCAAAAAGAAAATAAAAAGGATTTATCGATAAATTATGGTAATCCATCTTCTCTGTGTTGTTTCTTATTTGTAACTTTCACTTTTCACTCTATACACGCAGATAGATTTAACAAAATATGATTAACTTATTTTGTTTTCATATATTGATTTAACTTTTGCACGTGTAATGTGCACACGTATACTAGTTTTTATAAATGTCATTTCTAAAAGAAAAATGTTACATATAAATGTGATTTTCACCTCATAAAAAAGGAGAGTAACAGACCCTCTACAATAAAAATAAATAAAAGTATTATTGAAAATTGAGATGTTTAGTTAAAAATATTGATGATTTTATGATAAAAAAATAATTTTGTTAATAATATAGACATTTCGATATTAATATTTTTCATTACAACATAAGCATTTTTGTTTATTAGTAAAGACGGTCTCTCCAAGATTTATGGAAAAAATAATAACAAAATTGTATATTTGAACATTAATTTCTTTGATATTATATTTCATCCATATATTATGTAAAGCACATGGGTCTAAACGTCACCAGATTCATTCAGTCCTACGTGGAATTTTGTGGAATTAGTTGTATTTTAACCAGTATATATTTCAATGTTATTTTTGGTATGTTGACTGTGTATATAGTTTTTAGTAAATTTCATATAACTTTATCTACAAAATTCAGAAAAATATTTTGAACATATATTTGAATTCGCCGTGACAAGACGAATCCATAGAAACCAATCTTGAATACTATTATTAATTAAATAATTTTTTTGTTCATTAAAATAAAATATAAATTTATTGAATAAGATAAAATAAAATAATAAAATTTTAAAAATAGAGCATTTAGTAAATTCAATCCTACGTGAAATTAGTTGCATTTTCATTCATTATACATATTTCACAATTTATTTTTGGTATGCTGGCTGCATATATAATTTTTATTAAATCTCATATAATTTTATCTACAAAAATTCGAAAACTTTATTGAGCATATATTTAAATCCCCCGTGACAAGACGAATCTATAGACACCAATATTGAATACTATTATTCAATAAATAAATTATATTATTTATTAAAATAAAATATAAATTTATTAAATAAGATAAAATAAAATAATTAAATTAAAAAATATAGCATTTATTAAATTAATTCAATCCTACGTGGAATTTTGTGGAATTAGTTGCATTTTCAACCAGTATATATTTCACTGTTTATTTTTGTATTTATTAAGTCTCTTATAAATTTATCTATAATACTCCAAAAAATATTTATGTTTATATTAATTTATATTTTTAATTAATATATAATAAATATTTATATTTTCAATTATACATTTTGATTCTACGGTTGAGCAGATTCCGGGTAGGGGGAGAGAATTTTGTTGCATAAAATTTTGTCAGGTTAAACGTGAGAAACTGAGGCTAATGTTTTAGCGCTTAGATCATCAGTTGGGTGTTCTTATATAATATAATATATAAAGTTGATGAGCTAAACCCACCAGATTCATTCAAATTCCATCCATCCTACGTGAAATTTTGATTGTACGGTTAAGCAGAGTCTAAATAGGGAAACGTAGTAGTGTTGTTGCTAAGATCATGTGATCAATATTATTGCTTAGTGACAAAATTTTATGTCTTATGGTTGCTGAAAATGCGGAAGGTTTGCCAGCCAAATTAAAAACCAAAATTTATTCGAGCTTTTGAGTGGCAACATGTAGTAATTGATAGGGATTTTTCTTTGGTGATTAAATTTCTTAAATCGACAAATTTTAGCTTTGCCCATTTGTTTCAATTTTCAAAGAAATTCAGGTTTTTGACGGAAAATTTTGTTCCATATCTTTCACAATTAAACCTACATATATACAAATCATTAATCATTTATCTCCATCTTCATACCCGATATTGATTATCTGTTTGTATTAATAAGGAAAAATCAGTTTTTCGTAATTTTTTTTTTTTTTTTTTTTTACTTTTCCATTGGTGTTTCTCCAATTATGGAGGATGGTCCAAGCATAAAAGAAGTAGAAAAATACTAAATAATATACTTATTTAAGTCATAGTTATCATGAAAATAATTAAGTTTGAGTGTACATCTTCAACAAAATTAAAACATTTCGATATAATAGATAGATGTTGATGAAGTAGATTATATACTCTAAGAACAATACTAAGATAATCCAAGTTTACAAGAATGGAACTTTTATACAACCTTAAACCATTTCCAATGGTCATGGTGATGGCCGTGAATAGTGGCATCCGTGAGCCACGACCAAAACGACGATAAAATCTGAAAAAAAAATCATGTCCAATGGGTCGTGGCCACGACCATGAATAGTGTTTTTAATGGATTATTATTGTTATTATTATTATTTTTTTAATTAAATAAATTATTTCATCCACTAAAATAAAATATTAATCTCATATAACTTTATCTACAAAAATCCAAAAAATATTTTCAACATATATTTGAATTCGCCGTGACAAGACGAATCTATAGACACCAATCTTGAATACTATTATCAATTAAATAAATTATTTTATTCATTAAAATAAAATATAAATTTATTGAATAATATAAAATGAAATAATAAAATTTTAAAAATTAAAAACGACTCATTTAAACACATTATAAATAATTAACGTTGCATCAAACGTTCAAAATGATGCTCATTTTAAATAGTTTAGCATCAAACATTCTGGACAAACTAAAATATACAATTATTTTGATTAGCCTCATATATATATATATATATATATATATATATATATATATATATATATATATATATATATATATATATATATATATATATATATATATATATATATATATATATATATATATATATATATATCCATACGACCATATCATTTGTGCACTATCGGTTATTCTAGGCACTTTCGTATATTTTTCTACTATATTCTAAAGTTGATGGTTTACTTTGAAGCACACATGATCCGCATGTTCATAAATGTTACTTGGAGCGCTTTCTAATTACTCGGACATTTTCTAATACAAAATTAATGTAAAAAGAAATTCATTTTAAGTTGTATTAACTCTCTACGCTTCTTTTTATTTTTGAATTTAGGTTTCGACTTTTCTCTAAATACTTATGTATGAAAGATAATGAATAGTCGTAGGAGATAGTGAATAAAGTAGAAGAGGTGAGAAGGTAAATAATAAAGTAATAAATTAATTTCAATTTTTAGGCATGTGAAGATGAGTTCTATCCATATATTATAAATACCAGTTTTTATTATCAATTCTAGCTATAGTACTTTGGCCCCAAATCAATGTGAGAAATTCTTTCATTTTTTTTAGATTAAAAAATTACAAAACAATTATAATCGGGGTAAATATATTTTTGATGCCAAGTTAATACGTATTTGGTTACCTTTACAATTTTAATCTAATTTTGGTAACATAATTCTGCCAATGATATTCACCTTTGTAACTATTTATAAATGTGATCAATCAAATCTTCTAAATCCCATAATTCCATCAAAATCGCCACCCGCACACTAATTTTCTTAATGGGCATGAATCCAGATAGGACCTTTGGATCTATGCTTGACATAGTCCCTTCAATTGATCTTCTAAGAATGTTCTATGAATCGTGTACTAGACGTGCTGTTTTCAATTCCAGAAGATAGAAGAGACACACGTGAGCTAATTGGTGATGTGTTGATCTTACATGTCTATCAACAACATTTTACAGGTGAAGACTTTCAATTTCCTTTTCTTTATGTATAAGATTCGATCGGTAGGATGAGGTATAAGGTTTATCTTCTCTACGATCTTTGGCTGGAAGGACTACTGGTTCTATCCAACCCGAATTTCAACCCCGTTCGAAATAATGATGTTCAGGTCCGGTTTGGTAAAAACTACATTTTTATACTCTCTAGGCGAGGAAACTCTCTTCGATCTTCTCTCTACTTTCTTGATACATAACGGGCCTGGGGGATCTAATACTCTCTAGGTGGGAAAAGCCTTTTAGATCTTCCCTCTACTTTCCTGATCTCCATAACGAGCCGGGAGAGGGCGGGGATCAACTGATACTCTCTTGGCGGGGAAAATGTCTTCGATCTTCTTTGTACTTTCTTGATCTCCATGACGGGCTGGGGAAACTCTCTTCTATCTTCTCTTTACTTTCTTCATCCATGACGGCCCCGGGGGAGGGGGGACAACCGTAGCACGTGAAATTATGTTCGTAGAATAATAATTTTTGTGTCTTTAGTGGTGATGATACCATCATGGGTTTGGAACCAGGGTTGGAAAAAACAAACATAACATGTGAAATTACGTTTGTATAATATTTGTGTGTGTGTGTGTGGTGGGGTGACCACATATCACCGCGAGATTGTTGAGAACAACCCTATATATTGATTGTCTTGTATACTTTTGTATTTTATTTTGGTTCCGTTTGACGGATAGATTTTTTTGCAAAAAAACATGTACCTGTTACTAATTAACAAGTCGGGTATGGTAGGACCCTATTTTTACATTTTCTATAGTTAACATAAATAAACACTTAATGATATAATATTGGATGAAGAATGACTATCGCATACATTAATGCACCATTAACGTTGTCTACAAGGAATTTTGACTATATTATTTTCTCGATTAATTTATTTAATCCTCACGTTTCTATTTATTATTAAAAGTAAATTATACCGTGGCATCGCCACGGGTTAGTACTAGTACTACAATATACTATTAAAAGATGACATATAAATTAGATGCACGAAAAATGAGCTATTTATGAAATGTATACATATAATTGTATATGCAAATTATTATGACGTAAATTCCCCCATATAACTTACACTAGTCTAATGTGGCCTTTCATTTATAAAGGAAAATTAGGCATTTTACTAAACTTTCTCCAAGTCAAATTACTAAAAATGGAAATAAGTTTCGAGACGGTTGAGGTTAACTAGTACCCACTATCATCTTTTATTGATTTTATATATAAATCGTATAATTTTATTATTTTGTTGATCATAAATCATATAAAAATCCATTCCCGAGAGTCCGGGACAGTGGAAGTACTCCGGGAATGGATTTTCGAACCCATGAACGAGGCAATTCTATCTAAATCGGGGAATGGGTATGTACTGTACGTCTCCAACAAGTTGGCAAGTTGGAAGTGAATTAGTCGAGTGGGTAAACGATTTCTGCAATATTTACTCTGAAATGTATTTTGCTCACTCAAAATTTGCTCGTCATTCGCCATTATCCTGCACAGATCACAAACAAGCAGAGCTCTAATTAAAGAGGGAAAAAGGTACAATGGCTTCTCCTTTGTCATCCTTTCTTCTGCATATTTTTACTGTAGCATTACGTGCTGATGTAATATCTCGTCATTTTCCATTACCATCGTATTCGGATCAGATTCTCTTCTATTTAGGTTACCGTGACGTCACTTTCGTTTAGATTAAATACTCTTGTTTCTTCTTCTTCTTCTTCTTCTTCTTTTCAAGTAAATCAATTCATCACTCTGATGCTACAATGACACCATTGTTACAAACGAAACATGAATAGTATATATGCGATTTCTTCACGGATCTCGCCTAATTGAATTTTGTAGGAAATTGAATGGAATAGTTCTGTTTCTGGTGTGTATTGTAAATTTCTAATGCTCTAAAAGGTCTTAATTAGCGACGAGGTTTGAACTGAAAGAGAGAGATGACTGATTATGTATAGAACTTTGTTTTGATATAGCCCGATCCATAACTTATATGGAATTGGAAGGAGATTTGCTTAATCTGTTTAATCTGATTTGGTCTTTAGCTCGAGATTTATTAGGGCTCTTAATCTTCATACTTCATAGTAGTAGTATGCAGAATTTTTTTAGAAAATTTTCACTAGATAATGTTTTTTTATCAGTTGAGTGACTGAAAATGGAAGGATTGAGGTGTTTTCTTTTACAGAACCTATAGACAGACTACCACACGGATTGCTCATTTGCCATGGTACTGTTTGCCATCCTTGAGTTCCAGCATGATTTTGTTCAATTCCAATAGTACTGCACTACTGTTTGATAGTGTGACCGGAGAGGTGATTCGATCGTTTCTCTCTAGCTATCTCCAAGCAGCGTTTCTAATTAAGCTGCTTCCATATGTTATGGAGATTCAAGTATTCTGGTAACACTAACACTAGGGGCCTTAATTAATTAATGTTGGGAGCATATGTGTTTAGCTTGCCTGGGGCATTGATACATGAGAATGATATTACTGTTGGGAATAGGGTAACCCATAGCTCAAAAACGATACTTGGAGATTCTAGTCCGCACAAATTGTTGAAATTGCTCGCTTTGAGATAATAATTTTGGCTTGTTTGTACCTTTTGAAGTGTTTTGTGATGATAATTTCCTATTTGATTTTTTAAACATGGCTTGTATATGTCTTAAATTGAATCACTCCTTATGCTATGTGACCGTCTCACATCTTCTTACTGGCTATGCAGATCATTAAATAATACCCTTTCTTTGTTTTTTGTCTGTTTTGTGTTTTAGAGTTCTTTGGTTTGGAGATCATGAGAGAAGATGAGGATAATTCTGAAGAAAAACAAACAAGGGCTGGTTACGGAAGCTAAACCAGAGGCTTTCAGGTATGCAAAAGCAAGAGCTTGCTTTATATAGAGGATGTTTTGTAACACTGCATTCTAAATCTGCATTAAAATAAAGAAGTGAGTCATGTGTTGGCAAGGGTCCACATGTTTATTTTTCCTTTCTTCACCTTGGTTAACATACTTGAGAGGCTTCAAATGAAACTTGAGAGGCTTAAATGCCAATTATTATTTACTCATGCTCGGAGTTTTTAGCCTCTGAGAGTAGCCTGGATGAGTAAAAAAAATAAAGAATATGGTAGTTTGGATTTTGGTGATAACCTAGAAGAAAAAGAATTGGTAGTATAGTGATAACCTAGTTTTTATATTTCTTGAATTATACCATTAATGGGATATTAAGGTACAGATGACATTCTTGGTTTGATTTTAAAATTTTAGAATGCGTATGTAAAGTGTATATGAGTAAATTCCTAAGAGTGATGCTGAATTAATACACATTTCAAGACAGAAGTTTCTTGTTAATTGTAATGTTAATCTCTAGGTTATCCATAGTTCTTGATCGTTTATAGCGCGCGAAAGCAACCTGGAGCTATACTGCACAGGGCTAAATTATAAGTCAATCCTCATCTGTCAATCAGAATTAGGTATATATGCCCATTGATATATATTGTTATCTTTAGCCTTCTACTAATATTCATCCATAGATAAATAAAACAAGTGTGTAACAACCTTGATTAGTTCATAAAAACAAATAAATTCAAATATAGTAATGCAAAAGCCAATAATAAACCAGGTTCTTTAACAGCTTAACTTGCAAAATAAAGTCAAAATTTAGTATAATCATCTAACACATCAATTTTAAAGTCACCTTCAACAATATCATCTTCATTATCACAAGCTTCAATATTCGTTTCTTATTTTCTTTCCTCATGCTTGCTGCATCTTCTCCTTGACCTCTAGTTATGTATGTTGGTTTAATATAAAAACAAACGCTACATTTGGAGGCGTTTGGCTAAAGATTGAAACCCTAAATGACTGTTAGATTGTGTTTTTATAGTTAAAAAAGTACTCACAACTAAAACACAGCAGTTTGCTTATTTACAATAGCACAAGGGTACCAAGCATTAGCCTTCCTGATAGTAGCATACCACCTACTGCCACTGCAACAGAAAAGAACTATTTTTAGGTACATGCTGATATTAAAGTACAACCAACCTCTGACTGCTCATCACAAAATCATGAGAGCGCCAAGTAATTAGGTAAACTGTCAGTCCGCTTGGCTCAGTATTCATCACTCAGTTCAATCGCATGCTGACAGAATATATGCACAGATGTAAGAGATCCCTCCGATCAAGCTTAGCACTTTAAATGCTAACAGAATCATATTCACAGTACCGTGATTGAATGCAAGACATTATGGCAACTCAATAAATAATGATTGGATCGTATGATGAAACCTGAACTTGAATTGGGAACATTCTCATTGCCAATGGCTATACAAAATTACAAATAGCTGAAATCGTGTGCTTTGTTAATGTGTAGTTAATGCCTGAAGTTTATAATTCATAGTGCCAGATAATGTGCTTCAGAAGCCTTAGTGCTGCTACACCACACTATGGACATAGGTGGATAGGTCTTAATGTATCTTTTAAATTTATGAGCTGCATAACATCCTCCGATTAAAGTAATTCGTTGATCTAAGTCAATATTTGCTGGCTTTACCACCTACCTGTGCATATTATGTACCCTTTTTTCGTACTTGTCTATTTTTTGTGTCATGCAGTCCCTTTTACCATCATATATTCCATTGTTTCGAAAGGAGATATATATATATATATATATATATACACACACACACACACACACACACACAATTAGGTAAGATTATATATTAAATTGTTGATGTTAGGTCTGTTACACATCTATGATTCTAGTTCAGTTTCCAGGAAGACAACTCACTATTCTTTGAGCATAATCAACTCTTCCGTGGACAAAAATCACACGTAAAGCATTAGTTGAATAATTAATGTGGATTGAAAGTTTAAACAATCCACTTTTAGATATATATTCTTCTTAGAGGATTTAGAATTGACACCAATTATTCTAAGCTTAAATATAATCGGAGGGAGCATGAATAAGAGTGGAAAACCTCTTTAGTTTAATGTCATATTCCAAAATATCAATTCAGAACACACTGACTGAGAATCATACGGATTGAAATTGAAAAGGAGAGCCACTTAAATGAAAATTTGCATAACTTCACTATCACAAGTTTGAAAGTAGTTTTGATAAATTATGTTAGTAGTCTGGACTATAATTAATTCTATTAAATGTAGTTGGTGAAGAATCAGAATTTTGGTAGACTGATGCAATGAACTTTCGTGAAATGCGGTGATGGTGGAATAGGCATCAAACTTAAGGCCGCTTTCTGATTTATTCCCGTACAAATTAGAAAAAGCTCTAGAAAACCTTAACCATTTACGCAAAAGCGTTATGCTGGTAATTAGGTAATTTTTTAATTTCCTAAAGAACTCCACACAGATTGGATGATCCTATACTTTTTCTGAAGATCATTAGATTTAAGAATAGAAACTAGAAAGAATCAAGAAGTGTATGCAGAGAGAGTTTTGCTTTATCATATGGTAGAAAATTCCTCAATCCCGCGTTGGCTGATTGTTATATAATCGTTGTCGTGATCACATTTGCATCTTTGCATCTTTTGTGGGGATTGCATGTCTGGCAATATTCTTTCTTTCCCTCGCATGTCTAATTAAAAATATTGTGGGACAACATAATGATAAATAGCAAACCCGTAACTGCTGAATTGATGATTATTTCTAGATAAATGAACTAGTTGCAGTCAATTTTGCCTGTAGAACCTGATTAATTTTAACATGCATATGTATCCAGTTATGTTTCTTCTCTCAACCATGGGATTTTCAATGGATATTCCGGGAAATTGTTTGTCTACTTAACTAGACATGGCAAGTAATGAAATTATTTGGCTGATTAGTCTTCGATAAGTATGGTGATACTTGCTGATGTTTGAGGTTTGATCAAATACCAACCTTTCCTGAAGTTTGAAAAACAGAGTGACAACACCTGGTACCTCTGGTGCAACATTCGGTACTTGACCTGTTAATTAATAAAATATTCCTCACTTTGTCCTCTTTGACTTAGGCTTAGACCAAAATGTTTGGTTTCACCTCGGGTACAATCCGGATCTAGCATCATTGGGCCTCAGGAGAAGTGTGGCTCTCTCTGTGGTGTTTTTCCATCCCAAAACTCGAAGGTAGACCTTTTGAGTCATTATTCGTTGGTGTTTTGACCCACACTTGCACCAAAGTTATTAGTAAAAAATAATGTTATCTAAAATAATCAAGTTCGGTTTCAACCCACTAAGATTTCTTTGCTTGAGATTACAAAGATAGAGGAAATCAGCTTATGGATCTTGAGATGGATTCAGCAACTCCAGTAGTGTGCAGGGATATGCAATACCAATCAACCATTGACTAGATTAGTTTGGTAAAAAAATTTCATGTAGACCGAGTCTTTGCTTGATTTTACAGACCTGGGAGATTCCTATCAGCAATTTCCATAAGCATAGATCTGATATAAGTAAAATTTCCATTTTGGCCAATGCCCTTTAAGATTCCCTACATATCAATCACTTTCTTAGTAGAGGTTATTAACACAATAATAATAGGGTGTTGCGTGGACTTGGCAGAAATATCCCAAAATTGAGGCTGGGATTGATTGGAAAAAGACAGTGGAAGACCCCTAAAGTTGGTGTTGTTGATTTTGAGTGAATCATCATGCATGGGCGAAGGACCCGTAAGCCCATGTGATGACATGTGACTAACGTCAACTGCTGTTTCTGTTACCATGTATGAATGTGTAACATTATCCTTACCTGGACTAGAATGGCTAGTGGTCCTGTGCTATTGGAATGTACTTTACACTGATGAAACAAAGTTCTGATTCTTTAGCTTTGTCATCCAGATACTGTTGGTCGGGTTTAGATCATTCGATTGCCAGAACCTATTCTAACGACCTCAGAATTGTATGGTAAATATTATGTACATTTCGACCTAAATTGGTCAACATCTCCGCCGCCTGTGAAACTTGATTTGCTAGAATTGCAATCTGTGGAGTCTTTGTGGAGATATTTGTTGAAAATTGATATGTTACAAGTACATTAAGCGCATTTTATGTGGTAGACATTTCTGATTAAGATATTCTGGGTTGACTACTACTACTAATATTTTCTTCACTTGTCGGGAGAGACATGAAATGAAATCACACTTTTTTTAAATCTCAAATTTTCTCCTACGTACGTTTGGTAACTTTGATTTCTTTCTCATATTTATTTAGAAGTTCCACATAAATACGGTGCTAATTCACTTCCTCTTTAATTTGGTATTGACGAATGAGAACCCTTAGCCAGCAGCAGATAAGCAAAGGAGCGGATGGCTAATGATTGGCCCCTCCTAACTAAGTTTGCTACATTCTCAATGCTCACAATCTCTTACACAGGGGACAAACTCAAGATTAAAGGTTCGCCTTTTGAGGTATGTTTCCAGCTACTAAAATTTAGAAAATCTTCAAGATCTACTGGAAAAGTTTCATAATATGTCATAAACGAAATGCAAAGCCTTTAGCGAAGAGAACTGAAAGGTCTCTCAAGTTCTAACAAATTTAGTTAAAAACTCATTTTTTCAAGATTCCACTGGAACCTTTTCTTTTTACAATCAAAAGTTCACAATCACATCTCAGAGAGCCTAAAAAACTTCGTCCTTAGGGTCTCCCTCTGACCACAACCCCTGCATATGCAAATCTAAATCTATCAGAGGCATTTTGTTACCATTAGGAGAATGAATAAAATCTAGTTCGAACTCTTACCTTACCTGGATCGGGACATGTTTGGACTCGTATTTTTTCTTGGATCTTGAGCACTGTCCGGATTGGGTCCAGATCCAAGCCCACACCCGATTCAGACCCATGAAATTACCTTCGAGTAGGGTAAGAAAAATGCAGCATTCTTAATCCCTTTAGGCTTTAACTTCTAGTATGAAACTTTGGGTCTTTACATTCACCCCTTTCAAATTGCAACGTCCTCGTCGTGCCTTGCCCACATCAATTGTCCCACCCTGTGTGGGTATTTGATTGATTCGGCTCTAATGCCATTCGAAACTCCCATCCCTTTATTGGCCGCACGGTTACTCATGTAGTCACGCACTGTTTTATAGGGGTGATTTGTTGGTTCCAAAACCCATGTACTTTCATGTGCAGGTTGGAAAACTTGCCCAACTTATTATTGGGTCACACATCCTAAAATTGTTCTAGAACAATAACGCTTAAGTTCATACTTCTTGTGGATGTGGATGTATTCACTAAAAGAAATGCGCACCTTATTTTAGAATTAACATTCTGAATCAATTTAAACATTCTGAAACTTTGGACTTGTCGTATTAATCCTAATTCCATTCCATAGGGCTTAGATTTAGAAGCTGGAACCTCTTCCATAAAGGTTGCACTTGTTACCACTAGAACATTGTATAAAACTAAAAAAGAAACTTTACAAACGTTAATCTTAATCTGAACCACCTTTTGCTTCCATTTACATTCTATTTTTCTGCAAAATAGCAATATTTTTCTCTACTTATAGTGAATCGCAATTGGATGCATATTCATGCAGATAGGTGCAATCCCACGGGCAAATTGCGGATTGGATAATGGATGGAGATTTCTCCAACCTCAGGATAGTACATGTGAGAACTGTAGTACAACACATTAAATCATCAAAATGCACTACATTCTTATTAAAACATTCATATTTGACACTATCAAACGGTACACCAGAAGCCACTATTGCAGTTAGCAAATACTGCCTCCATCCCAGAATTTTTTTTATATTAGGATTTACGTGTAGTTTTAGTTAAAAATTTAAATAATTGATAAAGCATAAAAATTAGGTAGCTTTTAATGTGAAACGATGTAATTTTTGTTAAGGTAAGATTTATTATTATTTTTTGGGTGTAGGTAGCTTCGCTTTATATTCGTACGAAGTGTAGGTAGCTTCCCTTTATACTTGTATGAAGTTTTGCAGGACCAAGGGATGAAGTTATGAAGTTATGTGAAACGGAGTATGGAGTAATAAACAAGATGAGATCCACTATTACATGTTGGGACTTGCATGACCTTCAAAGTATGGTTCGTGCAAGTTCAATTTTGCAATCCAATCTATCGTTTTTCAGCTTGAGACGCAAGGTACATGAACATTAATGTCGACAGCCGAAAAGTTCTACTCTGAGTTGAACTAAGCTACTTCATTTACTCCGTATTCTTCTGAAAGAATCTTTTGTATCCCAACTTTTCATGAGATTCTCCTCCCATTAATATTCTAAGGGGGGAAAGAAATGTAACAATACATTCATAGATTCTTCGAGCCTAACCCCATTACTGTATGTAGTATAAATACAAAATTAAAATAAAAACAGAATAAAAATATCAAAGCTGTACGTGCTCCCTAGATAACAATGCATTAGGTCCCACAATATCTAGGTTCTGTACCAAAGCCCATCAACGTCATCTATCTTTGCATCGATCCCTCTAGCAAAGAGTATTTTTTCCTTGTTAATTTCTACACCATCACACGTATATATACCCCTTCAAATATCAATTCCCAACACCATCACCTCAACCATTCTTTAGTTTCCTTCAATATATGCTCTCCAGAAATAGCAAACAAAATTAGTAAATCTTCCAAAGTATTCAAGAAAGTTAAGGCGAGATGTCAGGTGTCTGGGTTTTTAAGAATAATGGAGTGATGCAGCTGGTGGAAAATCCGGCCGAGCAAGGTGGTACCTCCTCCAGGAAGAAGGTCTTAGTGCACCTCCCAACGGGAGAAGTGGTGTCGTCCTATAGTTTCCTTGAAAGAGTCCTCAAAGAATTGGGTTGGGAGCGGTACTACGGTGGTGATCATGACCTAATTCAGTTCCATAAACGCTCTTCCATTGATCTGATCTCTTTGCCGAGAGACTTCGCCAGATTCAATTCGGTTTACATGTACGATATCGTTGTCAAGAATCCGAAGATCTTCCATGTCCGGGACATGTAAGATTCAGTCGGGCAGTATTGGCAATTCTAGTGTGACTATAGTTGAAGTTTGCTATTGTTCATTTTGCATGCGCCTTGTGTTTTGAGCTACTCTTTTTAGGGCATTGCTTGATGTCGGTTTGCTGCAGTGTGCCTTGTTTGTATTGTACCAACTATATGGTATACTTATATACTATTGTCTAGATCACCTGTTTGTGATGGTAATTGTTTTGTCAAGTTATTATGACTTGTGAATTTGGAAAAGAATGAAAATGGGAAATAAAGAGAGTTGTATAATGTTGGTTTCACTTTCTGCAATAATCAATCACCCCAAATCATTATTGTCCCATGAAAGTTGGTTGTTGATTGTGCAATCATTAACTACAGTTTAGAGACAGGAGTGAAGTGATACTGACACACTTGTAAACCTAGTACTACAATTGAAAAAAAAAAACTCACTTATCATCACATGGTAATGATTTGATTTCCCATCTCTTTACCTGGGTCACTTGATGTACTAGCTGTCGGGGACTAGGTCTTGTTGTTAGAATGGAAGTATAACCCTGCTTCTACAATTCTACCCACAAATTTTCTCCTGGTTTTTTTCTGCTTCCCAATTAATTTTAAGGTCTTATGTAATCCATATGGTTTAATTTGTTTGAAACAAGTTGAGTTATGATCTGACATAGGCTCCCATTGTTGCTGGTTGAAATTTGATTGGTAAAAATTGATGAGTTCTTTTCTTTTCCAGGGGAAGTTGATTAGCTTTCAGAATTTAGATACTATAGTTATTGGATAACGACAATTGCACTTGAACTGACAACGAAGTCTTCACAAGATTTTATAATCTGTTATTTAATTTTGAGAATGTTACATTAAATGTAAGGCCCATGATAAGATTAATATAGTTGATCATAACTTCATACGTTAGCGCTAGTTGACGCATAGTTTAGGAGAAAAATAAAGTAAATGATAAAACATGAAAATATGTTTGTTTGGTAAAATCTTTAATTTGTGTATAAATGTAAGATTTTATATGATTTGGTATGTGTGAGGTAAATTTCTTTTTTAGTATTGTATGAAGTGTTCTGGGACGACTAAAAGTGATAAATATATGAATTTCAGACGGAGAGAGTACTTGATAATGTCGATTATGTTACTAATCTAATCCGAGATGATCTGGTTCAATTCTTGCTTATCTTGATACAATGCTGGGATGAGTTGTTTCCCTGCAGATAAGTAGTGTGATGGGTTAGAACCTTTTTACTTTTTACTGGCTTGCGTATGATCAAACCAAAATATGACTCTTTCGAAGGTGTTGGCTCGGAGTGAACAATAAATGATGTTGGTTAGTTATTAATGGATATCTCATAAATGAACACTTGTGGAGTATTTATAGCACTACAAAAATTCTGATGTTATCTGTCGCTAAATAGTGAACGATCCGTCGCTAAGCTCCTAGCGACGGATAAAAATGTCGTCGTCATTTTCTTCGTCACAATGATTCTAACGGCGGATAAAGTATCCGTCGCTAAATAACGACGGATAGACTATTGACTTTTTAGAGACGGATTAAATCCGTCGCTAAAAAGTCGTATTTTCCTTTTTTTTAAAAATCAAAATCTGTTATCCGTCGCTAAATAGAGACGGAATTAGTGACGGGTAGGGCTTTTTTTTCTTTTTTAAATTTTTTAAATTAACTGGAAATTTAGCGACAGATAACTATCCGTCGCTAAATTGTGACGGATTATGTTTTTCCGTCACTAATTCCGTCACTGTTATTTCCAGATTTTTAATTTTTTTCTTTAATTTTGATGCTTATTTTCATATTTCACCTATTTCATTTTGATAAAATGTCCGATAGTAAATCCAGAATAATGAAATTGTTTTAATTAAACAGAAATCATTCGACAAAATACAAATTATCCGTACTGAAATGAAATATATCCGTACATATAGTTTAAAGTAAGAAGTCAGAAAAACATAAGTCCAAATCTAACTACAGTACGGGGGTGGTTGGTGATGGAACGTGGACATGAAAGCCTGCATTTGTTGCTGAAGATGCTGGGTATACTCCTGTTGTTGTCTAGCTAGCCGCTCTAGCTGTTGCCGGTGTTCCTCCTGAACTCTAGCTAGCTTCGCCTGCGCCTGTGCTTGTGCCTGTGCATTTGCCTCCACCTGTGACTGGACCATCTCCGAGACCTGCTCCTGTGTGAAAAGCTGATTTCTAGATTGCTGGGATGTTGAGTAGCTATGAGTGCCACCACAGGGCCGAAACTCCCCAATCCATATACTCGGCCTTTGTTGTCCATTGGGTTGACGGCTAATAAGATGTTGTTTTGTTGTTCAATTGTCAGCTCCTCACCCGCATCGGCGAGCTGCCTCTCCACCTCAGCCTGAAATTGTAAAGTGCATATATCATGAGTTACAGTTTTTTCAAAATATCTTGTACTACACAAATATGAACTTTAACCAAAATTAGCGCATCAATAAATTTCGGATTTGTCACAACCCATCTCCCATTCTTCACTGTTTTTTAAAGAGCGCCAGTGCGCTCTTCTCCTCCCCAGCCTACACCTGAAGAATGTATATATGCAAACATTTAGCTAGCAACTCATTAAAGGTGTAGAAATTAAACACAAAACACATGTATGACTAAACTAACAAATTAGATGTACACTTACCGATTTAGCGTGATCCGTAACAACAGCTCGCGACCCATAGTGGTGCCTGGCCACCCCGGTACCATCATACGGCCGGTTCTCTCTGTTCTGGTCCGCAATTTGCTTGACATCAGCACGCTTCCAGTAGGCCTGCCAAAGCGCCCACTCCTCTGGTCCACACCATCCAGGCTTAAGGCCTCTAAGGTATAACTTTTTTGCTCCGTTAACCATTTTCTTATACAGGTCTGACCCCAGCATCTCGAAACAAGGCCATATCTGGGGGAGCAACTTGTTGGGAATGAAATACGTGTTCTACATTCCCGACTAACATACCACCCAAGTTCAGCGGCTAACATACCACTCACATTGTCCTGAAATTTACTAACACAGTGGTGACTAACATATCACCCAAGTTCAGTGGCTAACATACCACTCACATTAAAAAACGATTATAACAACAAATAAAGGAATGTCAGATTTAAACTTACCCGCAACTCATTAAAGTACTCGGCCTTCATCCGGTCCGAGATGTGCGACCACTTCTCGCCCCCCTCCCCCGGCATCTCCCTCTTGCCCCGTAAGAAATCACCGAGTTTAGTGCTAGCCTTTGGAGGCCATAACATGTTATCAATGTATAAGATACAAGAAACGAATACTAATTAGTATAGTATAACAATGATATCATAAATTATCTTAAGTTATGTTCTATATAAAGGAATGCATAATACTTACTTCGATCTACCGTTCGGGAAACAACACAAGCTTCCCATCCCACTTAGTGTCGACCACAATTCCTTCGGTGAAGGGACAACCGTCATCTGGTAAGTTACCCCAGACCGATATCGAGCACCTGCTCGAACCCGGTCGGGTCTCAGGAACCGCAGACCGGCTGCTCTGACTACTCTGACCCTCCTGCTCCTCTGACTCCGACGGTAGGTGGGTTTCCTTTGTCGCGGCATCTGCAAAAACATGCAACAAATACAAGAAAAATGTGTTAGTATACAACTACATGTAAAACATATATACATTTGACTAATAGTAAATCACAAATACTTGGTATTATCAACGACTAACTAGTTATATACATAATCTACCCTACTCACATACCCTCAGCATTTTTAATTATAATTGCATTGTAAATTCTAATACGTTCCAAATTTCATGAATTACATGCATTTTCCAAATTTCATGAATTACATGCATTTTACGTTAAATTTTTTTTTATGAATTTCTAAATTCCATTACAATTACGAATTATAAATTAAAACATTAGTAATTCTTAATTTCTAAGTTAATACGAGCAAATTATACTACAACCACCAAAATCACTAAATGGTCTCCAAAAACTCAACCAAATCTCACTAATCCTACTACATATACACAAATATCAAAGTAAATATCATACATACTTACAAACATCCTAACATGATGCTAACAATTCAAATTAACCTAAATCTATCAATTAAACAACCTCAAGCTTAACCCACTACTTAATATAAGCTAAACTAGCTAGTACAAACTTCTAAAAACATACAATTGCTCGAAATTAGCAAAAATTCCAAATTTAACAAAGTAAGGGTTTTAGACTAATACCTTCAATTATGGAAAAAATAGCAGAAGAAAGATGAAATTGAATGGTCACCCGAGTTCCTTGTTCCACGAGCTTCGAAAAGAGTCAAAGATTGGCCGGAATGGTGGAGTTTTGGCCGGAATTGAAAGGTGGACGGAAATGGCGAAGAGAAGAAGAAAAGAAGTAGAATCGAAATGGGGAAGAGGGCTCTGCCCGTTTTTAAGACAGTTAACGACGGATAGATTATCCGTCGCTATTTAGCGACGGATAATCTATCCGTCGTTAGATTTAATTTATTTTTAATTTTTAATTAAATATTTAACGACGGATAATCTATTTGTTGTTAAAATACTATTTTTAATTTTTTTAAAATCAAAAAGTCAACAAAAACTAACGACGGATAGACTATTCGTCGCTATTTAGCGACGGAAATAACGACGGAGCAGCGACGGATAGGGCGAAACGCCCTATCCGTCGCTAAATTTGACCGATTGGTCGCTAAGAATCCGTCGCTAAATAGCAGAATTCTTGTAGTGTAGGTTGACCCAAGAGACAAGAAGGTTAGGCCTGTGCAATGGACCCTATACGTGTCCTCCTGTTAGGTGGTTGTTCCTAGGGATGGCAATGGATCGGGCCGGGCTTTTTGAGGCCCGACCATTTTTATACCGGGCCGGGCCAGGAATTTTGGTCCAGGCCCGAGCCCGCTATGGGTCGGGCCTGCATTTCATTAAAAAAAATCAGACAACTTGTTTATTTGCACAATTATTTATGACATAGTTACATTTGGCCTAATAGGTTACAAATATCTACATTTATCTCTAGGACCTAAATTCGATTATCAATGGTGATTAGTCTTGAAAGCCTTGAACTTAATGCGACCTAATTTTCAATGGGCCAAGCAACTTTCTAGAGTAGAAGCTGACTAGTAGAATGGGTTTAGAATGTATTTTGTTGAGTAGGTTGTTCTTTTGGTTCTGTATAATATTTGAGTTGAGATGTAAGTGGTGTGGAAGTTGATTTTTCTAAGCATTTCTTCGCATTCCCCTAATCCCCTTAACCACTTCCTAAATACACTTGAAACAAAGTACAACTTACTATGGACAAATTCAAAAATTTCCATCAATTTCAAAAATATACACCCTATATTAAACAAGAACACTATAAATAATTAAACACGCACATATAAATATATAAGTATAACATATATACTAATATAAATACATACATATACCGGGTCGGGACTGGGGCGGTCGGGCTTATGGGCCTGAAAAATTAGGCCCAGGCCCAGTCCATGGGCCTAAATTTATGTCCAGGTCCGGCCCTAAATAACCCATAGGCCCGGTCAAAAGGGCTTTGACCGGGCCCGGGCTAGGTAGCCCAAATTGCCATCCCTAGTTGTTCCCCAGTATGTCTTCGAACGGGTAACACTTGGTTCGAACTGTAAGAGGTTCTCTTCAATGTGATCAAGTATGCACCAATCTGTAAGTAGTATAAAACCTTTGAGAAGCTCTCTTTGGAAGTCTTTCGCCGGGACCCTTCGGGTATTTGTCGAGGCGATTATCCGAAGGGGTTAATGCATTTTCAAATACCAATACCTTCGGGTACCCCAATACTATTTATACAACATGTGCCAAGGTGCACTTTCTCTTCGGTTCATAAGAATTCTACATTTCAGCGTATTTGATGTGCAATGGAGCAATCAGTGGCCAATTAGAAAGTTTTTCGGTTCGCGGACGAGTGAAGATAAATTGCGTAGAAAGAAAGGTGTTGGTTTGTGAAGATAGTATATCACTGCATAGTAACTCTCGAATAACCAAGTGATCCAAAGTGTTATGCCTTAATCGATTAGTATTTGGCCATAAACCTTCAAATATGCATGGGCCGGAGTCTATAGGTGTGGGGGACGTGCACCTCAAATTTGGCTATTATAAAACCTTTTCTCCGATCGAAGCTAGGTAACGGAAAAGTTGTTTCAGTTACTTGCCAGGGTAAGGAAGAAGGGGGAACAAGCACACTTGGAGAGCGCAGTACAACGGAGTTAGGCTCCGGGCATCTTTTTGATATAGTGGATTTTATTGACCCGTCGGATGTTAATCTAACCGTGAATGACATAGTTCGATATGCCGTTCATGGGACTTGAATTTTCTACATACTACAATTACTCCATTAGTTAGAGGACGCTGTGATTTGGAAATTTCACAAGAGATTAATTAGTCGATTCCCATTCTCTCCATCCGAGCTAGAGGACGCTGTGATTTGGAAATGAGCTTGATTTACATCAATCGTTGGGGCGGGGAAGGTTACAAAATCCAAAGCTTAAATGGTAGACACCACAAAACAGTTGGGTAAAACCAATGTTGATGGTGCTGTGAATCCAAGTTCGAACAAAGTATCGGTGGGTAGTTTGTTACGGGATGGTGCGGGTAACTGGTTATAAGGATCCACCATATTGCTCCATTACCCAGACTCTTAATGAGAGTGAATTGCTTGCTCTTTCTTGGGGCTTATGATTAATTGGGAACAAAGGACCTGAAGATAGAAATCGAAACATATTCCTTGCAACTTTTCTACTAATAAATGGAATTGGTGAACGTCATTTTGATCTTGTTCAACAACAGAATGCCGCACGAGCAAGAAACAATGGACCGTTTACTATGATACATTAGGAGTTAAGATTTGGGATTCACCTCCACGGGAAATTTTGCCCATTCTTTATTTAGATGTAATTTAGTTACTTGAACTCTTTCAATACCAAAAAAACAAAAAGAAAATGTGCCTCCGCCGTGAATATGCATATAGCTTCTGCAAATTTACTTCAAATAAAAAGTTTAATCGACATGCAATGGAACGCACACTTCAACCACTTAAGTTGCAAATATGTGAACCGTCCAAGGAATGTCTAGGAATGTTAAACGCAGAACACTTTTTATTAAACGCAGAACAAATTTTCACATATTACATATAATATCACTATTATTATAATTTACAAAATGGTTCAATAATTTGAAAAAATTACTATTTTACCTAAAAAATATCAAACAAGTTTATTCGAATTAATTTTATCATCCGAATGAATAAATCGAAAAAACTTAAAAAGAAAAACACGAAGAACACGAAAGTGATTTTATCCAAAAACACTTTCATTTATGCATTTCAACTCTCTAACATACATTTTTGTCTTCGAATCTTCAAACAAACATAATTGAAGAACACGAAGGTGATTATGATCTTCAAACAAACATAATTAAAATTTAAGAGCAATGTTATAAATAAAAAAAATAAATTTAATCAAATCATACACAGTAAAACAATATTTTTAATTACTTAAAAAAAACCAAAAAAAATTCATGAAACGGACAAAATTTAATTTGGTAGACCTCAAGGCTGCCAAACGGACCGTATGACAGCCTTGAGGGCTGCCAGAACAGCCCGTCTGGCAGCCCTCAAGGCTGCCGGATTCTGCATATGTATAACATTTTCAACCAAATAATTATTGGAACAACGTTAAATGCAACGTAATCAATTATCTTTTGATTCAAAACTCACAAACTACCTAGGGTTGGATGCACCGAGACCTAATCAGTCACATGAAGTAGTTGATGACACAATTACATAGTTGAATCGCATTGTCGTAGCATCAACACATTTGACAGTATTCCAAGATATTTCTTACCCAAACCTTGCACCCCGTAATCTAGAGCTGTAGAAGTACTATATGTCTATAATTATGTCAAGTGCCATCCAAATACTAATAAGCAAAGTGGATTACTCTACACTCATACTCCCTCCATTCCAAATATTTTTTTTCCGACCTTGACCGGTCAACTGTCTTCGACTTTTACCATAAATTGATCTTCAACCATAGTAATAATTTAATAAAATTATATAACGAAAATTTAATAATTAAATTTTGAATATATGATTTTATTAAATTATTTACTATTATAGTTTAAGAGTAATTTGTGGTAAAAGTCGAAGACAGTTGACCGGTGAAAGTTAAAATGAAAAGATTTCTTTAAAATGGAGGGATTATATATACAATCTTGTGGAAAATGATATCCATGTGTCGTAATGATAGCGGTGAAATTAAATGTGTATTGTACGATGCACATGTAATCACAATTGACAATACTCTGAAGGTATCAATTAACATGGAATAAGTAGATTTCCATGTCAATTAACGTGGGCAATATATGGGTCTCTGTTGGCAATAGTTTGATGGGAACATAACTAACCTAGTGGTAAAGAGATCCCTAGAAACAACTTCTATGACAAGATTATCACAATAATGTGCTGTTTGGTAGGAAATTCCAGTGGAGTGGAATGTTGACTGGGATTGTGAGATTGGTGATGACCGAGATTTCCTCAGTTAATGTGCAGTGGGGTTTTGTGGGTTTAGATTGGAATTTTAACTGGGGTTGTGATAATTTTGGGTGTTTGGTAGGAAAAAAAGCAAAAAAACTGAATGGTAAGATGATGTAATCATTTTGTGTAATTTGGTAGGGAAAAGTAAAAGCTGGTGCTATGGTATTTTAATGATTTTGGGTGTTTGATAGGGATTGTAAAAGCTGTTGGTATGGTGATATGTTAGTTGATAGTTATATGCTGTTATTGATTTGCCCTTTGTGTCTATTTCATTTATATTGCACTTTTCATAATCGATCTCTGTTTTGAACAATATGAAAGCCTATATTCTTAAGTTTAATTACACATAAACCTCATTTCCATAAAACTAAATACATGGACACAAATGTCGGTAATTGAAAATTTTATACGAACATTATATAAATAGCCGAGATCGTTAACAGTCATATTATGAGTTTACTCATGTAGATTGTTTATTAGTGTGTCTGATTAGTCGAGATCGTTAATAGTCATATATTTCGAGAAGTGTCACAGCTTCAAGCATCAACTACTCCATATAAACCTAAATTGTGTATTGATTTTGATGGTTGGGACATTTGCCAGCTATCTGGTATAGAGTTAAAAAAAGAGTAAGTATAGTAAAGATCAAGACTTTCTATTATATAGGAAAGTTTGGTTTTCATATAAAAAACTAACCAAATGAACCAGCAAGCAGTTTTTAACCAGACCGACTTCCTATATAAACACACGAAAACCCTAGAAAAGAAAAACACATACCAAAAGGTGTTTTGTGCGTGTTTTTTACGTTTCTCTCTACCATCTACTGCTTTCGCTGTAATCTCGCTGCTCCACCTCGCTTCCATTGGATTTCACCTTCCTAGCTTCTATCAACATGAATCGTAAAACCTCCCAATTTTGTATGTTTTTGTGCATTATTATGAGTTTTGTGTGTGTTTTGAAACTTTTTTTTTTGTGTGTTTTTCATGATTTCCGATTCGATTTTCATGATTTGTTGTTTAAAACTTTCAGATCTAGTTGTTAGGATGTTCAAATCCACAATCCAGAACGATGATGAAGCTAGCTCATCAGATCTGGAAGTCATTCCAGAAAATATGTTCAGGTCTGGAAATATATCAGATCTGAACATCAAATTTGTATGTTGCATACCGCTTTTAACAACCACCGCTATGGTTTTTAGCTCAGGTTGCATGTTTATGATTTGTTATAGTTTTAATAGGCATTGTTGTAAGTTTAATAGGCATTGTTATAGTTTTAAGCATTATAACTAGATCCAGAAGGAGACACGAAAAGGATTTTCGAGAAGGCCTATGTTACTGTTTTTAGTTTGTGTTGCATGTTTCTGCTTCTTGTAGTTTTAAGAGGCAATGTTATAGTTTGAAGCATCAATATTACTGTTTTTTGCTTGTATTTCATGTTTATGCTTTGTTATAGTATTAAGAGGCATTGTTATAGTTTTTAGAGGCACTGTTATAGTTTTAAATATAAATGTTACTGTTCTTAGCTTACGTTGCATGTTTCTGCTTTGTCATAGTTTTAAGAGACACAGTTATTGTTTTAAGCATCAATTTTACTGTTTTTAGCTTGTGTTGCGTGTTCCTGCTCTGTTATAGTTTCAAGATGCGTTGTTATAATTTTAAGAGTCATTGCTATGGTTCTAAGCATCAATGTAATTGTATTTAGCTTGTTAGCATGTTCCTAATTTGTTATACATTTAGGAGGTATTGTTATAGTTTCATATGTGCACTGTTATGGTTTAAGCATTAATGTCACTGTTTTTAGTTTGTATTGTGCTTTGTTATTGTTTACACACGAATGTGATAGTTTTAACGAGAGTTGTTATGTTTTTAACCTAGTTGGTGAATATTTTAAGCAGGTACTGATGATGACATCGAATTTCACGATGGGTCTCTCAGGGGTGTCACTGTAATATTGAAGCAACAAGCAAAAGCAACAAAAGGCAGGAAGCTAAAGTTCACCAACAAGTTTAATCGAAAAAATCTATTTCAACATTGTAATTACTGAATGTTTAAATATTGTAATGATCGAATGTTTCAAGTAGCTTACTTTAAGCTTGTCCAGTGATATTTTAATGGCATTCCTGAAATTTTTAAACTTGTTGAATGGTGGTTTAATGATATTTGTGAATGATTTTAGATTGTCAATTAAAACTATAACAAACCATCTTAAAAACTATCATGTAGCTCCTTAAAACAACCACACCATCTCTTAAAAAATTAACAAGGAAGTTAAAACTATAATTGAAACATATAATACTGGCGCATTAAAACCATTACATCATCTCTTAAAACATTAACAAAAGACGTTAAAACTGTAACTGAAACTTTCGATGCTAGCAATTTAAAACCATATCATAATCTATTAAAATCATAAAGAAAAATGTGTAAAAAACCGCAAAAAATCACAAAAAACCTTGACTTTCCTATTTTTAAGAAAAATCTTACCTTTTCCAAAACTTTGGCGTTAAAAAAATATTTAGTTGATGAATAGTAACTAAGTTAAATGTGAGTTATAAAATATGGTGTTTGGAATAGAGTTAAAAACTTACCTGTAAGAATAAAGTGATATGTGTAAGTAAGAATGGATGTGTTTGATATTTTTAAGGTTATTTGATTGGTTTAAATGTTATTTGATTGGTTTATGATTGTTAGTTTGATAGAAAAAAAGTAAAGAGGATGTAAGAGTAGGATATAAAGAGAATGATGATTGTTTAGTGGAGAAAAAATTGAGTTAATTTTTTTTACTGTAGAATATACAAAACAAATACCCTGAAACATTTTAACAGGTGAATAGTTCATTTTAAATGAATGCCAAACAGGCTGTTAATTAGACAAGGTGAGTGAATGGTGTATTGAATGTTTTGGGAGGAAAGGAAAATGTTGGTGGGAAGAGAGTAATAAATTGGATGGAATAAATAGATTGGTGTTGTGTAATTGGTGTTATGAGTGACAAAAATGTAATGACATTTTAGTATCTAATTATGTAAATAGTGAGTGGCAAGTTTGGTAAATAAGTAGAACTTTTTGTTACTTTTAAGGGTAAAAAGGACATTTTGCATGGCCCAAATATCTCCATATCATACCAATTTTACAATACCACCCCCACCCATGTATTTTGGATTGGTGTGGTGTGGTGCTGCCACATCACGCCACCTAATAAAGACGAAAAAATTCAGATAGCACCATGCCAATCTACTTTTTTCATTTTTTGCCTACCAAACGGTCAGATTGATGATATTTCATCTTGAAGATCGTGTTTCACCACACCACACCATACCCCTACTAAACGGAACGTAATTAAAGAATGGACAAGCTCATTTGAAGAGACGTCCAAAACCCAAGCCTTTTGTCAATATATTGTCGTACTTGAGAACATTTTCAAATGACCTAGGAGGAAACAAATTTTATCCACTCACTCACAATATACTTCTCTATTAGCTACCTTTAATTTAATTTTATGATACTAGGGGTCACTGTAAATTATAATCTATATAAATAATTATACAACTTCATGATAATATTAATGCATATTTCGGATAGACAATGATCTCACTATATCATTAGGCCCCGTTAACGTTAAACGGCTTGTCTCGTTTGTGACCTTCTCTTGAATTCTCAAAACTTTTGTAGTTCTATCACCCAGGGCAAAGAACCCGTGCTTTCAACAAGGCTATCGCTATCATCGCGACTCCATCTACATGTAGATCACTGATCGTCAGAATCCCTAAATGTATAATGAACCGCATTTGTCTACGGTCCAATTTTGAATTCGAATGTCCACTCTTTGGAAGAATTTGTTCATGCTAGCACTTATTGGCGGAAAGGTAATAACACACCAATGATGAGCTAAGAAAAGTAAAGTGGACCAAACTCATGACTTGTCATTGAATTGCTCCAAGCTACATGGAACCATAACATTCATCCACTTGTTGTATCGTACCATAGCTGCCTTACATTGAAGACAAGTAAGAAATACTTCAAGTAGTTGTAAAGAAGGAAGAGGAACATCGATCCATTTGAAAGATGGATAAACCCATGTCGGATAATGATTGTCTACCAATCACAAAACTACTGCCCACGTGACCTTAAATGTTCCAACAAATCAGCACATAACATTTTTTAAAAATGAAAAATGAAAAAGAAGATGCAGTTTGTTAGTTGCAGGGGTCACCTCCAACAGAAAGAAAGGTCCCCAAATAAAGGGGCATGGGTCTTCACGTGAAGAGGGCTCATCACACAGTAGGCCACTCTTGCAAAGTGCAAAACCTATGTGACATTGGTGCTTGCACGTTCTTCGACTTGGTGCTGTCCATCTTTCTTGATAGCTCACTGCAACTAGGCTAACATTCGGGTCCAAACGTTGACCCCTTTGCTTGTGGTTTCCGACCCCATCTTCTAGTACTCTCCTTGTCGAATGTCTATCTCATCGGAGTACGTTAGTTATCACTGGCTAGTATAAAATGTAGTAAGAATTTGGATGTGATGAACATTGTTCAGAAGCATTTAATATAATGTGTAATGTCTCTAATATAAACGAAGAAAGTGACATCTCATTTTTATAGAGTTGTTTTGGTTCAAGTAACAAAAAGGTAGATGTTTTCGGGGCGAAATCAAGATGATTTTAAAGACCATCATAAATAATGAGTTAAATTTCACTTTTGAATGCGGTTTAATTTATGAAAGCATACATTTTCTTCTATATATTGGGTAAACACGGTAGGGCTCCGTCCAAAGCTACCCCTGACCCTGAACATATATAAAACATGCCCCTAAATGTTCTCTGAGGGAGAGAGGCAGAAAATACTATTACCATTACATTTTTAACACCCCCAATTTTTTATCTTCATTTGTCCAAGATCCAGGCAATTTTTTTTTTTTTTTTTATATATTCTAGTTCAACTCAATTCCCTACAGTTTGATATTACCTTTTGGCATTTTACTACTCCATATAACACAGGACTTCATGCATTAGAATTTGTACGCAATTTAAGGTGAAAATTCAAACCAAATTATAGAAGAGAAAAAGTGGCAAAATATTAAATTTCAGTTTCAAGATGTGTGTAATTTGTAATGTAAATTTAATCTTATTATTTGTTGGGTGTAGAGTTGATACCTTTTTAATTAATATATAAAATTATATGGGAAGGTTAAAAATGATAAATATATGAAGTTCTGCGGGTCGGTTAGAGTATATTATATGTAGAATTCACTTTCATAATTTTCAATGATTTTACTTTTTGGTCACATTAATTAATGTAATAAACATATATATTCATTTTTCAAAATTGGTACCGAATAATCCAATTGAATGTATTGCACGTACTGAGTCAGCTACTAGATATAATTTTTACAGATAACTACGCATGATGCCACTCAGATAGCTTTACCTTTAATAATAAATAGAAATGTGAGGAATAAATAAATTAATCGAGAAAATAAGATAGTCAAAATTCCTTGTAGACAATGTTGGTCGTGGTGTCAGTCGGTAGTCATTTTTCATCCAATATTATATCATTGAGTGTTCATTTATATTAACTATAGAAAATGTTAAAATAGGTGCCTACCGTACCCGACTTGTTAATTAGTAACAGGTACATATTTTTTTACAAAAAAATCTATCCCTCAAACGGAACCAAAATGAAATACAAAAGTATATAACACAATCAATAGGGTTGTTCCCAACAATCTCGCGATGATATATGGTCACCCCACCCCCCACACACACACACACAAATATTATACAAACGTAATTTCACATGTTACGGTTGTTTTTTCCAACCCACCGGTTCTCAGCAACCCCGCGGTGGTATGCATCACCCCACCAAAGATACAAAAATTACTATTATTCTACGAACATAATTTCACATGGTACGGTCTCCTTCCCCCCCGGCTCGTTATGGAGATCAGGAAAGTAGAGAGAAGATCTTAGAGAGTTTCCCCACCTAAAGAGTATCAGATCCCCCAGGCCCGTTTTGTATCAAGAAAGTAGAGAGAAGATCGAAGAGAGTTTCCCCGCCTAGAGAGTAAAAAATGCAGTTTTGACTAACTTAATCATAAAATGTTGCGGTCGGGTCTTGTAACAAAGGTATGGAACGGGTTCGAGTATATATCAGACCGGACCTGGACATCATTATTTCGAACGGGGTTGAAATTCGGGTTGGATAGAACCACTCCTTCCAGCCAGAGATCGTAGAGAAGAGAAACCTTATACCTCATCCTACCGATCGAATTATACATAAAGAAAAGGAAATTGAAAGTCTTCACATGTAAAATGTTGTTGATAGACATGTAAAGATCAACACACCACCAAGTAGCTCACGTGTGTCTCTTCTATCTTCTGGAACTGAAAAGAGTACGTCTAGTACACGATTCATAGAGCATTCTTAGAAGATCAGTTGAAAGGACTATGTCAAGCATAGATCCAAATGTCCTACTATCTGGATTCATGCCCATTAAGAAAATTAGTGTGTGGGTGGCGATTTTGATGGAATTATGGGATTTAGAAGATTTGATTGATCACATTTATAAATAGTTACAAAAGTTGAATATCATTGGCAGAATTATGTAACCAAAATTATATTAAAATTGTAAGGGTAACAGAACCAAATATGCATTAACTAGGCATCAAAAATAAATTTACCCTGATTATAATTGTTTTATAATTTTAATCTAAAAAATGAAAGAATTTCTCACATTGATTTTAGGCCAAAGTACTATAACTAGAATTGATAATAAAAACTGGTCTTTATAATATATGGATAAATCTCATCTTCACATGCCTAAAAGTTGAAAATTAATTTATTACTTTATTCTTTACCTTCTCACCTCTACTACTTTATTCACTATCTCCTACGACTATTCATTATCTTTCATGCATAAGTATTTAGAGAAAAGTCGAAACCTAAATTCAAAAATAAAAAGAAACGTAGAGAGTTAATACAACTTAAAATGAATTTCTTTTTACATTAATTTTGTATTAGAAAATGTCCAAGTAATTAGAAAGCGCTCAAACTATCATTTATGCACATGCGGATCATGTGTGCTTCAAAGTAAACCATCAACTTTAGAATATAGTAGAAAAATATACGAAAGTGCCCAATACATACATATATATAAATACATACATACATACACACACACATACATACATAGATACATACATACATACATACATATATGAGGCTAATCAAAATAATCATGTATTTTAGTTTGTCCAGAATGTTTGATGTTAAACTATTTAAAATGAGTATCTTTTTGAACGCTTGTTGTTACGTTAATTATTTATAATGTGTTTTAATGAGTCGTTTTTAATTTTTAAAATTCCATTATTTCATTTTATCTTATTCAATAAATTTATATTTTATTTTAATGAATAAAATAATTTATTTAATTAATAATAGTATTCAAGATTGGTGTCTATAGATTCGTCTTGTCACGGCGAATTTCAATATATGTTAAAAATATTTTTTGGATTTTTGCAGATAAAGTTATATGAGATTAATATTTTATTTTAGTGAATGAAATGATTTATTTAATTAATTAATAATAATAATAATAATATATTAAAAATGCTATTCATGGTTGTGGCCACGACCTATTGGACAGGATTATTTTATTTTAGTGAATGAAATGATTTATTTAATTAATAATAATAATAATAATATATTAAAAATGCTATTCATGGTCGTGGCCACGACCTATTGGACATGATTTTTCCAGATTTTATCGTCGTTTCAGTCGTGGCTCACGGATGCCACTATTCACGGCCATCACCATGACCATTGGGAATGGTCTAAAGTTGTATAAGTTCCATTATTGTAAGCTTGGATTAGCTTAGTATTGTCCTTAGAGTATATAATCCACTTCATCAACATCTATATATTATATCGAAATGTTTTAATTTTGTTGAAGATGTACACTCAAACTAAATTATTCTCATAATAACTATGACTTAAATAAGTATATTATTTAGTACTTTTCTACTTATTTTATGCTTAAACCATCCTACATAATTGCAGAAACACCAATCGAAACGTAAAAAAATAAATCAGAAAAATACTTATAATCGATTTTTTTTATTAATACAAATGATAATCAATATCGGCATGAAGATGGAGATAAATGATTAATGATTTGTATATATGTAGGTTTAATAGTGAAAGATATGGAACAAAATTTTCCATCAAATACTTGAATTTCTTTGAAAAGTGAAACAAAGGGGCAAAGCTAAAATTTGTCGATTTAAGAAATTTAATCACCAAAGAAAAATCCCTGTCAATTACTACATGTTGCCACTCAAAATCTCGAACAAATTTAGTTCTTAATTTGGCTGGCAAACCTTCCGCATTTTAAGCAACCATAAGACATAAAATTTTGTCACCAAGTAATATCATTGCTCATATGATCTCAACAACAACACTACTATGTTTCCCTATTCAGACCCAGCTTAACCGTAGAATCAAAATTTCACGTAGGATGGATGGAATTTGAATGAATCTGGTGGGTTTAGCTCATCAACTTTATATATTATATTATATTATATAAGAACACCCAACTGATAATCTAAGCGCTAAAACATTAGCATCGCCTCACGCTTAACTCCGCAAAACTTTATGCCACAAAATTATCTCCCCCTATTCGGAATCTGCTCAACCGTAGAATGAAAATGTATAATTGAAAATATAAATATCTATTAATATAAACATAAATATTTTTCAGAGTTTTGTAGATAAATTTATATGAGACTTAATAAAAACTATATATGCAGCCAACATACAAAAAATAAACAGTGAAATATATACTAGTTGAAAATGCAACTAATTCCACAAAATTCCACGTAGGATTGAATTAATTTAATAAATGCTATATTTTTTAATTTTATTATTTCATTTTATCTTATTTAATAAATTTATATTTTATTTTAATAAATAATATAATTTATTTAATGAATCATAGTATTCAAGATTGGTGTCTATGGATTCGTCTTGTCACGGGGAATTTAAATATATTTTCAATATATTTTTCGGATTTTTGTAGATAAAGTTATATGATATTTAATAAAAATTATATATGCAGCCAACATACCAAAAATAAACTGTGAAATATGTATATACCGGTTGAAAATGCAACTAATTCCACGTAGGATTGAATTAATTTAATAAATGCTCTATTTTTAAAATTCCAGTATTTCATTTTATCTTATTTAATAAACTAGTTAATGGCATGTCGATACTTTTTGGTATGGAGAAAAAACTTCAAATAAGAAATGAATAAATTTGTATAATAACATTAAGTTGAAAAACATATAAACTCCAATGTGACAAAATGCATGATCTAATTGCTTCAACGTTGCATTGGAATTCAACCCTTATGTTGTTACCGACATGTGTCCAATCCATTAAGGGCGCCATAGAGCGTGTCCTAAAGCGCATCACGGCTTAAATAGCCAATTCAGTACTGGTCCGACCTCACATGGTCCGGCCAAAGTGAATCAACCTATACGCTGAAGTCACTGTGCCCTCACAGCAAGTCCGAGCTAGCTGGAGAAGGGAGTTCTAAACCTGGCTACGTCAGTACAGAGATACCAAACGGACCGGACGAGAGAATCTCGGACGCCACCATCACATCAAGACCAAACGTATAATGTAATCCATCGAGATACTTCCGTGAGACTCTTGGCTCGGACATCCAGAGTTACCCAAGGGCAGATCAACCAAGCAGACAGATCTGTCCGAGGGACTAACACGGATCCAACAGGCGGAACAGTACTCAAGTAGGGAAAAGGTCCAAACTACCCTCCCAGGCCCATTGATTAGTATTGGATTACTGTTCACTAATGGGCCATGGGCCCAAGGTAGCATTGGTGTCCAAATTTGAGGCGTACACTTGGCATCATCTTGTGATCCACCTCATAAGCATATAATAACTATAAATATAGCACAAGGTACAAGACCTTAAGGTAAGCGAGATCAAGGTGGGAATCCCTAAGCCAATTCCCAAGTATTATCGTAATCCCTCATAACTATTACATTGAGAGCTTCCAACTCTCTCTTGAGTAAAGTCTCTTACCGGATTGACATAGGCAATCCGGGTAACCCATTCTAACCCCCCCCCCCCCCACTTAGTCCTTTCAGGTACGCAAGCTCGGACCGGTACTACGTCGGACTTTATGTCAGAGGCGGGCCTTAGACTAGGTTGTTTGTAATAGTTTAGTTAGTTAGTGTTCGAGGTTTTACCCCTCAACATTTTGGCGCCGTCTATGGAAGCTTTACAAGAAGTTTTTGTGTTTTGAATTGAGCTGATGGCAAGGACAAGACGAACAACACGGGCTGGTTCTGCAGGAGTAGGGACTCCACCACCGCGCCCACAAGGACGTCCGCCCACCCGAGGACGCAGAGCCGCTGTGACTGGAAGGAGATATCCGAGTGAGGGACGCACGGCCAGCCCGTCCTCGGATGAAGGGGTCGTACGAGCTTCACCGGAAGAAGCTCAAGGCCCTGCAGCAGGCTAACAGTTCACTATGCCCGATGGTCGCACTGTCCGCACTAGTGATCTCGGACTAAGCGAGACGCAGTTCGATAGGTTGCTTACAATCATTCAAGGCTGCCTGGGGTCCAACAATGCTCCTCCTCAACACGCCACTCCGCCAGTGGTCACTCCTCCTCAGGCAGAGCCTGTATTATCGAGGAACAGGCAACGTCCGATCCAAGAGAGGTTAGGGAACCAGCCACCTCAAGAGGATTTGCAGAACCTTCTCGACCGACGGGCGTCGGCCTCTCACGCTCGAGGTGAAGGAAGCCTAAACGGAAGGAGAGAGTATCAAGAAGGAGATAATAGGCACCCAGGAGCTCCGCGACAAGCACCTCCTAGAAACAGAGATCGTGGCGTAAACTGCTCCACGGGTCCGGATAGAAGAACTCCTCGGATGTAGTCAGGCATCCGAGGACAGGAGAAATCATGATCGCCGACGAAATCTATGCTCAATGAAGGCTTTGAGGCCCAGATTCAATCTCGGACGCCGGTAAAAGACCATGAGCAGATAACCACTAGTGCACCAAATCCTCAGGTGATGAAATCATGAGAGAAAAGGAAAGGAACAAACTCGGATCATGCAATCCCGAGCTTGAGTACTACTACGGATGCTTGTCCGCTGGACACCGACAAGGTACAACAAAGAAGATGGATTCCAAGGAATGAGCGACAATACAAAAGCTCTCACGCTCATCTACTCTCTTCGAACGGCATGGATTGGTACATCGCTTCACCGAACAAGTCGATAAAGTCATATGCGGACCTTTCTTCAAGGTTCTCGCGCGATTTGGAAAGGCAAAGAGGAGAAAGCGAACCGTATAGCACCGCGTGGTTATACAATGGAGCAAGAGGATCTTAGGACCTTCTTAGATCGCTTTCACGCGGAGGTTCTTCGAGTCGAGCCGCAAGACAAGATTAAGGAACGTTCACCCGACGCTAATACTTTCAACTTAGCGCTCCGCAGAAAACTATCTAGTCAGGAGGTGAGGAGTGAGAAGCATTTAGATGACATCTGTGAAGAAGTGATGTACGGAGAGGAGTATCGGAGGAATGTTCCAGTAAGAGCTAGTTCCAAGAAAGGAAAGGATCCGGTGAAGCAAGAGCAACGCCCGGGGACGTTTGACTCGAAGAAGGATCATAGGGATAGAGGCTTCCACATGGAGAGAAGTCCGCCGAGGAGATATGCGGATTATACCCGTCTCAACAGACCAAGATCCGACATCTTGGCGACTATCATCGAGAAAAAGCTGGACGTTCAATGGCCCAAATCCTCTCACAACAACCGGAAGAATAGGGATGCAAAGGGGTATTGCAAGTTCCACAAGTGCCGTGGTCACCAGACTGATGACTGTATCCAACTAAAAACAGAGGTGGAACACTTGGTACAAGAAGGCAAGATCAAGGAGAACATCTACACGGATGAACCCTCTAGGCACGATAGAGCGGAGCGAAGAAGGGAGGATAATGCTACAGAACCACCTCCCCGTCCGCTATCTTTGCCACCTCCGCCGGCTCACTGTCCGCCTCGCACGGATGGACATCCGTATAGACACTGCGATGGCATGGATATGGAGAACCCTCCCTACAGCGGAGTAATCAACACAATTGCGGGCGGGCCATCCGGAGGTGACGGTAGGAACGCAAGAGAGCGGACATCACAAAATCTTCGGAACAACGATAGAGCGTACGCTGCTCCAGGGATTCGGGGTACAAACGCTATATCTTTCGATGATAGTGAGATTCATCCTCCTACGGCAGGAGGAGAGGACATCGATGATCCAGATGTTCCGCTAGTGGTTTCCTTGACCATCGCAACTTATCGAGTGAACAAGATTTTGGTAGACACCGGAGTTCCTCAATATCATTTCCAAAAGAACACCGGACCAGATGGCCTCTGGGAGAATCCAATATGAGGGTCCACACCTCTATACTAGGATTTGAGGGGGAACAGCTCAATTCGGGAAGTGTTACGTTGCACGTTTCGCTTGGTACTTTCCCGGAAAGAGTTACTCAGTTGGTCCGATTTGTAGTGGTGGACCGTACTTTCAACTACAACGCCATCTTTGGGCGTCCGGTGCTTAATCAATTCCGAGCTATCCCCTCCACTCTCCATAACAGAATGAAATTTCCAACTCCCTTTGGAGTCGGAGAAGAGGTGGGAAAAGTCCGCGAAGCCTGGGAATGTTACATAATGTCCACAAGAAGAGTGTCTGTCCCCGTGCTGGCGACCACCCTGACCTCTGGTCCGTCAGCTGTTCTTCCAGCTAAAAAGGAGAACCCGCAGATCGGAGTGGGGAGCTAAAAGGAGAAGTTTCCTAGAACATTGCGAATCGAGCCTCACGAGACTCTCAAGGAAATTGAGATTGTTGCTCGAAACCCGGATAAGAAAACAAGAATTGGGACCGAGATGACCGCAGAGGTAGAAATGAAGCTCATCGCTTGTCTCCGTGAAAACAGCGATGTGTTTGCCTGGAGTAACGATGACTTGAAAGGGATTGACCCGAGGATCATCAGCATCGTCTCAACATGGATCCTCGATCAAGTACATCCGCGAAAAGGAAAGATTTCGTCCGGCCAAGGATGTCATCATATCCACCAAGTGGAGTGACTTCAAAGGTGGCACATTGAAGAAGTTCGTTATTCTGACTGGGTGTGCAATGTAGTCCTGGTAGAGACCGGGCAAATGGCGGATGTGCAACGACTTCACTAGGTTGAACAAGTTTTGCCCAAAGGATCCGTACCCTTTGCCGCTGATAGATCACTGGTCGACTCCACGTCCGGATGTGCATTGTCGAGTTTCATGGACGATACCAAGGTTTTTACCAAATCCGGATGGCCAAAGAAGACATCAAGAAAACAATTTTCTTTCACCGCCGGGTGTATATTGCTTCAAGGTAATGCCCTTCGATTGAAAACGCGGAGCCACTTACCCGCCTTGTGAATCGATGTTCAAGGAAGAGATTGGGAAAACCATGGAAGTGTATTTGACGACATGCTCACAAGAGCAAAATCAAGAGCAACATGTGCACCATTTGAACAAGTGCTTCGCTATCCTTAGGAAGTACGGAATGAAATTGAATCCCGAGAAATGCACGTTCGGAGTAAAAGGAGGGAAGTTACTCGGGTACATGGTTACCGAGAGAGGGATAAGCGCGAACCTAGAAAAGATCAAGGCAATCCTAGATCTGCCGCAACAAAAAACCCTCAATGAGGTACAACAACTCATAGGACGTCTGATGTCCTTAAGTCGTTTCATTTCACGATCAGCGGAGAAAATCTCCGTTCTTCAAAATCCTCCTAAAGGAGAGGGCTTTGAGTGGATCGCGGAATGTTCCGAGGCTTTCGAGAAATTGAAAAGTACCTCCATTCCTCCACCGCTTCTCCAAACCTGCCGAGGAGAACCACTCTACCTCTACCTAGCTATCACTAAGAGGCAATGAGTTCAAGTTAGTACGAATTCAAAGTAACGATCACCTCCCAATCTACTATCTTAACAAAGTTCTGGCGGGCGAGACAAGATACGTGAAGATTGAGAAACTTATATGCTTTGGTTTACACCGCAAGGCGCTTAAAACCATACTTCAAGTCTCATAAAGTTGTGGTACCGATCATGGAACCTTTGAACAGTCCGGGAAGCCCGATCAACTGACGACTCTCTAAGTGGGCGATCGAAATGAGTGAATACGGCATTTGCTATCAGTTCTGCCCAAGAAAGCTCAAGTCCTCGCCGATTTCTTAGCGGAATATCCAAGCGGATTCGTAGAAGGGCCCCGACACGTGCATTCAATGTTTACTCACCAAGCAGTTCCGGAAGCCGCCCACCGCAGCTCAACCCAACAAACCTCGCAGATGCCCTTTATCAATCGCCTCTATCCGCATCTTATGAGGAAACTTGAGTCAACCAGATGTTCCTTCGATGGTGGAAGCAAGTCCTAACTAACAACTCCGGACCGTAAAGTCGGGAAACAAGAACAAAGGTGGAACCTCGAGCTTAGGAGATCTCCAAGAAAAACATCCTTCCGATACCGGATATCGAAGTGGATGGTTCCTCCACCGGAAGAGCTCTGAGGATTGAATCTTCTTTAAGAGCCCCGATGGCGCGGAACTTGACTACGCGATATCCCTGGAGTTCAAAGTTACAAACAATGAAGCTGAGTATGAAGCATTGATAGTCGGACTGCGACTGGCAAAATCCCTGCAAGTTCGGAAGCTCAAAGCTTTCATAGATTCACAGCTCGTGGAAGCTCAATTTTCAGGAGCTTTTGCCACAAAAGGTCCTTCGATGATCAAGTATCTCGAGCTACTCAAGCAGGAAGCCGATCACTTTGAGGAATTCACCCTAGAAAAGTTTGACAGAGCCTGGAACGAAAGAGCGGATGCCCTGGCAAAATACGCGTCCGCAACGGCAGCTTTAGACACAAGGAGAGTAATTTTGCTCGTTGTTACTGACTCATCCGTCATGAGTCTCAATTCTGCCGTCATGGTAACTGACGCGGGCGGAAATTGGATGACTGATATCTGGAACTATCTCAAGGACGGATCTCTTCCAGCTGATCCGAAGAAATCAAGGAGCGTGCAATGTAGAGCAAACATGTACTTTATACTGGGGGAAGATTTGTACAATAGATCATTTGCAGGGACCCATTTGCGGTGCTTGAGCCCGCAAGAATCAAAGATTGTGCTAGAGGAGATACACATCGGGAGTTGCGGAAGTCATTCTGGGGGAAGGACTCCCACCCAGAAAATTATACGACAAGGCTATTACAGGCCTAGTATTAATAAGGATTCCGCCGATTACGCTCGGAAGTGCCCTGATTGCCAATACTATGCGAACATTCCACATCGTCTGACGCATCCTATGATTCCGTCAATCATAGCGTGTCCATTCGACCAATGGGGCATTGACATAGTCGGACCGTTCCCGAGAGGCACCCAAAGCAATGAAGTTCCCGATTGTGGTCTGAATATTTTACCAAATGGGTAGAAGCCGAGGTCGCCGCAACCATTACGTAGAGTCGAAAAGCGGACCTTTATCCGGAAGAATATCATCCGCCGCTTGCTCGCCCAGATTCTCTCGGACAATGGTGCCCAGCTCGTGACATAGCTCAAGGAATGGTCAAGGCGTCCTTCAAAATCGAGCAACGTTTTACATCTGTTGGATACCTGCAAGCCAATGGACAGGCTGAGTCCACGAACAAAACAATAGTCAAGATCCTCGAGAAGCGGTTAAGAACTTCACAAGAAAGTTGGGCGGACGACCTGGAAGTCGTGCTATTGGCTCATTGCACCACTGCACGGACCGCGACCAACGAAACTCCATTCGCCTTGGTATATGGCTTGGAGGCAGTCATACCGTCCGAGATTGCCGTTGAGACTATGAGGATCCAAGAGTTCGAAGGCATTGCCAATTGTGAAGCTCGGATATTCGGCATGGACATGCTCGAACAAAAAAGGTCTGAGGCACTGGCAAATATCCATAGGTATCAGGCAACTGCTGCCCGAACCTACAACAGGAACGTTCGAGCAACTAACTTGTAAATCGGAGACCTAGTGCTTCGCCGAGACGACATTTTGAACAATATTGGAAAACTCAAGCCCAAGTGGGAAGGACCCTACAAGATTGTCGGAGCAAGAGTGAATGGGAGTTATGAATTCGAAGATGAGAAATGTATATCCCTCAAGCGTCCGTGGAATGCTAGAAACCTTCAGAAGTTCTATGCATAAAGATGGCTATGCGAACCTCCGTCAGATCGTTTGGTCATCTTAGATTCTAACTATCTATTACACGAAACTCCGCCAATTCTGTTTTTTGATGATCCTTTTGTCATTGGCCATAGAGCTCGCACGTTGTAATTGAATTTCCGGCAAATCAATACAACCTCAATCTTTCGATTTGTGATTTTTCGATTTATGCATCTGAGATTTAACGTTCATTTAACAACGAGAAGGAAAGCAAGGGATTTTATTCGTACAAAGACGAATTATACATAATCGCTTCAGGTAACTTACAATCTCGGATCGTTATCCGGACTTACGGACGAATACTTAAAATGCGTAAAACGCCTCCGGATACGCCATCTCCCAAAGAAAATCGCTCTCTGCCGAAAAGCTTCTTCCATATCAAGCGGCAAGTCTGGTTTCCGCGGAGGCAAGGAACTCGATCTACCTGCATACGGGAAAATGGTTAAACGTGATTGAATCCCTCATGATACCACCAAAACATGGCAACGAAAATCCCGTGTCCGGGGAGAACAAAGTGCAGACAGAAAGAGATTTCCGCCTAACCGGCTTTAGAGACTCAAACTCTCTTGAAATTAGGAAACCATTTCCAATTCACGAGAGAGGTGAAGCACTAAAGTAGGTTGGAAGAAAGCAGGAGACGAACATATATACATTCAAACCGAAATAATCGAGATCTCGCTAATCGTTTTTAATGTCTACAACTCTTTTGAAACTAGGAATCCTTTGCCAATTTAAGAGAGATTAGAGCCATTAAAGTAGGATGGGAAGAAAATTGAAGAGATCCAGCTTCGATGATTTACAAGCCATGATCCCAAAGACAAGAAGAGAAGAGTTTGGGATCATTCATGGTTTCGCACCTGGTCGTGCCTTTTATAGAACACTCCAACCAATCAACGCCCGCCACGCAAAAAGTTGATGTCGTTAGGGGCTTGAACCACGCTCGAGTGGAACAAAGTTCGGGTCACTGAGTTATATGACCAAACCCAAACAAGCCCATTAATAACGTCCGAAATTTGAATTTGTTAACCGCCTTACGACAATAAGTGCATCAACATAATCCGACGAAGCACAAATAAGAAAAAGGTGGCGATCTCATCCGATGAAAAGTAGTTCGAATTTTATAGACAAAATTATCCTAACATTTACATACGAGGTACAATCAAAAGGTCCAAGGATAAGTGATACTTCTACGGGCATACCCGCCTTGTTCCTCACCAGCTTCCTAAGTCGAGCTCGGGATTCCGAGCCACCACCTCAATCCGACGAGCTTGTTGCTGATTCGGATCCTCCCACGGATCAACTTCATTCGCCTCTCTTCCTCGGCTAACCTCCTAGCTATTCCCGGACATCGAGGGGGATCGCCTTCAAAATCAAGAATGATCGGGTCATCCGCAGTCCCTCGGCCTAGATAAATTGACGGATGCATATTCCCACAAGCACAATTTACCCAATGTTGATATTCGTCCTCATCGGATTCAGACATCCTGCAGGAGTTTGCCTCTATTGGAAAATGGAGTGGGTTAAACAAAAGAAAGAGTGGAGAAGGGTACAGTAGTGAACAAAGAAGAATTACCACACCCTTATTTATAGTCGCGACGGGTCCTTACGATCTCGCCACTTGTCGATCATTCGACGACTGGGAAGATGAAAAGACGCAGTAATCATGACTATTTCACTGTTTCACCTTCCTCCTTCTAGAAGAATTACGCATCCCAACGAACGAACGACCCGTGGATCGGCGGGATGTTGATTCGATTTCTACATCGGACGCCATCTACAGCGATCCATGCTCTGAAGAGATGTGTAATTTATGATAACTCAGCATATGAACGACAGATAAAAAGGAAGCAGAGAAGAGAGCAGGTAATAAATCGGAAGCATAGGAGGTTTAGCTCCTCGGTTAAATACGAATCAAAGCAATAGTACATAGCGACATTCCGTGCCATCAAAATATACGAATCCAACGGAAAAATTCAGCAAGTACAGAATTTCAACGGGGCATACCCCGGACTTCTCACTGAGGTCCGGCTTGGCTCGGACCAGCTTCACCAGCTTGGGGCGGATCGACAGGGGGCGTGTTGGAGACGACTTGCGCAGCAAGGGATTCAACAAGATTGAACAAGTTGAAATCCGCGGGAAGGCCAACGACCCGGGAAGGCAGGAAGAACCACTTCTTTAGGAAAGCCCTGTAATTATCGAAAGGCACAAAGCATACCTTTCGGAGGGCATCCGGGACCCACCTCGGGAGGAAGGTCCCGCCGTTTTGAATCTCGATCTCACCCTCCTCGTTGACTAGTTCCGCAAACTCACACGCGGCCAACTGTTCATCCGAGACACTGTCGACAGGGACCTCCACACCATTAGCATCCATGTGGGATTAACCTTCCGCCTTCCAAAGTCCGTGGAAGTAGTCCTTGATCGCAATGCCCGATAGCGGACACGAACCCATCTAGGCGGGAGGCATCGGATTTGTCCGCCGTCAAGAACTTGAAGGAGTCAGGCTCCATGAAGTCATGACCAGCCTGAAGACGGGCATATTGGAGGCCTCCGAGCAGCATATCTTTGGAATCCAGGAAAGCCTTCATCGACTTGTAGACAAAGTTCTCCGCCAATGAGTTCCGCTTGATTTCTTCCAAATTGCCCTCACTTATTGAACTTCACTTCGCTCTTTCAAATGCATCTCCAATCGCTTCACCTTCTCCGCCTCATCCATGGATGTGCCACACCTTGTGCAGGTCCTCCTCAATAGTAGCGCGTTCGCCGACCTTCCAATGCATGGCCCTGACAAAACATCCGAGCTAGGAGAGATCCGCAAGGATATAAGTTACATTTCTATCATACTAAGAACAAGCCAAGGAGACCATGGAAAGATTACTTACCCGCTGGTATAGCCCATCCAAATTCTTCAATTCGCCAACCTCGTGGAGTCCGCAAGCCCGCCAGACTTTATCAAGAGCAGCTTGTCAACAAGCAAGATGGACAATTGTCGCCTTTGCTGCAGGGGAGCCTCGAGGTTGCTCCCTCTTGCCCCGTGCATCAACACCTCCCCGTGGTGGCCGGAGCAGCGAAGCCTCGGACTTTGAAGCAAGGGCGCCGAGTGGTGGGCTTTGCTCGCTTGCACCGCCAAGGCCGTGAATCCTCTCCACTTTGTTCCGCTTTCTTCCTCCGCAAAGAAAACATCGGCATTCTTCGGATCCGGCATAGGAAGACCCGGAAGTGTTGATGATTTTGGTCCTCGACTGTGGGCGACCTCAAGACTTGCCGCCCTCTGCAACCTTTTCTTTTCACGGAGCGTCGACATGATGTAATCGAACCAAAGGAGTCACAATAAAACCAAAGGCGCCGATACATATATGTTAAAGAAGGATTATCAATTGCGGAAATACGTAATCAAAACAGTATCCCAAGAAGAAAGAGCACAAAGTTTCAAGTCAACAAATCCTACTAAAGTCCGTCTTCCTCCAACCTCCATCGCCTCGTTAGTCCGCATGTAGGGAAGTGGACAGATTAATTTGTGGAACGGATAAGTAGGTGGGTTATGCTTTTGTAGATCGCCACCCACAAAGCCACGCTTCTAAGGGGGCGCCAATCCGGATGCTCTCCTTAGGAACTTTGTCAGCCCCATTGTTCCATTGCCTCTGACACCCTGTGTTTCAGAGCCATCCATACAAAACGCATTTATCCCACCACTTGATCCCAACGACTTAAATGGAGTCCGAAATGAAGTTATAGGTTTCCTATTCACAAAAGTATAGAAGAGGGATTCCTTGACTAAACGAAACATGAAAGAGTCATCAAGTTCTCAAAATTTATTGGCTGCCCTTTCTTCTTACAAAAAACGACGAAGCAGATAAGGTTACCCAAGGACTTTGGGATAACCTGACTCGGACCAATCCCAATGTGATTCATAATATGCTTCAATTCCGTTGCAATGGGGATCTTCCACCCACAAGCAAAAGCTACCTCGTGCACACACATGTACCCGGCGGACGGGTTGTAAAATGCGTGTCCGGGCTGGGGAACCATGATTTCTACGGAGTCGGGGATCTCCCACTTCCGTCTCCATTCTGGAATGTCCTCCGCTTTAACCCTTGATGGACATGTAGGAAGAAGTCCGTCTGTATTTAGTTCTCCAAATTCGTCCGCTATCATAACAGCGGACGCAGGACGGGGGAACTTGATTCGGGCAGCTTTCGCGCCACGTCCCTCAACTAATGGAAGATTGGACTGAACGGGCGCAGCAGGGTGTAATGCAATCCGCCGACCGGTGCATCTAGGGGGACGAGCGACAGGAGATCCTTCTTCTCCTTCCTCCTCCTCCTCGTCTTCCTCTTCCTCACCATCTTCCTCCTCCTCATCGACACCTTTGGGTCTCCCAGACGTGCTTGGGTTGGACGGACCTGTTTCCACTACAACACGGTCTTCCACCCCGGCCTCGAACATCTCGACTTCATCAGCCTCCCGACCGCTGTCGCCTTCCCGCTCCACATGCGCTGCTCGGATCCCCGGAAGTCCCAACACCACCTATAGTCCGAGATTGGACTAACGACCTAGTCCTAGCAAGATCACCCTGACCCGCTGCAACGTCGGCCTGTGCTTCTGCCGCACCATGAACTCCTTGCCCAGCATCAGAGTCCCTGGACGACCCAAGGTCCACAACTAGGAAATCTCCCACGGACAAGGTCAAATCCACGGACCCAGTCCCTAAGTTCATCGTGATCATCAGCTTCGGTGCCTCGTGCTGGTTCTGACTATCGCTCCCGGACATCCTAGGGCAGAAGGAAACGAGTCAGAAACGATAGTGGTGATTGTCCGAGAGTTCGTTTAGGTAACTTCTTAAGTCAAAGAAAGCCTACGGAGTTCTACTTAACCAGGTTTTTCTGCATGAAGTCTAGTCTCGGCACTAGTGGCACTAACCTTGGCACACCGAACGTACATCGGCTATCGCTCTACTACCCAAGACGCTTAGCGGACAATTTATTTGAGGATCGTGCCAATTGGCACCAACACATTACCCAATAAGCATGCATAATCAAGTTTTGGTTACAGTGGGCATCACACACGAGATGAATCAACAGGATACTGGAAATAAAATTGGCACACAACAGTACAAAGGAGAATTGTTTCAACTAAGAATGCTGCTAAAGCCTATCACTCGCAGCAGCAGCAAATACGGACTCGACAATTTTATATTCGAGCAGGGCAAAAATAAACGAGCAGGTAGTAAGCATATCACGAAAAGGAGAGAACTTAGGAGGAGTGAAGACGTACTTACTTGACAAAGTTGACTGGACAAAGTTGACTGGACAAATTTGAACGGACGACTGAGCCTTGCTGCTTCTCCGAGGGTACGGATTCGAAGAAGAAATTTCAGAATTCTGCGAGTTTTACTTACTCGGATGGGTCTTCAATTGCTAGGACTGCTTTGTGATTGCTCTGAGTTTCGATGTTGCTAAAAGCGTGAAAGTGACTAATGAGCTGACTATTTATAAGGGCAATTTGGGGAAAGCCAAGAGTCACATCACTTGGATTTGAATCCCAGCCGTTGATCCTCTCCAATCCAAGGGTTGTGCCGCTTCGCGAGTGGATGCTGTCAGTACGTCGCATTTAATGCTTGACAGACACGTCACATCAATCAGGCTTAGAACCCCAACCGTTGATGTCGTTCCGATCCGACGGTCGCATCACTTTACTCGGGATCTTTCCCCCGTGGGCTGGACAGACAACCTATTGGGCCTCTTTGATTTACGGATCAGCGACCCGGGAGGACCAGTTCAACAATCTGTCCAACGGATAGCTTCCAGAGGGCTACGTCAGATCCTAACTGTACTCGGATCTATATATCTCGGATATAATATTTTTCATCACAAATCGAGCTATTACATAACTCGGACTGTAGAAGGAAAAGGGGGGGCGGGGGAGAGAGATATATTGAATTCCTAAGAACACGGACGACGGATCTCAACAAAAAGGATTTTTTTTCCTTTTTTTCAGTTAACGATTCGGACACGCTCCACAACACACTTGTTCTTTTCATAGTTACCAACTATCTTCTACTAAGATACTTGGAAACTAGGGGGACATATGTTGTTACGGACATCTGTCCAATCCGTTAAGGGCGCCATAGAGCGTGTCCTAAAGCGAAAATAGCCAATTCAGTACTGGTCCGACCTCACATGGTCTGGCCAAAGTGAATCAACCAGTACGCTGAAGTCACTATGCCCTCACAGCAAGTCCGAGCTAGCTGGAAAAGGGACTTCTAAACCTGGCTACGTCAGTACAGAGATGCCAAACGGACTGGACGAGAATCTCGGACGCCACCATCACATCAAGAACAAACGATAATGTAATCCATCGAGATACTTCCGAGACTCTCGCTCGGACATCCAGAGTTACCCAAGGCGATCAACCAAGCATGATCCGTCCGAGGGACTAACACGGACCCAACAAAGGAATAAAGACGCAAGTAGGGAAAAGGTCCAAACTACCCTCCTGTGCCCATTGATTAGTATCGATTATCGTTCACTAATGGGCCATGGGCCCAAGGTAGCATTGGTGTCCAAATCTGAGGCGTACACTTGGCATCATCTTGTGAGCCACCTCATAAGCATATGATAACTATAAATATAGCACAAGGTCCAAGACCTTAAGGTAAGCGAGATCAAGGTGGTAATCCTTAAGCCAATTCCCAAGTATTATCGTAATCCCTCATAACTATTACATTGAGAGCTTCCAACTCTCTCTTGAGTAAAAGTCTCTTACCGGATTGACATAGTAATCCGGTAACCCATTCTAACCCCCCCCCCCCCACTTAGTCCTTTCATGTACGCAAGCTCGGACCGGTACTACGTCGGACTTTAAGTCAGAGGCGGGCCTTAGACTAGGTTGTTTGTAATAGTTTAGTTAGTTAGTGTTCGAGGTTTTACCCCTCAACACCTACCTGTAGAAAAGTGCATAAAGTAAATTAGTGAAATTGTGAACCCCATGTATAAAATTTTGTTAGTGTTAAAAAAAATCCTAAAATTTATATACATAAAAGATAAAATCAACTTATAATGTGTCGAACACTTATTTATAAATTACATTTGTTTCTCGTGTCGTATGCTTTGCCCTCTACGTCACAAATTACTACCCTTAATCCCTTCCCGATAGTAACTCTATAAAGAGCAACATATAACTTACCATGGTTGGTTACATGTGAGGGGAGCTAGGTAGATGCCGAAGTGTGAGAGAAAAATGTACCTAACTCTTATTTATGACCATACCAAAGCAGGCGGATATTGGAACTGTCTCCAATCAAAATTGACAGGAACTTCATCTCGTTGGTGGCTCACCATCATCCTCGAATGAAAACCTTTGGCACGTTGATTCAAGATATCATTTTTCCTCGATGATATGCTTCACAAGATCAGTAACTATGAGCCTTATTCCATTGCACAACCCTAAAGTTTGATCAATATTCCTCAGAAGTATTATCATACACCCAACCTTCAGTATGTTCCTGTGTTAGGCAATGTAGAGAAATTAATGTTGTTGAAAAATTCACAGTGAAAACATGTTTGAGAGCGTTCTCAAAGTTATCTTCCCAAGCAATGATATATGCACTCAAATATTCAACGCTATCTCTAGACATCTTCGACATGAAAAATTGATTTATATCATCAAATATTTCATTTGTAGATGCAAGAACAACCCGTTGATGAAATACCCAGGGTCAAGTGATGGATCGCCTAAGCGACCCAACAACGAAGGAGATGTACTATCTACAATAGTTGAAATTGGATGACTTACTTCTCAAATAAGTAAACATTTGGGGATCTTGATATCGACCTTACGGTCATTAAGTTCAGGGGAAATTCCATCATCGACCTGTGTTATCCACCCAACAAATTCTTCCGTCTCTTGAATTTCAAAAGATGACGAATCAGACTTTATAGGATTAAATTGGACGTAAAAATGATAAGTTAAATATATGATATAAGTATATGTGGTATATAGATATGACGGGCCATTTACCTACAATCTTATGTTCTTTGTCAACCGAACCTCATAACATCTCATATAGATGAGCATATAGCGGCATTCACAATATTATAACTAACAACAGGCAAAATATGTCGGAAGTTCCCGCCGAAGACAATCGCCATTCCCACCAAATGGCTCATCTGAACGACCCATCACATCCTTTAAGCTCTTATCAAGTGCTTCAAACAATGTTGGTTTGTCATGGGAGCCTTATCCCAAATAATAAGTCGAGCCTACATGAGTAGTCCTGTGACCTCTAAATCATGTGCTTATTGCATGTTGAGTCCTTGTGATTTGCAATGGTATTTCGAACATTGAATGTGCCGGACTACCATCCTACCTTTATAAAGAAGGAGTGATGCAATCCCACTGGATGCAACTGGAGTACAATATCTCCTCTAGCCATCAAACCAGAGCACATCTTTCTCCATATAAAGGTTTATGGTCCTTCCGTAGATGTATAAGGAGAATAATTCGCCAATATTGACCATCGACAATTGGCATAATTTTCTCATATATGGCACGTTGTTCATTAGTCAACTGTGGGTATAAACCATCATGCCCTGCTCCATTGCAACTCTAGCATAGAACATCTAATCCAAAATGAATGGATTTGTAGCATTTTAGCATACTGTCAAATGAACTGAGATTGTTGCAGTATTTCTTCAGTTGCTTCTCTACTTCCATAATAGCAATGTTTTTTATTTGTTCATCAGTGAGTTTCAAACCTGGATGGAGAGTTCTCTATCGTTATAATGCATCGGAGATTCTAATATCCTCCACATTGCTTCGTATGGAGAAACATAATATGCCTCATGACCTTATCCCCGTTTTCTCTATCATTGAAATTAACCCCAGTTTTATCACTTCCGTTGGATATATACTTAAAGGGATACGGTGTTGTTCGATGGTTGTTACAGTATTCCATGTTAGTATGCACTTGATATTTGGGCATCAGAGAGGAGTTATGTGGAAATGCGTATCTATTTTTTATTATATAATAGTAATAACAATAATAGACATAAATAAAGGCTTTGAAAATATAACTCACGTAAAATAAATTAATATATATAAAATAATACCCCTCCATCCCAGATACAATTACTCGCGGGTCCGGGGGTCCGGGTACAAGTTTAAGAGAAAATTGAATAAAGTAGGAGAGATGATGATAAAGTAGGAAATAGATTGAATAAAGTATGAGAGATAGTGAATACAGTATGAGAGGGAGTGAATAAAGTATGAGAGAGATTTTTCCATTAAAGGGATGGGAAGTTGAAATTGGGACGTCCCAAAATGGAATGCGGAAAGTTGAATTCGGGACGGAGGGAGTATAATGAATTATAGTCCATGATAAGTACCTGTTGTCAAGTGAAACACCACTTTATTGACGGTGGCACCAGTGTCCCTCCCTCGATAGATGCGAAAAGAGATCGTTAAAACTTTTAGGAAAACATTTCGTGCATATATTGTTGTTGGCAATATTAAAGACTTACCAATGAAAGTCGATCCAACGAACGCTTCATCTAACCTCAGTTAATCTACCGCCAATTTGTTGTATGAATCACCACGAATTTTAGGTTGATTGTGACCAATGCAGTGAAGACGTTGTGACTCCATCATCAAATAAGAATCAACATTGAATTGTAATAATGACGTCCTGCCAAGTATGTGTTGATTACTTTCATTTTCCCTATCTTGTATCCGAAAAACTAAGAGGTCATGTAGCAGGGGTATATAACTTTTTTATTCATTATCATGATTGTAGTAGGTATGTATTAATCCGTAATATGCATGATGTGAAATTATGAGTTATGTTTTCTTTTTTATTTGTAGAAATATATGAGAATAATCAAATTGAACATACTTTGTCATTGTAAATTACCATTGAATAATAATTTGGTATTAATTTAGTGGAAAAATTACAAATGCTACCCCTTAAATATGGCCACTTTGCAAATTTATCCCTAATTACACTTGATGAATTTGAAATAACATCCGAACCCAAAAGTCAACTTTTTCACCTATTTTATATATTATTTATAACAGATAATTACAAAACCCACCCCTCCAAGATGACCACTTTACATATTCATACCCGTAGTTTGAACAACTACAAAACCCTCCCCTACGATTCAAAAGTGGTTACATATACACCCATTGGTCAACGCCGGAGCTAATGTCAGCCCGTCTCTTGGCCGGAACACACGCCAATTGATGACATGGACTGCCATGTCACTAATTCCTCATTTATTAATTAATTTTGACTGGGTTTGTTTGTAATTGATTTAAGGGAAAATAGCTCCAGATCCCCCCAATAAACCACCTAATAACACTTTCGTCCCCGTGATTTCAACAATAACATATTGATCCATTTTCTATTTTCAAAACTTGCTTTCCAAACATGGCCTTATTTTTTTAACCGTCACATTTTCTAGTTTTCTTCTCTTCCCTTTCACATTTTCAAATTATTAAACGTTAAAACTAAAATAAATTAAATAAAAAATCTAAATTTTAAAATAGTTCTAAAAATATAAAATTATTTACAAAAAATGAAATAAAATGATATTTCAAATATAATCTTCCAAAAAATAACAAAAATATTAAAAGATACTTACTCAGTCCTGAAACATGATTGTCGTTTAGCCCTTTTTGATCTCTTAAGAAAAGGTTCCCGCTTTCATTTTACAAATCTTTCTTCCACCGTGTTATATAAAATATTCATAACTTTAAAAAAATACTTTTTTTTTTGAAGAAAGAGCATACCTTTCTCATTTTCAAACAATGTCAAAGCAGAGCCGATCCAGACTATATAAATACAAACATCACTCTAAGTTATCTAGACAAAATCACAACAAGCATCACTTGTCTAATCTGATCATTTAAACTTTTCTCTAATCAATACTAACCTAATGGAATAAAATAGTAATACTTTTAGCAATAATTTTCAATATAGTACAAATTAACCACTACATTATTTTATTAAAAAATAATTGGTGCTTATTATATCGACCTAAAAATAAGTGGTAACCTTGTCCCGTGGGGAAGGAAGTAAGAAATAACAAAAACTTATAAAAAATCTCAAAATTATTAACAAATAAATTTTTATATTACAATTTTCTTTATTCTTTCCTTTTCTTTTATATTTCTTCCACACGAGAAAGCTCCAAATCAGTATCCATATAAGCTATTTTCATGGAGCATGAAAATATGGATCTGTTTCTATCTTTTTCATATTGTTTTGTAATTTTTTGTTATTTCATAATGAACTTTTATATTTAAAATATTTATTAAACTTTTTAAGAGGGCTATTTGCAATTTTTGTTGGTAAGTTTGAAAATAGAAAAATAGTTATAGCGAGTAAATACAAATTGTTTGGATCAATTTTATAATAAAATGAAAATATATGATAAAAATGTAAATTGTTTAGAAGTTTAAATTAAGGATGTGTTTGGCAGCAACTTGACTTTTGGCCTGTTATGTAATTGATTTGTTAAATCTCTCCTATGGTGTTATTGTTAGAATCAGAGGGACCAAAGTGTTATTAGCGAATTTATTAGGGGGGCCTAGAGAAATTAGCCCTTGATTTAAAACGTAATTTGTGTTGTTAGTTAGTTGGCCAAAGAAATAAAAATAACTTATTCTCTATTTCTATACTTTACATATTTGATATTTATGTTTTATAATTTACAAAATTGACCCAAACAATTAACAAAAAATACCCCAATATAAAATTTACCTTGTTAGATTGATCCAAACATTATTGCAATACAATCCTCCAATAATATCATATTCTCAATATAGAAACCCAAAAAAATTAAAAAACACAAAGAAAAAGAAAAAAATGAAAATGACTCTCCATTGGAGATCCTATTTCAAGGTTGGAGACCCATCTAAGCTCCAATTGGGGCTGTAATTTACAACCCAATCGGGGCACTAATAAGGTGTTGATGGTCGTTATGGGCCGGAGGGTATGTTGTTTGTCATTGGGTGGAGGACTAAGTTGTTGAAGTGTTAAAGAAGAAGAAGAAGAAGAAGAAGAAGAAGAAGAAGAAGAAATGAAGGAGATTTTTTTTTTTAACTAAAAGTCCACATATATACCAAATCATATCCACATCAGCAATAATTGACACGAGGGAGCTGAGTCAACGCTTTAATGTGAAATTGGGTGTGGGTGTAATTGTTCAAATAGTGGGCATGAATCTTTTATTGGAGCAAAATGCAGGGGGTCTGTATGTAATTGCCCCTTCTTTATAATTTTACTTATTGCAAAATAATTAAACCGAAAAAGTTTTAAATTCTTATAAACAAATTTCCAAAAGTTTTTCCTTTTAATTTTAATTTTTAAAAATTATTTTGTGGGTTTTATGTGAAATTATTAAGTCATGGGGATATTTATAATAGTTCTGGTAAATAATGTAAGTTATAAAATATTTGAGTCTAGTGTGTAGTGAAATGAAACTTGTAATTTTTAGTTAGTCAACTAAATAAATAGAAAAAAAGGTTTCGGACTTGAATGTATTCTCGCCAATATGTGGTTGATTATAATAGAATCAAATTTAAGAGGTGCCTTTGGTAATTCTCCCTAATTTAACGCTTTAGGCAACATATACATAATTGATCGTGACCTGATATAATTGAAGTAGAGAACAATGTGAGAGATTGAGGTTGTCCATGATTTTCCTTCACCATCATAGCAAAGAAACGAATATAGGGAATTGTATCATATCAGAACGGGCGAAAAAAATTCTCGTATCAAAAGGGATCATCATTGTTGATACGGAAATATGTCCAATCCGTCATAAAGGACCTAGGAACGAATCCTAAGGCATCCCAAGTCATCCAATGGATCCGAGACACTTTGGTCCGAGCCAACGGTCCGATCCGGGAAGGCCAACCATGGTCCGACCCACATTGAAAGAAAGGGACGAAGGATTTGGACCTACAAGGCCCGACCCGGAACCATAGGTCCGCCCACCTCGTCCGAGCCTCTCTGGGAAAGGAGCATAGTGCTAAGTCAGTACCCTCTCCGACCCAAGGACTCCGATCCGGATGTCAACTCGGATCCAGCATGACCATCTCATAAAGCAACCAAGCAAATGGGCACCAAAGAGTGAGATGTCCGAACCCAGGAGTTCCGAATCGGGAGAGTTGGACAGGCAGGAGAACTTCCTCAGCTGACAACCAAATATGGTCTGGACCAATCGTGACCCATCTCTAACACAGGATCTCGGCAGAACTAGTCACATCCTCAAGAACTCTCCCAATAATGACTAAACTACCCCTAAAGCCCAAGATGGCATGGGCTAAAGCTTCATTATTGGGCTATGGGCCTCATATTAGCATTGGTGGCTCAATCGTAGCCTTACACTTGGCGCAATCCTAGCAAGGCCTTCCATTTTGATGATAGCCTATAAATAAGGCACACATCCCCACAAGTAAGGGACATCTGACAAGTCACATCACGACCTCAATCCCGAATATTATACAGAGTTGATCTTCAGTCACTATCGAGTAAAGTCTCATCCCGGTTTGACACTTAGCAAACCGCACTAACCCCCCACTCAAGTGTGCGGGGTCCTTCAAGTAGTTGGTCATTTGGTTCTTACGCCTTGGTCCTTACCTAGCAAGGAGCTTCTTACCTTGGCACCCATTAATAGGAGTTGAATAAAATCTAAGTAGTTGGGGAGTTACACCCTCAACATTTTGGCGCCGTCTGTGGATCTTTACAAAAAGTCCCGTTCTCTTCAGTAATGGCAAGAACAAGAAGGTCCACAAGAACCAACGCCACTGCCATTGGTACGCCTGCTCCAAGACAAAGGGGAAGACCTCTCACTAGAAGTGTTGGGGTAGCAAGAGTTTCAACAAGAGAAGTAATAGATGATCCAAGTGATGGCCATACCGCTAGTCTTTCATCTGGCGAGGAAAGAGCCATTAATCCACCAGTAAGGATCCAGACACTTGGGGACGAAGGACAGGTTCCTCCGTCAGGAACACATGGTCCTCTTCCAGGAAGAAACTTTACCCTTCCGAATGGACAGATCATTCGTCCTAGTGAGTTCGGGATGAATGAGAATCAGTTTGGCCTCTTACTCACCACTATTCAAGGATGCTTTGGATCAAACAACCTCCAGCCTCCTCAGCCCACCCCGCCTACGCCGATCCCAAGGCAAGCTGAACCCGCTCAATCAAGAAATGAGCACCGTCCTATCCAACAAAGGCTGGGGGAACAAGCTCAACCAGAAGACCTGAGACATCTTCTCAATAGAAGAGCCGCTGCTTCTCATGAACAACGAGAGAGAAGTCCAGAAGTGCCACGAGTAAACGAAGTGGGAACCAGTTGGCGAGGAGCTCAACAACAAGCGCCTAGAGATCAAATGGCGGAAAGCATCCCGATAGTTCCAATCGGTGATCTTCCTCCAGATGTAGCTATCAACCCCAGAACTGGGGAAAGACTGACAGCTGAGCAGATCTATCTCCAACAGAAGGCCCTGGAAACATAAATTGCCACCTTGAGCAAGATGGTCAAAGCACATGAGAAGGTGGTAGTTAAAACTCCCAACCCTCTGTGCGATGAGATCAGAAGAGAAAGGAAGCGCCCCGACTGTGTTATCCCAAACCTTGAGCATTACTACGGAGATACTTGCCCTGTAGGGTATCTTACTAGATACGAAAGTAAGATGGAAAGCAATGGACTCAACGACAACATGAAAGCTCTCAACTTTTCCACCACACTCTTTGGAGAAGCAATGGATTGGTGGACCTCACTACCTAATGGTTCCATCAAATCTTATGCGGACATCGCCTCCCTTTTCTTGAAAAGGTTTGAGAAAGCAAAGAGAAGGAAGAGGTCAGTTGAGCACCTGGCAGGCATAATCCAGAAAGAGCATGAGGACCTTAGAACCTTCCTTGACCGCTTCAACGCTGAAGTACGACAGGTAGAGCCTCATAGCATCAAAGAGCGGGTCCGACACCTATATGCTAACACTTATAATGATGAGCTTAGAAGGAAGCTTTCCAACGAAGAAATCACCACTGAAAAGTACCTGGAAGATATCTGCGAAGGAGTCTTGTATGGAGAAGATTACCGAAGAAATGTCCCGATAAGGGCAGGGATAAAGAAGGGGAAAGAACAAGTACGACAGGAACTCCCTCCTCATCAAGGGAAGTTCGAGCAAAAAAGAGATCTCAGGGACAGGAAAGAATTCCGTAGAGAAAGAACTCCACCTAGGAGATACGCCGAGTATACTCGCCTCAATAGACCAAGATCCGACATCTTGGCTTCTATTGTTGAAAAGGACTTAGATATACAATGGCCTAAACCTGTCAAGAGCAACAAGAAGAGTAAATTTTCTAAAGACTACTGTAGGTTCCACAAGCAAAAAGGTCACTGATCGAGGATTGCATCCGGTGAAGGCAATCGAAAGACTAGTGAGAAGTGGGAAGTTGAAAGAACCAGCGAAGAAGAACCCTCGGGCATAGAAAGAATGAGCAAAGAAGAGAGGGCGTGATTACGAACCTCCGACAGATCTTTACCACCACCTCCGTGAAATCCCACCTCGGCATGCACAAAGATACCAAGGGTACCGAGGATCTGAGAAATGGAGAACCTCCCTTACGGGAATTATCAACGCCATTGCGGGAGGACCAGCAGGGGAGATAGCAGAAATGCAAGGGAAAGGACCGCGCAACACTTGAGAAACAACGACAGAGCTTACGGTCCACCAGCCTTGAAAGGCACAAATGCAATTACCTTTGACGATAGCGAGATCCCCCCACCAACGTCTAGCGGAGGAGATCTCAAGGACCCCGATGTCCCTTTGGTTGTTTATCTAGTGATTGCCACTTACAAGGTCAACAAGGTACTAATCGACACAGGAAGCTCCTCCAATGTCATATCCAAAAGGACCATGGAGCAAATGCACCTGGGGCAAATACAATATGGATGAGTATACACTTCATTGGTAGGTTTTGGAGGGACTGTAGTACGCCCCATTGGAAGTATACCACTACAAGTCTCTATGGGAACCTTTCCGACAAGGGTGACCAAGACAATCCTCTTCGTGGTAGTAGATAGCACCTTCGACTATAACGTGATCTTGGGCCGCCCGGGACTTAACCAATTCAGAGCAATTGCTTCTCCCTTACACAACAGGGTAAAGTTTCCAACCCCGAACGGCGTGGGGGAAGAAATGGGCAACGTTAGAGAAGCCTGGGAGTGCTATATCATGTCAACCAGAGGAGCCACAGTACATATCCTTTCGGTCACTAAGAGTCCTCATGACCATTCTTCCATTACTCTAACGCCACCAAAGGAAGAAATCGGTATTGGGTCGCTCAGAGAAAAGTTCCCCAAGACATCTAGAATAGAATCCCATGAAGCCTTGAAAGAGGTCCAACTGGTCGAACGAAATTCGGAAAAAATGACTCGGATTGGAACGGAGATAAGTACGGAAGTAGAGCGGAAGCTCATCGCTTGCCTTCGTGACAATCGCGACATCTTTGCTTGGAGCACAGATGATCTCAAGGGGATAGACCCAAGGATCGCAGTTCACCGTCTGAACATGGATCCGACGGTCAAGCACATCCGGTAAAAGAGGAAAGACTTTGGACCAGTAGAGGATGCTATCATAGCAGGGGAGGTTGACAAGTTGTTTAAAGCAGGTCATATTGAAGAAGTCAGATGCTCCGATTGGGTCTGCAACGTGGTCCTCATCGAAAAAGCTCCAGGAAAGTGGAGAATGTGCAATGACTTCACTAGACTCAACAAATTTTGTCCCAAGGATCCTTATCCATTGCCACGCATAGACCAGCTGGTTGGTTCCACTGCAGGATGTGCGCTTCTAAGCTTCATGGATGCATATCAAGGCTTCTACCAAATTAGGATGGCTCAAGAAGACATCAAGAAAACGGCATTCTTTGCGGCCGGAGGAGTCTATTGCTTCAAGGTCATGCCCTTTCGCCTCAAGAATGCAGGAGCTACTTACCAACGGCTGGTAAATAAGATGTTCAAGGAAGAATTGGGAAAAACCATGGAAGTCTATGTGGATGACATGCTTGTGAAAAGCAAGACTGAAGAGGAACACATCGAACACCTTAACAACTGTTTTTCTATTCTCCGGAAATACGGAATGAAGCTGAACCCTGAAAAGTGCACTTTTGGGGTGAAAGGAGGAAAATTCCTTGGTTACATGGTCACAGAAAGAGGCATCAGTGCTAACCCAGAGAAAATAAAAGCAATCGTAGATCTACCACAGCCCAAGACTGTCAATGAAGTCCAGAAGCTTCTAGGAAAGGTGATGGCATTGAGCCATTTTATCTCAAAATCCGCCGAGAAGAACCTTCCCTTCTTTAAGATCTTACGAAAAGGAAATAAGTTCGATTGGACAAAGGAATGTGAAGAGGCCCTGGAAAACTTGAAAAAGTATCTCCTCTCGCCGCCCCTTTTGTCTAAACCCATGGAGGCTGAAACTCTTTACCTCTATTTGGCCACCACTGATGAAGCAATGAATTCTGTACTGGTACGGATACAAGACAACGAGCATTTACCAATTTACTATTTGAGCAAAGCCCTTGCAGGCTCTGAAACCAGATATGTCAAAGTTGAGAAGCTCGCCTTTGCCTTTGGTTTACCTTGCACGCATGAAGCCTTACTTCAAGTCGCATCGGATTGTGGTCCTTACAAATGAGCCACTCAAACATGTCTTGGACAAACCGGATCAGTCAGGACGCCTGTCCAAATGGGCTATTGAGCTGAGTGAATATGATATCGGGTATCAAGCCCCATCTGCCAAGAAAGCGCAAGTTTTGGCCGACTTCCTAGTAGACTATCCAGAGAAAGGAGAAGAAGAGAACAGAAACTCCCAGGAAAAGGCTATCCATGTGGTGATAGCCCAAATCAAGGAATCAAGTGGAAAGAGAGAAGCAGAAGAGACACAAAGACATCGACTTGTGACTAAGTATCACCAACCTATGGATGATTCACGAGAGTAAGGCACATGTTTCTCTTGGACGAAGAACTCAATACCGACAAGCTGCATCTTCCGACAAGAAGCAGGAGGTTGAGAAAGCACTCACTCCCACTTCGGGAGGAAAAGAAAGAAACAAAGAATGTTGGACATTACAAGTGGACGGATCATCAACCGGACGGTTGGGAGGAATAGGAATTTTCCTTGAAAGTCCTGAAGGAGCCAAGCTAGAGTACGCCATCACCCTCAATTTTAAGGTGACGAACAACGAAGCCGAATATGAAGCACTTATCACCGGCCTAAGAATGGCGAAAGCCCTTGTAAAAAGGATCAAGGCTCACAGACTCGCTGCATAATCCAGTTCTCGGATCCTTTACCACAAAAGGACCTAACATGATCAAGTACTTGGAGCTCCTCAAGAAAGAGGTTGAGCACTTTGAAGAATTCACTCTTGACCAATTTCACAGAGAATGGAATGAAAAAGCCGACGCCCTCTCCAAGTACGCCTCAGCCTTAGGAGCTTTGGACACAAGAAGTGTCATCCTAATGACCCGTGCGGAATCCTCCCTGGCAAACCCCAACGGACAGATGTTCCTCTTGAGCACAGAAAGAAACTGGATGACTGATATATTCCGATACCTCAAGGATGGTACTTTACCTGTGGATCCTAGAGAGGCTAGGAAGATTCAATGTCGAGCTAACAGGTACTTTATTCTGGAAGAAGATCTCTACAAAAGATCCTACAGCGGAACTCACCTGAGGTGCCTAGATCCTCAAGATGCGAAAATTGCGATGGAAGAAATCCACGCCGGAAGTTGTGGAAGTCATTCTGGAGGAAGAACTTTGGCGCAAAAGATCATAAGGCAAGGATACTATTGGCCAACTATTGACATTGATGCTGCCAACATCGCCCGCGCCTGTGAAGACTGCCAATACTATGCCAACATACCACACCGCCCGACCAACCCTATGATTCCGTCAATCATAGAATGCCCATTTGATCAATGGGGCATAGACATAGTTGGTCCCTTTCCGCGAGGAACACATCAAAGGAAGTTCTTGATAGTGGTAGTGGAATACTTCACTAAGTGAGTCGAAGCTGAAGCAGTGTCAGCCATCACAGAAAGCAGGGTTCGGACATTCATCTGGAAGAACATCATCTGCCGGTTTGGACTCCCACGAGTGCTAGTTTCGGACAATGGAGCACAATTCTCTGGGTCAAGACTGAAGGAGTGGCTTCAGTCCTTCAAAATAGAACAACGCTTTACTTCCGTTGGCCACCCCCAAGCCAATGGTCAGGTGGAAGCCACCAACAAGACCATAGTCAAAATTTTGGAGAAAAGGTTGAGAACTTCCCAAGACAGTTGGGCGGATGATCTCGACGCGGTCCTTTGGGCGCATCGAACGACAGCCCGGACTGCCACACAAGAAACACCTTTCTCCCTGGTCTACGGATCCGAGGTGGTCATCCCCTCGGAAACGGTGGTGGCAACCCAGAGAATCCAGCAATACAACCCAATTGATAATGAGATCGCAAGGATCTATGACCTTGAGCTCCTTGAAGACAAGCGCGATAAGGCATTGGCCAACATCCTTCGGTACCAAGCTATGACCGCTCGAGCCTACAATAAACGTGTCTTTCCCAAGGACATACAAGTTGGAGACTTAGTCCTCAGAAGATCCGATATACTAAGTCATGTGGGGAAACTTAAGCCCAAGTGGGAAGGACCGTACAAAGTTACTGGGGCAAGAGTTAATGGAAGCTTTGAACTAGAAGATGAGCAAGGGTGGGCCTTGAAGAGAACTTGGAATGCCAAGAATCTCCAAAAGTTTTACACTTAGAGGAGGAGTGTGGCAACGACTGTCACCTTCCTTTATCTTGTCGATCTGTTTTTTGTGTTTGTTTTTTGAAAAGGCCTCGAAGCCCTCAAGTTGTAATTCGATTTCCATCAAATCAATAAAACTGTGATTTCATAAACATTGTTAATAATCATGTCCTTCGAATCTCATGATTCGAACAGGCCATGAAGATATTTAACTACTCGGTCCGAAACTAGATCATACACTGATCCGGATCGGATTAACACAATCAAGCGATGGTCAGAGCCTTGACAAAGGCAAATACGCTTTTACTAAAACAGGAGTACAGAATTACAAAGTCAGGGTCCGAAAAGCCCTAATCGAGCTTACAAAAACAAGCTCCTATTCTATCTCTTTTCTACTTCTACAGTGAAGCTTCTTAATTAACCCTGGTCTACCGAACCAAGCCCCGTCCGAGCACTATTAACTTTATCTGTGGGCGCTCCGAAGGAAGAAGGAATTCCACCATCCCAACTTTGATTGCTTACTGACAAAGATCCCGAAGCCCCCTTCGGACGATCTAAAGACTAACAGCAGCCGGACAAGATAACTGAGGCCATTCAATGCTTACGGAAAGGATACTTCATCACTTCTGAACGAAAGAGAGCTTTGAAGCAAGCAAGGAGCACTATAACAATCCGGATCGCCTCTTACCAAATACTATAAATACATCCCAGATTCAGAGTATTTGGAAGGCGACCAACCCGGATAGTCGGATTAACCCGAGTCACTCCGGAGGCTCCCCAATGATCCGACTCCAAACAAGCTCAGCACTATAGGGGACTCCTTTCCAGAATTGCAAGTAGCTCCCTCGAGCCTTCAATCCTGGAGACAAAGTCACCAACAGAACCAAACTGCTCGGATACGTATCTTCAAGGACGAGCTAAAAGACCTACTAAAAGGGATACATCTCCCTCAATCCGAGAAACGAACAACTAGACACAACAGGATTGGTAGAAAGCCTTCCAACATTTCGGGCGATTTTTTACGACCGAACCACGAAATACTGGAAGGGATTCTACCAAACCAATTATGCCGACTTGTCGTCCCCCGGGCACATACCCAGAGCGGAATGCCTCGGATGCATTGAGGTTCAAAAACAACTATTTGAAGATCCCCGAACCATCCAGCTAATCTACCTCTCCGGGACTAAAAGTCACGAATATAGACCACAGCCCCGGAGAAAGAAGATTAGCCTGACGATCGGAGGAATTGATTGGCAAAGATTTCAGGCCTCACGCGGCACGGACCGTATCCTCGGAGATCCGAGGCTGGCTTTCCGAGCAATTTAATTTCCAAAATTCTCACCGTGAACCAGCCCGGGTAGACATCCGAAGCATCGGAGAAACCCTTGGGACAAGATCACGCGCAAGAGTGATGGTATAAACATGCTCACCAGCCGCTCGGACTCGAGCTCCGAACCTTTGGTTACTATAAAAGGGAGAGATGTCCTAATGAAAAGCCGTACAAAGCAGGGGTATATATAGAAAGAGAGGACCAATCAGAAGCGGACACGTGTCCCATATTCGCCGGAAATGGGCTTGGGCCGAACATGGGCCTGCCTCTTCAACTTCCATTGGCCCAACCCAATAATCCATCCATAAGGTCGGGCAAATTGACTAAGTTACTCATTCGGACGTATCAAGCTCGGGGCTGACATAACAACATCCGAAGCAACGGTGATTCGTATAGAGTCACCCTGCACTTAATGCTGATCATCTTTTCACTATCTCACAAGTCTGTATGACTCGGGATAGCACACCAAGTCAACGACCGGATCGTCACCACTTATCACGATACAAGGAAATTCTCTTTGTCGCAAGCCTTGCCACTCTAAAACGTGGCTCCGAACCGTTCGTGATCCGGCTTATTTCTATTAAAGAGTCCGATTCGGATGGGTACAATGGTTGATCGTCCCGCAAAGGAGAATTTGCATCAGGCAAATTAACGTTCTGGCGGTTTGAATCTCAAGGGTCCGAACCCATTATCCGAATTTACGAGAGTTGATGAGTTACTACGCAAATACGAAATTAAAACGCGCAAGAATGAGAACAGCAACATTAGCATTCCGGTGACAAAAATAGTTCCGAGCCACCAAGGGGCCCGAACCAACAACATTCAACAAGACAAAGTATATGTTTACCCAACAAAAAATGACGACCAAAAAGGACAACATTGTTTTTAGGCCCGGAGGCACCCTACTACAAAAAAACCGGGGCATACCCCGTCTTCACTGCCTTCGCCGCTCGGACGAACTAGGTTGAGACAGAGAGGGGCCCCCAGTATCCTTCTCCGGAGGCGCTTGACCTTGCTGTTGGGCTGCCTGGGCTAACCTCTGTTCTCTCCGAGCCTCAACTCTTTCAGGAAGGCCGGACACTGCTCCATCAAGTCTAGGTCGCGATCAAAGCCTTGGACAGGCCCAGGCAGAGTCAGCCAGTCTCGGTTGTGTTCCAAGTGATCCTCCAAAGGAACGAAAACACTAGACATAAGCACCCGAGGGATGAAGGATGGGAGATACGGACCGCCATGGTTGTACTTCTTGCCCTCCGACTCGTCGCAGACCAGCTCCACAAATTCACACTTAAGCAGGTCTTCGTCCAAGACACCCTCCGGAGCAAAGTCCGAGCCATCTCCATTCTTAAAGGCGGACACCCCCTCAGCGTCCAAGTCCAAGCCATCCGGTATCCAACCCTTCCTCGACCTTGGTCCACAGTGCATCAAACCCGTCTTAAGGCCTCGTCATACTTTGACTCGAACAAAAACTTGCGAGTCGAATCAAGGAAATCTTGGGCAGCCCTTGTCCGGACCCCCCGAAGCTCCTTCAGCATCTTATCTTTGAAAGTCCGAGAGACACCCACGAACTCGTCCAAACTATCTTGGTGCACTTTCAAGTCAGTCTCCAAAGATCGGATGGCACTTTTCATCTTGGCCGTCTCCGACTCGGCCTCCTGTTTAGCAGCTATGGCCTTCTTTAGGCGCTCTGAAGTGCTATTCAACCGGGACGCTTCAATCGCCCGGGCAGCCTCAGCCTTAGCCAAATCCTCTTCTAGGGTAGCTCTCCGAGCAGCTACCAAAGAGCATGCTTCAACAGCAGCAGCAAGCTAAGAACAAAAACGAAACATCGGAAGTGTTAGATACCTCCGAACCACAAGAAGATGTAAAACCAACGGAAAAATTAAACTCACTTTCTTGGCGGCGATTAACTCCGAAATCAGCTCCAACTCCGAGGCAGCAACCAACCGAGCAACTTCAGCATCCGAATCCAGCTCGGGCGCCTCGCTCATCTTTCCCTTGCCTTTCTTGGCGGGAGGATTCGGACCTTCGGAGGAGCGCTTTTTTGCAGCCGCAGTGCTCGATCCGCTTGCGGGAGGATCTCAGGACACGGATCTTGGAGGCTTCTTCGAGCCCTTAGATCCGACCACCTTACCCTTGTCCGGAGTAGGGATAGTTTGGGCCTCTTCGCCCGCAGCAGCTCTCCGAGATTCCTCCACTCGGAACACGGCAGCATTTCTTGGCTCGTCCATCGGGAGTACGGTGGAAGTCTTGATAATCTGGGTCCAGGAACCCTCTGCCAACTCCTTCCGCTGCGCAGCATTTTGCTGACGTTTCAACTCCCGCATGGTCGACATCGTATACTCGAACCAAAAAGCTGCACATCCGAATCACAATGAGTTGCAAAAAACAAAAGAATCTACATATGGTAACTACATAGTCGACAAACCGAATCGGACAACCAACCAGAGGTAGAGAGAAACCACTTACTCAAATCCTCCATATTGTCACAAAAACTTGGCTCGGACAAGCCGGCCAAGTAAGGAAGAGGCTGACATATCAGCCCTCGGAAGAAGTACTTTTCCAGCTCTTGACTCGATGGGCGCTTGCATCCACAAAGGATGTTCCGTGCGGTGGCTTCAATCTGGCGGCTTGCCGGAAGAATTTCCTCTCAAATTGCCACTTGGCCCTCTCCGGATTGCGGGCTTGAGCCAGACGGACAAAAATGTACCTCTTGAACCATTGGATTCCCAGCGAGGCGAAGTCGACAAAAATGTACGCTGGCGACATACGAGCGTATAGAACCATGTTCCTATTACTTACACTTATGTTGAATAATTTACGAAAATTATCGAATGTGACGGGATGCCTTTATATTTACATAAGACCGAAGCACATGATTCGAAGGAGTTAGGGATGATAAGTGTGCGGACTCGACCCCATGTTCAAAATCTCGAAACTCGGACGTCTGGTCGCCGCCACCCGCAATGGAGACTTATCTCATAAACACACATGTATCCCGGAGGCGGATTGTAGAACGCATGAGATTCGTCTGGGACGAGAATCTCCACACACTCCGGGATCTCATATCTCCTCCGGAGCTCATCCACTTCATCGGCTCGGATGGTTGAGGCACAGGTAGGCAAAGTACCGTCTTCATTCAACTTGCCCTCCGGATCGGGGTGAGTGACCTCGTCTTTAGACCGAGGGAACTTTACTTGAAATACGTCCTCACCCTTCCTCAGCCTCTCCGGACGCTCTTCCTCAGCCATCTGCCCGCTTGCCCAATGATTCCACACGGAGCATATGAGCGGATGGCTCTACACCTTCTTCCTCTTCGGAACCAGAATCTTGGGCCCACACACCTTCTTCTGCCTCATCTTCCTCGGATGAGGACGCTAACTCTACGACAGTCCGAAGAGGCGCAACGGCCTACACACGATCCTCCTCACCCTCTTCGAAGATGCCAAAATTGGGAGGTGCTTCCGAGGTATCATGAACTTCCTCGATGATCGGCGCCTGCGGATCCGGAACGAACGGGACTCGATTAGGATTACTTCTAAAATTATAACCAAGGTTGCGAATTAAGGATCGAATCTCTACCGGAAGTTCGGATTCTTGGCCAGCGACCAGGCTGACGAGTTCCTATAACTCGCGAACTTGTCTCTTGAGCTTCTGATAACTTTGCATGGGACACTCGCGGTAATCCGCGCCTCGGAGGACTGGATCCGGAACAACTAATCGAAGTAAGGAACTTACCTCGGGCTCTTCCGCTCGGATGGGCGCTTGTTCCACCTCCGATGCCGTCATCTACGATCTCAATCTCCTCGGAGCTATCGGTTAAAGATATCGCCTCGGAGTCGTATCCCTCAGCCTCGGATCGATTTTGGCTATCACTCTCGGACATCCTAGGGAAAGGAGAAAGCAATTTCGTAAGCTTTAAGATGGCAGTCCGAGAGGTCGTTTATGTATATTAAAGTGGTTAGTTTATAAGCAAATACTACTGGCTTTCCCAGGCGAAGTTAGTTCGGAGTCAGTACGATGCTGATTCGGCGTTAGTCAACATTGAGAACGTATGGAGTATTAAAACTATAATACACATCATAAGCATGCATCCGAGCAACTAGAAGATGAAAGACAATGCAGACAAATGATAATACGAGACAAGAAAACTTACTTGGACTCGGATGATTAGATAAATGCATTGGCCCATGCGATCTCGTGCTTGGATCTCTAAATCGCCGCTTCGGATTGTGATGAGTCGCGGATATACTCAGAATGCGAAAATTCTCTCTCTAAACGGTGAGCAAATGAACCGGCCAACCCCTCTATTTATAGAGGGCCATATGGGGAACTCCAACCGTCACGATTTTTCGGGATTAAATCTCAATCGTAGATAAAAAATCATCCAATGGCATAGTACAAATATACCAAGTGAAATGACGAATTGGTACAACAAATTTATCTCGCGAATAGGCAAATACAACAACTATCCCACTCTCGGGCGGCAGACAACACGAGTTCGGATTATCATCTTCTCGGACGCTAGCGGCTTATCGATCCAACATAACTTGTCCACAAGGAACCTCGTTTACTCGGCGATTACGCCGGACCTCCACTTGACCACGGAGGTTGGTTGGACGGAACCGCACCTACGGTCCGCCACCGTAGCTCATTAAAGGTACACTACCGATGTTGAGCCTAAACTTAGTCTCGATTACAAATACCCTTTTTCTTTTTCTTCGCCGTTGCCCTTGGACCCGGCCCCTCGGATGGCAGCGATGTTTTAAAAAAAGAAAAGAAGAAGAGAGACTAAGTCGATTAACCCTACAATCTGATTTACACCTTTTTCAACCCGTTTAGGCGGATTGGTGAAGAAACGGATCCTTCTTCTTGACTTCCCAAGCGATAGTTCCTGACTATCTTCTACTAAGATACTTGGAAACTAGGGGACATATGTTGATCTGAAATATGTCCAATCGTCATAAAGGACCTGAGCGAATCCTAAGGCATCCCAGTCATCGATGGATCGAGACACTTTGGTCCGAGCAACGGTCCGATCCGGAAGACCAACCATGGTCCGACCCACATTGAAAGAAAGGGACGAAGGATTTGGACCTGAGGCCGACCGGAACCATAGGTCCGACCCACCTTGGTCCAGAGCCTCTGGGAAAGGAGCATAGTGCTAAGTCGATACCCTCTCCGACCGGACTCCGATCCGGATGTCGACTCGGATCGACATGACCATCTCATAAAGCAACCAAGCAAATGGGCACCAAAGAGTGAGATGTCGAACCCGGGAGTTCGAATCGGGAGAGTTGGGCGAGGAGAACTTCCTCGGTGACAACCAAATATAGTGCGGACCAATCGTGGGACCCATCTCTCGAACACAGGATCTCGGCGAGAACTAGTCACATCCTCGAGAACTCTCCCAATAATGACTAAACTACCCCTAAAGCCCAAGATGGCATGGGCTAAAGCTTCATTATTGGGCTATGGGCCTCATATTAGCATTGGTGGCTCAATCGTAGCCTTACACTTGGCGCAATCCTAGCAAGGCCTTCCATTTTGATGATAGCCTATAAATAAGGCGCACATCCCCACAAGTAAGGGACATCTGACAAGTCACATCACGACCTCAATCCCGAATATTATACAGAGTTGATCTTCAGTCACTCTCGAGTAAAGTCTCATCCCGGTTTGACACTTAGCAAACCGCCCCCCTCAAGTGTGCAGGTCCTTACCGAAGTAGTTGGTCGCTGGTTCTTACACCTTGGTCCTTACCTAGTAAGGAGCTTCTTACCTTGGCACCCATTAATAGGAGTTGAATAAAATCTAAGTAGTTGGGGAGTTACACCCTCAACAATCATCATCCTATGAATGAAAATCTTTTGGCTACATTTATTATAAATATCATTATTTTCTCGATTATATGCAAGAGACACAACTTAATAAATAGTTTGACTATATATTTATGATTTCTCTTCATCCCTTTCCCCCATCGATAGTATAACACCAGCACCGTTGGATCGTCAGTGGAGGCCTGGAGGCGGCATCGCTATACCAGATCTTGCTCGAAACAACTATTTTAAATAAATACTGCAATCTTTAAGACCAACTGGCCAAGGGAGAAGTATATAACGAAGAAGTTGGGATCGATTAGATTTAGATCAAGCAAGACCTAAGTACGTAAGATGAAAGGAGTTTCCAAAGACATCTTGAGCATGGAAGTTTAAGCGACTCCATATCTCTCAAAGAGATATGGAACCCCAATCTGATAGTGGCTCAAAGCACCTGACAATTGGCGGACTCATGCTTAATTCCTCATCACCCTTGACTCAACAATAGCTCCAGACTCACGAAACCCATAATCTTCTTCAAGTCCATCCCCTTTTTATTTTTCATAAATATATTACTCCATGGTATGTTTATTTGAGATTAGCAACGTTTTTTAGTATTTTGTAAACAATCAATTTTTATATGATTATGCATCTTAGTATCTTGTAAAACATTCAATTCTTATGTGACTTGGTGGTTTTTTTTTTTTTTGCGATGTGTTTGAAGTTGAAATATTATAATCATTTGACAAATGACTTATGGTGGTTTAAAGTCAAGTTGTATAGTAAATTGATGACAACTAAAAACTATGTTATCCTCTCATACATAACCGAGTTACTATTCATCTGTTAAAGTTTTATTAAATTCGGACGGTTAAAACTTAAAACCATATGCCAAACAGTCCATTCATGGATTATTTTACCTTAGTGAAACTTGTTCTTATGATTTGAAACTTCATCTAAAATCATTGTCTTCCTTCAAGTGTTTCAGTTTCACATGGACAAATGGGAGATTTAACCCCATGGATAATATTTTTCTTTTGCTATCATTTTTTATTTTTAAATGGCTTTCTGAAAAATTTTAGTGCCATGGTATTTGTTTTTTGTAAATCAATCGTTCCCTCACCACCCAATTTCATTATACTTAAAAATAGAACTAGGTAAAAAAGTATTACATTAAATATATACGCAGAAACACATGTAGCGTGTTATACGAATCCTAGTTCTTAATATTCGAAAGTAAACTTTTAACTTTTCTTAAAATAATTATTTGTGCCAAATTTTGCTACTTATTTGGTTTTGTTTATAATTAAGAAGGCAAACTGATATATGCGAAAATCATCAAATTAGATGTTTTTGGTGATTAAAGCACCGAAAAATCACAAAGTCCTCTAAGGGACGTACTCTAAATAAGTTATTTAGAGATCAACCTATGTTATCAAGAAAATCATCTATGTTATTAATCAAGACGTCTATATTATCAACATTTGTGTCTTTTTATATTACAAAAAAATTCATGCCGTTAACAACATAGACGTTTTAATTAGTAATATATAGTATATGATTTTTTGACAACATAGGTCCATCTCTAAATAAATTATAATTGATTGAACGTGAAATGGATTTTAACATACTCCACATCATCAAAAGTCAAAATAAAGTAAAGAAATACACTAAACTTCATTCCTTTTTCCCCACAAACAAACAACCCTCAATCGGCTTGTAACGCCCCGAAAATTACACTAATTTTTAAAAGCACAAGGGCGTTAAAACAATAACAAAGAGACAATCTAAAAGCTCTAAGAAGCTAAAAATTCTAACATAACACTTGTGAATAACACTATTTTCAAAAGCATCGGCTAAAAGTTACAAAAATCACGTTTATAAAACCCACTTCACTCAAGTTGTTGAACGTCTACCCGACTCGGTCCTCCACTAAACTCCGGAATCTACAAGGAAGGAAAACAAAAGAGTGTGAGACAAAAATCTCAATGGTGTTCGTGTGTGACAGTGACAATTAACATATCAATAGGAAATTCATAACAAAAACTGAATATGCAATCATATCAATAACGAAGTAATCAGAACAATACAATCAGTCGTTTCGTTGGTGCAGTCAACCTTATAATCCCAATCCAAGCCCTTATCGCTCCAGACAGAGAATGACTCTGACACAGACGTTACCCTGCCATGGTACAGGGGTGAAACACTACTACCCACCAAGACCTCGGCCTCGCGTCAAGGGGAAGTAAGTGAAGGAACTTCATGAATAACTCGACAGACACAACTGCCCAAGTATATCCACTCGGAAACCTCCACCACATTTGCGCATATATATATATATATATATATATATATATATATATATATATATATATATATATATATATATATATATATATATATATATATATATATATATATATATCAAAATCAATCTTTCGTGCAGTAAACATGATTTTAGTTGAAGCATGTGAAAGTAGTTTCGATGCAATTTTTGAAAGAGCATGAGTTAAAAATTACTTTGATGCAATACATATATATATACAGTAAAAACATGTACTTCCTTGGTTTTCGCAAACGGTTTAAGAACACTCACCTTAAAACGTTCGTTGTCAAATCTCAAAATACGTAGTTCCTGAACAAGAGGTACCGACTAATAAGAAATCACTCTACGAAAATCCGAACTAACCCAATACCCCGCATCACTCTAGCACAAAAAGGAATTTAAATCCTTACACGACAGAACACTCTAATAATTAACAACTACTAAATTAGGCAATGATAACACCAAATAATCAGTTCATTGACATATTAAACACACAAGCATGATTAATTATAGAATTACTACGCTAGCCACTCAATTCGTAAAGTTCTTGACGACACCAAATTGCACAAATAACATAAAAAAGTATACTTTAAATAATGATTTCAAATATAAACCCACCGATCATAATTGTACTAAACTAAATAACCAAACAAAAACTAGGCAGCCTATACAAATGAGAGCATACAAAAAGATGAAATCAAAGATGAATAAAAATAATAAAGGGCATGCTACGACTCTAACTCAAAACCTCTATGATATAGAGACTCATGTTTAAACAGGAAAACACAAAGCCAAAACAAGAAGGAAAAAGCACAGGCAAGCAGGGTTCGAAACCAAGACTACTGCCAAACAGACTTCTAAACACAGGTTTTGGACCACTCAGGCATATATAATTCTTGTTTGGAGAAAAACGTTTTTGATATAAAAAAGCCGGTAAATTGTGAAGCAGGTAACAGAGCATACACGAAAAATGAACAGAGCATACAGGAGCGAAAGCAAACATGAAGAAAAGACAGAACTAAATAAACATTCCATCGAACGGAGCACTCACGAATCCCTAACCCACAACGGAAAGAAAACAGAGAAAGAATCTTACCGACAAACGAACGATTTGCTAGCAAGTTACAGTACGGACGAGGTAGTAAGAAGAATTCTCGAGCCTTCGCAGCAATTCTAAGCGCAAACAGATGAGATTTCTTGTGAGAGAAAGAGAAGGAAACGAAGAGTCTGAAAGATGAGATTAAGAAACTTACCGAACGAAAGGGAACGAAGAACAAAACACGAAGTTGGCAGAAGAAATTCTTTCGGTGATTAGGGCATAAGGCGTTTGAGAATCATACTCAATAAGGGAAGCTGGGTGTTTGTAAATGTAATGTAGTGAAGAAAGAGGAAGCGTTAAACATAAAGCGTCTAGAAGCAGGAAGCAAAACCCAAACAATCGGACTCTATAAAACTTACTTGGCCAACTAACTAAAAGAAATTTGAAAAAAAAAAAAAAGAAGAAGCAAAGAGAGCAGAATCCAGATAAACTAAAACTCTTTCTTTCAAAACTCCCTGCTGACTGAAAACGTGAAAAAAAAAATAAGGCTAAACAATTTGTTTTCTATTAAAAGTCAAACCATTAAATAGTCAACCGAAACTAAATAGACTAACGAAAATACGGGTTTTCACAGGCTTCATCTTCCCTTTTGCTACCAACGATTTTCACATTTCCCATCATCTTATCGATCGAACTCACTACCAGCGATTTCCCATTTTCCCATCATCGTCCGATCGATCTGTTCAAATGCCATTTCCCATTTACTAAACTCCATTGCCCCTTTTCTCCAGATACATGTTCGATTGGCTATGGTTTCCGGCTTCATCTTCATCAAGCTCGAATCGACATCAAATCAGACACCAGATCGTTTAAGTTGATATTTTACGACGACAACGTTGTAATCAACATCAGATTGATTTAGGTGAATTTGCATTTCCTATTAGTTTATGCCTTGAAGATATAAGAATTTTCGATTGATGTTGATGTTATTTTCTCGAATTATCCTCTATATTCCAGATATGAAAAACTCTTTTTTTTGTCCACGAATATAACAGTATATTAACCCACAAATGTAGCCATAATCTCTGCAAATATTTTGCTCTTCATATTTTGTACCAGTTTCTCACAAAAGTGTGTATGAAATTTTGACACCAATGCTTTTAATAGCTACTTGATGCAAGAATGTCTTGTATAGACTCTAGATCACATGCTATTATTGTCGTGACAGGATTTGCAAGAGTGTGGTTAGAGATATAGCTACTTATAATTTCCCACAATGAGCTGCAAATTTGTTAGTTTGACTTCTGTTTGCAAAATACGGTGAACCAATTTGATCTTCCTAAGCATTCATACTGGATTTAGATGCCAATCTGATTTTATTTTAATATGCAGCTGGTTGAATGGGTCATGCGTCATGGTGTTGCCAATAAAGTAAATTTAGTTGTTTTATCAATCCTTTTTTGTACTGATTCGTGTTAGGTTGAGAGCTCTTTCTCTAGTTTGTTTTGCTGGGTCGATGGATCAAAAAACATGTGAAACTCGTGCCAATTTCCTGAAGAGTAGACTTTATGGATTAGTGAAATTCACCTGCTTATGTAATAATGATTAGTCCATATGCTGCTTTCAACTAAAAAATGATGTATCATGCTTTCATTCAAGTGAGCATGTTAACTTAGTAATGTTTCATGGTGTTCATAAATAATTTAGAATATATTGCAGATAGAACTATGGGTTGGATAGGTAATTATATACTTCTACTATTCAGCAAAAAAGATAAGAGCTCAGACACAAAAATCACATTGCTCAATATAGTTGAAGAACTAAGGAATATTTCGAGTTGGATAAAGAATAAGACAACTGAAAGTCTACTATATATAGTGGTGTATTTGATTGATCATTTAAGGCTCCTATATAAACCCTAAATAATTCCAGTTGAACTATATCTTATATTCTCAGAGAGAGAGAGAGAGAGAGGAGAGATAGGATCTATGATCAATTGATTGTAAATTAGATGATACACTATAAGCTTAACATTTTCCTCTGACACCAACAACGACATTTTAGAACACATCATGTATCATAAGTATGTTGCATCTCTTAACTGAATGAAGAAAATACTACTACACTATAACAGCAATCGGTATTGCCGTCCTTTTTCAGTTATTTGCATGTGATCCTAAAATTTGTAGTTGCACTGAGTAATGGATCTTGCTTCTTGACCACTTGTAGGTTGGTGATTTGGGGCTATCCAAGGAAAATGTCAGACATTAATTTCAGGTGGAGTAAGAGGAACTCTCCCATGGATGGCACCTGAGTGTCTAAACGGTTGTAGTGGCCTTGTCTCTGAGAAGGTTCGCTTCTTTTTTTTCTATTATGGACAATGCTTTTTGGTATTCATTTGCAAATGCAATTGATAAGATATATTATAGACTTCCATTATAGATAATAGAAATTTGAAAATATAATTCGGATGATTTAAGATTCCCCCCCTGTAATGGTTTTTGGCTTAAACAGCAAGGGGCTTGAGTTAGACTCGACCAAAATGAACTGAGAACCGAACCCATTGATGATATTGGTTGAAATAAGACTTAATGTTAAAAGCTAGAACCTTTACTTTGTTGAAAGCTAAGCGGAATCAACGATGCAGATCTTACGCTTTGTTCCTGAAAAACATGGCAAAATCGATTGCATGAATACTTAGACAACAAATATATTGAGGATATTTTCAGTATGAGTTTCAATTTTTCGGTAAGTTTTATGAAGACATAAATAGAAGCAACTTTAAATGTATTTCTTACTTTTTTTCGAACTTTTCTCGATCTCTGCTTGTGCTACTGAGAATGTTCACTTATCCTCGGTATTGAAAAAGCTTTTCTGGAAGTGTTTGAATGCCGATACAGTGCCTATTTAGTTCTTCTGTATATGAGGAACACTCCTTCGTATAGATTTTAATGAAGCAGGCATTAGGAAGAAACAACAGGAAAATGGAGGATGTTTTCAGTAGGTAAGTTTTATGAAGAACCTTAATCTAAGTAACTTTGAACATATTTCTCACCTTTTCGAACTCCTCTCGATCTCTGCTACCCTACCTTCTCCTCGGTATTGAAAAACCTTTCTGAAATATTCTGCAGTTTATGAATGCATCTCGAGTGTCTATCCAGTTCGAGAGTGTGTGAACAACAATCACTTTGCATTAATGAAGCCGATAGTAGGAAAAATGGTTTTGCAGCAGGAATGAAGATCTTTATGTTTTCAGCCCAATTCCCGAGTAGGAATGAAGATCGGAATGAATCTAATTGTTTGTAATTTCCTTAGAATATAATAATCGTTGATCTCTTTAATTATGTATTGATTGGTTTCGTTGATATGTAATCAATTGGCATATTTGCCAAAAATAGGGTGATCTGCATTGAATTTAGTCTCAAAACATGTCTTGAAACATGCTAAATTGTCAAAGTATCTATATATATGATAAAAGTGATGGTCTAATTGAAAGGAGAGCTATGCCACATATGCAAAACGCTGATGTGGCAAATTCCCTCCAAAATTAAATGATTTTTAATTCACTCATTTTTCATCATTCAAAACATTCACTATATTCAAATCCTTCTTCTCCTGCATACATTCTCACCGAAAAACAGTATTTGTTTAAACAAATTCCTATATTTTAGGAATAACTCAACGTTTTCTTTCACGTGAGACTAAGTTTGTTAGATAATTCTAAATTCTATTTGACCTTCCTTATTGACTGACCAAGTTGTTTGGATTTTAATCACTAATTTGAATTTCGTAGAACACCTTTAAATATGTTGGGATATTATACTTCCTAATTCAAATTTCCAGGTAAATAGTCGCAGTTTGTTAGAAGCAGGTTGCAATATAAATATAAATCGATTCCTCATTCTTTCACCGTAAACTGCAGTCACTCAATTCCGATTTTCATTTCTCATCAATTACTATGGCCAGCTGGAATTGCATATCTCTTAGTCCCCTATATAAATTCAGTTCCATCTCCAGCCACAAAACTCATTTAAAAAACCATATGTGTGTGTGTTCTAATTTATCTATCGTTGTTGTTGGTATTTGTTAGGAGCAGAGAGTATCGATGAATCTCGATTGTCTTTTCGGTTATCGGGCTCGGCGACAAAGCCATGACTTGACATCGGGAGATGTACTTACGATTGCCTGTAAATAAACGAGCCATTCATTTAACACGATAATACAAAAGTCGAATAGATCAAAATGCATCGACTACGGTGATGCTTGGGCGATCTTTCGAAGCTCTTTAAGGATCTTTGGTTCGCGCGGATATACGCTGGTCTCCATCATATACTGTTAGGAAGACAAACTCATGAGCTATCATACATTCAAAGGCATGATGTTGTACTCCATGGACTGAAGTTCTCAGAAATGAAGATCAATCTGGTGTGTGAAATTAGTTATTCATTCATTGCAAGTTTCAACCAGCCGGGTGAGGTTAGAAGTAGAACAAGAATGTGGAGATTGATAAGACAAGTGTTTCACTGCCCCTTCCTGCACATCTTCTTCAAGCTATATAGTAGTGTTTTCTCTTTATTGTGCGTGTTGTTTAATTTTATTTGTTACTAGCTTGAACAGTGTATGGCCAATTACAATCTTTATCTTTTCATGTGGGTAGCTAGGGTGATCCTGTAACTTTTTATACTTTGTAAATGATCATACTTTTTTTTTTTTTTTTGCATATATAGAACAATATAATTTTTATTCTTTTACATTTTTCATGATTATATCTATCCATCCATCCATATATATATTATAAAGGTGGGTTTTTATTCTCAAACCCACCTATACAACATTTGGCTCAAATCAATGAGGATTTTTCATACTACAGTAAAAAATTTATACAGTCATATTGTCGGGACCAGAAAAAAATATTCCTATAGCGAGTTTATTCCTAACTAGAGTTTTATGGTAAAAATATCTTTTTTTGTAAATAAATCCACATGCATAAGTTAAATGTTATATTCCTGAAAAAAAAATATATAAAATATTAACAAATAAGTAATATAGTTATGAGGCAAGTAGCGGAAGGGATAACAAATTATGGATGTTTTAACATAATACGAAATCATCACATCAATTAGATAAGAATTGGAGGGCCCGGAAGACGATAGTACTGAAGTAACAAAAATTCCATGTCAAAACGCTCTGAACCTTTCTTTACATGTTAGAGATTTTCCGGTGCAATAAGAACGTTAACATATAGATCATCTACTAATTTATAGAAGTCGGAAGATGTGTTGCCACTCAAAAGTTTAAGTCAGTATAATAGACAACTTTAAATAAGTATTTTACAACTTCATGCAATGAAAAAACACACACACACACAGACATATATATAATTATTTTTATAGAATATTATGTTATTTATTACTATAGAGGAGTATAATTATTTAAGACGGGACCTGAAAAAGTCATGGAATATTACAGTGTGGAGTTTATTGTTATTTATAACTAGTCCTAAGTTGGGACCGAAATTATTTATTACTATAAGGAGTTTATTCCTTTATGGAGTATTCCCATAGGGAGTTTTTACAGTATTTTTTAATATTCTTGCTAGCCTTAATTAGATAGAAGGAAAGTTTTACTATCATTGAAAGACTGATAGGGTTATACCGACTTTTACAACACAAAACATGTTCCCATAAATAAGTTGATATAGCCAAATTAAGCATATAATTTCCCACCAATTTAGCAAAGTCAATTATGGTCTGATTACAATAGTAACTGCCCATATTTTTAAATTTAACCATCTATAAATTATCGTGACCATCCAATTATATTCATCATTTCTTATCCTTCTATTTCATGAATTACAAGCCTCTTTCGATTTTTCTTCGGTGCGTCATTTACATCTCGATCGGCGACATAGTCAATAAAAAGAGTAACAGACATACATACATACACTGATACACTCCCTCCCTCCGTCCCACTATTTACACTCCCTCCCTCCGTCCCAATTGAGGTTAGTGTTGATGTGACAGTCCCAATTATATGAGGTGGTGATGGTATTGGAAGGGGGGGGGGGGGGGTTTGGTAAAAAACAGCTGTAGCATGGGCAATTAGGTTTGTAGAATCATAATTTTTATGTGTGTGTTGTGGGGGCGACCACATACCACAACGATAGTTGTTGGGAAACGGGGTGTTTGGGGGGGGGGGGGGGGGCTAATAGAAGATACTCTTTAGGCGGGGAATTTCTCTTCGGTCTCCTCTCTATTTTCTTGATCTTCGTAACGGGCCGGGTGGGGTAAAAAAACAACTGTAACATTTGAAAATATGTTTGTAGAATAATAACTTTTATGTGCGTGGCGGGGGTGGGATGACCACTTACCACCCCGGGGGTGTTGGGAACCACCCCTATATATTGATTGTGTTGTATACTTTGATTATTTTTTTCGCGTTTGAAGGATGTAATATTTTTAAAAACATGTATTTGTTACTAATTAACAGGTCAAGTGTGGTAGGACCTGATATGAAAACGTATCCGTCATGGTGAGTCGTAATTTCACGTTTTCTCTATGTTGGTCCAGATAACGGCAAAGTAAAAGACTAGAGGGGGGGTGAATAGTCTTTTTAAAACTTTTGTCGATAAAAACTATTTCTCAGATATCTGTGTAGATATCTGATACTTAGATTCAAAGCACGGAAGACTTAAGATAGATAAGTGCAGAAACAGTTAAAGTGTGTGTGTGTGTGTGTTCTTTGAAATGTAAATCTGAAAAGTAAATAACACAGCAAGTATAGTGGTATCTGGAGGTGGCGTAATCCTCCAACTAATCCACTTCGGTCTTCCAAAGACCTAGAATTCACTAGAATAGATAATTGAGGTCACCTTACAAAAATCCTATTCTAAGATTCCTTAAATAATGGTTCCCAACCAAATGTTCCCCCTGAGTTGTTCCCCGGCTTTCACGAAGTACTTCTGTACTCGAAACCTTTTGAGCTATTCCTAGCTTCCCAAGCTAAGTACTTCTGTGCTCAATAACCTTGGAGTTATTCCTTAGTTTCTCAAACTAAGTACTTCCTGTACTCCACTTGATGATGGTGTTGGTTTTGGTTTGAGTTGTCAGATGAGCTTCTTTAATAACTTTTCAGTTAATCAGATAGCTCTGTGAATCAAGTATACTTAATACACTTTTCAATGTATGGTATCTTGTTCTTTTTACTGACCCAAGTCTTAGATAAATAATCAAGAGAATGAATCTTAGATACTTGATCTTTTAATTCAACTCTTTCACAGATAGCAGTGCTTGTTTAGGATCAGGACACTTAGAACTTCAGTGTTACTCAAGATCAAGAGCTTTGGTCGCAACAGAAAGCTTTGAGGATAAGTAATTTGCTTGAGAAAATATGTTCGGTGTAAGTTCTTCAGGTTGTGTGTCTTCTCAAGCTGTCTAAGTGTTGATATTTATAGATGAATTTGAGTGCCGTTTGAATAGTATCCGTTAGGCTTAAATCAAATTCAAACTATCGATATCTGTGTATAATCTTTATGTGAGTTTGTCTTCTTCTTGAAGCTACCGTTGCTTTTATTCGAACATCTCTCCGTGCATTTAATGCATTGTACTATACTTTTGTCTGTAGTGCCAGCGGAACTATGCTTTATCGAGACTAGTATTATCAGATTTCTCTGATTCTTTGCACGTCCTTATCTTCAATCTTCAGATACCACTTTATTGAAACAACTTTGTTGCAATATATTTCTTTTTCAGAAATGTGGTTAAAGCTCAAGGTATCTGAGAGTAGATATCTGTGGACACTTTCCTTGTTTTCCAGATGGACCTCTTGACTTCTCAGATATCTCTTGTGACATGATTTGTTTAGCAATCTTTCGCGTCTTCAAGAAATCTGGCCAAGGTATCTGAAAAACTATTTCAGTAATCTTGTGCAGTTTCTTCAAATCTTCAATGTCGTTGAACTTGTTCTGCTTGGATGTCTTCTTCTTGGTCTTCTCTTCATAAAATAAAAATTACATTTTGAGACCTAACATCCTATACAAGATTAGCTAGACTATCATACTTAGTGGGTTTCCTCTTTTACAATGTTCAAGTGAACCAAGAGTACTAATCACCTTTCTGAGACTAAGATAAGTCATCATGTTGCTGATCAAAATCTAAACAGATATTTCTAACAAAATATCTAACAAATTTCCTAACACTCTATAGTTAATTAACATAAGAAAACTAAATGATATATTATTAGATGAAGAATGACTATTCAATGATCCACGACCAACGTTGTTTAAATGTCAATTTGACTATCTTATTTTTTCAATTAATTTATTTTGTCTCACTTTTTTATTTATTATTAAAAGTAAATTATACCGTGGCATCGCCACGGGTTAGTACTAAAAAGTACTACATACATGCACCACGACCAACGTTGTTTACAAAGAATTTTGACAATCTTATTTTCTCAATCACAAGTTTACGACCTAGAAATGTAAAATTTCCATAATAATAAATATAACAACAACTATTCGTTTACAATACTAAACCTACCTATGTACAAATCATTTAGCGTTTCTCTATGTCTCCTTTATACAAACGATTTGCACTTTGATAAATCTTCGTGGACCATTGCACTTGGTTAGAAAAAAAATCATATACTATAACATTATTAAATTTCACATCATATATGCATAAGAGATAAATAATTTCCTATTATAGATTCAAGAGCATACATTTTTCTATACATGTTTACTAACAAGAGTTAGGGACAATGTTCAGTTCACTCGACCTATATCTCACTACACTGGTATTCCATTATTTTACTTTTATCACAGGTTGGGTTCCATTAAACCCGAATTCAATCCCGTTCGAAATAATGATGTTCATGTACGATATGACATATACTCGAACCCGTTCAATACCTTTGCAAAATTTTATGATTAAGTTAGTAAAAGCTACATTTTTTACCGGGAGGGACCGGGGGGGGGGGGGGGGTATGTTGATACCCTCTTGGCGGGAAAACTATCTTCGATCTTCTCTCTATTTTCTTGATCCATAACAGTCGAGGAGGCGGAGGGGGAGAGGGACCAAAGTCAATTACTTCATGAGAGACACCGCACATTTCTGGGAAGGCAGTGTGGAATCATCTGAATCCTCATCCTCAGAATCAGATTCAATATCTAGAGCACCCAGTTGGATTTGAATCTTTTTCCTTTCTTTAGTGAGCATAGCTCTTTGACTTCTTTTGAAGATTCTTCTGTCTTTCTTGTCACCTTTCTTTAGTTTGTTGAGGACAGGGCAATCCTTCTTGAAATGACCAGGTTTCTGACAATAGAAACAGATATCGTTTTCGATTTCTGCTTCCTCAGTACTTGATGCTTTCTGAGCCGACTTGTTCAGCGAGCTTTGCATATTTTTGTACTGGTGGTAGTTTGAGCCTAGATGCTTTTTCAGCTTTTCTTTGGCTTTTCTTCTCTCAATTTCTCGACTGACATATTTTTCCATTTGCTTTACAGCAAGAGCATCCTCAGCACTTCCTTGCCTTTCTTCTTTTCAGAATTTCCTTGAGTAACTAAAGCGACATTCTGCAACTTCTCAGTTGTTTGTTCTCTTTGAGTTGTCTCATAGTCAACAGTGGCAAGATAAGAGAAAAGTTCTACAGGAGTGATATATGGCATTCCTTGGTTAAAGTAGAAAAACTTTGTGTGTTCCCAGTTATGATTTAGACTTCTCACAATAGTCGTAATCTTTTCTGACTGGGTATATCTATTACTTTCACCAAGTACAGCCATGTCACTCATAAGTGTTATGAGGAAATCTAGCTCTTGAAGAGTCTACGTGGGGCGTAGTTTAAAGTTTTGGAATTTGAGCTTCAAAACTTGAACTTTTTCTCCTTTGTTTTCTCGTGCAAGCCTGATTTCTTCAATCGGTTGCGAGCCACTTTCGCTTTTTACCCAGTTTACACTGTATGTGCTCTAGAGTAGAACGTATGATGATATTACGAGCCTGACCATCCGGTCGATTTCTCTTGGCATCTTCCCACTGGTTGACGCATCTGTCTGTGAAGACCCATCGCTTTGTTCTCTGTCTCTACCATTAGAAACCTCTATGACTTGCTTGAGTTGTTGAATGACTATTGGGCCATTCTTTATTACTTCGATCATTTCGTCACTGATGGCTTCTAGGTGGAGCATCATGTTGTTCTTCCATTTTTCATAATTCTCTGGCTTGAGAATTGGGGCATCACTTAAAGACATCCTACAGCAAACACACTAAACAAATGAATCAAGTGTAGGTGAAAAGCAGTTAGTGAGCACTTATATGGGATCTAGGTTGATCTTTGCGAGCTTGGGAACCTCGACTACGATACCACTTGTTGGTCAGGATAAAGGCAAAGTAAAATACTATGGGGGGTGAATAGTCTTTTAAAACTTTGTCGATAAACGATTCTCGAGATATACGTAGATATGTCGATACTTAATTTCGAGAGCGGAAGACTTTTATGTGATAAGTGCGTGCTTTCGACAAGATGTGTGTAAGTACTTTGCAAGATAAGTAAAGCAATTAATAAACTGCAGAAAGTAAATAACAGAAGTCTTTTTATAGTGGTATCTGAAGGTGGCATAATCCTTCAACTAATCCACTTCGGCCTTTCTCAGACCTAGAATCCACTAAGACAGATAAATGAGTTAACCTTACAGATATCTTCTCTTGATTCCTAAATACACTAGGTTCCCAACGAGTGTTCCCCAGAGTTATTCGGCTTTCACTTGAGTACTTCATGTACTCGAAACCTTTTGAGCTATTCCTTAGCTTCCCAAGCTAAGTACTTCACATCTTTCGACAACCTTGGAGTTATTCCTTAGTTTCCCAAACTAAGTACTTACTATACTCCACGCCGAATATGGTGTTGGTTTTAGGTTTGTTTGTCAGGTGAGCTTCTTAAATAACTTATTCAGTTATTCAGATAGCTCTATGAATCAAGTATACTTAATACACTTTTCAATGTATGGTATCTTGTTCTCTACTGACCCAAGTCTATTGTAAGTGTTCCAAAAAATGAATCTCAGATATGAAATCTTAGTTCAACTCCTTCACATATAACAATGCTTGTTAAGGATCTGGACACTTAGAACTTTTGTGCTACTTAGAATCAAGAGCTTTGGTCGCAACAGAAAGCTTGAAGGTAAGTAGTTTGCTTGAGAGAGCTTGTGTGTGAGTATTCAATGTAAGTTCAGTGTTCTGTGTGTTCTCAAGCAGTCTAAGTGTTAATATTTATAGATGAATTTGAGTGTCGTTTGAATAGTATCCGTTAGACTTAAATCAAATTCAAACTATTGATATCTGAATATAATCTTTATGTGAGTTTGTCTTCTTCTTGAAGCTACCGTTTTGTTCGAACATTTACATCTGCATTTAATACTGTATACTATATTTTGTCTGTAGTGCCAACGGAACTATGCATAGTATCGAGATCTTTATCTGATCGAGTTTTCTGAAACTTTGCATGTTCTTTTCCATCGATTATCACAACTCCAGATACCATTTGTTGAAACAACTTTGTTATAAAATATTTCTTTTTCAGAAACAAAGTTTATATCCAAGGTATCTGAGTGTAGATTATCTGTGGGCACTTTCCTCGTCTCAGAAACCTTTTATTGTCAGATATCTTTTGCAACACTTGTGTTTCGAAACACTTGTTTCTTCAAGATATCTGGACATAGGTATCTGAAAAACCTTTGTCTTCAGCAATCTTGTGCAGTCTTCAAATCTTCAAATCCGTTGAACTTTTCCTGCTGGAAGTCTTCTTCTTGGTCTTCTTTAGAAAATAAAAATTACATTTCGAGACCTAACATCCTATACAAGATTTGCTAGACTATCATAATTAGTGAGTTTCCTCTTTTACAGTGTTCAAGTGAACCAAGAGTACTAACCACCTTTCTGAGCTAAGATAAGTCATTAGGTTGCTGATCAAAATCTAAACAGATATTCCAACAATGTACTACATGTTACTAATTAACATGTCGGTTACGGTATGACCCGATAAAAAATATATGTTATCAACCCGTCGGGTCCCGAACGGGTTAAAGCTGAATCCTACCCTTTTGAAGGCATATCCGTCATCATAATTGTATTTTTACATTTGTTATAGTTAGCATAAATAAAGACTCAATATTGGATGAAGAATGATTACCGAATGACACCACGACCAACGTTATTTACATAAATGTAACTATCTTATTTTCTCGATTAATTTATTTTATCCCTTTTTTATTTATTATTAAATTAAACTATACCGTGGCATCGCCACGGGTTAGTACTAGTAAGCGTTTTAAATGTAGGAACAAAAAATATTATGGAGAAAGAAAATTATTCATGCTGCAAAGTAGACAAAATTCAGCCAATAAAAATGCTCATATTTCCACCTAATTAAATGAGTTGGCATGCCATAGAATGGTTGAATGGATTTTCTTTTAATGTATAGATAGATAGATAGATTTATATTTTATTTTAATAGATAAAATAATTTATTTAATTAATAATAGTATTCAAGATTGGTGTACATGGATTCGTTTTGTCACGACGAATTCAAACATATGTTCCATATATTTTTCGAATTTTTTTAGATAAAGTTATATGAGATTTAATAAAAATTATATATGTAGTTAACATACTAAAAATAATATTGAAATATATACTGACTAAAATATACTAACTAATTCTATGAAATTTCACGTAGGACTGAAATATGATAAGGTTTAGATTATTGTGATTTACATAATATATGGATGGATGGATAGAAAGATGGATATATGGATGGATTTTTATTGGGATCATATACATCTATATATAGATGAACAAATTATTAGCATCCTGAAAGTGGAGGTCATTTATGATCGAACGCCCTGTGTAACCTTATTTGTACCTTGGCCGGTCAAAGTGTACAAATTTTTTTTTTTTATGAATTTTGTTATTACGTTCAAATTTCACCTATTTAAACTACGCGTTAAATGTGAAGTACTCCGGGATGAAGGGGTTATGATAAAATCGAACTTGAGTTGATGGTCAAATCGATTTCTAATTTTTTTTTTCTTTTTTTCTTCTCACTTTTAAATTTCCCTGAAAGTATTAAACTAATACTAACTGATCAAAGTGTAAAATGATATCATGTTTTTTTAATGCGATCATTCATATTATAGATTGACAAAAATTAGCACAACCCCCACGCTAATTGGAGTTCATTTTTACCTCACGCCACGAATACCATTACATAGAGACCCCTCGGGTATATGTTAAATTACATATAAATCGGTCTACGGTAAAAAAAACAACTCACATTTAGACACCGTATGGTTAAAAGTTAACTTAGCCAACGTTAAACCATGCTGAAAAGATCAAATTAACCTTAAATTTTGAAAAAGAAATAAAAAGAGAAAAGAAGAAAGAATAAGAAAAGAAATCTATTATATAAAGCCCAGTTTTTATTCCTCTCATTTTGTATAGAACTTAAGCCAAGAATGAACCTTAGAATTTATTTCAATTTTTTGCATTTACTTGACCAAATAAATCAAAAAAAAATTACAAAGATGGTAAGAAATCCTTTCAAATTCCTTCTGCTCCATTTTCAGATTTTGACAGCCCATTCATTAATTGTTTAACATAAATCTATCAAAGAAAATGAGTTATATCTGGAGTTGATTTGATTTTATTTTATTTTATTTGATCAATGAATTTCTTGTGTGCACCGATCAACCAACTATCTACGACGGAATCGGCCTCAAACCAATCTAATCTGTCCAAATTTGTAGTCATCAATTTGATTCGGAATCCGGCACCGATTATCGCTCGTCTCGATTCCATCACTCAATTGACGGTGGTCAACATCCACTACTTCCATTTCGTTGAGAAAAAGAATCAACCATTGAGTTTCTGTTACCTTTCATGTCGGCAGATCAAAATCTTGCAATCTCAGATTCTGAACCAGGGAATTTTGTTTAACCTTAATCTGGTTGCCTCGCTAGCTATCATATTTGAGGTACTAGCTAATACTACTTGATTATCCAATTCATGTGTTTTGCTTCTCTTTTCATGAGTTCATAGCCTACATTAATTTTTCATTATACTGATTGAGCTCATATAGATCAACCTTTCACCACTTTATATTTTTCCTGTGCAATCCATTGATCCAATCAACACTCTAAATATAATACTCACTAATATGTAGTTATGGCTATACGATGGTTATGTATGCAATCATAAATTCATGATATAATTCCTTCAAAATTTCTCAATCTTTAATTCAGTACCTATCTCTCATGTTTCCTTGATGCGGTATTCAGAAACGGCATGAGACTTGAGAAAGGCAGAGCTTTTAAATACTGAAAAGGAGGAAGAATTCTCAGTAGCAAAGATCGAGAAAAGAGTGGCAAGGTAAGAAATAACTGAATACCAGCTGTTCTTCATCGGGAAAATTTGGAACTCATACTCTTAATATCCTCCATATTTTATTTATCTGCAGTATTAATTCAATCGGTTTATCAGCTATGATTCAAACGGCAAGTGTTTTTCGACCTCTATCATCAATCTATTTGTGCCTGCATGAACCAAAACATATTATGATTCTAAGTTTCAAACTTACAGTTATAGATTAAAAACATATGCTCGAAACACAAGAGCGCATTAGTTATTTTGTTATTGGGTCATATAGAAAGGTCTTAGTTTGACCGAAAGTATAATTCACAATGGATTTCCGTCCCATGGTAAGTAAGGTTGTAGTATGGTTGGTTTCTCTTACTTTGAAAAAAAGTTTTTCAAGTTTCTAATTGTCTGAGCTTGCTTTTCAGTCCCTTCTTTTACGGTTAGGTCAGGGGGAATCAGAGAGAGTCCATCAACTTGGATAGAGGAAATTCTTTTCATTGATGCCCTTCCTGAAAGAGAAGTGGAAAAGCAACAATTAAAAGCCTAATTACAGTTTCATTTTGTCCAGCTATGTCTATTCACAGGGTCTAAGTTTTATTGATGCCTCTCCGCCAGGTTTCCAGCCTTGGATATTCATTGTTATGTCCCAACTTCAGCAGGTTTCCAGCCTTCTATATTAACAATCTTTTCTTTCTGAGTTTGCAAACAAATTTTCACAAACTTGCATTATTAACTAACTGTGTATATGTAATATATATTCTTATTTTATTTCATTAAGAAAAATAATTATACACTGTCCAGACTGCTAATTATAAGATATCATAGATTAATAACGAACATGCCTGCTTCATGACAAAACTAAACATTTCTCCGCAAATGCACGGAAGGATTCCAATCATCATCGTCATCATCATCATATTCAACCAAACACACCTGCCTCTAAGCTTACATTTACGTATTCTGGTACATAAATAAATCTAACAATGATAAAAGGATTACACAAAAACACACATAGGTCAGCAGATTTCCAGCCTTTGATATTCATCGCTATGTCCCATCATCAAACAACTGTTGCTCCCAGCTCAAGAGGTATGTATGTGTATTTCCACCCAAAATCATCTATTAGGCTATGTTCTCTTTCTCTGAATAGAACTGAACTGAAGAGATCAATTTATTTGTAATATAAAACTCAACTAAGCAAATCTGAACTAAATTGATTTGAACTGAACTGAAATTAATGGATTTTCAGATGAACAGAACAGAGCCTTCCTATGGTTCGGCCCTACCTAAACATTAATAAATTTTTTAGGAGGAAACAATCATTGCGCAATTTGTCTCTATCAGGAATGCAAAGGTAAACTCATATCTCCAACTAATTACATAGATTTACTGGACTATACATTAGTCATGACTGTCATATTAAGTATCATATATATATATATATATATATATATATATATATATATATATAAATAAAAGTACAGTTTTTATTCTCAAAGTTAGCTATATGACTTTGTCTCAAACTCATTCTATATAAAAATACAAAACAATTATATTTATGGAAGGCTTTGTTCAATTGTGACGCTTAAGGTAATTCCTCATTTGCAGGATGTCAACATAACGACCGCAACACTGGCCATATCAAAGAGAATCAATCTATTATTAGTAAATTTCAATTCACACCTAATTGCACTCCTTAAATATAGAACAAAATATTTGCTAAAAAAAAGTATAGAACAAAATATTGTGATCGATATGCCCCATCTATATATTATTTTATTTAAAGCTAGAGTTTTTATTCAAGAATCTAGCAACACAACATTAGCCTCCATGATCTCGGTAATTTTGTTATTCCCAAAATTTGATACCAAATCAATTCTTGGGCATTGATTCCGGTAAAACGTAATACTCCAATCTATTAATAGTAAATTCTTGATATAGAAATATTCGCTGTGAATCTGCCTAACCAAAGTTACGAACCACAAGCCCCCTATAAATTCATCCTCACCCATTTGAATTTTTGCATAGTTAAGAAATTGTTGAATTATAAGCGTCGAAGAGCAGGCCTAAGAAGTTGCCCGACTTATCAATTGGGATTGATCTTCCAATGTCAGTGAAGTTCCGATTAATGCTTTTGTTGGTACTCGATGGATTAAGCAGATTCGGAATCGTAGTGTTCTGGTCAGTTTAATTAATTTAGATTTTCATTTGTTTGTTTGTCAATTTTTTCATTAGTTTGTTGATAAATCTATATATATATATATATATATATATATATATATATATATATATATATATATATGATAAAAGTAATGATGTAAATGAAAGAAGAGATGTGCCACATAAGCAAAAATTCTATGTGGCAAATTCTAGCCCAAAATAATTGATTTATTGATCTTCCTATTTTCATGGAAAAATTATAACATTCACAAGTTGTTTTCGTATCTGTTTTTGGTTCTCGACTCTGTTTAAATATTCTAAACAGATTTATATTTTTTCTTCCTTATCTGTTTAAATTGAATAGTTGTTGTGATTTGCAGACAGATTCACGTTATGTACTATCTAATCAACATTGTCTACTTAACTCTCAAAAATAAAATAAATTAATCATGTTTCTTACTACTCTTCCAATTTAACAACAATTTATATTTTTACTACTCTTCCAATTTAACAACAATTTATATTGTTACTACTCTTCCAATTTAACAACAATTTCGTAAGTAGACATAAAAGCAAATACATTAGATATTTTAGATGATTATTACTTCTATTTTTATAGGGAGTCAAAACATTTTAGATGATTATTACTTCTATTTTTTAGGGAGTCGAAACATCGATATACTCTCTCCGTCCCGAACTCAACTTCCCACTTTCCTTTTCAGTGCGTCCCAAACTCAACTTCTCATTCTTAATTTAGAAAGTTTTATACCCCACCACCATTATAATAATACTATCTCTCATACTTTATTCACACTCTTTCCTACTTTATTCACACTCTTTCTTACTTTATTCACTATTTTTCCTACTTTAGTCTCATCTTTCCTACATTATCTATTTTTCTATTAAAACCCGTGTCTGAATCAACGGAAAGTTGAGTCTGGGACGGAGGGAGTATATATATGAAAAGTGGTGGTCTATCTCAAAGGAAAATCATGCCACATAGCCAAAAATCCTAGGTGGCAATTTCCCTCCAAAAACAATTGATTTTTTATTAACCCTATTTTCATGGAAAAATTATAACATTTACAATGGGAAAAAGCATTATATTATTTGTTCTCTGCGTTGTAAATTAATCATAACAGATTAATTTTTTTTCCTTTCTAATTTGTTTTGGTAATCCGGATTTCTAGCTACTCATTATTCCAATAATTAACAGAATCACGATACTCCATTTAATTATCTTTATTTGAGATATCAAAACAACCTAATTATAATAAGATAGACCACCTTCAATTAGCTAAGTAAATGGTGACAACATGTTTAAATTGATTAATTTAATCTGAGACATTATCGTTGGCAAAGCTCACAGGAATTTCATGGACTCTCAATCCCGTAAATGTGAGTAACCACCTTACTACTATTTAGACTCTCATTTTATGTTGACTCATATATATCCTATTAAAAAATTAATTCTTATCATATATATCCTAATTTAGTTTGTTACGAACTAAATCTCTACATATAATCACAACCCATCGCGATTTTCTGTCAGGCAAAATTACGTCATTTTCGTTTCAAAATTCTACTGTACTCAATGGCTAGCTCTTCAAGAATCCGTTTGATCGCATCATATCCACCTTAGAAACAAAAACTCTAAATACATAATACCACGATTTTGTTAAGTCTACGTGTTAGTACTTTCAGGATAAATTAAATAGAATCTTGGGCCACAAATTGTTGCACAATTTGTTTAGTTTTATCTACCAAGGTTAGTTACATTTTTAAAATTATCAAATCAAATCTTTTAATCTATATTAATGAAACTCCATCTGTTACAAACTAAATATATATATAGTATATATATACGTATCCACACTTCACAATTCGGTGGGCTTTAAAGAGTATATTTAATTTCATTTCATAATAGTACCTTACCTAACTCCAAGCTACTCTCCATTTAGTTGTGTTAGAGATGGTAACTATCATCATATGTTATATAGTATATTTATATCACAAAGTCTCATGAGATACAATGTTTATCTATAGACAGCCTATATCATCAATAAAACCATACAAGTTATTAATCAAAACGTCTATGTTGTTAACGAAATAAGTTTTATTGTAATATGAAAACACAAATGTTGATAACATATTTGTTTTTATTAATAACATCGATGATTTTTTTGACAATATAGGTCCGTCTCTTGATAAATTATTTAGAGACCGTCTCTTAGGAGACTCTATTTATATAATACAACATTCATTAAAATAAGATATAAATTTATTAAATGATATATATTGGTAATTGTGTAAATTTAAATTTTGAAAATAAACTATGGAACATTTTAATATTCAAAATCAGCGCACCCATATATATAACTTCATCTATAAAACTCCGAAAAATATTTTAAACATATATTTGGATTCATCACGACGAAACAAATCCATAGATACCAATTATAAATATTATTATTAATAAATATTTTATTCATTAAAATAAGATATAAATATATTAATGATAGTATATATTGGTTGTGTAAATTTAAATTTTGAAAATAAACTATGGAACATTTTAATATTCAAATTCAATGCACCTTATAACTTTCACTGTGTATTTTTAGTATTTTTAACCGCATAGTACATAGTTTTTATTAAATCTCATATGAATTTAGCTAAAAAACTCCGAAAAAATATTTTAGTTAATTAAATAAATCATTTATTCATTAAAATAAGGATAATATAAATTTATTAATGAAATTCACTAAAATAAAAAATAAATTATTAAATGAATATTACCTTACCTAACTCCAAGCTACTCCCCATTTAGTTGTGTTACAAATTGTAATTATTTTCATATTATATAGTATATTTATATCACAAAGTATCATGAGATACGGTTTTCATCTAGAGACGGCCTATGTCATTAATAAAACCATACATATTATTAATCAAAACGTCTATATTGTTAACGAAATAAGTTTTATTGTAATATGAAAACACAAATGTTGATAAAATATATGTTTTTATAAATAACATCGATGATTTTCTTGACAATATTAGTCCGTCTTTAGATAAATTATCTAGAGACCGTCTCTTAGGAGACTCTATTTATATGATACAACATTAATTTTTTTTTTTTTTTTGTAAATATATATTCATGTATGTATTATAGTTCATGGAACACTTTATTGACTCAACCAAATGCATATGACATTCCTAGGAGCTCAAGATCAGTTAGACCCGGCAAATAATTAACGTTTGGGCAAGATGTTCTATTCAAGTTAGGAAGGACATTTCCGTTGAAATTACTAATTCCGATAGGATAATTGCTCATGTAAGATTTTCATAACTTGAAAATATAAGCATGCATGCAGATTTATATTTTATATCAGATGTTTAGGAATTGACATGTGAAGAATACAATTTAAGGAAATATGGATGAAGATTACAAAGCAGTGAAAAGGTTCAACACGGGATATTCACATATCAATGAGAAGACATCTCAAGTCTCATCCGTTTGATTATTTTATGTATCATCAAGATCTTAGAGGATACCGTTAGTATATTCATAAAAAAATGCACTTATACAATTTCAAAACATTTGAATTACATACTCCTTATAATTTACTAAAAAACCTTCAATTAATTAATTAATATCTATATTTATTACTTTGATGCAGGAATATTCGTACATCCTTCCGTTGAAGAGTGCATGCCTCTTGCAGAGAAGCGTATAAAGTCGTTACTAGATAAATCTACTCTCAAACAACGGAGGAATATCATTGGAGACCATCACATAGTGAGGTACTTAAGGAATCACGAAAGATAGATATGAAAAAGATCCACGACAAGAAGAACATGGCTGCGCGGAGAAATAATGGGATATCGGTCGTAGGTAATTTTAATTACTTAATAGATTACACATATGAGCCAATATATTACACCATGCTATGAAATGTGACATATATATTTTTTGTTGATTAGCTTACCTGGATATGAGTGATCCAACATACCCGTGTGAATTTTGCGGCGCACTTATGTGGTTTAATGAGAGGATTAAAAAAAACTCCATTGAGTAATCCAGAGTTTGATTTGTGTGTAACATCTGACTTCTCTCCTCAAACAACTTCCACGGCTTTTACTTGATCTTCTGCAAAATAGGCACATTAAGAGCCGTAATTTTATTGAGCACATATGTGCTTATAATATGATGTACGCCTTTACTTCGATGGTTGGAATCCAATAGTATTCAGTCAACAATGGACATGGTCCCTATAGGCTTGGTGAAAATAACTATCATCTGATAGGTAGTTTAATTTGCTACCTAAAGTAGGCGAATCGCCTAAGTTTTCACAACTGTATATGTACTGCGACGAGGATGAACCTCAGGACCGGATTGATGTAGTCATATATTTTGTCCGTTTATATTTATATTATGGAATAAATAATTATTTTAGATATCATATATATGTTTAATTGTATATAATACGATTTACATTTAATTTATTTTAGATAAAGAAACTGCTTCTGCGATTGATCCATCTATTGTAGATGATATAAGAAAAATGATATATGTTGATCCAATTGCAAAGAATTTTCGTATGTCTGCTGAACGCTTCAAGGAATGACATGAATGTTAAGTTGTGTCTAATTGGAAGGAGGTCACGTGATGGACGCATATACAATCTACCAGCATGTTCTGAAGTAGATGCGTTAATTGTTGGTATGTTGGAATTTCAATAATTTTTAACAAGACAGATTATATATTTTTTAGTACTTTTATTAATTTTAAAATGTTCTCATTTATAATTGATCAGGAGATGATGAGTATGACATGGATACGCGTGATATTGTACTTGAGCAAATAAATGGTGACTTCCATAGAATTTCATAATTGCATCCATGTTACCTTCCAATGCAAAATCCCCTATTTTTTCCACATGGTGAGGATGGATGGATACCATATCGAGATATTGCACTCTGATAAGTCCAAAGGTGTAAGACATACACTTACAATTAAGGAGTTCTTGGCATTTAGGCTTTTTGATCGTTTTGATGAGGCTCAGACCATACCGTTGAGTAGAAAGTTGTTTCAAAAATTTATAGTATGTGGTTATATGATGATGGAAACACAGAGGCTTGCTTTCATAATGAGGAACCAACCGTTGTTGAGGTCTGATAAGTATAAGTCTCTTGATGATGCAATTGAGCAATTGATATCGATCACGCCGATCCACATGGAAATCTTGGTAAACACTTTGTCTTGCCATCATCATTTGTCGGGGGTCCTAGATATATGGTACATAACTTCCAAGACACTATGGCCATATGCAAGAGTATAGAATATCCCGAACTATTCATCACATTAACTTGCAATCCGAAATGACCTAAGATAACACGTTTTGTCGAGTCGAAGGGTTTACGACCCGATGATAGACCTGATGTTATGAGTCGCGTCTTCAAAACGAAGTTGGACCAGCTTATAAAGGAATTGAAGATAGTAAACGTATTTGACAAGGCAATCGGAGGTAACTATCTATAAATATATTTTATTCCTTATATTAATATATTAGTCTATTATTAATCACGTCAACTTAATTGATTGTTATTTTATTAACTTTATAGTTGTCTACACTATTAAATTTAAAAAACGTGGGCTTACCTATGCACATATACTACTATGGGTTGATCGAGCGGATAGAAACATATATGTCAGGAAGTTCTATAGATTATTTCATCAGTGTTGAGATACCGGATAAGGAACTCAATCCGGAGCTATACAAAGCTGTCTCCGAGTATATCGTCCATGGTCCATGCGGACCATTGAATTCGACTTCACCTTGCATGCATGATGGCAAGATATGCTCTAAGAAATTTTCAAAGTCGTTTAATGAGCGGACTATATTCGATGGTAATGGCTATCCTGTGTATAAGAGGTGTGATACCGGTGCGACTATTGAGAAGAATGTCAATATCATTAACAACATGTGCAATTTATAATTACATATCAATCTTGGATTATTAAATTATATTTCATCTATGAATATCGAACTTGATTGCCACGTATATTAAAAAAATAAAAAATAACAAGTTGTTTCACTCTTAATTTATAGGTTTATTGTTCCCTACAATTCGTTCCAGTTGATGAAGTACAAGGCTCACATAAATGTTCAATGGTGCAATAAGACCAATTCAATCAAGTATTTATTCAAGTACGTCAATAAGGGTGTGGATATATATGATAGGTGCAAAATTAACTGTGGATAATGAGGTGAAGTATTATGTTGATTGTCGGTATGTATCTGAATATGAGGCAGTATGGCGTATAATGGGATATGATATTCATTACGGAGATCCACCTGTAGAGCGTTTATCATTTTGTTTGGAAGGTGAACAGTCAGTCACATTCAAAGATGATGATCTGATTACTGACTTATTGGAGAAGCATACCGTTGCAGAGACAAAGTTTCTTAAATGGATGGAATTCAACATATATATATTCTGAGGCACGTAAGTATCTATATTCTGAGTTTCCGAAAAATTACGTGTGTGATCCTAATGGGAAAACGTGGAAAGATAGGAAGGTTTTCAACAATAAAGTAGGAAGAATTTACCCTGTTCCAATTAAGACCGGGCCCCTATATTTCATGAGAATAATATTGAATCACATAAGTGGTGCACTTGTTATGAGGATTTGCAGATAGTGGATGGTGTTGTTCATTCAACATACCACGATGCATGCTACGCTATAAGGTTGCTCGATGATGACAAAGAATATATCCATGCTATTAAGGTTGCAAATTTTTGGGGTTCCGGTCGCTTCCTTCGACATTCGTTCTCCATACTGCTCTGGTCTGATAGTATGTCCAGGCATGTTCAGATTTGGGAATATCTATCTGACGACATCCAGTACATTATACGAAGGAAGTTGAATAATCCAGGTATAAATTTCAATATGGTATTAGAAATTATATTTTTTACGATTAAATCTATATATTATCTACTATGCTCACTTTATTTCACAAAAATTCAATTTAGGGCTCAAGCTAAATGAAGAACAAATGGGGAATTTCGCTCTTGCTGAAATTGAAGAGTTCCTTTATAGGAATGGGTTCAGCTTGAGTCAGACTGAAGGTATGCCCATGCCCGACTGTGTAGTCATAGATAATTGCATGAATAATTTCATACTTGAAGAAAGGTTGTATGTTGATCATATGATTGAGCAGCACAACCGTTTGAATATGTCTTTCATCGATGAGCAGAGGACTGTGTACCATACTATTATGGATGCAGTCGATTCTGGTAGTGGTGGAGTTTTCTTTCTCTATGGTTACGGTGGCACTGGAAAGACATTTTTGTGGAATACATTGTGCTATGCATTACGTGGTAGACGTGATATTGTTCTCCCAGTTGCATCGAGTGGTATAGACGTATATCTACTCTACTTCTTCTTGGTGGTCAAACTGCACACTCTAAATTCATTATTACTTTGCAGGTCGATGAAACTACTACGTGCAGTAGGATAAACCGCGACAACGATCTTACAAGACTCTTGAAGAATACAAAGTTAATAATTTGGGATGAGGCACCCATGACCAATAAGTTTTGTTTTGAGGCTCTTGATCGCAGTCTAAGGGACATAATGAGATATCAACATGGTAGAGAATCGAACAAGCCATTTGGTGGATTTGTTGTCGTTTTTTGTAAAGATTTCAGACAGATATTGCCAGTCATACCTAAGGGTAGCAGGCAGGACATAGTCCATGCATCTCTCTGCTCATCCAAGAAGTTTTGGAGTTCGTGTCGTGTATTGAAGCTCACTAAGAACATGCACCTGCAAGTATTTTCATAACATTTTTATATTAATTATAGTTTTTTTAATCCAATTTATGTATTTGAAATACATCTAAATTATTTTTATATTAAGTATTTTTTATTTTATTTTATTAAATTCCAGTCTGGCCACTCACAGGCTGAGATTGAGAGTATTAGGAAGTTTTCTGATTGGTTGTTGAGCTTTGGAGATGGTGAAGTTGGTGGTGATAATGATTGTGAGGTAGAATTTAAATTGCCTGATGATATCTTGATTCGTTCAACTGGTGCCCAATTGCTGGAATAGTTGAGAGCACATTTCCCTGCATATGAGACCATGCTGGCGATGGTCAGTACGTCCATGATAGAGCTATTGTTGCTCCGACCAATGAGATAGTCCAGGAAGTGAATGACTATCATGTGTCTTTTACCTGAAGATGCCATCGAGTTCATGAGTTCCGACAACATATGCCCTGATGAAGATGATATCGTCAATAGAGAAGATGTGTATTCCGTCGAGTTCCTAAACACTATTAGACTTCTGGAATACCAAATCATATAATCCGTCTTAAGGTAGGTTGTCTTATATATAATGCTTCTTGGGAACATTGATTAGTCCTCGGAGCTTTGTAATGGAACTAGGTTGATTGTTACTGCAATTGGTAATCACGTTTTGAGGCGAAGACCATACATGGGAAGAGTGCTGGAGTGAAGGTTTTTATACCTAGGATTGTACTCACACCTTCTGACCTTACCAAGTTTCCTATTTGATTTCAGCGAAGGCAATTCCTTATATCAGTTTGTTATGCGATGACTATCAACAAGAGTCAGGGACAATCTTTATCTAATGTTGGACTTTATCTCCCAAAGCCTTTACTCAGTCATGGTCAGCTCTATGTGGCATTTTATAGAGTGACAAGCAAGAAACGTCTCAAGCTTTTAGCTTTGGATGAGGAAGGCAATCCAATAGATACGACGACAAACGTGGTATACAAAGAGGTGTTTAGAAAGCTTTGAAGTAATTTTTATTATATTAACTCACTCTAACGTTATATTATTGAAATTCATTTATTTTATCATCAATACTAACTATATCCTTCTTATGTTGTTTTGCAGTTGTTAATTATTGATATACCTATCACGATTGTACTGACCATCGACCCTGCAATATCTTTTCAATAATTCAATGTATTATACAATTTTAATATGTTTATACAACATATCTTTTACATTATGTTTATCTAAATTATTTACATCTGAAAGTGAGCCATGCTGTGGCAACGCCACGGGTTGGTACTAGTAAGAAATAAAAAATAAATAATAATAATAATAATAATAATAATAATAATAATAATAATAATAATAATAAAACAACCATCAAAGGCGGAGCCGATGTTCTAGGAGAATGACTGGATGAGTGTGTAGATTTGCCAAACTTCTAAGTAGATCTAGAATTTCATTCTTTGGCTTTGATTTTTGCTTTTTTGTTCTCCATGGCTGAAGCCTGAAATGGGTGCCGTAAGGTGATTTGCTTCAACCAATATTTTGCAGAAAATTTGGACTATATATGGAGGTTACTTGAATTATAGTGATGGTTAAACAGAGACAATGCGGTTTATATATGGTTCGTTGATGCAAGTTTTCCTTTCTTTTTTTCTTTTTTCTTGCAACGTATAGGGACAGAAATTCAAATAAGTTGTTAAACGAAATTTGATATACATGATTGATGGCCCATTATGACTGATTGGATGCCAATTTACACATTCCTTATAGACACTCATGCAGAGGAAACGGTTTTGTTACTAATGAATCTTTAAGAGACCAGTATGTCAAAAATTTCCTTATAGCTAATTTATTAGCTGAGAAAAATACATAAAGAATGGTTGAAAAATCCTCATTGAGTTTGAGGCAATGGTGTATTGGTGGATTTGGGAATAAAAAACCACCTTTATAATATATATGGATTGCATTGGAAAAACAGCGACTTTTGTTAGTCAATATATTGGCCCCATGACTGCAACAATACTTATGATTGTATATTATCATCTACTATAAGTCGAGTCAGTCACTATTTTTATATGTCTAAACATGTCGGATGCAAAATAATTCATCTAATAAATATAGAACTAGTTTATAACCCGTCGATACTCGACGGGTATAGTAAAAAAATATTTAAGTATATGAAATCCTACAATATTTACAACAACATTTTTGTAACGCGCCGTACCCTTGCGAGCCGATGTCCGACCCTTTGTGTATGTGATCATGGACTATTATCCGAAATATCTTTGGTATTTGTCAATACATGTTCGTTCAAGACTTTATCCCGTCTGCATGACGATAGACTTACGGTCATCCACCCTAAGATTCTTCTTTGAACATGCATGCTTAAGTCTAAAGCTCTTATGGATGGATTTTCAAAAAGTCTGCGTTGTTGGTATGAGTGGCGTTACCGATCCTTATTTCTACGAAAATTTATCTTAAACTTTGGGATGTTACATTTTTAGTTTGTCTCTGATGGACTCATCATCACACTAATTAAGAACGATAAACTTTTTGCATGCGTTTATTCCATACATCACTTTTACCTCGATTATAATTATAAGAGTAGTGACTCTCAATCGTGCCATTGCACAATTTTAATGCATAATCAATATTCCTCAAAAGTTTGGCCAATCTTTATCATGATCTATGATAAGTCGCACCTGAGTAATTAATCGTATTAGTATTATAAGCTGAGAAGACCTTTTCCAATCAAGTCTTTTAAATGGATCGAGGTATATCCAACCCGTTGCGAACCTTAACGGTATCTATTTAAAATAATGGCGTACGGATCGGGTATATACCTCACCCGTTCCATGTTACCCACCAACTCATTTGTCAATCTGCCACAGGTTAGTAAAGCAATCTACCCACCTTGATTTTATTTAAACCACACATCTATAGTGGGCCAGTCTAATTTGTTAACAATACCATCTTCACCCGATCGTACTCCCCTAAAATTAGGGGTATTAAAAAAAGCGCACGCGCCAATTATTTTCTTTAAAATATTTACAGGTTAATTTTTTCGTAACCTGTTATTCAACCGACGACAGATGAGCTGGTACAACTCTTCAGTCACCCGACCTCGTCAATATGTGAAAAAGAAAGAGAGTAAATATATGTGTACATCCATAAATTACAATAATAAAAAATTATCTATATTAAATGGCATATACAATAAATTCAACAACTAATGATTTGCATGTTTTATTTAATATATACTTTATTCGTCATGAGCTTCATACATTTATGCATTTTAGGCGTCTTACAAAACTTCATACATTACTAAAAAGGAAGGTCTCACACGACCAATAATAATAAATCCTACTCTTGCACTTTTTACCACCTCTCACATTTCCCACTAAAATTACACATTTTTACCATATTTTAATGTTTTATCACTTACTACTTAGTTTTTTTTAGTTAAACGTTTATATTGTTTTTTATTTGAAGTTTTTAACTAATTATGTATTTAATTTTGTCTATTTTCACCCGTTTATCCGCCCCCTTGTTATCACCAGACCGCCATGGGTTGAAAAACTATTATACTTGTTCCAGTTGTTATTATAGCCGAGAGCCTATAGTACTGGGTCGGTTTAGTTCTTGTGTAAAAACAACTTACGCCCCTCCATAAAACGATTTGGGATTGCAATACTTTCCATTCCAAGACTTTTTCATTTTTATCATTTCTGTCTCTTACCTCTTATACTTTCTCCATTATTTATCATTTATCTCTTCCACAACAAACAACAAACTATAGACTTTCTTAACAATAGTGTCGAAAATAAGTGAGACACGTTTAACGGGACGGAGGGATTATATGTAAAAAAGATTGAAAATGAGAAAAAAATTAATACGTAACAACTGGTAATCTAGTGTCAAAGTCTAATTTTAGAAGGATGTATGCATATTGCATATTATATGTACGGAACAATTACATATACCTCCCCTATTAGATGCCCTCTACTAATCTGGATACCATTAGTTGAACAATTACATCCAGGTCCATTAATCTGTTTTTGGGTTGGTAGTGATAAGTTTGAATCAACTTATTCACAAACCAAACATGCCCTTAGCGATTCATTTGGAGTACCATTTCAATTCTAAACAAAATAGATTAAAAATACAAAGGGTTTGGTCTGCTTTTTATTGAATTGGCCCGAACTTGTCGAGCTTCGTGGTTCTGGACTTACAATATATCCCGGGACCAACCATTCGTGCATGATTCTAGAGGTGGCTCCCACGGTCCATACAGTAGCACTTTGCGCCGTATGACACTTATTTCCAGCAATCCCGATAGCCCCGCTATGATACCACCTGTAACGACCCGACCACTAAGGGCCGAGACCCAGTCCATTGGACTGGCAATGTTACTCATGACTGTCCTACACACGTCTCCTTGGTAGGATATGTCTGCTTTGGAACTGAACCCGCACGGATTTATTTTTTGAATCACCCAAAAGGCCTCATAAAATAGGAGAGTGGTGGTCTACATATATATACCCTTCACCCCTTTCACTCTGAACCGATGTTGGATGTTGGGTATTACAACAACTCAACAATAGTCTAATTATAATGAAGGTGCGTGCAAGAAGGGAAACTGCCCTACTATCTGCTTCTTCCCCGGTCACGATCTTGCCGGAATATAACCGAACAGATAAAATCCCTTTCTTGCAATATTATTTCAATTGGTTATGATGTAGTTAGGGATTTCGAATATTGGTGAATGGGTTTGTAGCATATGGAGAAACTATTTTGATTTGGGGATGGTGGAGTTTTTGTAGATTGGTGGAGTTGTCATTAGGGGATCCGTATCGATTTAGTGTGCATTAGATTTGGATTCAAGAATTGAACTCGATACAGAGTTTGGTTGATGCTGGGATTCAATTTTGAAAACCAGGGACATAATTAAATGTTTTATGAACTTGAAAACTTTGCCTTTTCAGAATTAGAGTTGTATGAGGGACTTGGATTGCAAAACCAGTTTCTTTCAATTTGGCCAATAAATAGTTTGTGACTTTGCAAATAAGTCCAGAAAAAATTTAAAAACCTAAAATTAAATTCACGACTATATGTATACATCAACGGTTCCACTTAATGGCTCCGTACTTTATGTATATATCAAGGGCTTTCAATATAAACATTAAACTCTGCCTTTTTTCCCTCAGGTTTGGAGATTGATGTTCATGTGTCGGGATTAGTTTAGACGTTGGACGTGTGTTGGCTCCTCATTTAATTTCATAAATTAATTTTAAAATAAAACGATTCAAAATTACTTGAGAGGACACATGTCACATCCAGATTAATCTGGAAGAGAATAAAATGTGGAAATATGAGAGTGGACACGTGTCCACTTTAATTTAACCTAAGAAAAATAGTGGAAATTAAGAAAAAACCTAAAGCAAATGAATAAAAGAAAAAGAAAAAAAATCAAATTAAACATAAAATTTAAAAGTAAGGATGTGTTTGGTTGCAATATAAGTTTGGACTATACAATACTCCCTCCGTTCTTTTTATAGGTTTACATTTTGCCATTCTGGTGATTTTTTAAAAGTTTAATGTTTCATTTTTTGGAAACTCCACTATCTACATTTATTAATTTTTTAAATACTCTTTTTCAAACTTTATCCATTATTTCTCTTACTTTTTTTTATACTCTCTCTTACTTTTTACCATCTACTTACTATTTTATTCTATTTCCTTAAAATTCACACCAAACCAAAATGTAAACCTTCTAAACGACCGGAGGGAGTAATAGATTTATGAAAAAGGTTGAAATTTGTTATTGTTCAAAAGTTACGGACTACAATGTCATTATAAAATTTATTAGGGAAACTATAGCTAATTTTCCGGCATTTTCCATTTCAAACCATCATCAAAGTTGAAGCTATATTGGGGTTGAAAAATATTAATATTTGAAAAATATGTAGGTGTAGAATGTGTTTCTGATGAAACTTGGTTCCTGTAAATATTGATTTCTAGTTGAATCTTTAACAAATCTAACAAAGTTAGGATTATAAATTTCGTTCATCCACTTTATACTCGGTCAATAATTTTTTTAGAGCACCCGTTTTCACCCGGCCATACTACCCCTAAAATGAGAAATGTTCAAAAAAGCCGCTTGTCCTATGTGACTGCGCAAACTACCCCCGCTTACCAATTATTATTAAGTTTAGAAAAAATTGTAGGTACATTTTCACATAAACCTGTAATTTAACTGATGGCGGGTGAGAGGGTACAACCTGCCAGTCACCCAACCCGTCAATATATATATGTAGAAAGAAAAGGTGTAAATATATGTATGTAATCATAAATTACACATGTACATTAAATGCCAAATATACAATAAGTCACGAACTAATATTTTACATGTTTAATTTGAAACTTCTTTGGATTATGGGTAAAAGACTTTCGATATATCTTGTACCATTTTATTTGAGTTTTGGACTTGGTTCATGAATCGACATTAGTTATAAATTAACACAAACTCTCATGAGATACGGTCTCTAGATAACGTATCTAAAGACGACCTATGCTATTAATAAATCGTACATGTTATTAATTAAAATGTCTATGTTATTAACGAAATAAGTCTTATTGTAATATGAAAGAACACCAATGTTGATAACATAGGTGTTTTGATTAATAACATCGATAATTTTCTTGACAATATAGGTCAGTCTCTAGATAAATTATTTAGAGATCGACAGGAGACTTACTCATAAATAAATGGATAGTTTTTGGATTTAAACATTTATTTTGTTTTGTATTTAACATTTTTGTCTAATTAATTATATTACACATTTAGTTTGGTCTATTTCACCCACTAATTCGCCCCATCTCTTATCACCTGACCTGCAATGGATTGTAAAACTATTTTACCCGTCTCGATTAAGTATATAATACACACACACACACACGCGTATATACTATAGTAATTTTTTTTCAAAGTAATGATATAACTTGATAAAAAGCGAGGGGAAAGTCATTATTTCTGCCCATTTTTGCTCAATTTCGTAAAAAACAGTACAAATCTCACTAAAATGATGAGAAGGCCCGGACTCTCACAAGAAGACAAATAGCGCGTGTCTCTCCATTACATTTTTCATCACCTCCGATCCCTAATTAGACTAATTTGTAATATATATGTAAATTAGACTTTTGTTGCAAAAAACCAACATGTATCACTCAATTTAATTTTAAGTCATAATTCAACCACAACAAAATTATCAATTTATCATAGAAAACTCAATCACTCAATCTATCTTCTCAAATTAAATTTCAATCCTAATTCAATAACAAAATTCATCATTAAAAAGTCAACCATAATGAATCTTTCTTCTCCACGTTATTCAATTAAATCAAAACAAATCAATTCACACTAATTTAAAACCCTAATCAACTTCGAAATGTTCTCACATTTTAGTGTGTGTGTCTATATATACAGTAGAAACCCTCTAAAAGAATACTCTATAAATGAATAAACTTTCTATAATAATAAAAATTTACAGTCCCAACTTGTGTATAAATGCTTAAAAAAACTCTAAGAATAAACTATTTATAAGAATATTTTTTGTCAGTCCCAATGATATTACTGTATGAAATATATATATATATATATATATATATATATATATATATATATATATATATATATATATATATATATATATATATAGTCTTCGATTTTCGACACGAGAATATATCTCATGATTATTGCAGAATGTACTTGCAAGGAAGAGGCTCTTCCTCTTATAAGGCAGAGACCGACCTCATGTGGTATCGAGCGGTTCTGATGAAGGCATGATTTAAGATTGAGTCTTAACACGAACTGTTTTATGATCATGATAAACATGATAAGAAGGAAAGATACTGTTAAAAACAGTAGAAGTGAGTAATTTGATATTCCCCAGAATTTAGATTTATTAAATAAATGGGCGATTCCAAGAATCGAGCCTAAGGTTATTACCAATTAGGTACTTTTGAAAAATTGGGTTTAAAACAAGTAGTCAAAACTCTTTGAAGAATCATCTCACTTGATAATGATGAATTAGTAATCAAATTACTAAGTGAGAAAGATATTCTTTTATAAAAACCTTTACAAATTTTTACATATTGGTTTAGTGCAAATTGCTTTTAAACCTTTAACCTTAGAAGGACTACACGAGAGCTTTATAGTCGCTCTTAGAGATGGCGAAACTTAGATGGAAAAATCCTTAATCGGAATTATACTCTAGTTTAGCCCATGGTCGATTTATTTTGATGTTTATCCGAATTTACAATTGTCTTTATCGGATATTAATATTTTAGATTCTTTAACATTAAATGTTAAAACTAATGGTTATAATTATATTTACGTATGTAAACAATGCAGATCACATGTAATTTATTATAAACCTTTGTTTACTTTAAATCCTCATTCTAGAAGGGTTGATAAACCTTTAAATGAAACTATTCTAATCGAGACTAATTTTAGCAAATCTAAAATTACTACCGTAGATCTATTAAATGGGAAGAAATAGATTTTCACGAAAATTGGACAATTAAGCATTTGTACCCTCACAACACTGTTATTCAAAATAATTTAATAGATGTTATCCAAACTCACGAAGGTTTGGTAAAATGCGCTTTGATAATAACAACGATTTTATAGGATCTTCTTCAAGACTTACTAAGTCTTCTTCTTTAAGATCTTTTATATCACCTATTGACTATGTAGTTGATACTCCATCAAGGATGTCGACCTCTGCTAAAAGCAGAATACAAAAATCTTTTGAAACAATTCCAGAAGATCATATTGATGAACTTCGAATAAATAAAGATTTTGATAATATTGTCAAAGGAGTTACACATACTCCAACTGAAGCAGATATAACTGCATCAGAAATGGAATTTCGTTATTCATGAATTCAAGTCAAATTGATTTTAGCCGGCTCTCCTTAGGCAAAAGATTAAGCGAATTCAATTTACCCAGTTGGTAACATTTAAAAAATTGTTTTTTTACAAACTTCTCTTCAACAGAGAAAACTTATATTCAAAATTAATTTTATAAAGATTGTGAAAAACACAATACTCCAATTCCTTTTGTTCCATGGTTTGTTTCTAAATATGTGGAACATTATATTTCGATTAGAAAGGAATTATAAACTTTCGACGGAAGGAATTTACAACAAGTTTATCCTCCGCAATAGCCTTTTTCAAATTGAAAAAGGAAATCATAGTTTCTAGCTTTTGTAAACTACTTGGAAGATGAAACTCTACCAAGAATCGTAAACAAATTAACAGGATGATTGAACAATTATACTAATACATTTATTAATGTTCTCGGAGAACATTTAACTTCTCCGAGTGAAAGGGTGGATTTAGTTTTAAAACTATTAACCCTAATCTTTCTTTAAATTCAAATGCTTCTTTAAAAGAAAAGGAGAAGGAGCAGGATTACTTTGTCCTAATATTCAACCACCTCACGAAATTTGATTTTAAATTAAAGTCTATGAAAGAACTTGAAAAGTTCTTAACTGAAAAATTTAAAGATATGAAACTTACAACTCTTCGTGATGTTGTAAAAGAAAATCCTGATTACAAAGAAGTGATCAGTGATGAAATTAACAAGTTGGGAAAATGGGCTGATAGACCAACCCAACGTATGTATTATTATAGGAGACCTTCTCCTATAGATACCTTGCATGAAGAGCAAGAGTACATCTTGAATAATGATTATAATGGTAAAAACATTTATGAATGGAACCTAGATGCTTATGCTGATAGGCAGATTTATAATATGATTCATAGAATGCTTATGTATTCCACTATTTGTAAAACAAATGGCAACACTGATAAAAATGTTGCAAAAATGATTGTCGCTGGTTTTACAGGACAATTAAAAGGTTGGTGGGATAATTATCTTTCACCAGAAGGGAAAAATCATATTTTTGATACTGTAAAACAAGAGGATGGTAGTACTATAGAAAATGCAGTCTATACTCTTGTTGTTACTATTATTGAACATTTCACCGGAAGATATTCCGATAATAGCGAAAATATTCGAACTGTTTTACAAAACTTAAGATGTAAAACTTTAACTGATTTTCGTTGGTATAAAGATACCTTTTTAACAGTGTAATGGAATTACCTGAGTGTAATAGCTCTCATTGGAAATCAAAGTTCATTGATGGACTTCCTGCATTATTTGCAGAAAGGGTTAGGAAAAATCTTAGAAAAGATAAAGTTTCTATCCCTTATGAAAATTATACTTATGGCAAGTTAATTGGAACTTGTATTCAAGAAGGTTTAGCCTTATGTAATGAGATTAAATTAAATCAACAAATTAAAAGACAGAACTTGAAAGAAAAGGCCCAGTTGGGACAGTTCTGTGATCAATTTGGGATGGATGTTCCATCCACTTCTAAACCTCATAAGTCGGAAAAGAAGTCGACTTATAAACCAAAAAAGAAGAGACATTACTCTCCTCGAAAATTAGAAATCCGTAAACAAAGAAGAGAAGATAGAGAAGAAAGAAAACGGATTGAAAGAAACTAATAGTTTGCCGAGCTTGTGGAAAACTTGGTCATTTTGCAACACAATGTTGGACCAAGAGAAAATTAAACAGATTAAAAGCTGATAATGATTTGAAAGAAACTCTTTCAAAGATTCTTCTAAATTCTGATGAAGAAAAGAGTAATAACTCTTCTGATGATTCAGATGCTTCTAATAGTACTAATAGTATCAAGAAGAGAACTTAAAAGTTCTTGATCAAGAATCGGTAATATCGATTGAGTCGAATGTGAACCTTGTATTCTTGGACAACCTTGTATCAAGAAACAAGAAAACACGATGACAAGAAATTCTTTAATAAAGAATTTTACAATATTCTTCACAGCCCAAGGAACCGATTTAAATGTTTTGAACGGTAATAATATTATCGAGTTTCTGAAACATATCAAAGATCATGAGTTACGATCTAAATTAATAGATCAGATGGATAATATTCCAAGTACTTCTACTTCTGTGCCTGAACCAATGGTTCTCCCAGAAGATTTTAAAATGATGAGCCTTACTCAATGTCAAGTTTATAAACTTCTAAAAGAGAAGGACAGTTGAATCTCCAACTTCTACTCATGATTTAGAGATGGAAGTTGAAAATCTCAAAAAAGAGATTCAGTTTTTTAAAAAAGAAAATAAGTTAATAGACTATCGAGTTTCTAAACTTGAAAATTATAAAAAAGAGACTAATCAGTCTACCCAGTCTACTACTAGTGAATCGAGTCAAAGTAAAAAGGCTCAATGTTTTGATTCACAAGTAGATGATAATTTTTATCAACTTTAGAGATGGTTATATCTCAAAATGGTATGTTAAAATTACCTTATTAATTGATAATTACTTTTCAAAAGATTTGACGCTCTTATTGACAAGTGAGTGATTTAAATGTGATCTGAGGAAGGATTAATTCCTACAAAGTATTTTCATAAAACTACACATACTCTTTCTCATCTTTGGAGGAGAAAAATTAAATATAAAGTATAAGCTTCCTAAAGCTTATATTGTATTGATAAAAGCGTATTCAAACCAGCTTTTTACTAACAAAGGATATTTCCAACCAAGTAATACTTGGTACTCCTTTTATCTCAAAGATTTATCCTTTTACCCATGTGGATAATTACGGTATTATCGGAACTTTTCAAGGTGGGAAAATTCATTTAAATTTTATTACAAAACCATTTCATAGAATGTTACATGAAATGTATGATCATCGACTTTAAAGAAAAACGGATGAATTTCTTAAAACAAGAAATAAACTCTTTGACTATTGAAGAAAAACTTCAAAATCCCAAATTACAAGGGAAGATTAGATTGATTGAAAATCAACTTTCTAGAAATCAGAATGACCATCCTAATGCTACGGAATAGAAAGAAGCATGTGGTCAGTCTTCCTTATGAAGAAGATTTTGATGAAAAAAGAATTCCGACAAAGGCAAGACCTTGTCAAATGAATTCAGAGTATTTAGAACTCTGTAAAAAAGAAATTGATTCTTTATTACAAAAGGGTCTGATAAGCCCTTCTCAATCTCCTTGGTCTTGTACAGCCTTTTATGTTAATAAACATAGTGAACAGGAAAGAGGAGTTCCTAGATTAGTTATAAATTATAAACCCCTTAATAAGGTTTTAAAATGGATTAGGCATCCTATTAGAATAAAAAAGATCTTTTAGAAAGACTTTATGATTCAATATTATTTTCAAAATTTGATTTAAAATCAGGTTATTGGCAAGTTCAAATTGAACAAAAGGATGGATATAAGACAGCCTTTAATGTTCCAATAGGACATTACGAATGGAATGTAATGCCATTTGGTTTGAAAAATGCTCCTTCTGAATTTCAGAAAATTATGAATGATATCTTCACTCCTTATAGTGATTTTATATTAGTCTATATTGATGATATCCTAGTTTTCTCAAAGGATATTGAATCCCATTTTAAACATTTGGATATATTAAAGAAAATAGTCATACAGAGTGGTTTAGTTATATCAAAACCAAAGATGTCTTTGTTTCAGACAAAAATTAGATTTTTGGGTCATTATATTGAAAAAGGTAATATTATCCCAATAAATAGAAGCATTGATTTTGCTGACAAATTTCCTGATGAAATAACTAATAAAACCCGATTCTGAGAGGTTTTAGGAAGTTTGAATTATATCTCTTCCTATTATCAAGACATAGCTCAAGAATCGCTATCTTATATGATAGACTTAAAAAGATCCAAAGCCTTGATACGATCATCATACTCATTGTCAGAAATTAAAAGAAAATGTGAAAACCTTGCCTTGTCTCATGTTGAGTAATCCCTCATGGGATAAATCTGAAACAGATGCTTCGATATAGGTTATGGAGGTATTCTTAAACAGATTGATCCTCATAATAAACAAGAATATCTTGTTCGTTTCTATTCTGGCAAGTGGAAAAATATTCAGAAAAACTACGCTACTATTGCTAAAGAAATACTTTCAATCATAAAATGTGTTTTAAAATTCCAAGATGGTTTATATAACCAAAAAACAGATTATGATTCTGCAAAGATTATGTCTATTAAATACTTTAAATATGACGTTTTTAGACATGTGTTTATAAAATGGAAAGATGATATCAGTCTCCCAGATTCTTTAATATTTGAAGATATTATTGCAGGAATGTACTCGCAAAGAAGAAATTCCTCCTCTGATAGAGGAAAAGGAAGTCAGGAAAGTGGATTAGATAAAGGAAAGCTTTACCACCACAAGATAAAGGAAAGCTTATAGCTTTACCATCACCAGAATCTGAGACTTATAGCTCAGAAGAGTACCAAGAATTTCTTGAGTACAAAAGAAAAAAGGGAAGATTCCCATCTTTTACTGAATCAGTAAAAGAAGAAAAAACTGATTATGTTGAAAACAAAAATCAGGAAGTAATACTTCTGCTTGAAATAAGAGATGTACAATGGGCAAGGGAACTTTGGACATCATGGTCTAAATATTTAGACAAAGATAAAGCATTATATGCTTCAGGATCTTATAAAACAAGATCTTTTTACGAAAGTATTCTTTCAGAAACAGAGTCTTGTGAAATAAATTATTTCTCAAAGACACAGAAGGAAGTTTATAACTTCAGAAAAATTTATATTAAGAAGATTATATCTTCTAAGGATTGGGGATTTGAACCAACCAGTGAAAGGGAATTTTACTATCCCAACAACAAAAATCCTATAAAATATAATTATTGGGATTATGTTGAAGCATTTAATAAAGTGCTACTATGTGATAATGATCAACATAGAAAGAAGTACTCGTGGTTTATAACCATTGACAGTGCAGTTTATATACAAAACTGGCAAAGAATACCCAACTGGTTTATAACCTGGTGGATGAATTTTGGAACTACGGAAGTTATACTTCCTAAAAACTTTTCAACTTTATTTTTAAGTTGGAAGAAGGTTACTCCTAAAAAGGATATACCTCAAGAGTATTACTCTTTATATTTCTTTATGGAATTTTCCATACCCTGGATTTGGGAATGGATACCTATTATCGGTTATACCGAAAATGAGATACCATGTATCAAAAGATCTTCTTATACGAAGTTTTGGGGAAAAATGAATGAAGAAAACCCAAAAACTAAGCAATTATATTGCATCGATACTATAGTTCTTATAGAAAAAAGAATTCAATTATATCAGGAGGACAGAAAAATAAAAGTCCAATATGCAGTTCGAAGATTGCCAGAATGATCAGGATACTGATCAAATTCTACAAGAAGTCTACATAGAAGACAAATTTGCAAAGAAGATGGAATCTTTCTACCATCAATTGACTATGATGACAAGACTAAAGATGATAATAATAGAAGGCATCTACCTAATTCATATCGTGACTTCTTTCATTCCACAAGAAGCCAAAATGGCTAAAAGCCAAAGAAGGAAAAGAACGGAGCAAGATTAAAGATGACAAAGATGATGAGTCAGAGCACTAATGTGTGGATAATGATAATGGAGACACTGATAAGTGGGGTGGAAATTATTCCACAACAAACAAAAGCTGAAAGCAACATCACAAAAGCAACGGGCGAAATTTAAAGAGACCTGAGATAGCGACATAAAAGGAATCAAATTCCAAGATGGTGACAGATATTGGCGCCTGGGAATCAAATTCCCATTCTATAAATAAGAAGAAGGAAGAAGAAAGAAGGCAGAACCCTGGATACCCATCCATTGTATACACACCTAAGCCGAAACACTCTCCCTTCAGTTTTTAAATTTTTAGTTTGTAATTAAGTTTGAAGTTTGTACTGGTGCTTGCAGACATCATTTTGTAAGTACTCTTTTTATTTTTATTTTTGTATTGTAATATATTTTTATCAATGAAAATTAGCCTCATGATAGGCTAAACGTTTGGTTTGTGTTAAGACAGGTCTAAATTATGTATTTACTTTAACTCTGGCAAAAATGTTTTGCTGTTCCTCCGGTCACTATTCATGGTTACTATTCACGGCGGAATTATGAATTAATCTACTATTCATGGTTACTATTCACGGCAGAATTATGAATTAATCTAAGATTTTTATTACTTACTAAGAATGAGACCAGAGAAGGTTTTGTATTAATCAGGCATATTGATATATTCCGATAGACATATGAAGGCTTTATTTGCCCCTAAAGCCGAAAGAAATGGCGTCTCTGGGCTGTTTTTGTGCTACTTTTATGTCTTGAGAAATATCTTAATATTGACAGATTTTATACAAGTAATCAGTCCTGATGTCGTCTCTATCTTAGTCGGTAGTCTGAGTCTGGATTAGTGAAGTGATTCTAAAGTTTGAATATTGTAATCTGAGTTTGGATTAATGAAGTAATTCTAAAGTTTGAATATTGTAGCCAATATGAATAACTCAAAGAAGCTTTGTGACCCTGCATCAAATCAGGTTTATTTTGATGTTTATCCGAATTTACAATTGTCTTTATCGGATATTAATATTTTAGATTCTTTAACATTAAATGTTAAAACTAATGGTTATAATTATATTTACATGTAAACAATCAGATCACATGTAATTTATTATAAACATTTGTTTACTTTAAATCCTCATTGCCGAAGGGTTGATAAACCTTTAAATGAAACTATTCTAATCGAGACTAATTTTAGCAAATCTAAAATTACTACTCGTAGATCTATTAAATGGGAAGAAATAGATTTTCCTGAAAATTGGACAATTAAACAGGCTGTACCCTCACAACCTGTTATTCAAAATAATTTAATAGATGTTATCCAAACTCCTGAAGGTTTGGTAAAAATGCAGTTTGATAATAACAACGATTTTATAGGATCTTCTTCAAGACTTACTAAGTCTTCTTCTTTAAGATCTTTTATATCACCTATTGATTATGTAGTTGATACTCCATCAAGGTAGACTGATTAGTCTCTTTTTTATAATTTTCAAGTTTAGAAACTCGATAGTCTATTAACTTATTTTCTTTTTTCAAAAACTGAATCTCTTTTTTGAGATTTTCAACTTCCATCTCTAAATCATGAGTAGAAGTTGGAGATTCAACTGTCCTTCTCTGTTTTAGAAGTTTATAAACTTCTGACATTGAGTAAGGCTCATCATTTTTAAAATCTTCTGGAAGAACCATTGGTTCAGGCACAGAAGTAAGGGCATGATTTAAGATTGAGTCTTAACACGAACTGTTTTATGATCATGATAAACATGATAAGAAGGAAAGATACTGTTAAAAACAGTAGAAGTGAGGAATTTGATATTCCCCAAAATTTAGATTTATTAAATAAATGGACGATTCCAAGAATCGAGCCTAAGGTTATTTACCAGTTAGGTACTTTTGAAAAATTGGGTTTAAAACAAGTAGTCAAAACTACTGAAGAATCTGTCTCACTTGATAATGATGAATTAGTAATCAAATTACTAAGTGAGAAAGATATTGCTGTTTATAAAAACCTTTACAAATTTTTACATATTGGTTTAGTGCAAATTGCTTTTAAACCTTTAACCTTAGAAGGACTACGAGAGCTTTATAGTCGCTCTTAGAGATGGCGTAAACTTAGATCGGAAAAATCCTTAATCGGAATTATACAGTCTAGTTTAGCCCATGGTCCAGTTTATTTTGATGTTTATCCGAATTTACAATTGTCTTTATCGGATATTAATATTTTAGATTCTTTAACATTAAATGTTAAAACTAATGGTTATAATTATATTTCGCATGTAAACAATCAGATGTTATGTAATTTATTATAAACCTTTGTTTACTTTAAATCCTCATTGCCGAAGGGTTGATAAACCTTTAAATGAAACTATTCTAATCGAGACTAATTTTAGCAAATCTAAAATTACTACTAGAGATCTATTAAATGGGAAGAAATAGATTTTCCTGAAAATTGGACAATTAAACAAATGTACCCTCACAACTGTTATTCAAAATAATTTAATAGATGTTATCCAAACTCGAAGGTTTGGTAAAAATGCAGTTTGATAATAACAACGATTTTATAGGATCTTCTTCAAGACTTACTAAGTCTTCTTCTTTAAGATCTTTTATATCACCTATTGATTATGTAGTTGATACTCCATCAAGGATGTCGACCTCTGCTAAAAGCGTAATACAAAATCTTTTGAAACAATTCCGTAAGATCATATTGATGAACTTGAATAAATAAAGATTTTGATAATATTGTCAAAGGAGTTACATACTCCAAGCGAGATATAAGCATCGTAAATGGAATTTCGTTATTAATGAATTCAAGTCAAATTGATTTTAGCCTCTCCGGCCAGGCAAAAGATTAAGCGAATTCAATTTACCCAGATGGGAACCTTTTAAAATTGGTTTTTACAAACTTCTCTTCAATGAGAAAACTTCTATTCAAAATAAATTTTATAAAGATTGTGAAAAACACAATACTCCAATTCCTTTTGTTCCATGGTTTGTTTCTAAATATGTGGAACAATATATTTCAGTATTAGAAAGGAATTATAAACTTTCGACAGGAAGGAATTTACAACAAGTTTATCCTCCGCAACAGTCTTTTCAAATTGAAAAAGGAAATCATAGTTTCCTAGCTTTTGCGAAACTACTGGAAGATGAAACTCTACCAAAGAATCGTAAACAAATTAACAGGATGATTGAACAACAGAATTATACTAATCTGTTTATTAATGTTCTCGGAGAACATTTAACTTCTCTGAGTGAAAGGGTGGATTTAGTTTTAAAAACTATTAACCCTAATCTTTCTTTAAATTCAAATGCTTCTTTAAAAGAAAAGGAGAAGAACAGGATTTACGCCTCCTAATATTCAACCACCTCACGAAATTTGATTTTAAATTAAAGTCTATGAAAGAACTTGAAAAGTTCTTAACTGAAAAATTTAAAGATATGAAACTTACAACTCTTCGTGATGTTGTAAAAGAAAATCCTGATTACAAAGAAGTGATCAGTGATGAAATTAACAAGTTGGGAAAATGGGCTGATAGACCAGCCCAACGTATGTATTATTATAGGAGACCTTCTCCTATAGATACCTTGCATGAAGAGCAAGAGTACATCTTGAATAATGATTATAATGGTAAAAACATTTATGAATGGAACCTAGATGCTTATGCTGATAGGCAGATTTATAATATGATTCATAGAATGCTTATGTATTCCACTATTTGTAAAACAAATGGCAACACTGATAAAAATGTTGCAAAAATGATTGTCATTTGGTTTTACTGACAATTAAAAGGTTAGGGATAATTATCTTTCACCAGAAGGGAAAAATCATATTTTTGATACTGTAAAACAAGAGGATGGTAGTACTATAGAAAATGCAGTCTATACTCTTGTTGTTACTATTATTGAACATTTCACCGGAAGATATTCCGATAATAGCGAAAATATTCGAACTGTTTTACAAAACTTAAGATGTAAAACTTTAACTGATTTTCGTTGGTATAAAGATACCTTTTAAACAGGTAATGGAATTACACGAGTAATAGCTCTCATTGGAAATCAAAGTTCATTGATGGACTTCCTGCATTATTTGCAGAAAGGGTTAGGAAAAATCTTAGAAAAGATAAAGTTTCTATCCCTTATGAAAATTATACTTATGGCAAGTTAATTGGAACTTGTATTCAAGAAGGTTTAGCCTTATGTAATGAGATTAAATTAAATCAACAAATTAAAAGACAGAACTTGAAAGAAAAGGCCCAGTTGGGACAGTTCTGTGATCAATTTGGGATGGATGTTCCATCCACTTCTAAACCTCATAAGTCGGAAAAGAAGTCGGCTTATAAACCAAAAAAGAAGAGACATTACTCTCCTAGAAAATTAGAAATCCGTAAACAAAGAAGAGAAGATAGAGAAGAAAGAAAACGGATTCGAAAGAAACTAATAGTTTGCCGAGCTTGTGGAAAACTTGGTCATTTTGCAACACAATGTTGGACCAAGAGAAAATTAAACAGATTAAAAGCTGATAATGATTTGAAAGAAACTCTTTCAAAGATTCTTCTAAATTCTGATGAAGAAAAGAGTAATAACTCTTCTGATGATTCAGATGCTTCTAATAGTACTAATAGTACTGAAGAAGAGAACTTAAAAGTTCTTGATCAAGAATCGGTAATATCTGATTCAGAGTCAGAGTGTGAACCTTGTATTCTTGGACAACCTTGTATCAAGAAACAAGAAAACACAGATGACAGTAAATTCTTTAATAAAGAATTTTACAATATTCTTTCACAGTTCCAAGGAACTGATTTAAATGTTTTGACGGTAATAATATTATCGAGTCAAACATATCAAAGATCATGAGTTACGATCTAAATTAATAGATCGATGGATAATATTCAAGTACTTACTTACGTTCGAACCAATGGTTCTTCCTTAAGATTTTAAAAATGATGAGCCTTACTCAATGTCAGAAGTTTATAAACTTCTAAAACAGAGAAGGACAGTTGAATCTCCAACTTCTACTCATGATTTAGAGATGGAAGTTGAAAATCTCAAAAAAGAGATTCAGTTTTTGAAAAAAGAAAATAAGTTAATAGACTATCGAGTTTCTAAACTTGAAAATTATAAAAAAGAGACTAATCAGTCTAGGTCTACTACTAGTGAATCGAGTCAAAGTAAAAAGACTCAATGTTTTGATTCACAAGTAGATGATAATTTTTTATCAACTTTAGAGATGGTTATATCTCAAAAATGGTATGTTAAAATTACCTTATTAATTGATAATTACTTTTCAAAAGATTTGACTGCTCTTATTGACAAAGGAGTGATTTAAATGTGATACAGAAGGATTAATTCCTAAAGTATTTTCATAAAACTACACATACTCTTTCTCATCTTTGGAGGAGAAAAATTAAATATAAAGTATAAGCTTCCTAAAGCTTATATTCAGATTGATAAAAGCGTATTCAAACCAGTTTTTTACTAACAAAGGATATTTCCAACCAAGTAATACTTGGTACTCCTTTTATCTCAAAGATTTGTCCTTTTACCCATGTGGATAATTCTGGTATTACTGGAACTTTTCAAGGTGGGAAAATTCATTTAAATTTTATTACAAAACCATTTCATAGAATGTTACATGAAATGTATGATCATCGACTTTAAAGAAAACCGATGAATTTCTTAAAACAAGAAATAAACTCTTTGACTATTGAAGAAAACTTCAAAATCCCAAATTACAAGGGAAGATTAGATTGATTGAAAATCAACTTTCTAGAAATCAGAATGACCATCCTAATGCTTTCGGAATAGAAAGAAGCATGTGGTCGATCTTCCTTATGAAGAAGATTTTGATGAAAAAGAATTCCGACAAAGGCAAGACCTTGTCAAATGAATTCAGAGTATTTAGAACTCTGTAAAAAAGAAATTGATTCTTTATTACAAAAGGGTCTGATAAGCCCTTCTCAATCTCCTTGGTCTTGTACAGCCTTTTATGTTAATAAACATAGTGAACAGGAAAGAGGAGTTCCTAGATTAGTTATAAATTATAAACCCCTTAATAAGGTTTTAAAATGGATTAGGCATCCTATTCCGAATAAAAAAGATCTTTTAGAAAGACTTTATGATTCAATATTATTTTCAAAATTTGATTTAAAATCAGGTTATTGGCAAGTTCAAATTGAACAAAAGGATGGATATAAGACAGCCTTTAATGTTCCAATAGGACATTACGAATGGAATGTAATGCCATTTGGTTTGAAAAATGCTCCTTCTGAATTTCAGAAAATTATGAATGATATCTTCACTCCTTATAGTGATTTTATATTAGTCTATATTGATGATATCCTAGTTTTCTCAAAGGATATTGAATCCCATTTTAAACATTTGGATATATTAAAGAAAATAGTCATACAGTGGTTTAGTTATATCAAAACCAAAGATGTCTTTGTTTGAGACAAAATTAGATTTTGGGTCATTATATTGAAAAAGGTAATATTATCCCAATAAATAGAAGCATTGATTTCTTGACAAATTTCACGATGAAATAACTAATAAAACCCGATTCTGAGAGGTTTTTAGGAAGTTTGAATTATATCTCTTCCTATTATCAAGACATAGCTCAAGATACTGCTATCTTATATGATAGACTTAAAAAAGATCCAAAGCCTTGGTCTGATCATCATACTCAGGCTGTCAGGAAATTAAAAGAAAAGGTGAAAACCTTGCCTTGTCTCATGTTGAGTAATCCCTCATGGGATAAATCTGTTGAAACAGATGCTTCTGATATAGGTTATGGAGGAATTCTTAAACAGATTGATCCTCATAATAAACAAGAATATCTTGTTCGTTTCTATTCTGGCAAGTGGAAAAATATTCAGAAAAACTACGCTACTATTGCTAAAGAAATACTTTCAATCATAAAATGTGTTTTAAAATTCCAAGATGGTTTATATAACCAAAAAACAGATTATGATTCTGCAAAGATTATGTCTATTAAATACTTTAAATATGACGTTTTTAGACATGTGTTTATAAAATGGAAAGATGATATCAGTCTCCCAGATTCTTTAATATTTGAAGATATTATTGCAGGAATGTACTCGCAAAGAAGAAATTCCTCCTCTGATAGAGGAAAAGGAAGTCAGGAAAGTGGATTAGATAAAGGAAAGCTTATAGCTTTACCACCACAAGATAAAGGAAAGCTTATAGCTTTACCATCACCAGAATCTGAGACTTATAGCTCAGAAGAGTACCAAGAATTTCTTGAGTACAAAAGAAAAAAGGGAAGATTCCCATCTTTTACTGAATCAGTAAAAGAAGAAAAAACTGATTATGTTGAAAACAAAAATCAGGAAGTAATACTTCTGCTTGAAATAAGAGATGTACAATGGGCAAGGGAACTTTGGACATCATGGTCTAAATATTTAGACAAAGATAAAGCATTATATGCTTGGATCTTATAAAACAAGATCTTTTACAAAGTATTCTTCGTAAAGAGTCTTGTGAAATAAATTATTTCTCAAAGACACGGAAGGAAGTTTATAACTTCAGAAAATTTATATTAAGAAGATTATATCTTCTAAGGATTGGGATTTGAACCAACCAAAGGAAAGGAATTTTACTATCCCAACAACAAAAATCCTATAAAATATAATTATTGGGATTATGTTGAAGCATTTAATAAAGTGCTACTATGTGATAATGATCAACATAGAAAGAAGTACTCGTGGTTTATAACCATTGACACGATGCTTTATATATACAAATCGGCAAAGAATACCCAACCGGTTTATAACCGGTGGATGAATTTTGGAACTACTAAGTTATACTTCCTAAAAACTTTTCAACTTTATTTTTAAGTTGGAAGAAGGTTACTCCTAAAAAGGATATACCTCAAGAGTATTACTCTTTATATTTCTTTATGGAATTTTCCATACCCTGGATTTGGGAATGGATACCTATTATCGGTTATACCGAAAATGAGATACCATGTATCAAAAGATCTTCTTATACGAAGTTTTGGGGAAAAATGAATGAAGAAAACCCAAAAACTAAGCAATTATATTGCATCGATACTATAGTTCTTATAGAAAAAAGAATTCAATTATATCAGGAGGACAGAAAAATAAAAGTCCAATATGCAGTTCGAAGATTGCCAGAATGATCATGATACTGATCAAATTCTACAAGAAGTCTACATAGAAGACAAATTTGCAAAGAAGATGGAATCTTTCTACCATCAATTGACTATGATGACAAGACTAAAGATGATAATAATAGAAGGCATCTACCTAATTCATATCGTGACTTCTTTCATTCCACAAGAAGCCAAAATGGCTAAAAGCCAAAGAAGGAAAAGAACGGAGCAAGATTAAAGATGACAAAGATGATGAGTCAGAGCACTAATGTGTGGATAATGATAATGGAGACACTGATAAGTGGGGTGGAAATTATTCCACAACAAACAAAAGCTGAAAGCAACATCACAAAAGCAACGGGCGAAATTTAAAGAGACCTGAGATAGCGACATAAAAGGAATCAAATTCCAAGATGGTGACAGATATTGGCGCCTGGGAATCAAATTCCCATTCTATAAATAAGAAGAAGGAAGAAGAAAGAAGGCAGAACCCTGGATACCCATCCATTGTATACACACCTAAGCCGAAACACTCTCCCTTCAGTTTTTAAATTTTTAGTTTGTAATTAAGTTTGAAGTTTGTACTGGTGCTTGCAGACATCATTTTGTAAGTACTCATTTTAGTTTTATTTTTTATTGTAATATATTTTTATCAATGAAAATTAGCCTCATGATAGGCTAAACGTTTGGTTTGTGTTAAGACAGGTCTAAATTATGTATTTACTTTAACTCTGGCAAAAATGTTTTGCTGTTCCTCCGGTCACTATTCATGGTTACTATTCACGGCGGAATTATGAATTAATCTACTATTCATGGTTACTATTCACGGCAGAATTATGAATTAATCTAAGATTTTTATTACTTACTAAGAATGAGACCAGAGAAGGTTTTGTATTAATCAGGCATATTGATATATTCCGATAGACATATGAAGGCACTGTTTGCCCCTCTAAAGCCGAAAGAAATGGCGTCTACAAGCATTTTTTTGTGCTACTTTTATGTCTTGAGAAATATCTTAATATTGACAGATTTTATACAAGTAATCAGTCCTGATGTCGTCTCTATCTTAGTCGGTAGTCTGAGTCTGGATTAGTGAAGTGATTCTAAAGTTTGAATATTGTAATCTGAGTTTGGATTAATGAAGTAATTCTAAAGTTTGAATATTGTAGCCAATATGAATAACTCAAAGAAGCTTTGTGACCCGACCAGACCAGTCCAGTTTATTTTGATGTTTATCCGAATTTACAATTGTCTTTATCGGATATTAATATTTTAGATTCTTTAACATTAAATGTTAAAACTAATGGTTATAATTATATTTCTGGTACAGAAACAATCTGTATCTGTTACAGAATTTATTATAAACATTTGTTTACTTTAAATCCTCATTGCCGAAGGGTTGATAAACCTTTAAATGAAACTATTCTAATCGAGACTAATTTTAGCAAATCTAAAATTACTACTCGTAGATCTATTAAATGGGAAGAAATAGATTTTCCTGAAAATTGGACAATTAAACAATTTGTACCTCACAACCTCGTTATTCAAAATAATTTAATAGATGTTATCCAAACTCTGAAGGTTTGGTAAAAATGCGCTTGATAATAACAACGATTTTATAGGATCTTCTTCAAGACTTACTAAGTCTTCTTTAAGATCTTTTATATCACCTATTGATTATGTAGTTGATACTCCATCAAGGTAGACTGATTAGTCTCTTTTTTATAATTTTCAAGTTTAGAAACTCGATAGTCTATTAACTTATTTTCTTTTTTCAAAAACTGAATCTCTTTTTTGAGATTTTCAACTTCCATCTCTAAATCATGAGTAGAAGTTGGAGATTCAACTGTCCTTCTCTGTTTTAGAAGTTTATAAACTTCTGACATTGAGTAAGGCTCATCATTTTTAAAATCTTCTGGAAGAACCATTGGTTCAGGCACAGAAGTAAGGGCATGATTTAAGATTGAGTCTTAACACGAACTGTTTTATGATCATGATAAACATGATAAGAAGGAAAGATACTGTTAAAAACAGTAGAAGTGAGGAATTTGATATTCCCCAAAATTTAGATTTATTAAATAAATGGACGATTCCAAGAATCGAACTAAGGTTATTTACCGATTAGGTACTTTTGAAAAATGGTTTAAAACAAGTAGTCAAAACTCATCAAGAATCATCTCACTTGATAATGATGAATTAGTAATCAAATTACTAAGTGAGAAAGATATTAACTTTATAAAAACCTTTACAAATTTTTACATATTGGTTTAGTGCAAATTGCTTTTAAACCTTTAACCTTAGAAGGACTACCTGAGAGCTTTATAGCTGCTCTTAGAGATGGCAGAAACTTAGACTGGAAAAAATCCTTAATCGGAATTATACAGTCTAGTTTAGCCCATGGTCCAGTTTATTTTGATGTTTATCCGAATTTACAATTGTCTTTATCGGATATTAATATTTTAGATTCTTTAACATTAAATGTTAAAACTAATGGTTATAATTATATTTCCGCATGTAAACAATCAGATTCATGTAATTTATTATAAACCTTTGTTTACTTTAAATCCTCATTGCCGAAGGGTTGATAAACCTTTAAATGAAACTATTCTAATCGAGACTAATTTTAGCAAATCTAAAATTACTACTCGTAGATCTATTAAATGGGAAGAAATAGATTTTCCTGAAAATTGGACAATTAAACAGGCTGTACCCTCACAACTTTGTTATTCAAAATAATTTAATAGATGTTATCCAAACTCACGAAGGTTTGGTAAAAATGCAGTTTGATAATAACAACGATTTTATAGGATCTTCTTCAAGACTTACTAAGTCTTCTTCTTTAAGATCTTTTATATCACCTATTGATTATGTAGTTGATACTCCATCAAGGATGTCGACCTCTGCTAAAAGCAGAATACAAAAATCTTTTGAAACAATTCCAGAAGATCATATTGATGAACTTGAATAAATAAAGATTTTGATAATATTGTCAAAGGAGTTACATACTCCAATCAAGGGATATAATCGCATCGTAAATGGAATTCGTTATTAATGAATTCAAGTCAAATTGATTTTAGCCTGGCTCTCGGCTAGGCAAAAGATTAAAACTGAATTCAATTTACCCAGATGGGAACCTTTTAAAAATTGGTTTTTTACAAACTTCTCTTCAACAGAGAAAACTTCTATTCAAAATAAATTTTATAAAGATTGTGAAAAACACAATACTCCAATTCCTTTTGTTCCATGGTTTGTTTCTAAATATGTGGAACAATATATTTCAGTATTAGAAAGGAATTATAAACTTTCGACAGGAAGGAATTTACAACAAGTTTATCCTCCATAGCCTTTTCTTTCAAATTGAAAAGGAAATCATAGTTTCCTAGCTTTTAAGTAAACTCTTGGAAGATGAAACTCTACCAAGAACACTGTAAACAAATTAACGGATGATTGAACAATGTAATTATACTAATCATTATTAATGTTCTCGAGAACATTTAACTTCTCCGAGTGAAAGGGTGGATTTAGTTTTAAAACTATTAACCCTAATCTTTCTTTAAATTCAAATGCTTCTTTAAAAGAAAAGGAGAAGGAACAGGATTACGCTTTGTCTAATATTCAACCACCTCCGAAATTTCAGATTTTAAATTAAAGTCTATGAAAGAACTTGAAAAGTTCTTAGCGAAAAATTTAAAGATATGAAACTTACAACTCTTCGTGATGTTGTAAAAGAAAATCACGATTACAAAGAAGTGATGGTGATGAAATTAACAAGTTGGGAAAATGGGGCGATAGACCAACCCAACGTATGTATTATTATAGGAGACCTTCTCCTATAGATACCTTGCATGAAGAGCAAGAGTACATCTTGAATATGACGCTTATAATGGTAAAACATTTATGAATGGAACCTAGATGCTTATCTTTGAAGCGATTTATAATATGATTCATAGAATGCTTATGTATTCCACTATTTGTAAAACAAATGGCAACACTGATAAAAATGTTGCAAAAATGATTGTCGCTGGTTTTACAGGACAATTAAAAGGTTGGTGGGATAATTATCTTTCACCAGAAGGGAAAAATCATATTTTGATCTTGTAAACAAGAGGATGGTAGTACTATAGAAAATGCAGTCTATACTCTTGTTGTTACTATTATTGAACATTTCACCGGAAGATATTCCGATAATAGCGAAAATATTCGAACTGTTTTACAAAACTTAAGATGTAAAACTTTAACTGATTTTCGTTGGTATAAAGATACCTTTTTAAACAGGGTAATGGAATTACCTGAGTGTAATAGCTCTCATTGGAAATCAAAGTTCATTGATGGACTTCCTGCATTATTTGCAGAAAGGGTTAGGAAAAATCTTAGAAAAGATAAAGTTTCTATCCCTTATGAAAATTATACTTATGGCAAGTTAATTGGAACTTGTATTCAAGAAGGTTTAGCCTTATGTAATGAGATTAAATTAAATCAACAAATTAAAAGACAGAACTTGAAAGAAAAGGCCCAGTTGGGACAGTTCTGTGATCAATTTGGGATGGATGTTCCATCCACTTCTAAACCTCATAAGTCGGAAAGAAGTCGCTTATAAACTAAAAAGAAGAGACATTACTCTCCTAGAAAATTAGAAATCCGTAAACAAAGAAGAGAAGATAGAGAAGAAAGAAAACGGATTCGAAAGAAACTAATAGTTTGCCGAGCTTGTGGAAAACTTGGTCATTTTGCAACACAATGTTGGACCAAGAGAAAATTAAACAGATTAAAAGCTGATAATGATTTGAAAGAAACTCTTTCAAAGATTCTTCTAAATTCTGATGAAGAAAAGAGTAATAACTCTTCTGATGATTCAGATGCTTCTAATAGTACTAATAGTACTGAAGAAGAGAACTTAAAAGTTCTTGATCAAGAATCGGTAATATCTGATTCAGAGTCAGAATGTGAACCTTGTATTCTTGGACAACCTTGTATCAAGAAACAAGAAAACACAGATGACAGTAAATTCTTTAATAAAGAATTTTACAATATTCTTTCACAGTTCCAAGGAACTGATTTAAATGTTTTGGACGGTAATAATATTATCGAGTTTCTGAAACATATCAAAGATCATGAGTTACGATCTAAATTAATAGATCAGATGGATAATATTCCAAGTACTTCTACTTCTGTGCCTGAACCAATGGTTCTCTCAGAAGATTTTAAAAATGATGAGCCTTACTCAATGTCAGAAGTTTATAAACTTCTAAAACAGAGAAGGACAGTTGAATCTCCAACTTCTACTCATGATTTAGAGATGGAAGTTGAAAATCTCAAAAAAGAGATTCAGTTTTTGAAAAAAGAAAATAAGCTAATAGACTATCGAGTTTCTAAACTTGAAAATTATAAAAAAGAGACTAATCAGTCTACCCAGTCTACTACTAGTGAATCGAGTCAAAGTAAAAGACTCAATGTTTTGATTCACAAGTAGATGATAATTTTATCAACTTTAGAGATGGTTATATCTCAAAATGGTATGTTAAAATTACCTTATTAATTGATAATTACTTTTCAAAAGATTTGACCGCTCTTATTGACGATGGAGTGATTTAAATGTGATCTGAAGGATTAATTCCTACAAAGTATTTTCATAAAACTACACATACTCTTTCTCATCTTTGGAGGAGAAAATTAAATATAAAGTATAAGCTTCCTAAAGCTTATATCTGTATTGATAAAAACTGTATTCAAACCAGTTTTTTACTAACAAAGGATATTTCCAACCAAGTAATACTTGGTACTCCTTTTATCTCAAAGATTTATCCTTTTACCCATGTGGATAATTCTGGTATTACTGGAACTTTTCAAGGTGGGAAAATTCATTTAAATTTTATTACAAAACCATTTCATAGAATGTTACATGAAATGTATGATCATCTGACTTTAAAGAAAAACCAGATGAATTTCTTAAAACAAGAAATAAACTCTTTGACTATTGAAGAAAAACTTCAAAATCCCAAATTACAAGGGAAGATTAGATTGATTGAAAATCAACTTTCTCTAGAAATCTGTAATGACCATCCTAATGCTTTCTGGAATAGAAAGAAGCATGTGGTCAGTCTTCCTTATGAAGAAGATTTTGATGAAAAAAGAATTCGACAAAGGCAAGACCTTGTCAAATGAATTGAGTATTTAGAACTATGTAAAAAAGAAATTGATTCTTTATTACAAAAGGTCTGATAAGCCCTTCTCAATCTCCTTGGTCTTGTACAGCCTTTTATGTTAATAAACATAGTGAATAGGAAAGAGGAGTTCCTAGATTAGTTATAAATTATAAACCCCTTAATAAGGTTTTAAAATGGATTAGGCATCCTATTCCGAATAAAAAAGATCTTTTAGAAAGACTTTATGATTCAATATTATTTTCAAAATTTGATTTAAAATCAGGTTATTGGCAAGTTCAAATTGAACAAAAGGATAGATATAAGACAGCCTTTAATGTTCCAATAGGACATTACGAATGGAATGTAATGCCATTTGGTTTGAAAATGCTCCTTCAATTTCGAAAATTATGAATGATATCTTCACTCCTTATAGTGATTTTATATTAGTCTATATTGATGATATCCTAGTTTTCTCAAAGGATATTGAATCCCATTTTAAACATTTGGATATATTAAAGAAAATAGTCATACAGAGTGGTTTAGTTATATCAAAACCAAAGATGTCTTTGTTTGCATAAAATTAGATTTTGGGTCATTATATTGAAAAAGGTAATATTATCCCAATAAATAGAAGCATTGATTTTCTTGACAAATTTCGATGAAATAACTAATAAAACCCGATTCAGAGGTTTTTAGGAAGTTTGAATTATATCTCTTCCTATTATCAAGACATAGCTCAAGATACTGCTATCTTATATGATAGACTTAAAAAAGATCCAAAGCCTTGGTCTGATCATCATACTCAGGCTGTCAGGAAATTAAAAGAAAAGGTGAAAACCTTGCCTTGTCTCATGTTGAGTAATCCCTCATGGGATAAATCTGTTGAAACAGATGCTTCTGATATAGGTTATGGAGGAATTCTTAAACAGATTGATCCTCATAATAAACAAGAATATCTTGTTCGTTTCTATTCTGGCAAGTGGAAAAATATTCAGAAAAACTACGCCACTATTGCTAAAGAAATATTTTCAATCATAAAATGTGTTTTAAAATTCCAAGATGGTTTATATAACCAAAAAACAGATTATGATTCTGCAAAGATTATGTCTATTAAATACTTTAAATATGACGTTTTTAGACATGTGTTTATAAAATGGAAAGATGATATGGTCCCGATTCTTTAATATTTGAAGATATTATTGCAGGAATGTACTCGCAAAGAAGAAATTCCTCCTCTGATAGAGGAAAAGGAAGTCAGGAAAGTGGATTAGATAAAGGAAAGCTTATAGCTTTACCACCACAAGATAAAGGAAAGCTTATAGCTTTACCATCACCAGAATCTGAGACTTATAGCTCAGAAGAGTACCAAGAATTTCTTGAGTACAAAAGAAAAAAGGGAAGATTCCCATCTTTTACTGAATCAGTAAAAGAAGAAAAAACTGATTATGTTGAAAACAAAAATCAGGAAGTAATACTTCTGCTTGAAATAAGAGATGTACAATGGGCAAGGGAACTTTGGACATCATGGTCTAAATATTTAGACAAAGATAAAGCATTATATGCTTCAGGATCTTATAAAACAAGATCTTTTTACGAAAGTATTCTTTCAGAAACAGAGTCTTGTGAAATAAATTATTTCTCAAAGACACAGAAGGAAGTTTATAACTTCAGAAAAATTTATATTAAGAAGATTATATCTTCTAAGGATTGGGGATTTGAACCAACCAGTGAAAGGGAATTTTACTATCCCAACAACAAAAATCCTATAAAATATAATTATTGGGATTATGTTGAAGCATTTAATAAAGTGCTACTATGTGATAATGATCAACATAGAAAGAAGTACTCGTGGTTTATAACCATTGACAGTGCAGTTTATATACAAAACTGGCAAAGAATACCCAACTGGTTTATAACCTGGTGGATGAATTTTGGAACTACGGAAGTTATACTTCCTAAAAACTTTTCAACTTTATTTTTAAGTTGGAAGAAGGTTACTCCTAAAAAGGATATACCTCAAGAGTATTACTCTTTATATTTCTTTATGGAATTTTCCATACCCTGGATTTGGGAATGGATACCTATTATCGGTTATACCGAAAATGAGATACCATGTATCAAAAGATCTTCTTATATGAAGTTTTGGGGAAAAATGAATGAAGAAAACCCAAAAACTAAGCAATTATATTGCATCGATACTATAGTTCTTATAGAAAAAAGAATTCAATTATATCAGGAGGACAGAAAAATAAAAGTCCAATATGCAGTTCGAAGATTGCCAGAATGATCAGGATACTGATCAAATTCTACAAGAAGTCTACATAGAAGACAAATTTGCAAAGAAGATGGAATCTTTCTACCATCAATTGACTATGATGACAAGACTAAAGATGATAATAATAGAAGGCATCTACCTAATTCATATCGTGACTTCTTTCATTCCACAAGAAGCCAAAATGGCTAAAAGCCAAAGAAGGAAAAGAACGGAGCAAGATTAAAGATGACAAAGATGATGAGTCAGAGCACTAATGTGTGGATAATGATAATGGAGACACTGATAAGTGGGGTGGAAATTATTCCACAACAAACAAAAAACAAAGCAACATCACAAAAGAACGCGAAATTTAAAGAGACGAGATAGCGACATAAAAGGAATCAAATTCCAAGATGGTGACAGATATTGGGCTGGGAATCAAATTCCCATTCTATAAATAAGAAGAAGGAAGAAGAAAGAAGGCAGAACCCTGGATACCCATCCATTGTATACACACCTAAGCCGAAACACTCTCCCTTCAGTTTTTAAATTTTTAGTTTGTAATTAAGTTTGAAGTTTGTACTGGTGCTTGCAGACATCATTTTGTAAGTACTCTTTTTATTTTTATTTTTGTATTGTAATATATTTTTATCAATGAAAATTAGCCTCATGATAGGCTAAACGTTTGGTTTGTGTTAAGACAGTCTAAATTATGTATTTACTTTAACTCGGCAAAATGTTTCTTTTGTTCCTCGGTCACTATTCATGGTTACTATTCACGGCGGAATTATGAATTAATCTACTATTCATGGTTACTATTCACGCGTAATTATGAATTAATCTAAGATTTTTATTACTTACTAAGAATGAGACCAGAGAAGGTTTTGTATTAATCAGGCATATTGATATATTCCGATAGACATATGAAGGCACTGTTTGCCCCTCTAAAGCCGAAAGAAATGGCGTCTCTGGGCTGTTTTTGTGCTACTTTTATGTCTTGAGAAATATCTTAATATTGACAGATTTTATACAAGTAATCAGTCCTGATGTCGTCTCTATCTTAGTCGGTAGTGCAGTGCGGATTAGTGAAGTGATTCTAAAGTTTGAATATTGTAATCTGAGTTTGGATTAATGAAGTAATTCTAAAGTTTGAATATTGTAGCCAATATGAATAACTCAAAGAAGCTTTGTGACCCGACCAGACCAGTCCAGTTTATTTTGATGTTTATCCGAATTTACAATTGTCTTTATCGGATATTAATATTTTAGATTCTTTAACATTAAATGTTAAAACTAATGGTTATAATTATATTTCTGGTACAGAAACAATCTGTATCTGTTACAGAATTTATTATAAACATTTGTTTACTTTAAATCCTCATTGCCGAAGGGTTGATAAACCTTTAAATGAAACTATTCTAATCGAGACTAATTTTAGCAAATCTAAAATTACTACTCGTAGATCTATTAAATGGGAAGAAATAGATTTTCACGAAAATTGGACAATTAAGCAAAATTACCCTCACAACCTGTTATTCAAAATAATTTAATAGATGTTATCCAAACTCCTGAAGGTTTGGTAAAAATGCAGTTTGATAATAACAACGATTTTATAGGATCTTCTTCAAGACTTACTAAGTCTTCTTCTTTAAGATCTTTTATATCACCTATTGATTATGTAGTTGATACTCCATCAAGGTAGACTGATTAGTCTCTTTTTTATAATTTTCAAGTTTAGAAACTCGATAGTCTATTAACTTATTTTCTTTTTTCAAAAACTGAATCTCTTTTTTGAGATTTTCAACTTCCATCTCTAAATCATGAGTAGAAGTTGGAGATTCAACTGTCCTTCTCTGTTTTAGAAGTTTATAAACTTCTGACATTGAGTAAGGCTCATCATTTTTAAAATCTTCTGGAAGAACCATTGGTTCAGGCACAGAAGTAAGGGCATGATTTAAGATTGAGTCTTAACACGAACTGTTTTATGATCATGATAAACATGATAAGAAGGAAAGATACTGTTAAAAACAGTAGAAGTGAGGAATTTGATATTCCCCAAAATTTAGATTTATTAAATAAATGGACGATTCCAAGAATCGAGCCTAAGGTTATTTACCAGTTAGGTACTTTTGAAAAATTGGGTTTAAAACAAGTAGTCAAAACTACTGAAGAATCTGTCTCACTTGATAATGATGAATTAGTAATCAAATTACTAAGTGAGAAAGATATTGCTGTTTATAAAAACCTTTACAAATTTTTACATATTGGTTTAGTGCAAATTGCTTTTAAACCTTTAACCTTAGAAGGACTACCTGAGAGCTTTATAGCTGCTCTTAGAGATAAGAAACTTAGACTGGAAAAAATCCTTAATCGGAATTATACAGTCTAGTTTAGCCCATGGTCCAGTTTATTTTGATGTTTATCCGAATTTACAATTGTCTTTATCGGATATTAATATTTTAGATTCTTTAACATTAAATGTTAAAACTAATGGTTATAATTATATTTACGCACGTAAACAATCAGATTCACGTAATTTATTATAAACCTTTGTTTACTTTAAATCCTCATTGCCGAAGGGTTGATAAACCTTTAAATGAAACTATTCTAATCGAGACTAATTTTAGCAAATCTAAAATTACTACTAGAATCTATTAAATGGGAAGAAATAGATTTTCCTGAAAATTGGACAATTAAACAGGCTGTACCCTCACAACCTGTTATTCAAAATAATTTAATAGATGTTATCCAAACTCCTGAAGGTTTGGTAAAAATGCAGTTTGATAATAACAACGATTTTATAGGATCTTCTTCAAGACTTACTAAGTCTTCTTCTTTAAGATCTTTTATATCACCTATTGATTATGTAGTTGATACTCCATCAAGGATGTCGACCTCTGCTAAAAGCAGAATACAAAAATCTTTTGAAACAATTCCAGAAGATCATATTGATGAACTTCGAATAAATAAAGATTTTGATAATATTGTCAAAGGAGTTACACATACTCCAACTGAAGCAGATATAACTGCATCAGAAATGGAATTTCGTTATTAATGAATTCAAGTCAAATTGATTTTAGCCCTGGCTCTCCGGCTAGGCAAAAGATTAAAACTGAATTCAATTTACCCAGATGGGAACCTTTTAAAAATTGGTTTTTTACAAACTTCTCTTCAACAGAGAAAACTTCTATTCAAAATAAATTTTATAAAGATTGTGAAAAACACAATACTCCAATTCCTTTTGTTCCATGGTTTGTTTCTAAATATGTGGAACAATATATTTCAGTATTAGAAAGGAATTATAAACTTTCGACAGGAAGGAATTTACAACAAGTTTATCCTCCGCAACAGTCTTTTCAAATTGAAAAAGGAAATCATAGTTTCCTAGCTTTTGCGAAACTACTGGAAGATGAAACTCTACCAGTAACCTGTAAACAAATTAACAGGATGATTGAACAACAGAATTATACTAATCTGTTTATTAATGTTCTCGGAGAACATTTAACTTCTCTGAGTGAAAGGGTGGATTTAGTTTTAAAAACTATTAACCCTAATCTTTCTTTAAATTCAAATGCTTCTTTAAAAGAAAAGGAGAAGGAACAGGATTCTGTCCTAATATTCAACCACCTCCACGAAATTTGATTTTAAATTAAAGTCTATGAAAGAACTTGAAAAGTTCTTAGCGAAAAATTTAAAGATATGAAACTTACAACTCTTCGTGATGTTGTAAAAGAAAATCGATTACAAAGAAGTGATCGGATGAAATTAACAAGTTGGGAAAATGGGGTGATAGACCCATTGAACGTATGTATTATTATAGGAGACCTTCTCCTATAGATACCTTGCATGAAGAGCAAGAGTACATCTTGAATAATGATTATAATGGTAAAAACATTTATGAATGGAACCTAGATGCTTATCGATAAGCGATTTATAATATGATTCATAGAATGCTTATGTATTCCACTATTTGTAAAACAAATGGCAACACGATAAAAATGTTGCAAAAATGATTGTCATTGGTTTTACGGGACAATTAAAAGGTTAGGGATAATTATCTTTCACGAAGGGAAAAATCATATTTTGATATCTTTGTAAAACAAGAGGATGGTAGTACTATAGAAAATGCGTCTATACTCTTGTTGTTACTATTATTGAACATTTCAGGAAGATATTCCGATAATAGCGAAAATATTGAACTGTTTTACAAAACTTAAGATGTAAAACTTTAGCGATTTTCGTTGGTATAAAGATACCTTTTAAACAGGTAATGGAATTACACAGTGTAATAGCTCTCATTGGAAATCAAAGTTCATTGATGGACTTCTGCATTATTTGCGTAAAGGGTTAGGAAAAATCTTAGAAAAGATAAAGTTTCTATCCCTTATGAAAATTATACTTATGGCAAGTTAATTGGAACTTGTATTCAAGAAGGTTTAGCCTTATGTAATGAGATTAAATTAAATCAACAAATTAAAAGATGAACTTGAAAGAAAAGGCCGGTTGGGGCGATTAGTGATCAATTTGGGATGGATGTTCCATCCACTTCTAAACCTCATAAGTCGGAAAAGAAGTGCTTATAAACCAAAAAGAAGAGACATTACTCTCCTAGAAAATTAGAAATCCGTAAACAAAGAAGAGAAGATAGAGAAGAAAGAAAACGGATTGAAAGAAACTAATAGTTTGCGAAGCTTGTGGTAAACTTGGTCATAAAGCAACACAATGTTGGACCAAGAGAAAATTAAACAGATTAAAAGCTGATAATGATTTGAAAGAAACTCTTTCAAAGATTCTTCTAAATTCTGATGAAGAAAAGAGTAATAACTCTTCTGATGATTCAGATGCTTCTAATAGTACTAATAATCAAGAAGAGAACTTAAAAGTTCTTGATCAAGAATCGGTAATATCTGATTCAGGGTCAGAATGTGAACCTTGTATTCTTGGACAACCTTGTATCAAGAAACAAGAAAACACAGATGACAGTAAATTCTTTAATAAAGAATTTTACAATATTCTTTCACAGTTCCAAGGAACTGATTTAAATGTTTTGGACGGTAATAATATTATCGAGTTTCTGAAACATATCAAAGATCATGAGTTACGATCTAAATTAATAGATCAGATGGATAATATTCAAGTACTTCTACTACGTACTCGAACCAATGGTTCTTCCAGAAGATTTTAAAAATGATGAGCCTTACTCAATGTCAGAAGTTTATAAACTTCTAAAACAGAGAAGGACAGTTGAATCTCCAACTTCTACTCATGATTTAGAGATGGAAGTTGAAAATCTCAAAAAAGAGATTCAGTTTTTGAAAAAAGAAAATAAGTTAATAGACTATCGAGTTTCTAAACTTGAAAATTATAAAAAAGAGACTAATCAGTCTACCCAGTCTACTACTAGTGAATCGAGTCAAAGTAAAAAGACTCAATGTTTTGATTCACAAGTAGATGATAATTTTTTATCAACTTTAGAGATGGTTATATCTCAAAAATGGTATGTTAAAATTACCTTATTAATTGATAATTACTTTTCAAAAGATTTATGCTCTTATTGTGATGGAGCGATTTAAATGTGATCTGAAGGATTAATTCCTATAAAGTATTTTCATAAAACTACACATACTCTTTCTCATCTTTGGAGGAGAAAATTAAATATAAAGTATAAGCTTCCTAAAGCTTATATCTGTATTGATAAAAACTGTATTCAAACCAGTGTTTTACTAACAAAGGATATTTCCAACCAAGTAATACTTGGTACTCCTTTTATCTCAAAGATTTATCCTTTTACCCATGTGGATAATTCTGGTATTACTGGAACTTTTCAATGTGGGAAAATTCATTTAAATTTTATTACAAAACCATTTCATAGAATGTTACATGAAATGTATGATCATCTGACTTTAAAGAAAAACCAGATGAATTTCTTAAAACAAGAAATAAACTCTTTGACTATTGAAGAAAAACTTCAAAATCCCAAATTACAAGGGAAGATTAGATTGATTGAAAATCAACTTTCTCTAGAAATCTGTAATGACCATCCTAATGCTTTCTGGAATAGAAAGAAGCATGTGGTCAGCCTTCCTTATGAGGAAGATTTTGATGAAAAAAGAATTCCGACAAAGGCAAGACCTTGTCAAATGAATTCAGAGTATTTAGAACTCTGTAAAAAAGAAATTGATTCTTTATTACAAAAGGGTCTGATAAGCCCTTCTCAATCTCCTTGGTCTTGTACAGCCTTTTATGTTAATAAACATAGTGAGCAGGAAAGAGGAGTTCCTAGATTAGTTATAAATTATAAACCCCTTAATAAGGTTTTAAAATGGATTAGGCATCCTATTCCGAATAAAAAAGATCTTTTAGAAAGACTTTATGATTCAATATTATTTTCAAAATTTGATTTAAAATCAGGTTATTGGCAAGTTCAAATTGAACAAAAGGACAGATATAAGACAGCCTTTAATGTTCCAATAGGACATTACGAATGGAATGTAATGCCATTTGGTTTGAAAAATGCTCCTTCTGAATTTCAGAAAATTATGAATGATATCTTCACTCCTTATAGTGATTTTATATTAGTCTATATTGATGATATCCTAGTTTTCTCAAAGGATATTGAATCCCATTTTAAACATTTGGATATATTAAAGAAAATAGTCATACAAAGTGGTTTAGTTATATCAAAACCAAAGATGTCTTTGTTTCAGACAAAAATTAGATTTTTGGGTCATTATATTGAAAAAGGTAATATTATCCCAATAAATAGAAGCATTGATTTTTGGACAAATTTCACGATGAAATAACTAATAAAACCCGATTCTGAGAGGTTTTTAGGAAGTTTGAATTATATCTCTTCTTATTATAAAGATATAGCTCAAGATACGGCTATCTTATATGATAGACTTAAAAAAGATCCAAAGCCTTGGTCTGATCATCATACTCAGGCTGTTAGGAAATTAAAAGAAAAGGTGAAAACATTGCCTTGTCTCATGTTGAGTAATCCCTCATGGGATAAATCTGTTGAAACAGATGCTTCTGATATAGGTTATGGAGGAATTCTTAAACAGATTGATCCTCATAATAAACAAGAATATCTTGTTCGTTTCTATTCTGGCAAATGGAATAACAGTCAGAAAAATTATGCTACAATTGCTAAAGAGATACTTTCAATTGTCAAATGTGTCTTAAAATTTCAAGATGATTTATATAATCAAAAATTTATTATAAAGACAGATTGTAATTCTGCAAAGTTCATGTTTAATAAAGATTTTAAACATGATGTTTCTAAACAAATGTTTGCAAGATGGCAAGCTCATTTAGCTCCTTTTGATTTTGAAATTGTCTATAAAAAAGGAGAAGACAATAGTCTTCCAGATTTTCTGACACGAGAATATATCTCATGATTATTGCAGGAATGTACTTGCAAGGAAGAGGCTCTTCCTCTTATAGAGGCAGAGGAGGTAGATGAAGGGGATCTGAAAGAATCCTCTCTCAAACTGGCAGAGGAAAGCTTATAGCTATGAATTTGCCATCACAAAAACATGAAGCTGAAAGCTCAAAAGAGTACCAAGAATTTCTTGAGTACAAAAAGAATAAGGGAAAAATTCCCTCTCTTGCTAAAATAATAGCAGAACAAGAGTCTGAAGATAATAAATCAGATTATCTGGAAAACAGAAATCAAGAAGTTATACTTCTGATTGAAACAAGAGATATGAGATGGGAAAATAACCCATGGACTTTGATGTCCAGATATCTTGACAAAGCATCATATGCTTTGGGAACTTATAAAACAAGATACTTTTATGAAAGTATTCTTTTGGATACAGAGTCATGTGAAATATCACATTTCAGAATTCAAAAGAAGTTTATAACTTCAAGAAAATTTATATTAAGAAGATTATATCTTCCGAGGAATGGGGATTGCTCCATTACGAGAAAGGGAATTTATTACCTAATAATGAAATCCCATAAAATTTAATTATTGGGATTATGTTGAAGCATTTAATAAAGTGCTTTTATATGAAAATGATAAAAAGAAGCACTCCTGGTTCATAAAAATCAGTAGCGAAGCTTATGAGCAAGAGATACCAAATTGGTTTCTTAAATGGTGGAAATATTTTGGAACCACCGGAGTAATACTCCCTCAAAATTTTACAGAATTATATTCTGCTTGGATAAATGTTAATCCAAAGAAGGATATTCCTTCAGATCGATATGATTTATATTTCTTTATGGAATTTTCCATACCATGGATTTGGAAATGGGTACCTGTTATCGGTTATACCGAACATGAAATACCATGTATCAAAAGATCTTCTTATACGAAGTTCTGGGATAAAATGAATAAAGTAGACCCAGAAACCAAGCAATTATATTGCAGTGATACTCTAAATCTTATAGATAAAAGAATAAGATTATATCAAGAAAATAAAAGATTATCGACACCAAAGGAGGAGTCGACCTTGGATCAAATCAGAAAAAAGCTCGGTATGCAGTCCAAAGACAGCAATAGAGAGATGCTAATAGAAGCATATATAGAAGAAATGAAGAAGGATCTTCTACAAGGGTTTGATGGAGAAACTCAATCTGTGAAATCGGATACATCAATGGTATCGGCCAGCCAGGAATATCAAGATGCTCAAGATCCAAATCAGGAAGAAGTCTCAATAGAAGACGTTTTTGAAATACTTAAAGGAACTCTTAAACAGAAGAGTAAAGATAAGGAAGAATCTTCTACAGCAATAGTGGTAGCAGAAAAATCTACCCAATAATACTGAATAATGACAAAGATGATGAGTCAGAACACTAATGTGTGGAGAATGATAATGGAGGATCGATAAGTGGGTGGAAATTATTCCACGAAACAAAAGTCGAAAGCGACAACACAAAAGCAACGGTAAATTTAAAGAGACACGAGATAATGACATAAAAGGAATCAAATTCCAAGATGACAGAGATATTACCGGGAATCAAATTCCCATTCTATAAATAAGAAGAAGGAAGAAGAAAGAGGGCAGAACGCTGGATACCCATCCATTGTATACACACCTAAGCCGAAACACTCTCCCTTCAGTTTTAAATTTTTAGTTTGTAATTAAGTTTGAAGTTTGTACTGGTGCTTGCAGACATCAATTTGTAAGTACTCTTTTTATTTTTATTTTTGTATTGTAATATATTTTTATCAATGAAAATTAGCCTCATGATAGGCTAAACGTTTGGTTTGTGGTAAGACAGGTCTAAATTATGTATTTACTTTAACTCTGGCAAAAATGTTTCTTGTTCTCCTGGTCACTATTCATGGTTACTATTCACGGCGGAATTATGAATTAATCTACTATTCATGGTTACTATTCACGTAATTATGAATTAATCTAAGATTTTTATTACTTACTAAGAATGAGACCAGAAGGTTTTGTATTAATCGGGCATATTGATATATTAGATAGACATATGAAGGCAATCTTTGCCCTCTAAAAGAAAAGAAATGGCGTCTATACATTTTGTGCTACTTTTATGTCTTGAGAAATATCTTAATATTGATGATTTTATACAAGTAATCTGATGTCGTCTCTATCTTAGTCGATTGAGTCCGGATTAATGAAGTGATTCTAAAGTTTGAATATTGGCCAATATGAATAACTCAAAGAAGCTTTGTCAGGACCGACCTCATGATATATATATATATATATATATATATATATATCTTTCTATATATATATATATATATATATATGTATATGTATATATATATATATATATATATATATATATATATATATTTGGTTAACATGAATCAACCAACCAATTATGTTAATAAACCATAAAAAAAGTTGTTTAATTACTTTTTTAGAAACATAGTGATCAAACATATATATATATATATATATATATATATATATATTTGGTTAACATGAATCAACCAACCAATTATGTTAACATCTCGAATATGGTGATTTTTAGAAACATAGTGACCAACCAATTACTTTATAGATTCAATAAATACATGGAATTTAGAAAATAAAGAGTAACCGAGATGTTGGACTTTCATTTAGAATGGAAAATATTTACAAAAATGGAAAGAAATCAGAAATTAAAATGGTTGATTGATTTAAAAAAATTGGTGCATATGTAAGCTAAATAACCGAAACACATCATCATGAGATAGAAACTGGCCAATTAGAATATAAGAATAGGACAACATGGAATGAGAATCAACCAATCACAAAGCATTATTTTACCAAATAATTAAATGATGTGGATAGCCTTAAATGACTCCAAACCTTTTTTGATTAATGTATTATATAGATGTCAACATATTGACTATTGAGCTAAAATAAACACATCTATTTGTAACTTAGTGTCTGAACATTCAGTAATTTGTAACTTGGTCTCCAACTTTGATTCACTTCCTCTTTCATTTCTATTTGTTGTGTGTATTTATGCTATATAAATGATATTTGGCTTGTAAAATGCAATGTAGGCCAATGTATGAGTAGTCCGCTCTAATACACATAATCATATTCATACTAGTATTTCTCACCATTTAAGCGACTCCTCATGTTTTGACTTTTGATTTATTCAGTGTGCACCTGATGGTAGTAGCTATGGATTTGAACCTGAAAATAAAATTTATAAGGCTGCGGAAGGAAGGGTTTGCTAGTTTTGGATTGGGCCAGTTTAGGCTTCTCGGGGTGTTTCACTACCGGTCTTATGGTGGCCCAACTATCCAATTAGTAGTAAGGCCCAGTGCTTCTCCTAGGCCCAGGAAATTTACTGGGCCTCATCAATCATCATCATCATCATCATCATCCTAAATTCCTCATCACTATCTCTCTGTATACCTGAAAAACAGCGAATTGAAGCTTTGTCATTTTGCTTCGTACTCTTCTGCATATAAAACTTCACTCACCGACCTGAAGAAGAAATCGTAACCGAGGTATAATCTCAGTAGCTCTGTGTTAATCCTATGTTTCGATCCACTTGTAGCTGTTACTGTTTCTGCTGTGGTTTTTTGCTCAGTTATCTGTATCTTTCTTATCTTCGCAATCGGTTTTATCCTAATCTGATTTTGTAGAGGCTAATTGTAATTTACTTGGATTATTATCCAAGATCAGGATTGATTGGGTGGATATGAATGAATACTGTGAAATCAGATGGCAAAATGTGTTTTCTTTTTTCTGTTCTCATATGCACTGATTGTTTCTGGATTAGTTTGTGTTTCTGATATGTATATTTTTGCTCTGCAAATAAGCAGATAAATTCATATGCTACTTTTTGTTTGTGAGCTTGTGTTTTACGGAATTCACTCGGATTTTGACAGTAGGATTGTCATTTTACACTTGGACTGAAGAGCTAAGGAGGTTATTTTTCCCGTTTGGTTTAGTTGAAGAAGGTACGAATTCATCGCAATGATTAAGTTTGAATCGAGACTTCCTTTGAAAGCTATTGATTGTTAGGTATTGTTCATGTAACCGATGCAGTTAGACTTATCAAGGATCCTGAAACTCGAAGGCCTAAAAGGTTTGGTTTTGTCAAATTTTCGTCCGAGAGGGATGCTCAGAAGGCATTGCAGTCATTGAATAGCAGGGTAACAATATTCCTCTGCTCTATACATAGTTTTCTAGCACTTCAGAATTATCTCTTTTTTCCTACTACTGATATGCCTTTTTGAGTATCTTCTAACTAGGAATTATATATTGGAGGCTTATACTGATCCTCTGTCTCATACCAAAAAACCACGAACCCCTTACTATTTATGACTTCTACTCAAGTAAATGACTGAAGTCTTCTTAACATATAATTGAACTTTTGCAGATAGCGAATGGAAGATTGACTTTTGTGGAACTCGCTGAAACTGCAAAGCCAGGGGACACATCCTGAACACAATATCCTCATCAAAAAATACCCGAGCAAATAATCCTGACCTGTTAACCTAAATCAGAAAGCATGGGAGACCTCATGACATTTTCACCATCTTCTTCAATAGCATTGCCCCGATCTCAACTTCTCTCCCCGAGGAAACAACAGCTTCCTGGTGCTTATGGACAGGCCTCACTAGCAGTAACATCACCTATGCACTTCTTATCATCAAAGCGTATGAAATTCCCAACCACTTACATCGAGAAAAAGCAATGTTCTCAGAGGGTTAGGGCTGGCATTATTTCGGACTCTCTGTCCCAGGACCTTACACTTGGATATGCTGCCTTTATTGGAATTGGTGGAGTGATGGGTTATATGAAGGGCGGAAGCTCAATTTCACTAATTGCAGGCATAGTGTCAGCTTTCTTACTATATGATGTTTACACTGTTCTTCCCTCGCATCCTTTTTTGGCGTCATCAGTTGGTCTTGGTGTATCTGCTTCTCTTCTGGCAGTGATGGGGTTTCGCTATAGGGAGTCGAGGAAGATCTTTCCAGCTGGTGTTGTCTTCATGTTGTCACTGATCATGAGTGCTAGTTATATTCATGGAATGCTACTTAGTATGCACGCATGATGCTTCCTTTTCGTGTTGTTAGATTTGCTTTAAGCCCTCTGCTCCCTGCCCTTGGACACCGCCATAAATTCTGAACAATTCTTCTTGCTTTGTACTATTGTTTTTCTAGTTTTCATGAGGCTGAAGTTTTCTTCTATACTTTTATTATGTTTTTCTAGGTTTCATGAGGCTCAAGTTTTCTCTACTTTGTAGTAATGTTTTTCTAGTTTTCATGATGCTGAAGTTTTCTCAATGTACCAGGAACCGGGTCCTATATTGTTCTTTTATTTACAATAAAAAAATTTCTGATTTTATTTGGTACTTGGTCATTATTTGCATGCCATTGAAAAATGGCTCTTTTCTGTGCAATTATACAGTTGTACTGTGCTGGATCCAATTTGAAGTAAGGCTTTATTCTCTTCAACTGCAATTTTCGAATCGAATCAATCGAATCGAATTATAGTATAAAAAATATAACCAAGGTAATCGAATCGAATGGAATGGGCCGAATGAATTTTCAGTTGAAGAGAACAGAGCCTAACAAACTAAGGAATTACCCTGTGAAGGTGTAGAAATTCCACAGTTGTTTCGCATCCAAGGCATCACTATCGTTTCGTTTCGTTTTTCGTTTCCAAACGAAACAAAACTATAGAAGACAGGTATCATCAAGCCCAGTTACGATTATAGAACACAAGCTAAAGCATAGAACAACAATTCATGTGTGATAAGATGTCATCAATGTTCAATTTAATTTTTCATTGAATGAGAACAAAGGCCTCTCTTAAAGGAGGAAAGAATATCTAGAGTTCCAATAAGAATGGAGCAATTCAATTTACCAGAAAAGATTATTAGAGTAAAAAATTCCTTGTTTTTCCCCGACAAGCAAACTATGCTTCTCAACTGCAAAATGGAGAAAATGTCTTTTATTGGATATGAGAATTAAATGCTCATGCTGTGGACTCTTTAAGGTAGGAGATCAGGTCAGCACGCTCTTGGGGCTTCTTCAGTCCAGGGAAAACCATCTTAGTTCCAGGAATATACTGCATCCACAATAAATAAATCCAAGGGTTACTATATTTTTAACACCTGATACTCAAATGTGGAAGTGTATTCAAGAAATCAGATCAAAATTCAAGATAATTATTGTAATTCAACTATATCATCCATTGATAAAGAGTTCTCCAGATGCATCGGATCATAGAGGTGAATTTGAAATAAAAGACATATTCATCTTTATGGTTCAAGAAATATAGAGTCATGTGAATCATATAGTCCAACATAGAGCACATTACAATGTCAATAAGCAGCAAAAATAAGATCAAGCATATTGTAGATCGTTTATCATATGCAACAATGGCAACTAGTTTTTTATTCTTACAGCCATCATGGACATATAATGAAAGAGTAACAAATGAAGTAAAAGTGAAGAGTAACTGATCAACACTGAGCAAGTTAGTACAGTAGTATGTTTTAAGCACGAGGCCATCCAATTATAATATCTAGATGACATCCAATTGCGATATCGAGATGACAGGTATAGTTCTGAGAGAAAAAATGCTTCCACTATGCTTTATCTAACACAAACAAATCAACGTAGTAATACTATTTCACTAATGACCCAAATTATGTCATACCTTCTTCGGGTTTAGCAGATAATCATACAGAGTCTTCTCCTCCCACATGACAGCCATGTTCTTGTTAGCAGAAGAGTAAGAATAACCAGCTGTAGTTCCAGACTGCCTCCCAAAAAGTCCATTCAAATTCGGCCCTGCAAACATTGCCATCACATTCAGAACACTTGAAAACAAATTCTTGGCTCGTAAAATTTCTGCCACTTTCAGTAACTAACCAAGTAACAGAAAAATATTCGAGACCTACAGACTCTACAACTTACTATTGAAAAATTAACTATGTAAGCTTAATGTTGAAAAATGAACTGAACGAACCTTAACTATTATGTGTCTCAATTCCATCATCCACACATAAATCCAAATTCAAAATGACAGTGACAAGTATAACAAAGATTGCTAACTTTATTACTAGCTCAGAGATTGCTCAGCAAGCGGAAATTGCATATTGAATTTATCCTCAATCTCAGAATAAAACATCAAAGGAAAAGTTAACATCTCGGAGTAGCAAGATTAAGTACAAATAACATAAAACAATATTTTAAGGTAAACTATCAAAATCAGCAATCACGAAATAAATCTTCAATCAGATAAATCTCATCACAGCAAAACTCTGTCGAGCATGTTTCTCCTAGATTCACAATTTATTCAACATACTACCCCGGAATTGTAAATAATAATATACTGTACATCATACATGCACAATTCAGAACGATAAAATAAAATAATCTTTCAGGAACCAAAATTCAAATAAAAAGAGTAGGATATCAGAATTTTGCACGGAGATATCAATCAATCAATCAATCAAACCAACAGAACATAATCAATAACACAAAAGAAAAGGGAAAAAAACATCGTAAGAAAAAACTATCTGAATACAAAAACCAAAGCTCGGATATCAGATCAGCTCAGATCTAGGCAAACGGAAATGAAAACAACAGATAGACCGATGATGTATGGGTAGAATGAAATATACCTTGTTTGTGACCAGCTCCTCTGTCGACGGTGTGGCACTGAGCGCATTTAGTCCTGAATATCTTCTCACCGGCGGCTTTGTTTGCGGGTGGTGCTTCTTCAAATGATGCCATTGATGATCAGCAATTGAGATTCGGGTGTTTTTTTGCTTTGGTTGATTGCTTGGAGAACAAGATGAAAGGAAGAATGTTTATCAAGGGACAACGGAGAAAGGCAAAGAGATTTCTTGGTGCCTTGGAGTTCGCTCTTTGGGCCCAGGCCCACCGGATAAAATTGTTGAACTAGAATTTGGAAAATTAGTGTTAAAAGTTTTAACTTTTATAAATTACATACTCCCCTGACAAGATTTTGAAATGGTAGGTTAGTCCTCGGAGTTTGGATTATTATATTTGAGTCCAAATCCACTATTGCTTATTGGTTTGACTTCTTTCAGAACATTACATTATCTTTTAAGTACCTACTAAAGGTCTGGTATACTATTCATATGATTTGACGATCTTAATTTGGAACTTTGGTAGGATTCGTATAATACAGGGTCATACATCAAAATAAAATATTGAATAATTGAGAAAATACCGTTACGAAATTAAAAGAAGTATGAGCTCTAGATGCACAAATGGCAATCAAAGGTCAAATCATTGGCTAACACTTGATCATAACAATCCAAATTAAGTGAAATACTAATAACTAATATTACACATCGATCTAACATACTAATAACTAATTACATTGAAGCTCACAATTGCTGCTTGTGCTACAAAGATTATACCCTATATAATTTTGAATTGGAATGAAAAACAATCTCAAAATATTCACATAATGAAATAAAAATGTTATTGATATAGTGTCCACATATGTAAAACCATTCTCCGAAGAAAGGAGAAAGTTAAAACTCAGGGCCTAGATGTACTTACATAGGCTTTTGTGTGCGAAATATATGGTCGGAGTTGCAGACCTCGTTAAAATCCTCTCGTAGAAAAAACCCAACGGAAACACAAACGTAAGGGAGAGAATAACATCATGGTTAATGTTATGCGAGCTATATGTATATGAAGGTAAATGAACATATCTCTACCAATATGTGAAAGAAAAAAGTTCGGCGTCGAGACCCATAAACCATCATCAATATTGTTCGAAATGACATATGCGACATCATTCCCTTCACGAGAGATGTCCTAAACCAACAAATAAAGAACCGCAAAACAACAGTTAATGCATCCCCAATGGTCTAAATGCTCCTGTGATTAAAGCACGGTTGTTGCATAAGTCGAATGGGTCCCCAACATCGTGCATGCACTAATTCAATACGTCTTACTAGCAGTTATCAACTCCATCTCAAATACGAAGCTAACTGAGTGACAAAATGCTCCGAACAAAATTCTGACAGTTCAAAAATACACATGTTGTGTGTCAAACCAACAATCTACCTCTTGGCTTACCGTCCGCATTACACTGTCTAAAAGGATGTAAAATATGCAAATCCATCCGCATTACACTCATTACTAAGTTTGGTTGTGTAAAAAGCTAAAAAAGAAGTCTGTCCTCAAGCTCAATCACGAAGTTTTAAAGGAGTGGGACGTTATTATCAATTTCCCTCTTGACCAAAATGGAAAGGTATAAGAAGCACCTATGTGCAATTAACCGAGCATTCAATGAACCGGGAGCAAGTGTAAAGGTAAAATATTAGCAGGGGTATTATCGCCATTGCAGTAGTAGACCTTGAACCCTAGGGTTTTCTGTGATATTTAGTTTTTCCTCATTCTTCCTCTTCTCTCCACCGCATTTAGCTCAAAACTCACAAGACAAGCAGCTGTGTAGCAGTAGCTCGCTCAAACAACCAACCATGGAGGCCGAAGATTCTAAGATTCACAGCGATATCATGCTCTTTAACCGCTGGTCCTATGACGAAGTTCAGGTACATGATTTTTCCTCTACTTTTACATCTCATCAGCCTGCCTTTCGATAAATTGATTCGTTTTGATTCATTATTTTTACAATTTGGTCACAGAATGCGTATTAGTCCATCATGATTGAGCTTTTTTTTGTTTTTCTTTGTGATTAGGAAATGCTAGGATTCCGATTCTGCTGATATTTTAGCTCCTTTTTAGGTGATTTATCTGGTGTGTAATTGAGTAAATCGAAATGTAGGAATCTGTTCATAGATGCAATGAGTTTCAGGATAGATCACTGTAATTTTGCTGGATAGTCACACCATTTGTGGAGAAAATACAGTTATAAAGTGAAACTCGAGGCTCTCCATTACGCAGCTAAATTTCGTAATTGAGCGTTTACCGTTTGAATTTTGTTGATGTTGTTTGCGTGCTTTGAATCTGAGTATGCAAAGCCAGTTATCCGTTTGTGTAGGTTACTGATAATCTGTATCGGAGTACTTCTTAAGGATCTTTCTACGAATGCAATTATAATTTTCTGTCAATATGTGATGTATGATGCAATTGGTTCCCAAGTTCCAGCTTATTTTATCTTGAACTAAGTTGCTTTGTGTAAATTAAGGATAACACGTGTTGAAAGAGATGTTCTACTGGCCTGCAACATGATGTTCGACGTGATTTAGAGTGTTTTAATATAATCAGACAGTGTATAGCCTTAAGAATGACAATATATTAATTACTGGATTCTTACACCCTACAGGTCAGTGATATTTCTGTTGAAGATTACATCACTGCAACTGCCTCGAAACACCCTATTTTCATGCCACATACTGCCGGGAGGTATCAAGCGAAGCGATTCAGAAAGGCCCAGTGCCCCGTTGTGGAACGGTTGACCAACTCACTCATGATGCACGGCCGCAACAATGGAAAGAAGCTCATGGCTGTTCGCATTGTCAAGCATGCTATGGAAATAATCCACTTGTTGACTGATCAGAACCCGATTCAAGTTATTGTTGATGCAGTAATCAACAGGTATGCAGAAGCAGAGCAGTAATCCACTGCTTTGTTTTAATTTTGTTAATTGTATTTTTATCAAGTGTATAAATGTACTATGTCAAATCCCACCTGCATCCATTCATCTATGAAAACTCTGCTCTTCTAATTGTATTTGAAGAATCTATTGTTCTTGTGTGGTCGCAAGCAAAAAGGGTTGTCCAACGACATTTCTCACATATTAGTACCTTGTAGTGGTCTATGCAATTGCTGAAGCTATCTCGGAGAAGGTTGCAAATTATTACTTTTGCCCTGAATCAACTTTTTACTGCAATAGGAGGAGCTCAAAATATACTAGAAGTCCTAGTTCCTCAATCATGCACACTACGGAATATAATCTTGAACAAATTATGTTTTTTTGGGCCTCCATAGGTTATTTTAGACCACTTTCAATGATGATGACCGCTTCACTACTGAACCCTGAGGGTCTTAATTGCTAGGTCTGTCTTCTGATGATCTCAAGAACATGGTTTGGTTCCTAACATGCTTTGTTTATCTTATTGCAGTGGCCCAAGAGAAGATGCTACCAGGATTGGTTCAGCTGGTGTTGTAAGACGTCAGGCTGTTGATATCTCCCCACTTCGACGTGTAAACCAAGCCATATATCTCCTCACTACGGGTGCCCGTGAGAGTGCTTTCAGGAATGTCAAAACCATTGCTGAATGCCTTGCTGATGAACTCATCAATGCTGCAAAAGGGTCATCAAATAGGTTTGAATGCACGATCCCTTTCTCTGACTCCATTAGCTAGCCAAATGATACTTTGTGTGCTCTTGCCTTGTGTGTTTTTGTCATTCATTATTCTGATTATATATCTGTTTCTTTTTGTAATGTCATTTGCATTGTTTATGCAGCTATGCGATTAAGAAAAAGGACGAAATTGAGAGAGTGGCAAAGGCCAACCGTTAAGAGATGATTATTTATCTGGCAATGCTTACTATCTAGGCGACTTTGAGATTACAGTGTTTGGTAAAACTCCGTAAGATGTTGGGAAGCTGGACTTTGTTGCTTTATGCCAATGTCTTATTTTCTTTTGAATTACCAAGTTTTGATCTGAATCGGTATTACTAGCTTTTGTTGGTTAATCAGCATGATTTTTTTAAGTTATATTTTCTCATTTTAATTCAGTCTTTTGTTCCTTGTTTTCCCATACTATATACGAATCATTTCCTAATCAAACCATAACCATTATTACTTCGGTAAACTGCCTCTGGTAAACCATTATCAGTCTCTCTGTATAACTATAGTCGTTCCCTGTCCAAACTGCTGTGTATTTGGCAGTCGTATCCATTCAATGATGTTATTACAAGTGCAGCTATGACCCTCTTAAAATCCAATGTCGTCTATCTCATTGTATACTATGTCCTGACCGAATTATCCATTAGTCTGTTGTATGTGACCCTAATGTGTGAAGTTCATCGGATCAATCCGGTCCAGGTTTTGACTTTTTGAGTAATATTTTATCAATCCTGGATTCTCGAACATAGGAAACTTGATCCTTTGATTTTCACTCACTTGTTTTACGCATTAACAAACTTAAACCTAACAAGAAAGATGCTGTAGCTACACTCATTTACAATTAATACACATAAATTGTCATTCGAGTTAATTAGAATACTGTATGGATATATCTATACTTAAATCGGTCACTATTTTGGAATTGTCGATTCTGGTTTTGATTCAAAAGCTGAAAAAAAGACTGATTTCACAGCTTGGTTCGTGGCTATGGCACTTCATTGATTTTTATTTTGAAATCCACGGTTCCCAAAAAATTGGATTGTAAACTATCCAAATGTCGGATCCATGGTTCACGGTTATGGACCGTTAGCAACGGTTCAGTTCTTTTTTCCATTTGTTCGGGTTATTCAAACCGATAAGCTAAACTTTCGAGCAAGTCTCATAAAAAAGGACTCTACATTATACATTACTAGTAAAAACCGTCTCATAGCCGTTTGGTATCCTTGAACATAAGTGTCATAGTAAAAACTGGTTTTGACCTTGGAAGTCGAGTAATAAATTTCAACCTGTTCCTCTTTGATGAGTGACTGACAGAGCAAGCTCAGCCACCTGTTCATAAATTTTTCTGACCAACTATGGCGCAAAAGCGCTCAAATCTTTTTCCAGTTAAATTGAAACTTGAAACAGATATCACAGCAAAGAGCAATGATTCACACTCTCCCAACCTTGTCATTTTCTTCTCCAATTCACCCCAAAACAGAACTCACCAGCTCAACAGACCTCCGCACAATTCTCAGAAGCCAAGTCTCGTGCAGTAACCGGAGTGGCAGTACTTCCATTGCTCATGGAAGTACCAATTTTCCGGTGCTTCGCAGCAACAGTCCCACGGTGGTGGCAAGCACGGCGGTAGAGGTGGAATCAGCGGCTGATGTGGTGAGGAAATTCTACGGCGGAATCAACCGCCGTGATTTGAGCTCTGTTGAGAAACTCATTTCTCAGAATTGCGTCTATGAGGACCTTGTTTTTCCGAGACCTTTCGTTGGTCGTAAGGTCAGCATTCGTCGCTATTGGAATTGTTGCGATTGATCTGATTAGGGCATTTTAGATTCGTAATTCGATCTTCTAGTTTTGTTTTGTTGTGTTCTTTGCATTTTGCTTGCGGAATAATGCAATTCTGAGCTGCTGCTTTGTAATTAGGGGAATTTTCAGTATCAAGTGATTAGGTTCAGTGATGAAGAATGTAAGTTTATTTAGTTGAAAATGCTTAGATGTTGGAATTGGGAAGAAGATGCTTAGATATTTAGTTGAATAGTTCATGCTGTAAGATTGAGAGTGAGCTTTTGATCATCAGTCAGTGGTTGATTTCTCTATGTGAGCATTTACAATTACAGGAGATTAATGAAACTCCAGATTGGTATGTATGCGATCTGTAGGACTTTGGTTAGGTGTCTAGTGCATTTTTTGGTAGACAGAAGTGGTTTAAGTCTTTGATCATGTTACGTGGTCAGGTTACTTTTGTTCAACTTCGTTTGGTTATCCGTCCATGACGCTCTACTACTTTCGTGCTTGTATTTGATATGGAGTGTTTGCTATCACTGCAGGAAATTATGGAGTTCTTCAACAGCTTTGTAAATACTATCAGTTCGGATTTGCAGTTTGCGATTGATGATATATCGGAGGAGGACACTTCAGCTGTAGGGGTAACTTGGCACTTAGGTAAACTCAGCTATGTTTACGTGTATGTAAGTAATTTATTTATTCATTTTCCCTTTTCTGGGTTTAAACAGTTGAGTTTGTCTGAATGTTCACAGAATGGAAGGGGAAAACATTTCCCTTCAGCAAGGGATGCAGTTTTTATCGGTTGGATGTGTTCGATGGACAGAGGCAAATTGTGTAAGAGTTCTTTCTTCTTCCTTTTTTTTTGTTTTTTTTGTTCCGCAAAAGATTCCATTATTTGCTTCTATCTTTCATGTATCATGATACTGCAAGAAGCTACTCGAACTTCTGAATTGTCAATGTATCTTCCTGAGGATTACAATTTCAGTGGATTTGGGTGCTGGCTTTTGCTAGAAAACCAATAGCCGTGGAACTCGATTTGTTTGTAAAAAATAGCATGTATCTCTTAAAAAGTCATTAGGGAACTTGAATATTTGAAACACAACTTTTTATTTCCATGAATGATTGCGCTGATATGTCCTTTAAAATCTATTAGCCAAGGAGTAATGTAGAACTCTTGGCCCTTGCGAAGAACAAAAAGGTTCTTCCTCCTAATTTAGAGGACATTAATGTAACGACGCTGCATCTTGAATTCAATAACATTTGTGGCATACTCTACAAATGAACTTTTTTCGCCTTGTTAGTTTCATGAACTTCCTTTAGTCCATGGTCCCCTTCTCCCTTTTACCTGCTAGAATTCCTGTTTCTGGACATGGTAAAGAGCAGTTATGTTAGGAAGTAATGCATGTTCAGGTATTGCTGCTAACATACTGAATTTTATATTGGAAAACAGTTATGGAAGAGACGTGGTGGAACCTGCAATCAAGCCCGGAGAGTCAGCTCTGGTATGTCCTGCTTAGATACGTAGCATCACATATATGCTGCATTTGGTTTTAGATTCAATTCCAATTAGAATATTTCTCGGAGTCCATTAGTTTTCTGCTGCTCGGAATCACAAACAAAAATTGCTAATCCTACATACTTTCTTGACGACAAAACAATTTGCATTAACTAACTGTTTTCTGAATATTGGGAGAATGAAGTGCAAAATTAACTGTATATTAAGCATAGCGCGGTGTCTTTGACATTCTTCTGCTGCTAGTGATGTGAAAACTCATTAAAAAGGGGAAAAGTTTTAAGGACTACAGACTTATCTGATAAGTGCAACTGTAAGCTTCATTTACCATCTTTATATTTGCTTCATTCCCAGGCTATCATTAGAGGAGTCACTTGGCTGCTGGAAAAGTTCCCGGCGTTGGCCGACAAATTATAGTTGGAGATTAGGCTGTATGATACATTAGTCAATTAGTAATTTGTTGTACAGTGACTATTGTTATACAGGTTATAAACATTGGAGTGATTGGACATTCAAATACTATACTTGTGCAAGTCACATGTCCTAAACATAGTTCAACTGTTGCACTTGGATTACATTTAGCAGGAAAAAATGAGCTCAATTGATTCTGTTTGACAAGTTAAATTCAACATGATTTAACAAGAATATACTCCTAGCCCTATGTATTGAAATTTCATTCATCACCCCTATTGAAGTTTTTATTCACAGCCAACTCCCCCATTGCCATAACAATTCAAGATGGGTCCAGTGATGAATGGACTATTGATTGCTGCTCTTGTTCATTGTTGTTGAGTGCTGTAGTTTTTGTCTAGTTGTGGCATGGTGTAGGTTGTAGGGTCTTGTATTGAGATCACAGTTTCACTAGAGTCTCTTGCTTGTAGTTTTTGTCGAGTTGTGGCATGGTGGAGGCTGTAGGGTCTTGTATTGAGATCACAGTTTCACTAGTGTTCTTGTTCGTACTCGTCGATAACCCTTAATTCATGTTGATTGTTTGGACTTCGACATTGGGGTATGCCCCTCTTTATCTTGTCTTCTCTTTGGCATTCAATGTATTTAACTTACTTGTGAAATTAAAGGTGCGTCCAAATTTAATTTTGGTTAATTTTTATCCTAAACCAACCGAACACTTCCCGGTTTGCATAATTATTCCTGAAGTTCTAATCATTCAAATTTTTGTCTTTTAATTTCAATTCTTTTGATTAATCTGCTAGAAGAAACTACAGTACATATCTCCATTTTGGAGCTGTTGGAAATTTGGGAACTTCAAGTTTTTTTTTGTTTTTTTAAATTCTTTAAAAAGTATTAATAAAAAAATATTTCGTTTTATGATTCTTATAAATATTATTTTCAAAATATATCGCAAATTTGAGGTAAATACAACTTACGTGAGTCAAATTTATAATTTATCTTTTTAAATAAAAACAACGAGGATGAAATGAACAAAATAAACTTTATAAATTACAATTTAATCCAACTGATAAATTACAATTTAATCCAACTGTAAAACATTTGTTGACTTTCAAGTTTATATGTAATTGTTTGCAAACTGACGTAAATAATTAGGGATGGGAACGGTCGGTTCAGTTCCTTTTTTTTTTTTTTATCAAAATTCAGATTTTATAAACTCAGAAAACGAGATACATCAAAAGCCATCAGGTAGGTCAGGTCCTCCATCAACATCCGTAAGAAAATTACGAGCAATCAAATGAGTTAAATTGTTCCCAAGTCTAGGAATAAAATGAAAAGAAATAGAAAGGAAAGATGGAATTAAGTCACTAATGGCATGAATATAATCTCCTATAGAAGCCAGGCACGACTTAGCAGATTGGATTTGTTGGATAACAGATATGCAATCCCCTTCGACCTGCACAGACTGAAAATTCTTTTCTCGAGCAAACTGGACAGCAAGGAGAGCAGCCATCATCTCAGCTGTTGTTGGATCTTGAATATGAAGTAGTCATCTACGGCACCAACACAGGACTGCACCTCGATCATCACGAATCACCACTCCAAGGCCGATTGAGGGTGGAGAGCAAGTAACGAACGCATCAAAGTTAACTTTGACGAACTCAACAACATGTGGTTGCCATGAGGATGAAGCTTCCGGCGGCCTAGGCTGAGCAAACATAGCTTTTCCAGCTTTAAATTCATGTATATAAGCTAGTGCAAATCTGGCAGTATACAGCGGCTCTTCCCTTTTTCCTTCAAACACCACTTGGTTTCGATTCCACCAAATGCTCCAACAAGTGCATAAGAAAATATCAAAATCTTTAGAGGATAGCTTCACTTTAATCTCACGAAACCACAATAAGGCATCCTGAGAATCTGAATGTAAAAGATGATTAGCCATCGGTGATATAGCCCAAGTAATGCGAGCAAAATGGCAGTCACGAAACACATGTAAAATCGTTTCAGAACCACAATTGCATACATGACAAACACAATCAGCAGTTAAATGCCTATGACGCAGAATATCAAGAACAGGTAACGCATTTTTCAATAATCGCCAAGCAAAAATTTTAATTTTTGAAGGCAGGTTGCAATTCCAGATAAAAGACCATGTCCCCAGCTCCGTTTCACTACTGCTGCCATAGATTGAATATTGTCCTTCTTTTCTTATTTTGCGAGCCAAATGATATGCAGTGCGAACCGAGTAGTACCCATGAGACGTATAATGCCAAATCCGTCGATCCTCACAAGCGGCATTCAAGAGAGGAATGCGCAAAATATAATCAACATCCTCTTTCCAAAAAACATGCTCAATCAATTCTCTGTCCCAAGTGAAAGTACTACCATCAATAAGATCACCAACAGTTAAATCATCCAATGAATGAATATTCGGAGTAAAAACTCGCAAGCCATAATCTCTTGGTAACCAATTATCAGTCCAAATATTAATTCCTTCACCATTACCAACTCGCCAACGAACACCTTTTCTAATAATTTCCATAGAACCACAAATACTCTTCCAAAGTGTAAGAAGAGGAAGGTTTAGCAACCGCATCAAGCACATCACACATAGGAAAATATTTTGCTTTTAATACCCGGCTAGGTAAGGAATTTGGAAAGAGAATAATTCACCAAACCTGTGTTCCCAACATAGCAAGATTAAAAGAGCGCAAATCCCGAAAACCCAAGCCCCATCTCTCTTACTATCACAAAGTGAGTCCCAATTAACCCAATGAATCTTGTCACGATTTTCATCCCCCCACCAGAATTTCGCAATAAGAGACTCAATCTCCCTAAGAAGGTAATCCGACAATTTAAAGCAACTCATAACATAAGTAGGTATAGATTGTAAAACTGCTTTAATTAGTACTTCTTTACCTCCCTTAGAGAGAGATTTCTCACCAAAACCATTAGGCTTACTCCACACTCGCTCACGTAACCAACCAAAGACTTCCTTCTTAGAACGACCCATAGTAGTAGGCAAACCCAAATACTTATCATGTTTGTCCACTATACGAACTCCCAAAATATCCCTCACCTCCTCAATCCTGTCCCTCAGAGTATTACAACTAAAAACCACAGTACTTTTATCCAAATTAATCTCTTGACCTGACGCCAAGCTATATCGGAGTAAAATACTACGAATTTCACGAGTTGCACCACAGAAGCATTACAGAATAAAAGAGTATCATCAACAAAAAATAAATGAGAAATCCTCGGTGTTGTAGGAGATACTGCGACCCCCTTCAACACTTCCCTTTCATCCGCATCACGAAGAAGAGCACAAAAAGCCTCAGTCACAAACAAGAACAGATATGGTGAAAGGGGATCCCCTTGCCGAATCCCCCTTCCTGGCTGGATTGGGTCAAGAATATTACCGTTTAATGACACAGAGTAAGTCACAGAACGGACACATAACATAATCAAATGCACAAAAGAATGCGCAAAACCTAATCTAAGCAAAACATTCTCCAGGAAAGGCCACTCAACTCTATCATAAGCTTTACTCATGTCCAGCTTTAAAGCCTAAAACAATTTTTACCCTTGGTTTTTTGTTTAAAAAAATGATTTATCTCATAAGCAACTAAAACATTATATGTAATAAGACGATTGGGTACAAAAGCTGACTGAGTTTCTGAAATCAGGTGCTGCATATGGGGTTTCAGTCTATTTGTAATAGCTTTGGAAGCTATTTTGAATATAACATTACTGAGACTGATTGGTCTAAATTGAGAAATCAACTCTGGTGTTTTGTACTTAGGAATCAACACAATATGAGTAAAATTTAACCGGGTATCCAGGTGATGATTATTCAGCAAAGAAAGAGCACAAGTAGTAACATTAGAGCTAACAACATGCCAGAATTTTTGATAAAACAAAGCAGGGAGACCATCTGGTCCAGGAGCTTTTAAGGGGTACATATCAAAAAGTGCAGTTTTTACCTCGTCGGGAGTAAACACACGACAAAGATCCAAGTTGATAGCCTCCGTGACTTTACCCCTTACTGTTTGTACCACATCTTCGATTTCAGCTGAGGATGGCTCACGGGAGGTAAAAATAGTAGCAAAGTAGAGATTCACAATATATGTCATTCCATCGAGCTCAGTCTGCCAAACATCAAAACGATCCCTCAATCCCTGAATTTCACTCCTGCGTGCTCGATTAGTAGCCTGCGTGTGGAAGAACCTAGTGTTCTTGTCGCCTTCAGCTAACCAATGTACTCAAGATCTCTGTTTCCAAAGGAGTTCTTCTTTATCTCGCTCAGCTTCCAGATCGAATTTTGCTGCTCTGATCTGTTCTCGAGTGGTTGTTGTACGTGGTTGACTCTGTAAGTCATCGATCGTTTACTGACTTAGTATATTAGTTCCTATCCGACCAAATTGGGTTTTGTTCCAGTGAGTTAGCCCAATGCTACAGTTGGAAATATTTTCATGAAATCCCAAATCATTATCCCAATTCTGTTGAACCACACGTATACACTCCGACGATTTTAACCACATAGCCTCGAAACGAAATTGTTTTGGCTTTCTAAAATACGCAGACCTGGGTCCATCAAATAGTAGAAGTAGCGGAAGGTGGTCAGAATCCGATGTAGAAAGGTGTTTCACTGTTGCTCGGGGAAATAAATTCTGCCACCCTTCATTTGCCACCATTCTATCCAATCGGTTCAGTTCCTTTTGGTGGTCGATGTTTCGGGGATTTATTTTGTATACCCTAACCAAATTAAATTGGGTACCCTAATTATAGGCTCTTTAGCACGAGATTATTTTTCCAATAAACTTTTTACTTCAACGTCTATTTGATAGTTAATTTGATAAACTTGTTCATGTAACTTATTTGTTTTTAATAGGCTAACTGATTTGTTTATGTATTATATTCAGCAAGTCATATATCTTATAAACTAATTATTTACTTAAACATCTCTATAAAAATAAGTTAAATTATCGGTTATCAGCTACCAACTCAATTATTCGCTACCAACAGCCTTATTAACTAGTTTTGTTAGGGGTGGCTAAGGCCATGCGCGGTTAGCCCGCCTGCACAGGGTCCCGAAAATTTGGGGCCCCAAATTTTATAGTAGTATTCTTATATGCTATCTAGAAATGAGCTGGTGGTAGAATATTTTGATGGAAAAATCACTTTCTCAAATTCAAGTCTGGTCTGCATTACCTTACTCATCGTCATGTTATTATTTAAACTATGATTATTTTTACTTTGTATTTTTTGAACATCTTAATTTTCTTAGTAATAAGATTTTCTTCATATTAGTAGTATATTATTTTGCGGAGCCAATTATAGTATGCCGTGCCTTTTTTTATTGTTCATTCATTTTAGATTTTTTTTTGGGTCCAATATTACAAGTTCACACAGGACCCTGAAATATGTGAGACGCCCTTGAGTTTTGTTGAACACACGGCCTTAATACTGGAATCATTTAGTAGGAGTGGAGTCTCAAACGTGAGGGGTACGGTATGAAGTTGGATGATACATCCATCTAGAGTCGGCAGAGCTTTACTTGCCGCAGAAATTAAATTTTATCAGTTAAAAGAACCAACCCAATTAATGTGTGTGAACTTAATAAACCAATGAAGGCCAACTTTAAATGTGAACAGCCCCATTCCTTCCTTCCAAACAAATGAAGCAATAAATGCATTCGATTTCCCTCCAAATGAAGGAACAGAGGTGCCCCTCATGATTTCTCATCCATGTAGGTCGGTGGTGTTGTGAGGGATCGATTCCACTTGCCTTGGATTTGCTTCGGTAGAGTTTTAACTGAACTCGTTCAATAAGGTGTTGGGATTGAATGTGAGCTTCAGAAGAGTTTATTTTGCATATCGAGTTTAGTAATACTCGATTAGAGTCGATTCAACATAACATATTCTTTTTTTGTTATTTATGTATATATGGATATTGAGCTCAAATTGAACACGACTAAACCTTCAAACAATTGAGTCGAGTTCGAACTTAATTATTATGATTTGAGCTTGAAAAAATACTCTACAAAACGAGTTGAGCTGCCCGCACAAGGAGTTTCCATAACCATACTACACGGTATACAAACATAGATCTACACTTCGATCTTTTTGCATGTGGATTAATTTGTTACAAACCAACTATGCACATTTTGAGTCAATTATTAATTTGTAAACACAAGGGTAGAGAAGCATAGATTTATACTTCATTCTTTTTTCATGTGGATTAATTTGTAGCAATTTCTCAACTGGGCACATTTTGAGTTAATCATTCCTCAATTGAGGTCGTTCGGATGGTTACAACTCAGTTAAACTTGAAGAATGAGATACTCGACTTGTTACTATAACGCTATTCCTCACACCTCCCATCCAAACAAGATCATTTTCTCTTTTAGTTATTTTCAAATTGAATAATTATTAAATTTACTTAGAATATCGTTGGATTTTCTCCCCACATATTTAACTCCAAATATGCTATCTTTAAATTGGTTACTTCATGTATTCATTTCTTCCACACTTTTTACCACAAAAGATCCAACTCCTCACACTTCTTCATTTCTATCTTGCACTCCATCTGTCCCGAATTCAACTTCACGCATTTCATTTGAGATGTTCAAATTTCAATTTCCCATCATATGAATGAAAAACATATCTCATACTTTATTGGATATATTTCTTGTTATGTTACATTCTCTACTACTCTATTCACTTTTCTCTAAAAACTTATATTTTGGCCCCCCGTATAGTTGAATTCGAAATGGATGGAATATTTCTATTACATAATTTACACGTGAATCTTACTGTATGAAGTTTTACCGAGATAGTAGTATAAATTTGAACATGAAACATAATAGATAAATGAGTCATAAATGTGACATGGCATGGTCAGGGGCGGACCTGCCCCCAAAATTTGGAATCTTTTTTATAGGTAATATTTTTAAAATTTTGAATTTCGCCCCCTCTAACCCTCAGAAAAACCTCATATATGTAATTTCGCCTCCCAAAGTTGAAATCTTGAATCCGACCCTGGGCATAGTGGCGACTTAAGCTTCTCGAAGCAGTCGGTGAGGGTACCCAGAAACTTGAGATGACGACGACGCATAGTCCAAGTCAAGTTTACCTGACAAACACACTCAGAAAAGGACGCCTCTAAAGAAAGGTCAAAATTGATATCCATAATGAACATACATACATACATACCAGAAAGAGTTGAAGAAAACAATTAATTAATTAAATTAAATTAATCGATTCATTTTCTGAAAGTGAAAAGAAACTAGTTTGAACGAGTCTTCCGTACATCAGCTATCGACCTACATGACGCCATCCATGATGCCATATTCGAGACTTATCCACCACTTTCAGACATAATTTTGACCACCTCTACTTTTCAGTTTTGGTCTTTCAGCAACTTTGGTTTTTTTTCTCTTGTCTTCTCACTAGTTGCTTCATGCTTCTTTGCTTAACAAAGAGTTTTGACCCTACAATAGAGCTTTTGACTTTATATTCAATTTCTTATTTGTGGCTTACAACTAAAGATAAATCCACCTTTCCTAGGATGGTTTATGCACACATTTTAACACATGTGGAAGTGTAATTATATTGTCTTAGTTTTATTTGACCATCACAATACCATGGTGAATAGCATCGCATTGGTATAAAGAATGATGTCCAATCAAGCAGTCCCAATAAAATGCACCATTTGACAGCACTACAAAAAAAATCGGATTTAGGGACGGATTCCCTAAACTGTTAGGGACGGATAGAGACGCCCGTCCTTAAAACGGGCGTCTCTAACCAAATAGGGACGGATATTACGGATATTTTATCCGTCCCTATTTAGGGACGGATATTATCCGTCCCTAATGGTCAAAGACCTTTAGGGACGGATAAATATCCGTCCCTAAATAGTATTTTTTATTTTTTTAATTTTTATTTTTAATACGAATATTTCGACAATTTTATACGAATATTCAATACGGATAAATCGATAATTTTATTCAATTCGGATAAACCAGCAATTATATACGAATATTCAATAGGGATAAACCGAAAATTGTATACGATTATTCAATACGCATAAACTGATAATTTTATTCAATACGGATAAACCGACAATTTCATACAATATTCAATAATACAATATACAACATTTAATAATAATTAATACAAATAAGAAATTACAATAATACAATATAAAAAATTTAGATCTGGATCTGGGTCTTGTTGGACTGGCCGGAGATAGTGGTGGACGGATCTCGTGGTGGGGTGGCAGTATAGATGTCGTGGTGGTGGATCTGGGAGCGTGGTCGTGGTGGTGGACGGAGAGGCAGTGGTGGAGTGGTGGTGGACGTAGAGGCCGTGGTGGACGAAGAGGCAGTGGTGGTCGAGGTGGTGGTGGACGGAGAGGCAGTGGTGGTGAGGTGGTGGAGTGGTGGTGGAGGTGGTGAAGTGGTGGAGGACGGAGAGCCCGTGGTGGTGGAGTGGTGGTGGAGGTGGTGGTACGGTGGAGGTGGTGGTACGGTGGAGGTGGTGGAGTGGTGGAGGACGGAGATCCCGTGTTGGTGGAGTGGTGGTCGAACGGCGGTGGAGTGGTGGTCGAACGGTGGTGGAGTGGGAGAGAAGGAGAGAAGGAGAAGGAGTGGTTAGTAAGTGTGGGAGGAAGAGAGTTATAAATTAGGGTTTCTGATAGTTTAGGGACGGATAGATCTATCCGTCCCTAAATTAGGGACGGATAAATCTATCCGTCCCTAAATTTTTTTTTTTTTTTAGTCAACGAATTAGAGACGGATAGAATTATCCGTCCCTAAATAGGGACGGATTACTAATCCGTCCCTATTTAGGGACGGATAGGCCTATCCGTCCCTAGTCCGTCTCTAGCACCACCGATTCGTCCCTAACTAATCCGTCCCTAAATTCGGTTATTCTTGTAGTGCAGTCAGCATCGGTATCGAGGTCAGAATTTTGCATATGAAATTTTTAAATTGAGTTGAACTTGAAAGACCTTTTCAAATCCTAGTATACTACTTTATCCTCTAAGGCTAAGAGGTTCTTTGATGTTAAACTGCTCCGATAACCCTCATATCATCACCGATCATAGACCAAACTAAAATATCCCAACGTTTTGATGGATGATGTCCTGACTTGTGTTATGGTGTCCATTAATACTCTTTCAGGATCATTTATGTGATACACATGCATTACATCCAACCATCCAGCATGTCAACTCCAATTCCTAACTCCTGAACAATCATCGATATCCAACTCTTATTCATACTCGCAAGTACATTCGCTGTTAAAAATACTTAAAACGTAATTTATTATCACATATAATTCAAATTTATTATGATGTAGAGGTAAGTAAAACCGCATACACCTTTGATGAAAACTTATCTTTCTGGTAAAGAATAGCCCGGGCTTGTTCATCGTGACCCTTGTAACACTTCTTTGGAATGTATGGTGCATGTGTAGTTACATGCAAGTTCCTTTTTGCATATCGCAACAAGGATGTCACATATTTAAGGATGCATAATTGTAACAATCCAAATGTTAAAGGTTTAAGAAGATTAATAACTAGGTGCACCTTCATTTTTTCGAATCCAACCATATACCAACTTCCGAGTCAAAATGAGAGATACACTGCTAAATTTATTGGAAACTACTCCCTCCGCCCCCAAAATATTATCACATTTTAATTTTCTGGTCAACCAGCTCATAATTTAACTGCGAATCAATTTTAAATTGTAATGATAAAATATTCAATTAAATCACATATAATGAAACTTCACACTTTTGGGATAACTTAATCGAATATGTTACAATTATAGTTAAAATTAGTTCGTAGTTAATGCTAAAGATCACTGACATTTAACATTGGAATAACTTTTTTTAAACCGTAGGAGTATGTTAATTTATGATGAATGCCATATTGGCATGTGTCTTGGAATAGTAGAGACATCAACATCGATGGATGGAAGCTAATAGAAGTCGAAAAGTTGTCATTTTAAATGCATTTTGATTAATCAAGTAATACTACTATTTCCTCAACACCAAGTTGTACGACCAATCAATCTACTTGGATACACCTGTCATGCAAATCCTCTTACTTTACTTTGACCATTGAAAATTTTGACGTTCCCATAAAAAAAAATGTCAGAATATCCTCCCTCACTCACATGTAAAATTCAATTAGAAATCAAGATCCAAATTGACCTTCTCAATCTTCAACCTATAAATACACTTCCCACAAACTATTCAATTGCAACAAATACAGGACAGCATTAACCTTTAATAATCCATCTCCAAATACTACCAAGTAGTCAAGTTCAAGTACCAACTGAAGAAATATGAGCAGCTCATCATCAGATGAAAATGGAAGTAGTGGTAGCAGGAGAGCAGCAACAACGGAGAAAAAGTACAAAGGTATCCGATGCCGGAAATGGGGCAAATGGGTGTCGGAAATCAGAGTTCCCGGTACACCGGAACGACTCTGGCTCGGGTCGTATTCGACAGCGGAAGCGGCTGCAGTGGCGCATGACGTGGCATGGTACTGTTTGCGAGGGAACTCCTCGCCGCAAAATTTGAATTTCCCGCTAGTTTTGCCCGCGGGCGCTCGGGTCGGGTTGTCGCCGCGATCGGTGCAGAGAGCGGCTTCTGATGCGGGAATGGCGGTCGATGCGCGAATGTTGGATTCGAAGAGTAATAGTGGTGGAGAACAGAGTGGTGTTTGGAAACAGAGTCAGGAGGATCAGTATCTTAATATTTCTGTTGATGATTATCTTTAGTGATTAGTGGTAATTAGTAAGGATTGTTTGAGAGTGGATATATGTATTGTATTGGAAATGTGGCAAGATATAAGACCCGTTTCTCTATTCTTTTACTTGCATTGAGGAGAAACAGAGGAAGTATAAATTACATCGTTTGATGTTTGTTACGATTTCAGAACTTGGGATATTTGCCGAAATACCAATTCGAATTCGGAACTAGGCTTGAGTTGGATTGCTTAGATCATGGTGTCGTCACCATTGGTCTCACCCTCTCACTGTAGTAGTGGAATCGAGACCATCATCGAATTTCCATTGAGTTGAAGTATGATATAGTATAGTTTCATCTCATCTAAATAGTCAAAATAAAAAGATGTGTAAAATCCAATCTACAAAATTCAATTGAGATTATTAAATGATAAATGATATTGATACCATCTCTAATGCACTACAACGAATAGGTTGTACATAAAATACAAATGATATCGGTGGGATCATTATTTACCACCTTAGAGCACTAGTTGTAGCCTATAAGCATCTTAAATATTTTATCTAAATATAAATTTTAACTCACCTATATATATTTAAGATTTCATAATTATAGGTATCTTTAAGACGAAATAATGAAGAGGGAAAACATATAATTTTAACCAATACATTATGATAGGTGTAAACTTTTTTCTTCAAAACCATTTCAACTCCCTGTCTTCCCACATCAAGATACAATCATACACCTATCTTATTTTTTGGGTATTTTTATGGATGGTCATCCTCAATTTATTACAGTATTCAGCTTTCATATCATATATTACTTCTGTTTCGGACTTAACTTTTCTATTAGAGAATAGATTATAAGGGGGTGTGAATAAATTAGAAGAGCCATTTAAGGAAAGAAAAGTTGAATTTGAAACAACATAGAGTGAAAAATAATAAGTTGAGTTGGTGATGGAGCGAGTATAGTTTAATCCATTTTTATAGTTATGATCGATTTTGGAGTCCTATTTTTAGAATTAAGTCAATAAATAGAGTTGGTCTAGTAGCTGAGTAGCATATGAGTTGTGTGTATGCCATGTTTCAACTTAGGACACGTGGAACTTCGCCAAGCGTTTGCACTCTGTTTCAAAGTACTTAAATCAGCTAAAATTTAGCCCAGAGAGCAAAAGCAAGAACAAGGGAGGAATTCAACTATGCAAGTCATAAATTAAGTTCTGCATACTGTAAGTGCAATGAAACTGTTCGCTTCAATTTAAGCTAATTATGATTATAGCTTTTGCGGAAATCCATCTCTTATCTAACATCATATTTTTGTTTTAAAATTGTGTATTCAAACACGTTGGGAAATGCAGTTAATGCTGATTTATCAAATACTACATGATATATGAAAGTTAAATGATATCAGTACTCAGTAGTTAAAAATGTGTTGTTGATTTGATATAACTAGCTTTATCACAAAAGTTTGTAAATTATGGTTAATTGTTTGTTTGATCAATTTAGGCTTATATCCAATGGTTAGTTTGCTTCTTCTTGTGTATCTGTTGACTGTTGTTACTGTGTATGGATTGGCTATATGCCTATATCATACTATCTGAATCAGCTCACTTGCAAGAACTCTGTAAATATAGCTCCATTTTTTCCATCCCTGATTTTCCTAAACAAGAATCACATCATATTATATAAAGTGTTAATATGAGTTGGGTGAGTGTGCGATACACACATGGTTTTACCTCATATTCAGGAATTGTTTTACAAGAACTACGAGTACCACTTACTGTAGAACTGTTAGGCTAATATTATTAATTATAGCTTTGTATGTTGTGCTATGAGCCTGCCGAGCTATTTGATTTGAAAGGAAGTGTTGATATTTGGTAAATAACCTGGTTCGCCATTTTCAACTTGGTTTAGGCTCTATTGATTGAATCATCAGGTTTCCACTGAAAAATAATTTTGAAAATTGGAAAGGTTCATGTCTAGCTTGATTTTGTGTCCCCTTTTTAGCAGAGATAATGGCTTCAAGGCAAGCAGTCGAAGCAGAGAATATTGAGGCAGCTGCCAGACTTGGGGTAGATAGGCTCAGGGATGTGACTAGGGATAGAGAACAAGATCAGGGAACTCACCCGGAAACTCAATCGCGCGATCAACAAGAGCAACAGAAAGGGTCCGGTTTTCTTGGAAGCGTATTGAAGTCGGCTGGAGAGATGTATGAAGAAGTTAAGGGATCCATCACCGAATCAACGGCAGGTGTTGGTGACATAAGTGGGACTAGGGATGTAGATAATGTTCCCGGGAAAGAAAATGGGACAAAGGACTCCGCTATGGATGACGCAGTGGAGCACACATCTGACAAAGCAAAACAAGAGAATGATGGTGTTTCTGGTAGAATGTCTGAGATGATGGAGAATGCGGCAATTGCTGCCAGGAGAACGGTGGATCACATAAACTGGCAGGAAGGAGGAGATCAGTGACGATGTAGCTCAGGTGTGCTTAGTAATGATGGACAATATAAACGATATGTAAAGCACAACAGATAATGTGCAATAATATACTATATACTAATGTCGTCTCTTGCACGATTTTGCAGCAAAAGTATGGGAAAACTGAACCAGAAGCAAGAAAGGCAATGCAAGAACTGAAGCTCAAGGAAGAGAGTGTTCATGATGAGGAAAAGCAAAGGGCTAGAGCAGATTGGGACACTGCAGCTGATAGGTAACTACCACGTATTGATTCTAATTTTGCGATTATTGCTACATTCTCACATCATCACCCCTAGTTTCAAGCAGACTAATCTTTTCTGATTTTGACAGGGGAATGGCAGCCAGAAGTACAATATATGGCGCAATGGGATCGTTTAAGGATGCCATCAAGGAAAAGCTGACCTCTCCAACTGAAATAGTACAAGAAGCTCGCGCCACTCAGGAGTATGGTGGACCAAAGAGAGGGAGGGGGATAAATTGGTGGAAGAGGTTGAGGAAGGGCCTTCCGGACCTGCAGCCATGCCTACAGCAAAGGCCTCCGGTTAAATTTGCAGACTTGCAGTAAACATCACTGATGAGTATCCAAGATTACGAGTAGTAAGAAAGTACTCAGAATAAAAAGGGATACGCCACACCCGGAACAGGCTCAATAATATGGTTCAAGCTTTTTGTTGTGTACTAAAAATAATGTTCATGTAGATTACTACTGCTACTCATACACGCATATGGCATCTAATATCGAGACACAGTTTGTCGTAAACATAACGTGTACTAGTTGAAGATAACATAGAACTATGAGGCTGAGTTGGAGGAAACAGTAAGAAGAAATGATGCCAATGAATCTTTTTCAGGACAGATTCCTTCAATACATGTTACTGACATTGGTCCAAGGCCAGATGTTACAACTAGAAAACAACAAAATGATGTTGCTACTTCAAGTAGAGGGTCTAGTAATCACAACTATGTTCCAAAAATTGATTTTCGTAGGTTTGATGGAACTGATCCTCATTCCTGGTTATTGAGTTCTGAAAAGTGAAGACTACTTTATAGTGGTACCTGAAGTACCTGGAATCCAAAAACCATACTTGGCAGCTGCTCATTTTGAAGATGAAGCCAAGGCATGGTTTCAAACTTTTTCAGTTGAAAACAGTGCTCTAAGTTGGACTTATGGCTGCTCATGTGAGTGATTTTGGCATCTCGAAGATCCTGTCTGGGGATGGTTCCTTTGCACGAACGAAGACTCTGGAAACTAACTGTTAGAATATCTCGCATCACTTGTGAGAGGATCTTGCAAGTAAACAACATATGAGTAGGATAACCAGGGGTTGGTTATCCTACTTTTATGTTGTTTGCTTACAAGATCCACTCACAAGCGATGTGGATATTCTAACATGCCCCCTTATTAAGTTGGTTCATATTAAGGGAAGAGGGTTATCCTACTTGAGGTGGTCTTAGGAGAAACCAAGTTTAGAGAGAGACCTAAGAGGCTAACTTTCAGTAATTATAAAACTACCCCAAATAAAAAAAACTAACTACTAAGACACCCGACAAAACCAAAAGCTAGCAACTGGGTCAAAAACGGGTCACTATATACCAAATATTCATCATTCACAATCACAATCTCAAATATCCAAAAACCTAGAAATCAACATTCTCCTCCTGGAAACAAAAACCTCCGCCATTTTCGCCGGAGATCGGCCGGAAACCTCCCGAAATCAGCTAAATATCACCAGAATCTATGAAATAAAGCTCAACAATGAAGAAATCAAGCTCGAAATCTTCTCAAACGTCACCACGATGGTTAGCAAACATTCAAACTGGCTTATGTGACCTAGTTTATATGTTATTGATGTTTGTTCGATCTGATTTACATGAAAAATGAATTGATGAATGGTTTTTTTGACAATTGTAGTTCAAATTTCGATTCAGGTCTGAAAATCGTGTAACTGTTTTTCAAATGTTTTAGCTAATATGTGTGATGTTTTGATCTTTTCGGGTAATGTTCTTGCTTATATGTAGGATGTTCAACTGAACAGAGTACATGAATATATGCTCAAAAATTGGTATTTCTACTACGATTTGATTTTTTATCCACCGATCTACTCAAAATATGTTCGTATGTAAGTTTCAACAATATTTTGATTCAAATATTCATTGAGAATTTTTTTTTTTTTTTCACAATAGAAGTTGAAATTTTAAAACAGATGTGAAAACAATTGCGGATAAAACTGTTCAAATGTTCTACGTTATTTCTGTAATGTTCTCAACATATGTCTACAGTGTTTCTGAAACTGCATGACTACAAAGTTAAGTATCATGCCATTACTATTATAAAATATGTATGAAATGTTCATGGAAATGCCCGTAATGTTTTCATAATTATGCCGTATGCAAAATGTTATAAAGATCTTCTCATTTAGGTTGGGAAATAAATATTTTTGGTTATACCCTCGATGTTAGTGCTTATATAATCAATGTTATCACTTATATAGCATATGTTCATGTGTTTAACTGTTATGTTCTCATCAACGTCAGATTTGAGATCAACTTATTGCAGAGGTTATTTCATTTCAATGATGATAGTCTTGGATTGTCAAAGAAGAAAAAGGACTTTGTATATAGAAGATCATCATAAAATGATGGAGATAACAATGCAACCAACGGCATAGTTGACGAGGCAAATGAAGAACCTGAGGAAACTCAAAATGTGATAAAAAGAAAAGTCCATGTATTAGCTTATGTTGTCTATTTTATATCCAAACAATGTTCTTACATATTCAAATGTGTGAAACTTCATATATTACAATTTTGAGAAATGTTTTTCCGTATTTGTGTAATGTTCTTATCTATTAGGTAATGTCCTTACTTCTTATTTATATGAGTAATGTCCAGATTTTTAACTATGTTGACAGTGTTCTCAACTATTTGAGTAAAATATTATTAGGTATAATGTTCTTAACTATATTAGTAATGTTTTCAATTATTTGTGTAATGTTCTTAGGAATTTCTATAATGTTATCAGAAACGACATTTTATATATTTACACAATGTTTTTATATATTTACGTAATGTTCTTAACTATTTAACTAATGTTAACAACATTGCTGAGTTAAGTAGAAACCTTACATGAATAATCATGAACATTACTCAGTTAAGTCGGAAACTTATCCAATCAACGAAGAACATTAACTCAAATCGAGCAATTGAATATGACATTAATGTAATAATATGTTATTGAATCTTCAAATGTTGTCATCTATTCAAGTAATGATCTTACATATTTAAGTAATGTTCTTAACTATATAAGTAATGTTTGTAACCAAGGCTGGTAATTTGACCCGCGAAAATGAACTGACCCGACCAAATGACCCGTGAAAATGCAAATAAGTGTGGTAAATTGCAAACAAACCCGTCTTTATAGTCTCTCTATATACTTGGTCTTTCCTAAGACTTTGTGATCCTACTTATATGTTGTTTACTTGCAAGATCCTCTCACAAGCGATGTGGGATATTCTAACACGCCCACTCACGAGTAGGCCGCGGTTAGTCGGCTCTACACGTGGAATCATAATAGCCTCTTTTGACAAGCCGGAATTATCATCGGCTGGGGCACCCATCATCAACTTGAGCCTGCTATAATACCATATTAAGTTAGACCATCATACCCTTAAAATGCCTTATTAAGGGGAGGGTTATCCTACTTATATGTTGTTTGCTTGCAAAATCTTCTAACAAGCGATGCGGGATATTCTTAACACTGACGGCTATATCGACCCAGGTACACTCAACTGAGTTACTACTTCCCTTACTCTCTTTTTATAACTCTACTGAATGAAGTAGATGTTTACAATTACAGAGCACTAGCAAAGTTTATACAACAGAGTACTCTGTTTCATCTCCATAAGTGATACACAAAACTGTTTAGCAGTATGTACATCTCAAACCCCTAATTCGTTTTCGTCCAAATAGAAACTTACAATTGGATAGATGAAAGAACTGAGTGACCAAAACACAAGCCACACATATGTTAAATCGGTACAAAATAGGAGAATGTACTCTGAGCATATAGAACAATATAATTATTCCAGTCCGTTCACTGTAGATGCTGCCAAACCTGTGACCTCTGTTTTATGTGCAGGTAGTTCAACGGTTGTGTCGAGTTTTATGTTCCATAGCACTAGATTACCCTGCAAATAAGAAAACGCCTGGATGGTTGTTAATTCGTAGCCAACATATATGATTTAGCTAGACTGGCTAAAAAATCAGATAATTCATCCATTCCACCACAACCTTTCCATTTTAACTTTTTTGGTAACCCTCTCTAACTTTAACTATATATTAATATTAAAAATCAAATGTAGAATTTTCAAATAACATTTTAAAATTGAATTTTAAGATTAATTCATAGTCAAAGCTGGAGAGGGTTGACCAAAAAATTCAAAATGAAAACTTGGGCTGGGGTGGAGTAGCTAAAAATTAACTTGCCTCATCAGTACCAATGACTAGCACATAGGGATATTTGGGATGGAAAACACATGAAGAGAAGTAATTTGGACCATTAAAATGGAGCTCATTCACACATTCCCTTTCCATCCAGATCGCAATGTCCAGATTGTTACCAATTCTGAGCCCAATCATGCAAAGAGATCGCCAGATGGGCTCCAACAAATGTTAAAAGATGTTTTGTGTCCCCGTAACATACAACAACATGAATGGACATGTATGAGGTATGTGGCTGATCAAACCATTCCATTAGGGCAAGATATCTTCCGATCTTGGGTTGGAATCTCAAAAAAGAAGGTTGTATGGTAGTATCATGTTGAACTAGGTCGCACCTGCCAGTATTGATATTGCAGTACTTTAGAATGTGATTTCCATCACAATAGATCTTTGTTGGGAGGAAAGTCTACGGACGCATATGGTAAGTATGTACGTCGGTAATGACATCCCAGACCCTAACAGTTTTGTAACTAGATGTGGCAAGGCGTGACGTGATAGGACAAAATTGCATGTCGCTAATGGATTCTGCGTGTCGTAGTAGCATTATCATAGTCTCCTGCTCACGTACTCCGACCTAGGATTGAAGAGTGGACACATATTCATTGGATAACTCCATTTTTAACAAGAGCCCGTCTCCTGAGAGTCTACATATATTGAGAGTCCTACATAATAGACAAACATAGACAATTTATACATAAACTATCTGACGTGATTTTTTCATGGACCGGACCGGGAACCGACCGGACCGAACCATATATTTTCCTTACATTACACAACTCCTTTCATGTCCATTTAGTCATATTGGTATTTTGGATCAAATTGTCTATGTTTGATACATAATTGTCTATATTTAGCATATAATTATTGATGACAACCTATTTATCCGAAAGAAACAAAATATTTATAAAATAAACATAGAAATCAATTTCATTCATCAATCAATAAATGTCATACATATAAAACAATACAAAAAATTTAAAATCACTATATCCAAACTACAATCATCTTTGCAAACAAATAAAACACCCTTAAATTGTTTGTCGACTCCTCCATCCACGTCTCCATCTTTATCATCAATCGTTTTCTTCATTCGACCACCATTTTTACGAAAACCTAGTATATGCAACAAAAACATCAATAATTTAGCAGTATAAATACAATTTTACTATAAGAATATACTATTACACTATAGACATACAATTTACATATAAAACACACAATTTTCATATAAAAATCAACAAAAATATACAACAAACATACACACAGACATACACAATTTACATACTAGACAACTCCTACATTAATTAGGGTAAACATATACAATTACATACAAAAACACACAATTTTCATACAAAAATCAACAAAAATATACAAAAACACACACACACACACACACACACACACACAGACATACACAATTTACGTATTAGACAACTCCTACACTAATCAGAGTAAAACATATACAATTTACATACAAAAACACACAATTTTCATACAAAAATCTACAAAAAAATATACACACGGACATACACAATTTACATACTAGACATCGCCTACACTAATCAGGGTATATAAACATATATACAATTTACATACAAAAGCACACAATTTTCATACAATAATCAACAAAAATATACAAAAAACATCAACCGTCATTATCATCAACCGTTTTCTTTATTCGACCACCATTTTTACGAAAACCTAGTATACGCAACAAAAACATCAACAATTTGGCAACTGTCATACACAATTTTACCATAACAATAGACTATTACTCTACGACAATAGACAACCTAGTTGCATAACTCATTAGCAACTGCCACACACAATTTTACTATAACAATAGACTATTACACTACAACAATAGACAACCAAACTGCATAGCTCATTGACAACTGACATACACAATTTTACAATAACAATATACTATTATACTACAACAATAGACAACCACGATGCATAACTCAATGACTTGTTTGCTCACACTAGCATGGCCAATGGACACACTCATCCATTCAACTATTTGGCAAATTCAACTATTTGGCAACTGTCATACACAATTCTACCATAACAATAGAATATTACACATCAACAATAAGCTATTTACACATACATCCAGAATACGAAACAAATTATGTCGATCTAACAAAAATGAAGCAGATCATGACAATCTAACAATATTAGAAGCAAAAATGAAGCATAAACAACCAAAACAACATAAAAATGAAGCATATCATGCCGATCTAACAACAATCAGAAGCAAAAATGAAGCATAAATACCAAAACAACAGAAATCGAAGCAGATCATGCCGATCTAACAACAATAAAAGCAAATCGATCTAACAACAATTAAAACAGAAGTTATTTAGATGCAAATCGAAGACGAAATCAGACAAATAGATCGAATGATAAACATACCTACACCAAATCGGAGAAGAGTGATGAGAATCGAAGTGTTGAGATGTAAATCGAACACCAAAACCTCTTCACCGTAGATGTTCAAATCTGAGAAGCAACGCTCCATGAATGAATACCAACACTTCGATCTCGATCACCAATCTAACTGATCTTGGATGAGAACAGGTCAAATCACTGAAGCAGAAACGAAAATGGAACGATGTTTCTTCACCTTCACCGCCGTCGAGTCCGATCTGAAATCACCAAAACGAAACGAAAAAAACTGAAGAATAGAGAGAAGAAACCTGAAAATCGAAAAGACAAGGTAATGACTCATAAACAACAAAACGAAGCCAAATCGAACCAGAAAATACAGATATATCAGTTATTTAAGCATAAACAACATAGTATACAACAAATCGAAGAAGAAATGAAGATCGAACAGTTATCTAAGCATAAACAACATCGAAAACACAAAATAAATGAAAAATAAACAGAGAAAATCACTTACCCTTTGCCAATGGTTTATTACGATGAACAGTAATCTCCGTATTAACAGCAACACCATCGGAATCATCAGCATCATCGGAATCAGGCGCATTACCACCGAAATCAGGCGGATTACCAACAACATTTATGTTCAAATCCTCCATTGAAGCACTAAAAGATCAAAAAGGTAGTTAAAAACACAAAAAAACACACCAACAACTTATGAAAATCAAAAAGGAAATGAAAAACGAGACAAAATACCTGTAATCGAAAGCAAAAACTGCAAAAGCTAGGGTTTCGACGAAAATTGGGAGCAAATCGCCAGTAACCGCAAACAGGAAGAGGGGAAAGGAGAAAAATGGAAAAAAAAAACTGAAAAGGGGTATTTAAATGACCCAGAAACCCACGAGAAAATCCGGGTTAACCAAACCCGGAATCAGGATCCGCGACTTAAGACCCGCGAGAATCTTCAGCAGCTAAGTCAAGAATAATTGTGTATGTTTGTGTATTGTTGAGGACTCTCAAGTCTATAGGACTCTTTTAAGTTTTAGTATTTTAACAAATATTAGGAGTTAGACATAAATGAATTATATATTTATTTATTATAATTTGCTTGTTTTAATTGAATTTTAGTTGATTATATATAGTAAATGAGGACGCACCACGCTTAGCGCAGTGCCAAGCACACTCTATAACATGAGTATTTATTATAAAAACACTTAATATAATTTCATGAAAAGACATCTTATGAGCTCACAAAAATTGATGGAAAATATCAAGTAGATAAGAACATCTCTAGAGAGGGTGGAACATATTTAAAGACGGACATATGTTATCAGCAAAATCATCGAACGTCTATGAAGTTTACAAAATGTGTTTTTTGTTTAATATGAAAAAGTACAAATGTTGAGCTCATTGACGTATTGATTAATAAATCGATAGTTTCTTGACAACATAGGTCCGTCTATAGATACGTGATCCAGAGACCGTCTATGAAGTGACTTTCTCTATAAAAAGATCGGAGTTTTTTTTTACTTAATAATATCAATATTTTACATTAAATAAATATACTTTGTAAAAAAAACATATTAAAATTGTGTATTAAATCACCAATGTACACAATACACATACCAATTATAAGTCGGATTTTATCTAACAATGAAATGAATAAGAAATCGAAATTAAGTTTGCAACAATAATTATTATTCTCTTTTAGCATTTGACAAGAAACTTCTTTGAAGGAGGGAAAATTGAAAATAAGTTATAAAATATAAGTTATATTTATTTATAACTTATAACTTCCTTTAAAGAAGTATATTAAATATATTCAACTTCCTCTCTTATTAAATATACTTATAACTTATAATATAATATAATAATATAATTGATGTAGGGTAAAACTGGATTAGTCAGTCTAGGTCTCGGTCACAGAAACGTCCGTCTGGAGCTTAGGAATGGTTCTTTTAGTTCGTCAAGATTCAGTTCAAGATCTTTAAGTCTAGTGGTTCGGCTATAGGTTATAGCCCGTCTAGAGGAAATGGGGTCTCTCAGGAAGTTGGTCCTTTCAACAATGAAGGTCCGTCCTTGAGCAGGGGTCCGTCACTTGAACACTTGGATGGATAATCTATAATCAATAGGAGAAGGGGTTAGACCCTTTTGGGCCGGTTTGCCTAAGACAAACCGGGCTCGGACTCAACGAGTTAAGAGGTTCTTCAAGCTGGGGCTCGGACCTCAAAATCTAGAGAGTGGAATATTCAGAAGTAGTTGCTTACCATTATAAGGAGTAAATGCCCTCCTATTTATAGTGGTGAGCTCTGGAGACAGGCCTCTGACATCCCGGAGTTTGGTCGGCCTAGCAAGAATGCGAGATAGTGACACGTAGTCTTGGCGTAGGGAGGCGCGTTTATGCTACGTTTGGATAGGTGACGTGTCTTAGTATGGCCCATCAGAGTTTTATGTCTCGGACTCTATCCTGATGGCGGTCCTCAAGAAGGACAATAGTCATTTGATGTAGACAAGTTCCGAAACTAGGATAGTGGGGGTCGGACCTCTCCACTTCCTGTCTCGGTCTTCCTGGAGAGATGTGTTGGCGACAGAATACTGGGAGCCGGTCTTTGAGGGTTATGGCGACGGACACTTTCTTCGTTCCTTCCTCCGAATCGTCTAGATCGTCTTGAGTCGTGAGGTTGGTGGCAGACTTAGAGGTACATATCAATAATAAGTACCGGAGATTGAAAACGTGTTGGCCGGTGAAAGAGAGGGGAGTGAATCTCCCTTATCATTTGATTCCAACCCCCCCCCCCCCCCCCCCCAGGAATCGGAACCCAGATCGACAAAGTGCATTGGAGGCTGACACCGAGATGCAATCCGGAGAAGCGCCTGCTAAGAATGATCCGCCAGTGGGAGATTCGTCTTCTTCTTCTTATGGCAGTTCATCTGAGTCGGAGTTCGAAGATGAAGCTGTTGGGGCCGGTGAAGGAAACAAGTCCGTTAACCAGGCCAGTACCAGTGGGGCCGGTGGGGATGAAGAAGAAGACCCCGACAAGTATATTGATATAACCGGTTCCGACAAAGATGAGGACGAGGAACAGGCCGTGGCCGAGGAGCGGGAAGATGAAGAGACGGCTCCTGGAGATTAGTCCGGGGCCTTGGTGGTAATTTCATAAGGATATACTCAGCCTCTGAAGAAAAGAAAGACTTCCAAGAAGGCTAAGAAGACCGCCATCAAGTACAAGACGAGCCGGAATGTGCCAATTGGTCCGCTACAACCCAATGCTGATTACGATGCACCTGATCAAGTGTACAATATCGTAAATTGACCAGTTGAACAGTATGAATATCCCATTTTTTATTGTAGCCACTATTCGACATGACTCGTACGTAGCAACCTACTGCTATAGGTGAATTCTCGTTCACTATTCCGTTCAAGGGCAGACGGGCCCCTGGGCTTGGGCGGGTTAAACCCATTCAGCCCACCCAGAAATAAAAAATTAATTTTTTTTTTTTTTTTTTTTTTTTTTTTTTTTTTTGAAATGTCACTTGGAAGGATTGATCCCTGGGCTTATAGGAAAACTTCACTACTTCAATACTTCAATCCACTCCGCCAATAAAGTCAATTGAAGACAACATACATATTAAACTATAATTACCCTAAATCTGAAATTATTACACATATTAAAGCATAAAAAATCCAATTCGGCTCTTTATATATCTTTTGATAAAGATGAAGTATCATTCATTAGGTGTTTATTGTTTATAATATAGGTTGAATTTAGGTTTTTCATGTTTGTCTATTCAATTAATTAATTGATGTTTGATGTTAACAAAATTGTCTTTAGTGTATACCAAACCGATGGTTTAAGTACTGATCTACTTTTGCTTTATTTTTGTTTTCTTTTCTAATGTATTTAATTCCCTTGCATATTCTTCATTAACACGTCAACCCACCCAAAAAAAAATTCTTGGATCCGCCCTTGATTCCGTTGGAACACCAAGGAACGAGCATTAGGCACGGATGGCAGGCAAGGATTGTGGGAATCATCACCATGATCAAGAGATCTAGTGTCATGATGAACAAAATAACGTGCAGTTTCAAGCCTTTGCATCTCGTTGGATGTAGTATCCTTCTTTATCACGCAAAAGAACTCCCTTTCGACTACTCCCAAACAAAATTCCCTTAACGAATCATGGATAGTGCAGTATCCTGATCTCCAGATCCAATCTTGCTTCTTCACCATAACAAGATTTCTGTCATTAAGCTCAATCAGATACTCTGATGCAACATCCTCCAGAGTTTTTTCTCTAGTGGGTTTCAAAAATCGTCCTTGGGATACCCATAAGTTGACAAGTTTAAACACATGAATCTTATCATCTTCTTTGAAAGTGGCCATGTAGAGGAAACATGATTTTAAATGAATAAACAAGTTCTTATTTGTAGCTCCATGATAATATCTCCCTGAAATGACCATCATTTTCCTTATGTATGATGGAGCTCAAGTTTTTAAAAGCATCCTCCCATCGTTCCAGTGTTTTTTCGGAGATTTTAAGGTACCCACCAACGACAACTATGGATAAAGGAAGACCCTTACAACTCGCAGCAATTTTCTTCCCGAGCCTCTCCAATTCAAGAGGGCAAACTTCTTTCCCAAAGATCGTTTCAGAGAGTAAATCCCAACTTTTATCATCATCCAGGAACTTCATTTCGGGGATTGGATGAGCCAATTCTTTGTCCAACGCTCGAGATCCTAGTAGTTAATAGGATTCTACTTCTGTTACAGTTGTCAGGAAGAAACCTCCGCACCTTATCCCACACTTCGGTATCCCAGATATCCTTAATTACAATGAGATATTTTCTAGCCCATAGACGTTTGTATAATGTACCTCCCAACTGTTCGATGTCCAAACCTTCACAAGTACTACTAATATGTAGCAGAGAAAGAATGATGCACTTAACATCATATTGTTGAGATACTGTTACCCACTCCTGAATGTCGAAACGGCGAACAACATATGGATCACTGTAAACCTTTTCCACTAAAGTAGTCTTGCCAATTCCTCCCATACCAATAATAGGAATGATTTGAAGACTAGGTTGATGTGTTGCGAGCCGATCCTTCAAAAGGTGAAATTGGTTGTCAAGCTCAACCTCAATATCCTTACCTCTCGGAGGGCCTGATGAATCGACACGTATAGGTAGATCTGTGTCAACAACTGCATGCAATTTAGGATGAGTGTCCTCATGTAGTCCTCCAATCTCTTCCTGCAAAATGATCAGAGGACTTCAAATGAGATTGATCAAAAGGATTTTTGTAATAGATGAATCACTCATTAATCATAGGTGTTGGCGCTAGCTGAAGCAGAAACAAAGGCTTATAATTTAGTTTGTAGCTAGTGAAACTGAACTTCATTGAGGCAGGTGAACAGAAAGTTGAATACCTTTCAATGTTGCTGCCTACCCCTCTGATTTTGGATTGATTTATGCTATCCCGCACCGTTAATGGACTAAAACAGATTTTTTTTTTTTTTTTTTTTTTTTTTTTTTTTGTATTAGAAATATGGCCATTAGAGACGCAGGAACCCAGAGCGAGCTCAAGTGAAGAAGAACCAATACGAATCGAAGAAAGAGTATGGCAATCAATCTGGAAGCTATCAATGCCAGTATTCCTCAGAGATAGTAGTCTTAATGGGCTTGTTAGTTCATTTCTATAATTTTTATACACTATTTTGCAAGAAGTAAATTGGTATAGATATATTTAGTAGGATGTACTAGGCTGAATTAAGTCTTACTCAACGTTTAGTAAAATCTACTAGATTCGGATCAATCCATGTTTATACGCTCAACGGAGTAAAAATAGGAGGACAGAAAAACAGGATAAAAAGCAGCTGGAAAAAGACCTGTAGGTTATGAATGCTTGGAGATGATAAACTTTGAGTGGCTTCTACGATGATGAGATCCGTCTCCCTGATTGAGTTCTCCAGATCAGAACATAAGTCAAGATGACCTGGGAAAGGTATGAGGAATCCTTCCATTGCAAGACATTGATTCACATAATACGTCTCGATCACATCTTCAGCTTTATATGCTGCACTAGTAATTCTTCTCTCCAGATCATCTTTCATGGCTTGGTGGGGATTATATTTCTCAAGAAACTCAGCCAAAAAAGTGACTTAATCAAGCAAAGTTTCACAAGTAGGACGTTGATATCGGGTTAGTACGTTCATCAGAGACACCAGAGATGCATATGCTGTTACAGACATTTCTCAATGAATTCCTGAGCTTTTCTCTTAGATGGTGGAACAAGGAAAAAATGAAGGAACAATAATGGTCTTACCCTTACCAAATTAAAGTAAAGTAGTTAGGAATCTTGAAAGGTGAGTGATTAAAAAAAGATGGACATATCATATGCTATTACAGACATGTTTGGCAAATTAATTAAAGTACTACTTATTTTTAAATCCCCTAATCCAATCCCTTTCACTCTAACAAACCAGTAGTACTATTTATTAGTCCTCTTAAAGCTAGCTTTTATATAATTCAGGTTCTTACCTGCAAGAATTTTGTCATTCAGCTGATGCCATATCAGACATGTTCTATATGGGACCTGCAGGGTCATTATTTTAGGCCATCTTGCTAATTCTTTACTTACATTTTTACCAGTAAAATTCCACTTGCAGTGAAGGAAATGTAGAAACATTGCTGAGAAATTCAACAGAAACAGGCATAGGTCCCACTACTTTTAGGACTTAACTTTTGAGTTTTGATTATCAACAAACACCAATTAATACATGTACATATACTTGGATTATTAGTTCTAATTTTACACCAAATAGAAGAAAAATTACTTCTGCAAGGATATATGGATTTGAATTTGTAATTCTATCAGCACTGTATCAATGTTGAGTCAACAATGAACAAAATAAATCAGAACGCAGTGGAAAACAAAATATACGACAGTTGGTTGTCGTCTCGCAGATATAAAGCATTAGACAAAATATCAACTATTATGAAAATCAGATTTATAAAAATAAACTAGATTCAAACTTCTAATCAAATCTTGAATAGTAAAGGTCTAACAAGAAGTATGTGGCTGAGTTGCAGGAAATAGTAAGAAAGAGTTCATGAAATACTTGAACCACGAGGAGCAATAGCAGGGCATCCGTCCACCTGAAATTTGTTCGATAATTTCATATTTCACCCCCAATCTCCAAAATAATCTCATTACATAATTTGCCAAGAAAATATATTTTGAATGTTAATATGATTAATATCTTTACAACTGTGTAGGATAGTACTAGTACACCTCTAAATACATACATGGACAAAGGAACCTTATTATGTAAAAAAACCTGGAAGGAACGAGGGAAGAGAAAGTAGTCTATGAACTCATAGTTATAAATCCTGTACATTTGTCATTCACCACCAACAGATCTCATCCAGAAAAAAAATTACTGTATATCTTGCTTAGGCTTGCGGCTCAATTCCGAGTAGCGACCGCCCATTAGTTGCAGAATCTCTTCCCATAAATCACCAGAGGAAGAAGTTTCTGAATCCCCAAATATCAAGTTTGCACTACATGCAGCAACGTGCCAGTAATCGGATTCAATCTCCTCTCTTAACTGGTCAACCTGCCACCCTGCGTATCCCATGAAGAACCTGAAATCTTGAGGGTCTAATATGCCTTTCTTTACCAGGTTTGAAGCTTCAACCAAACTGTTTCGAGAACCAAAATGGACTCCACCGATAACCTCCTCAAGACCGGAAATGCCAGCAGTGTCGCGAGCTCTCACTAGAAACATACTCGCGTCGAGGGGGCCACCAAAATGCAAGGAACAGTCGGCATACGTAGTTGCCAACTCGCTGTTAGTGGGATTCATGTGTTTCATTTTCTTGTTTAGTGGTCGGTTGATGACAACTCCGAATGGCCCCTCTTGTGGGTTCCTTGTACCTGCTCTGAGAAGAAGAACTACGGTTCTCTCAAAGGTGCGCACTTCATCTAGCTTTTCTGTAGCAACAAGGAGACAGCCGTTCTCAGGTTCGGAAATTGGGTGTGCCCATTTTAAGGGACTAGATTTTGATTCAGATGGTGTTTGCTCTTGCTTGGTTAAAGAATCTCCAAATTCAGCCTGGAGGAATGTCAACACGAGAAATCTATTAACACATGACATTGTTAAATGATCACATAAAGACGTACTTTAATACATGACATTGTTAAATGATCACATAAAGACGTACTGTAGTTTATGGGCAACTTATTCCTAGGAAGTTCAAAAATAAAATATATACCCCTGTAATTATACCAAGAATGTGGCAACAGTAGGTATACAACATAAATGCTAACATTAGTACAGCATATGAATAACTTTTCATGTTTATGAACGATTAAGCAAAACAGCGATGAGACCAGAATTTGTTCTTTTGAAAGTCTCTCATGTTTTAAATGGTGAAAATTCCAAAAATTAACACCAATCTCAACTATACAAGCTAAACAGATTAAGTGGCAGAAACATTTAAGCTTCACTGAAATATGTAATGGCGCAAAATAAACTAACCATATTTAACTTCAAGAAATTGAAGTACCTGTTCTTTGGAGTAGAGCAATGATCTAAACTCTCTCCAGTCTAACGGTTTATGGTGAGGTTCCCGCGAGCTACTGTCACCAGATTTATTGCTTCTGTCTCCTTTTAGGCCATCTCCTCCAGCTTTGGAATGGTTATTATCTGCAGAGGAAAATCCAATTAGATGATTTTTAAGGCCTATACTGTCTATACTGTAATATCCTCCTGACAAGTCTCTTTCTTTTCTCTCAGAGAAGAGTGTCGAAAGGATTAGAGATCTTGGAATCTCAAGGAATAAGACTTTTATTCTACTACTATGTCACCAATAGCAGCATATCCGAAATTCAACGATAAAGGGTTACAAAAGACTTGAACTGTCAACTATTTATCTCCAAGAATCTATACAAAGTACATTGTTGAATGATTTACAGAGTTACAGTACAGTTCATAGGTTCAGACATTACATAGGCCCTGAGTAGACAAACTCAATTCAAACATACAAATGAACTAAGATTCGGATACTGTGCTTGAAGATACCCTACAGCTACAGAGCTCTAAAATTTTCAAAAGAGACAAATTTGAGAGAAATGGAGAGCTAAACATAGTAAAGATCACTCTTAGTAAGTAACGAGTCGCAGACTTACTCCAGCAAATCCATATCCAGGTACATTATATCATATGCTGAGAAATATATTGAAAACAAGCAAACGTTTTTATAATTCAACTTAGTTACATATATGGAAAAAACTGGTTCACCAAGCAGACACCAAATTTAATGATTCTCTATACATGTCGAAAACCATGGCTGGGAAAAATGTGAATTTTCCTAACATAAAAGAATATGCATCTTTAAGCTCATAAGTTTCTCTCTGTAAACTGTAGAATCACCCATGTTTGCTGTCAAGATCAACCAAATGATCCAACTATTCATCTATATTAGTAAAATTTAAATGATAGGCATGTATAAATGGCTTGGCATCATTCACAAAATAATTGTGTTTATAAACCATAACGGAATGGAGATATAGAGAGAAACAAACAAGCATTTGCGTAATGCGGCAAGATCACCCTTTCAATCAGCCAAATTTTGGGCATAAGCAATTTTACGTGCTGCTTATCTCATCAATAGAATTCATTCACAAAATCTTCAAAACGTAAGTCCCTAGGAGTTCCACGTAAGATGTCACAGTGTGTGTTTGGGAAATTCTTCGATTAGTTAGAACGGCAAGAAACAATCAACTGTCAGCAGATAATGGATGATGCAAAATTTACTAATTTAGATCAATGGCTTGCACAGTTACACTACATGTGAGATTGTAATATCACTTCCAAAGAACTTTCCAATCCACCAAGATACACCAGCACCATTATAGTATGATAATCAGTCAGCTATATGCCTATGTATACATGAATGAAATTCTTTTTCTGCATAAAAGGAAGCATATAGAAAAAAATTGTCATTCTGGGAAAAAGTTTTCTGGAACAATTGAAGTTATACATAACTCTATATCTCAGGTGTTTATGAAATTCGTATTCTTCATAAAAATAATAAAAAGAATCACAGAGTAAACTAAAATGCAACACTATGAGCTGGAATGAGGGATCAACAAATGCAATGGTCAAGAATCAAGATTGGCTTTTCTTTTCCCCACTATTTCACCTAACAGAGAAAAAAACAATATCAACGCAAATTGAATATACAACCTGACTTTGAATCGAATTGATCATTTACCAGAGCTAGAAAAGGATGAATCAGCATCAGAATCCGAATCATTTTTCCCAATAGCCCTGACGGAAAGCGATCCAAATCGACAGCACTTTGAAAAAGATTCCTTTCTCGAAACCCTAATCTCGAAAGGCGCTGCATGATTTCTCGAATTCAAGGAAATGGGTCTCTCAAGAAAGGAGCTTTTCAGGAGGAAAGCGTTGGTTTTGGCATGAACACACCAGAGAGACATGATTGGTACGGAAAAGCTTCCCCGTTTGCTTGGACGAGAAAGGACGAGATGGATTTCGAATTGAATTCAATTGGGTTTGTTTGTTGGAGTGGAAGGGAAAGGAAAGAGAACGAGGTGAATATTTTAAGGGAATGATGATGACGATGACGATAAAGTGGTGAGAGTTGAGTGAGGGCCATTAATTACACTACTCTTGCTGCTGGTGACTGATCATGGGTGACATGTCTGCTCATTGGTTTGTCTACGCAAAATGGGGCCAGCTGAATTTTGATTTTTAAAAAAAATGTAGCAGCGTTTCGAGATGTATCGATACAAAATTTCATAAGTAAAAAAATCTTCTAACCAAGCCGGACGTACATCACAAACTCTTGTACTGCACGGAGTGGGATTGGTCATTGGTTACATGTGGATAGGCCCGCATATTTACTTTTATAGTCAAAGTACAATTACAACATTACTATACTTTGTTGAACATCTGCACCACTATTACTATTTCGGTGGACAAAATGAAGTTGAAGTTGTTGAAAGGACTTGCACAATCCCTTAATCTCCATCAGAGTATGCATGTGCTTCCAGGGGCGAACTAGTTCTCGACACAAGTAGTATATTTAGAATAATATTGAATTTCGAGTTTGAATCAATTTTTGTAATGATCATAGTGATGGTTTGAATGATACGGAGTCACAACTGACAAGGTTAGATTCAATTGTTGGATATGAATTATTTTATGCGTCACAATGGAGTTCGATTCTTAAGGCGTTTGACGTGTCTTATTCTGTAAAGTCATGACTGGAGTTGTAACACGAGCTGAGCATTATCGGGGTTCAGGTTGGCTCGACTCGTCTGCTAAGATGTTTGTGCCTAATATGTGAAGATGTTTGACTCGTTTATACTCGACTAGCTTTTGAATAATATTTATCCTGTATGCTTATGTCTGTTATCATGTAACGAGCTCAACTAAAATTCAAACCAAATGAATAGGTAGATTTCCAACTTAACAATTTAACTCATTTGTCAAAAAAGTCGAGTTCGGACGTAATAACACCTCGAGTGGAACTCAAGTAATTAGATATTCTACTCAACTTGAATAGTTAAACAACACCATGCTTAAAATTAAGACTATTATTATCTGAAAAAAAGAAAGAGCATATTATATGGACAATAATCTGTAAAAATCACCAGTTATCCTGAGTCTGTCAGTTGAGTTGAGTTCATTCCCCAATGCATTCTGTTCCAATTCCTCCCCTAAATCCATTCCCAAAACCAATTTCAATCGAATTTAGGGTTTCACCTCCACCATTTCGCAGAAACAGAAGATTTCAATTTAGAACGTATGCTAATCGAGAAAATGAATCCGTGGAAAAGGAAAATGCTAATGCCAGCTCTGTCAGCAGCTCATCCACCAGTTTCCTCTCGGTCCTTTGCCCACTGCTTAAACTTCTCTCCGTAAGTAATTCACTGATGCTTATATATTCTATTATTAACTGAATATGCTTCTTTATAGTAGCTATAATCGTTTGGTTTTGTTGCAGGCTGGAGATCCCTCAGGAGAACGCAATTATCTACTAGAGGTATTGCAGTTAATTCTACGTCTGAATTTATACCGCTTAATTTCGTGGATTGTAACATTACTTTGTTTAAAATGCTATAAGGGGTCGGAATATCTCGGTATTTGGATAGAAATTATTATTGAGATGACGATAAATTCGTGGTTCTTAGTATACTACACCATTATGAAAGAGGCGGGTATATATTTGACTTGATGATGCATTCAATTCCCTCATACGAGTTTGACAGTGTGCCCAAGCTGAGAGTAGAAATGTAGAATTCTGTATTCGGCCTTTTAAGTTGTAGTTTATCATAATTTTTTAACCGTATAGCTACACGCCTACACTACAGAGTTTCAGCATCTTCATTTTTGCTTGTGCAGGAGACTACGTCTTCCTTATCGACTCTAGCAAGGTTTCCATGGGGATCAAAGTCACTTGGTGGTGTAAGCGAAAAACTGGAAGAAAATCCTCCATTGCGTTTACAGCTTTTTGAATTTGGTAAGTTCTTGTTTTTATGAGATTGATGTAAGAAGAAGCACTTATGTTCTGTTCAAACTACATGTGAGTTTGTTTGTCCATATATTCAACTTTCAGTTATTCTCCAAAGGGCTTTCGTCAATAATGTTCACTGAGAACCTCTATCACTGTATTTCATATTTCCAAATCTCACAAGTAATCATCTGTAACTTACATTGATCTTCTGTTTTTAATCTTCCTCATTGCTTTGACCTCGGGATTAACTTAAAGTTTATAGGAATCCTCGACAGAGGCGTGCCCCTTTTGCAGGAGGGTTCGAGAAGCAATAACTGAGCTAGATTTATCTGTAGAGGTGCATTATCTTTGAAAATGTAGTTTCATTTTCTCTTTCATGAAAGCTAATTTACGTCAGATTTCTGTCACAAGGTGTCTCTAGATTTTTACTCTTCAATTTGGCCTTGACTGATGCAGATCTTTCCGTGTCCAAAAGGATCCGTGAGACACAGGGATATGGTAAAAAGGCTTGGTGGCAGGGAACAGTATGTCACTTTTCTTAAAATTCTTTCAAAACTATAGTTTTAGTTTTTTTAATGAAGATTACATGATAAGTGTTAAATCCACAGTTACTGGAGTCCAACTGCACAGCCATATTTAATATTCTGCAGAAGATAAAGTATCTTGATCATTTACGTATCATCATGTCCATAAAAATGAGAAGACAATTTTTCTTAAAAGTTTGAACTGGAGGACCAAGTTTGAGCTTTATTCTTAGTAAATTTATGCCTGCTGGAAATGGATATCTAGCTTTAGGCTTTCAACATTGTAAATTTTTGTGGCACTGCTTATACAAAGAATTGAGGTTTTCCATGTCTCAGACCCCTACAACTGGGTTGAGCAGAGATTAAAGTTTCTTTTTTCTGCATGGTGTTTGGTATCATAGACTCATGTTGCATGTTTCACCTACTCATATCTTGAATATCATCATTGCTTAACAGATAGTTATCATCTCTTGCAGGTTTCCTTTCCTTGTTGACGCAAATACTGGGATTTCAATGTATGAAAGCAGTAAGTAAAATGCAACATGTTCATACCAAATCTTTCATATACACAAATTTCTATAAGTAGGAAGTCTACTGAATCGAATACAGTACTCCAACAGTGTCTTGGTGCAAGTTACTGAATATTTAGTACTTCCAGTACTAGACATGCATTTGTAAACACTCGTGCATGTAACACAAGGTGTTTATTTACTACTATCTGAAATTTTCGATATGTTGGGGAATCTATTGTTCGTGCCTTTTCATTCTCTTATGTTATTCAAATGGCTTTGACCTAGCAGTCTAATTAAACGCCCTGTTCATGAATTTAACCATGAGATATATTTTAGGTGACATTGTGAAGTATCTATTCAAACAATATGGTGGTGGAAGGAGCCCTTCATTTGGCATATTGGAGAGGTATGGAAGGATAGGCGAAACAGACTAGTATTCTTTCTCGTATCTCATACTTACTACTACTCCTCCAGGAAAATTAGGGACTTTATGTGCAAATTAGTTGCTACACAGTATTAACTTTATTCCTCGCCTCCTCGGCACATGTATGATGTTAGGGCTGCACAATGATCGGTGCCTGGTGCAGCTCACTATGAGAGTTGCATTAAATTTTGTCTCTTTACCAAATTGTCTGATGTAGATGTTTTCTGAACTCAGTTGTTCTTTGCTGAGGAACACTTTTCTGATAGAAGTCTAAAGATTTAATTGCTGTAGTTCATTTGATATCTTTCTTTGTTGTACCACAGATCCAATGGCATAATGATTTTCAATTGGTGTCATGACATGTGTGGTAACTGAATCATTTTAATATGCAGCACATTGGTCACAGGATGGGTCCCAACTTTACTTCGAGCAGGCAGAGGGATGACATTGTGGGAAAATTCAACCAAGGAACTGCCTCCCATGAAACTGGAACTTTTTGCTTATGAGAACAATCCAGTAAGCTTTCCTTCCCAGAAATCTGACAGCAGATTTATATGTACTTCCATTTTTTTCCAATAGTAGTTGCATTTGCTATTATTTGTGCTCTGAAGTCTGAACTTAATTGTTAAGTTATTCTAGTTGCTGCTGCCGCATATATTTCATTTAATACTGTAATTGTGTGGTTGAGTCTTCTTTAATGGCAAAATATGCATAAATTGGCTTATGAGAGGTGAGGTGCCTGTTTCTCTCCAGTAGCCAGAAATTGGCATCATTAGTGGCTAAAATGGAATAAATTGAATTACACATAGTATATGTTTGTGAAAAATTTGAATAAGGTGAAGCAAGAATGATATGCTCTACAGCTTTGTTTTGTAATTACTGAAACACACCAACGTAGGAAGATATGGAAGCCAAAAACAGCAAATTATACTTTTTGTCCCACTCCTTATTAAGTACAATGTGCACAAGAAAGAGAAAAAAAAGGAAAAAAAGGCATATCGATGGAGTGTGCAGCTTGAGATACAAGCTGAGAGGTCACTTGTAATATTAGAAAAGAAAAGGCTCAAAGCAAATTCGCACAATAAACTGATTACTTACAGACACAGAGATGCTAGAATAACTCAATTTTTATCTGAACCTCATTCCCAGATTCCCAGTTGTATATGGACTTGTGTGATGTATGCATATGGTAGGTTGTAGAAAATCAATAAAATTATAATGAAATTTTCACCAAACTATCTTTTCAATACTGGTAGCATGATTTAACTAATGCATGAATTGTTGTATCATGTATGGATTGGGATTCAACAATTTTGATTAAATTCCTTTGCAGTATGCTCGAATTATTCGTGAAGCGCTTTGTGAATTGGAACTTCCATACGTACTTCAAACTGTGGGTCAAGGGTCAAATAGAGCGAAGCTACTCTCTCAGATGGCTGGATCAACAGAGGTCAGTTCATAAATAGAATCTGTTTTACCTAAAACGCAATCAAATGAAATCCGATGAGTTTTTAGTGTATGTTACCTTATGCATAAGAAAACAGAACTTATGATAACTGAAGTCAACTGGCATATAATGCAGGTGCCTTACCTTGTTGACCCCAATACAGGCGTGAACATTGGAGACTACAAGAAAATCCTATCCTATTTGTTCCAGACATACTCCTTTTCAAGTCCATAACTTGCACTACTAAATGTGTGCTTTTTTGTACCTTGAGATCTCTGCAGCTTGCAGGTCTTCCGTATATGTTTTGAGGATCAAGAGAACATAGTATACCATAGTATTGGAATCAGTAGCAACAGAAGTATGTGTTTGTAATTGGGATTTGTCAGCATGGACTGTCACAGATCAAAGTTCATGAATATTTGTGCTTCTAGAATTCCGCATTTCTGAAGCTCTGCTCAAGTTTCTGGATATTTGTGCTTCTAGAACTAGAATCCCGCACTTGAAAGCATTGGGCTTTGATTCATGCTCTCTTTCTTTCTTTTTTGGAAAAGAAAACCTTGTGTATAGGAGAATTATATCGATGAGTACACATAAATCCCACCCTAGTCATGTCGAGCCAAAGGTCCGAACCTCAAGTAGGATCAAGCTTGGCTAATGGAATTAATCATCATTTGAACACTATAGGGTCCAGCCCTTTGGTCGACCATGGCCAGGACCGAAAACGGTGACCAATTTGGCCACAATGAGAATCGAGGGTTACATCCATCCAATAAGATGAGCCTGACCATGGTGGTCTGGTCTTGCATAAGGCATGGATCCCCTTGCAACATGCTAGGGTTCACGGGCACGATCGAGAAGCACAATGGTATTGTCACGTGGATGGCACGCGCACAACCCTATTCCGCTGGACAAGTGTCAAGCCCCTATTAGATTGACATGATATCTGGAAAAGCTACGCATGTAATATTGAGAGGTCCTAGTCTAACTAGCCAACCTACTCGATCATTAAGTCTAACCTTGGGTTTGTCCAATGCAAATTGACCAAAGTAGACTAACCCCTACCCTTGTATTTTACTTGAAACATCAAGGTTCTATTACTCAGGGTTTTGAAAGCACATGACTTGGGCTATTTTATACATGATCTTGTTTTAGCTTCTGACTCCCATAACTTGAGTTATGATAGTGTTACACATGAACCCAGCCAGCTTTAACCAAAACGCAAAGCATACAACAACATAATCCTAATTCATAAAAAAAGGATGCACCGGAAGAATAGCGAATTTGCTAGCTTGTCGGAGATCTATCAAATGCTAAATCCCAGCCGGATAGCTTACATCTCGTTCTTGGTATAGAACATGATATCATTATTGGATGGTTTGTACGAATGAGAATATTTGAGAACTGAGTTCTTGCTATTTGAGATGATCTCATGGTTACTGGGAAAAATACTAACTATAGGTTAAGTTGAATGAAATAGGGGAAAAATTCGCAAATGGTTACTTAAATTTACCATGGATAAAAACTGTCTTAATTCTTGAAACAATTGTACATCATGCAGATTCAGCTGTACCTTCTAGAGGAACCTCCAATCAAAACCTCCCAACATCAGCAGCTATGCCGTCCAGTCCAGGTAGGAAAAATCTCCCCATTTCCCAAAAACACACACGCTTTTTCGTTTCCTTAGCAAACAAATTTTCCTTTCCGAGTTTAAAAAAAGAAAAAAACAATTTTCTGTTCAAAATTTAAACTCATCACCCATTTCACCGTATCGCATCATCAGACTTGTTCTTCGTCCCCTTCTTCACTTTTACCAGTTTTTCCCATTTCTCCAAACCTTCAAAATCTCAGATAACCCTAGCACTACAGTCTACTGTTTTCACTCGATCTCGTCTCATTCTGCTGGATCTGATTCTCCATCAGTTCTGAACGAGTATTGATTGATTAATTGACTGGACATGGAGGCGATCGAGGAATTGGCACAGCTCTCCGATTCCATGCGGCAAGCGTCGGCTCTGCTTGCTGATGAAGATGTGGATGAGACGTCGTCGTCTAGGAGGCCGTCCACTTTCCTCAACGTCGTTGCTCTCGGGAACACTGTGAGTGTTTTAGACTTGCTGACCTTTTTGTGCTGTATATTACTGTTTCGTTGTGTTAGATCTCTGGAGCTGGTTGCGTTTTTTATTGACTGCTGTTTGCGCGATCTATGTGTTGTTTTGTTCATTTTGTCTGTTATTGGTAGTGTAATGGAGTGTTTAGCTCAGTTAATGTACTTGGATAATTGGTCTGGAACGAGTTAAATTGTCAGCTAAGGTCTCGGCTTGTTTGTTGTGATTACGAGCTGGTTGAAATGAAATAGGTGGAGAAATCGGAAATGGGGTTATCGTAATGAGATGAATGAAATAGTATTTCAACTGTGTGCCATTATCGGGTTTTCTTCAATTTTCGACACGTAGTTAAGACTTCTAGTGCCTGTTTGGCAAGCGGTTAAAGTCGAGAAAACCTGTTTAAAAACACCTAAAAACAGACACCCATTTTAACCTGATTTTTCTGATTTTAATCGTTATCCAAACAGCCTGCTACTGACTGTGCTAGCATGCAATAGAGTTAATTTTAATGTAATGCTAATTAAAGGATTTTTTTCGATTAAAAATTTATTTCTGAATACTGTCTAGTTCTCACAACCATTCTTCTAATGGAAAAAGTCATATGTAGGTCCACGTAACATATTTGGAAGGTTTGTTGATTTCTTAAAAGTATTCAATCCACTTTAGGTGCTCTTTTTGGACTACAATTTCCCTGTTGATTATGATAAACAAGCTGCTTACAGAATCAAAAGAGAATGCTGTTTTTGCTAACTTGCAATTGGGACTAATGCCTGCTTTCTGAAAATAATGAATAATTCAGTTCAGTTATCTCATTTATAATATACATGAGAAAAATGAAGTAAAGATAATGTTTTCATCCTAAGAACAAAAGAAGAACAGGAATAATGACATATCTAACCTGTGGCATATTTGTGCTTAAGCTCCCGGAAGAATTGCAAGTCTTGTTATTATACAAAATCGGAATGGGATGTATTACTTTGTCACAGGAAATGAATTTTATGTTTATAATTTCATGGTGTTTCTGAACTAGAACTCAAGAACCTAGTTTGTCAAAATACATGTCTCCTGGTCCACCATGAGGTAAAAGATAGTTGTATATATCCATTAATTTAGGAGATTTAGTTCCTCACATATAGTTGTTACAAGGTTTGGGCAGCTTATTGGATCGGGGATCTGATTTGATGGCATAACTAATTAAGTTGTTATTTGGTTTAGCCTTGAAACTTGAAATAATGTTAGTAATCACTGTGGGAAAACTCATTTTTCACTCTCCCGGTCCTGTTGGGGGAGAATTGACAATCCCATTGTTGTAGGTTTGTAGATGAAGTTTCTTTCACCAGTATTTTCCATGTATCTGGAGTTGTTGCTTTTAATAGCATACACCTATTCCATGTAGCACTCAGCTTACTGCGTCAAAATCATCTTATGTTCGTTGGAAACCAAAATTCAAAACCTATAATTAGCTTTTCTCGTGCACTTATGGGTGTTTTATGACTTTATATATGGTTTGAAGATCCTGAGCCTGGCCACAAATGGAGTCTTGACCTACTTTTATCAGCTTAGATGAACCAACTCTGGATAGAAATAGAAACACGATGTCAAATTTTCGTTTGCTGGAAGGTTTTACTTGTAAAATGTTAGCAACAAGTTTATTGCCCAGGTTCCTATATATAGGCTGCTAATATAGAATCACAGGTTGTCGTACGATCAGTTCACCTCAGACCTGACAATGTCTTTTGGCTCTTTTCTTTACTTTCCTAATTGGTGGGAACCTGGCGGAGCGGTGGTTGCAATCTGACAGTTCTATGGTCCATATGGATTTCTTATGCCTTTAAATGCACAGTATTATCTTGCGTTTAGAGAATTAAGTCAATAAGACATGTTTGCCTGCAGTGAAATATAGGTATCCTTGATTGGTTACAAGGAGATTTTAGGATATAGTTTTGCAAACAAATAGATCTTTCTCCATATGCATCTTATGTAGAGTTGAAGTAGATTGAATATTCAGCTGTGACCTGGAACAGCTTATGTGGCTCTGTTTGCTATTCTGTGTAAACGCCCTCTAATGTATATTTGGGGAATTAGGATGGAGAGGGTTATACATCCTTGGTCATTGCTAACTGTTCAATCTAAAAGTACAGACAACCGATCCCCTATTATTGGATTGCAGCATTATGCTCGTATCATGGGTACAATTTTGGTTAAAAAGCTCTGCTGTGTAATATCTACAAAGGCTGAGGATGTTCTTCGGGCCTGGAGAAGAAAACGAGGGATAAAGATGGAAAGGCCTTCAAAACATTGTTCCCAGACCCCAGTTGCTTTACGTGGTGGTTGTGGAGGGAGGGGAACAACAATATTCTGATGACATCTCCAAACTTGACAGAGACCCTCTTTATTTAGTGTTTCTGATACATTGTTCTTACTTGTCTTCTTGAAGTGATAACATGCCATGTGTTTTTTTTAATTCTATTAAATAGAAATCCTGGTTTACCTTAAAAAAAGATATATTTCACCTATTGACATTGGAGAACTTTTCAGGGTGCAGGTAAATCTGCTGTGTTGAACAGCTTAATAGGTCATCCCGCATTGGTAAGTAGTACTGATAGAGGATTATCTAAAGAACTTACCCCCTGCCCCCTCCCTCCCAAACAACAACAACACACTCTTTTAATAGTACACAATTTTTAAGAGTTTAACCTTAATTGCAGCCCACTGGTGAAGGTGGTGCCACACGCGCTCCAATTTGTATTGATTTGACAAGGGATGGTTCACTGAGCACCAAATCCATTATGTTGCAGATTGATAGTAAATCCCAACAAGTTTCAGCAAGTGAGTTACTGAACTTAAGCCTCTAGTTGAATTCATAGGAATCAATTAGGCTTTTTGTTGTGTATAGAAAATTTTTGGAACTTTTTTTCTATTTCTGAATATTTGTTCTCTTTGGTATGTTTTAGGTGCTCTTCGGCATTCATTGCAGGACCGATTGAGCAAAATTTCCGGAAAAAGTCGCGATGAGATATATTTGAAGCTCCGTACAAGTACAGGTGCGCCATTCTAAAATATAGTATCTAACCTCAGTTTAAGGTTTTGTTTTTTCTCATCAGTTTCAAAACTTATATGAGCACATACTTTCAGTGGTCTGAGTAGCTCTAGAATTTCATCGTATTCTTTTTTTATTTATTTAATTACAAATACCTTCGAAATATCGATGACCTATGAGTCCAAAATATATTTGTAAAAGATTGCTTTACCTTCGAATATGATGCCATGTGAACTTGATGAAAAGTCAAACCTGCTGAACTATCAAGCTCTGAAAGTATCTTTTAATGTTGCTTCATATTTATATCCTCAGTCATATCCAAAATTTTGAACTAGCAACTCATCTAGATCTGATGTCAAGTGAATTTTATCAATTAAGCAATCCTCTTGAATTTATTGTGCTCTGAAATTATATCTTATTGTTGCCTCCTATGTATATCCTCTTTCGATCTTAAAATTTTGAATGGGCACCTCATACCTCTCAAATCATTCATACTTTGAGCGTGCATTTCAGCAATTATTATTATATATAATAACCCCCACCTGGGAGCTGAACCTCATCTTGGAGTCCCAAGAGTGGGTGGAGGTGATATTGGATCCTGGGATTCTTGTATTTTGAAACCATTATGAATTTCAGTCTCAATTACAAGTTCAAGATTGTAGAGATGTTATGCATGCTAAGCAGTTATATCTTTAAATATATTCTCTACATGTGAATTTTTGTTCTCCATTCATTCCATTACCAAAATTTTATCTCGATCTGTTTTGCAGCCCCACCACTGAAATTGATTGACTTGCCTGGTGTTGATAAGGGAAATCTTGATGATTCTTTGGTGAGTAGAATCTTGATCTTTTTTCCCTTGTTATTTATTGATTTATATATTATTATGTGATGAGCAATATGACCAGAAACGATTTTTTTCCTGGAATATGTTTGCTAGTACTTCATGCTAGCAATGGTGGACACTCGTGCTGGTCATGCTAAATTAATTTCAGTGGATTGAAAATGTTGGGGGTAGTTTTGAGAGCTTCTAACTAGTTCATTCCAGGTTAACTTTTGCTAAAAATGATTTGCTTATTAAAGGGTATACTTAATTTTGGATAGTAAATATTGTAGTCCACCTGAGTTACATGCTAAACTTGTGGAGCTTAGAAATCTTGCAGATTTGACAAGTCTCAGTTAGATGCAAAGTTTATAAATCTTGTTTTTCAGCAATCTGATTTCATATCATTTTGTTGCAGAGTCAGTATGCAGAACGTAGTGATGCAATACTACTGGTTGTGATACCTGCTGACCAGGTCCCCGAGGTTGCTACTGCAAAAGCTATTAGAATTGCAAAAGAGCTTGATCCAGAAAGTGGGTTTGCTATATTTAGATTTTCTTCATTTCTGAACTCCCCTGAAAGGAGTTTGGTGCTTTTATGTTATCATGTAAAATTATAATTTTGTAGGTGTAAATTAACTTGTATTCTGCTTCTCTATTTTTAGGTACACGGACTGTTGGAGTTATTAGCAAGATAGATCAGGCATCTTCACAGCCAAAAGTCCTTGCAGCTGTGCAAGCTCTATTATTAGACAAGGGACCTCGAAGTACATCTGACATTCCATGGGTTGCTTTGATAGGTCAATCTGTCTCAATAGCTTCTGCATCGGGGAGTGTTGGTGCGGATAATTCCTTAGAAACTGCATGGAGAGCCGAGAGTGAAAGTTTGAAATCCATACTGACAGGAGCCCCTCAAAACAAGCTTGGTAGATTAGCCTTTGTAGAAACACTAGCTCAACAGATTCGAAACCGTATGAAAGTCAGGCTGCCTAATCTCCTCTCAGGGTATGCTCCTCCTTGTCAAACTTGCTTTTGACAGAGAGATGCTTGTCTTTTACTCCCTCCCATCTTTAATATAGGATGTTTTGGCCTTTTCACACAGATTAAGACAATTCTCTCTTCATCAATGGTCTTGGTAAAAGATTGAGAATAAAAATGTTTATGTCTTGGACAAATAAATCCACCTATTAATGATGAGAAATATGCTTAGTCTCTGTAGGAGTCTAAGACAAAATAAATGAACAACAATAAATAAATGAGTTGGATGCATGAAAATGGTGAAAACACGAAATTACATGGTAGAATCTCCTAAAACATCTTATATTTATCAAATAGACAAAAAGCCAAAACATGTTATATTAAAAATGGGTGGGAGTAGCTATTATTATTATTATTATTATTGTTGTTGTTGTTGTTAGATTTTACTGCCTCCTCGCCCTCCTCTCCCACACACACAAACACAATGATGATGTTACTGGATTTCTCTGGGTTACATGAATACGTTTGATGCTACTATGTGATATATTTCAGTGTAAATATTAAGTCTTCTAACTTTTTCATAGCTTAATTTAATTTGTAACCTCTGCAGACTCCAGGGGAAATCACAAGTAGTTCAGGATGAACTATTTAGACTTGGTACGCAGATGGTAAGTAGCACTGAGGGTACAAGAGCATTAGCTCTGGAACTTTGTCGTGAATTTGAAGACAAGTTCCTCCAGCATATCTCAACGGGAGAGGTAAGAGGATAAGTTGTACTATTGTTAGTTTATGCAGTAGAAGCAATTATTTGGATTGGCAAGTTAGAATGCGGAGATCTCCTCTGGGAGATACTGGTGCGTGCCTACTGCATTCGCAGCTTAAGATGAGGTGCAGCTGTAGCTTCTGCTCTGTTCTCTTGTAGAAAAAATAATCATAATCTATGAACACCATGTATGTCCACATGAATTGACTTGTAAGCCAATAAAAGTCAAGTACTGCTTAAACAAGCTGTTGGAGAATCCTGCAAATCTATGAATTAAATTTGCCACCACATACTGGTGATCTCTTCCTCATGTATTCGTGTCCAGTGGAAAAAGTAGTTTATGGAGTTACCGAAGGCTCTGCGTTTCATGAATTTTTGATGCTCTTAACTTGAAAGAGATGGCATTGGCACGTCCTTGGTACTTGCATACTTTTACGTTTTAGGTCTAAAATTTCCCTGGCTTTGCAGATTAATTTTGAGCATGTCTTAGTTTTTGATGTAGAAACAATTGAGAAAACATAGGTTATAGGTAGTTGGGAGAAACTAATAGTAACACTATTTGCAATTCCTGCTATGTGTTTGTTGTCCTGTAAAGCATAACCACCAAGAATAGAAGAAACAATTGATGCTGGTGCTAATGCTAACTTCAACATTAGAAGTTATTCCTATTTTCTTGGTGCGATAAAATGTCACTAATTTTTGAGAATCTGGCAATTATTTATTTTGTCCGTTGAATTCATAAAGAGAGGATAAATTTCATGGAGGAGCACTTTTGTCTGATCATCTTGAAGACTTCATAGTACACTTATCATGCACGTGTACAAAATGTCAATAGGTTATAACTTCTGAAAAGTGAAATAACATGAACCTTGTAAGGATTGTGTAATAACTAATAACTGTTCTCACAGTCTATGAAAGACTTAGAGGCATACTCTTCTCCCCTGTACTGTTTATTTTTTCTCCAAAATCCTTGAGCTTGGGGAGGTGGGGGTGGGTGGGATGAGGAAATGCCAAGTTTTAGTATTACACACTATCAGCCTCTTATGTGGATGGGTCTGTGGATCAGTTATATAACCTAATTTTGGAGTTTGTACGATATTTTACTAGTATACATATCTTTTAGATATTGATTTACTCATCTTATTTCCAGGGCGGTGGATGGAAAGTTGTTGCTAGTTTTGAAGGCAATTTTCCCAAGAGGATTAAGGATCTGCCTTTGGATAGACATTTTGATTTAAATAATGTCAAGAGGGTATGTGTTTTCTACCACAATGGAAATACTACTGTGATGCTGTCTGATGTCTTATGTTTGCCCATGTGGTTGTGCTGTTGATCATATTAAACTATTACCAGATCGTTCTCGAGGCAGATGGTTATCAACCATATCTTATCTCTCCCGAGAAAGGGCTAAGGTCGTTGATTAAGGGAGTTTTGGAGCTAGCAAAAGAGCCTTCACGCCTTTGTGTTGATGAGGTAAACTATGTTTTGCTCCACTTTCATTTCACTTTTCTTTTATTTATATTGTATTGGTGTTTGCCTCTAGCAGTTTCTCATTGAAGTTGAAGCCCCCCCCCCCCCGTTTGCTTATTAGTACCAGAACATATGGAATTGCCTTTCGTATGATTCCAAAACCATGCCGTTGGTTGGTAACTTGGTATTTTGATAGATAGTTGTGGTCTGTTTGAGTAAAGTTGCAGTGGCCAGTGGGTGTGTTTTCAATTACCGGAATTAAGTGCTTTGTCTGAGTAGTTGGAAAGTTTCTCGGGAATTAATTCTCTTGATATGTTAGGACCTTCCATTTATTAAATTATATTAAAATCCTTTTTACCTTCCAATACACATTCCGCCTCTACCGTCCCCTGCATAGCGCACATGTTTGCACTTCTAATCCATTTTTTCCTGTATTCGCGGGGTTTGGGTGAATCTTAAGAGCATGGGTTTGTGCTTGTTCTAATCTTTTTCCTTCGGTCACGTATATTTAAGGTGTTTCCCTCAATCTTGCTGTGATGTTGTTTTTCTTTTTCTGTGTGCTAAGTGGCCATGATATTTTTTGAACTTCAATTAGGTGCACCGAGTACTTATTGAAATTGTCTCTGCTGCTGCCAATGCCACACCTGGTCTTGGAAGATATCCTCCTTTTAAGCGAGAGGTAATTCTTTATGTATACTTTCTCAATGCAATAAATACATGTCATGTTTGCTATTTTTAATTGAGCAATCTCTGCTACTGCTCATTTAGGTTATTGCTATTGCTACAACAGCTCTGGAAGGATTTAAGACAGAAGCGAGAAACATGGTAGTGGCACTTGTTGACATGGAACGGGCATTTGTTCCTCCACAACATTTCATCCGTTTAGTTCAAAGGAGGTATCTTCTTAAAAAACTTCTTCCTATTTTAGATCCCTCCTGTTCCTCTTTGGGCACCAGATGATTATGTCCATATGAATTATCAAACTCTCATTGTCATATGTTTCCAGCTTTCCAATTTCTTGTTTCTTAGAGCAATTTTGCACTGTTGTATTGGTAGGATGGATAGACAAAGGCGTGAAGAGGAACTGAAAGGCCGGTCTTCTAAAAGGGCAGTTGATGCTGAACAGTCCATATTAAATAGGGTTTGTGATTTTCTTGAACATTCTTTTTTGTTTATTTACCTTTCATGGTATATAATATGTGGCCTAAAATCATGACTTGCCATTTTCTTTGGAATCTTGTTTGTTTGACTTTTGGTTGTCCTCTAATAGTCCTGAGTTCATTATTTAGGCGTCTAGTCCACAAACTGGAGGCCAGCAAAGTGGTGGGAACTTAAAGTCAATGAAGGATACCAAGGCCAATGCGCAAGATAAGGATGCACAAGATGGACCCATACTTAAGACAGCCGGACCAGAAGGGGAGATCACAGCAGGTTAATACCACTGTTCTACATTTGCTAAATTAAATAATGGCTGCACTCCGTTTGTTTTTGGGTCAGTTGGGGTTTAACTTGGTTATGGCCGAGTTGAACTTAACGTGGGTTATATTGTGGTACAGACTTTGGTAATATACAATCCACTAGATTCTTGTTGTCTGCGTTCCTTTACATATTATCTTGAGTGTCGTCTTATTGGGCAATGTTCTTGCTGTTGCATTATGCTATATATTATTTTCTCATATTCTTTATAAGATGTTTTAGCATTTTCACATATTTTAATACACCTTATTAAACTTATATTTCTAAAAATACCCTTAAATCATGCTATTAATTCAAGATATTTAATATATTTGAGCCAATAAAATACTTCAATTTAACATGAAATTCAGCAACTTGCCTTAAATTAATATGGTTAGGATGAAAATACTTGATGCAAATAGCAAAACGTAGTATCTGTTTGGTTTTCTGGATTTTATGCATGCCACTATATAGGCAAAACTTTCTCTCAACTCTACGTGTAATAAATACAATATTATGTCAACACACCTCCAAGATATTACAATATGTCGGCGAGAGGAGGTAAAAGGAAACAAAAGGTATAGAATGTTGTATCAAGATATATTTTCTTTCTCATTAGAGTTGTTTTTTGTAATGTTGCCTGTAGTCAGTAATGAACTTGGTGACAAAATTTTCTATGAGGTGCCTGATTAACGTTTTGTGATAAAATGAATTATTATTCCTATTTTCAATAGTATATTTTAGATATTTTGACATAACATAATTCTCCTTCCTGCAGGTTTTTTGTTAAAGAAAAGTGCCAAAACTAATGGGTGGAGCAAAAGATGGTTTGTTTTAAATGAAAAGACCGGAAAAGTGAGTGGCTTCAACTTTATGATATTTATGGAAAATATGCAAAGTTGCAATCTATTTATTAGTATTATTTTTTTGTAATTGACAAACTTGCAGTGTATATTTATAAAATAAGGAGGGGATGGCGCTTTAATCTCTATCGTTAATTTTAGATGTTGGTGGTGGAAAAGTCTGAAACCAAACTTTTAGCTCCATTAATAAAAGAAAAAGGGAACTTTTTAGATTGAGACAAACAAAAAGGAAAGTGGGAAGTTCAAATTTATTTTTATATATATATTTTTTTTGTATCTCACTCATATTTGTGCTCAAAGGAAACAAGAAGTTTTGCATCTAGGCTAGGCTTTTTTTTTTTTTGGGGGGGGGGGGGGGGGTTATGTCTTTAACATTATTTTAACTTACTTTCAAACTGCTTAATTAATTCTTCACATTCTTTTCTACCTTGCTGCTTTTATTTGTTAGTTCTGTGTCTGCATCTTTGGGAACTTTCTATCTTGTGATTCACTGTTGGATGAATGTGACTTGGTTGTATTTTAGATTTCATTCTTGAAATTTGATTACTGAACTAATACTAATGTTGGTTTTACTCTGGTGCTGTTCAACTTATTTTCGTATACATTATTGTTACTTTATCTGATATGCTGTCAAAACTATCTTGCAGCTTGGATACACCAAGCAACAAGAAGAACGTCGTTTCCGTGGTACCATTGCTTTGGAGGTATTTTGAATATAGACTGTACATATATAAATTGTCCTTCCATTCTCTTCGTTTAAAAAAATAAATTATAATAAAATATAACGAAGTCCTGTTGATTCTTTCATCGATTTCATGTTTTGTCTCACTTGGGAACGGACTGGAGCTCACTTAATCAAGGTCTCAAGTTCGAGTATTATGGATGTAAAAAACATCGTTAGAAGAGGCACGCCTTAAAAGGACCTGACAAGCGACAGCGCTACGAGATTAGTCGCGCTAAAGAAAAAACAAGAAAGAATTGGACTAAATAAATTATTGTTATAGAGAAATTGCTTTGCGATTAATTTAAATACCTTTTCAATCAGGTTCTGTTTATGTAGCAAAACGCTGGATAATTACTTTTGCACCGAATTTTCCAAATGGCATTTCGTCTACTCAAATCATACTCTTTAAGGTGAAAGTAAAACAAATTCGTTTTTGGTGCAAATATTCCATTGTCGGTGAGTTATCACGTCAATAACAAGATTCTGATTGTTGACAGTACATTGGTATATGATTTTGTGGCCATTTTTTATTGAGCATATCATACTTTATTAGTATAAAACCTGCCTTGACAGGTATTTCTCGATCCATCTTTGGTCTTTTCTGATGATATTTGATTCTACCTCTATTAATATCGTCGCAATGTTTCTGATTTATCAGGAATGTAATCTCGAAGACGTTTCAGAGGAAGAAGAAGCTCCTCCACCTTCAAAGAGCTCTAAAGATAAGAAGGCAAATGGTCCAGATGCGACCAAGGGTCCCAGTCTTGTTTTCAAGATAACGAGCAGGGTTCCATATAAGACTGTCCTGAAAGGTACTTTTGACCTCTAGCTTCTGTTTTTCTATTGCTGACAGAACTAACTATAAGTTATTGACGTGTGCAGCCCACAGTGCTGTAGTTCTGAAGGCTGAGAGTGTGGCGGAGAAGACAGAGTGGTTAAGCAAATTAAGAAACATTATTAGTTCTAAAGGCGGCCAAGTGAAGAGTGAATCGAATCCTATTAGGCACAGTCTTTCCGATGGTTCTCTTGTAAGTAACTCGATAAATGACTCTTTCGTTTTAGGAATTTGTCTAGACCAGGTTTGTATCGGCGTGGTCAGAAAAATTCCACATTATTCAAATGACATGAATGGAAGGTATTCAGGTATGTGCATGGATGATTTCTGGCCACAAGGTTAATGGAATCATCACATCATGTGGGATTTTTCTGACTACAAGGTCCATTCCATTGTAGACTGGAATTTTCTGTGCCTTGACAACTCATTGTTCACATCTGTTATCTATGATTTCCAGTTTACTTCAGTTTTCCTTCACTCGGATTGTTAGCATGTCCTAAAGTGATGATGTTCTTTCCTTGCATCGTACCTAACATGTTACATATGCTATTGATGTGCAATATATTTAATTTGCTTGAACTGTTAATGGCATGTTATGCAGAGACATGTATGCATGCGCTTAACCTTTTAATGTTCATCTAGGATACAATGACCAGAAGACCTGTCGATCCAGAAGAGGAACTGCGGTGGATGGCCCAGGAAGTGCGGGGTTATGTTGAAGCTGTCCTCAATAGTCTTGCTGCCAATGTTCCAAAGGTCAGAGATTAGTAGGGAGCTTTGTTTTACTTCGCCTAGCTAGAATCAAATTTCATTTTTAAAATACTTGATTACAGGCAGTCGTTCTTTGTCAAGTAGAGAAGGCAAAAGAAGACATGCTTAATAAGTTATACAGTTCTGTCAGGTAAGGTTTATTGCAATTATGTTGCATTTTTCCTCTTCATCCCCTAATGATGACATCATTTAAATTGGAATTTTAGTGGCCAAAATAATGCAAGAATAGAGGAGTTGCTCCAGGAGGACCAGAATGTGAAGCGCAAGAGAGAACGCATCCAAAAACAATCCTCTCTTCTTTCCAAGCTTACCAGGCAACTAAGCATCCACGACAATCGGGCAGCTGCAGCGTCAAGCATCTCCAATGGTGGTGGAGCAGGTGACTACCATCTTGTTCCTTAAAAAACAATTGTAGGAGTTAAAATTCAAGTAAAGAAAATAAGTTCGAAATATAAGTAGAAGGTTGGTACCATTTGCAGACATATTATATAATAGGTAGGTAGAGGTTAAAGGTCATATTTTGCACGCTGGAATTTCTTGTTAAGAAAATATTGAATATCCAATATCTAAGCAACGATGAATCAGATGTAAACAATAAGAACTTAATTATTACGGAACCCATTGCACAGCACTTGACTCAAGAAAAAGGGTGAATGAACCTGTCATTAATCAAAACACTGAAAGTCTAGTTCACCACAAGAAAAAATAATCCCTGCTGTTATTATCTAGTGAATTGACAAATTCTGATTTGAAAGTGCATAATGGTGCTTGCTCTAGGTAATAAAAGACAACAATCTAATGATTTAATTGCTGCTTGGTGTTTAATGGTAAACTCATTTTTCTTTTATTAAATTGAGCAGAGAGTAGTTCAATTGGTGCTGGTCCATCGTCAGGCGACGAGTGGAGATCAGCATTTGATGCAGCTTCTAATGGTCCATCATCACCATATGGGGACTCGAGGTCCAATGGTCACAGTCGCCGGAACAGTGACCCATCACAAAATGGTGATTTTGGCTCTGGGGCAAACTCGGGCAGCCGACGAACCCCTAACCGATTGCCACCTGCTCCACCTCCATCTGGCTCTGGTTATAGATTTTAGGGTAGTGATGCCGTGATGGCAACCTTTAATGATTAATTCTTGCAATTATTGTGGGCGGTGGCGTGTTATGAGATTTGGGTCATTTTGCTTCAGCTCTGATGAAGCTGATATCTCGTCATAGCAGCATCTCTGTAGAACGCAGTATACATATCTTTTGTAGATAAATACTTACAATCAATGTACCCTTTCGTTAAACTGTGCTTGTATTTGCCGAGTTTTCTTGTGTCTATTTTGGCAAAATACACCAGGATTTTTATTTGCTCCGTTTGGAGTGTGTTATTTGACATAATTGGGTGCTATGCTTACGCCTATGGAATGATTGTTGCCGATTTTCTATTATGACACTTGCATGTTTGTTTCTACATCCGTGCACTATGCTTTTCTTCAAATTACACAAGGCCCGTCTCTTATTTTATGTCCTTGTATTGAATTCAATCTAGTATTGCTGATATACATGTGATGACGTCTGTTATTCTGTTAGCTTGTGTACATCCTTGGGGCAACAATATTACCTATCACAAGGTCTATGGAAAAGTTGTAGTCCCGTGCACGCAAGTGTTTCCAGTTTACCCATCCCTGAGGGAGTACAACGTTGAAAATGGTAGATCCGTGCATGTAAGTGTTTCCGGTTTTCCCATTGCTGCTGGAGTAATGCAGGACAGACTTGAGATAAACAATGTGCATGGTGGTTCCACAACATAATGAGGTTTGTTCCTTGGCGATTACAAATAGGGTTGTGCTCTTTTTGTCGATTATGTTCGATTTGCTAGTTGATAGGTTGCAGCATTGTAAAATTGAAATCTAGCTACCACTAATTTGTTCGTCCTAGTATAATCTAATTCTTAATCAATGGAGTGGCAAACACTCCTGAGTGAGGCTTAACCATTTTACTTGCAAGTAGTAAACAAAATTGCCCTTCAAATTGTTTATTCAAATCTTCCTTGTACAAGACATGATCAGAGCATGATGGTTTCCTCGTCTTGTTCTATCTAATCTCCATGTTTCTGCACGAGGCGAATACTATATGCAAATGACAGGCAAGCAAAGGAACAAAACCAAGATCACTTGCTTTCATAATCACCATTCAACAAACCAAAATATGATTTCCCAACAACATAAGTTATTTTTAACATATCATTGCTGATGATTCATAACTTGTACCTGTCATTGACTTTTTATGAACAAGAACGAACTAATTTATTCTCATGCAATATGTAACTTTTGTCCAAGCAAAGTCAATTAATACCAACTTTTCTTCCCAGTTAGGCACTTGAGGTGTGGGATAAAAAGAAACTTTCTGGTGAATATATGATGGTGTCTTGATGTAAATGGAGCAGAAATTCTGTTCATTATAACAGACCATGCTAGTATACTCCATATGCATACTCCTCCGTCCGATATAAGCTGTCTACTTTTAATTTGCCATCTTAGAGTCTTAAACGTCCGGTAGAGTTGTTCACTTACATTTTTTTTTTCTAAATCATTTTAGGAAAGATTATATAGCTTCATATTCTTGGATTGGGTTAAAATTAACCAATCAAGCTAACTACTCCTAATAAAGTTATAAAGTAAACCTACATGTATAATGTTATAAGAATCTTATTATCTTGCATGTTGAAAATCAGGGTGGACAATTTATATGGTTTCGAGGGAGTATATATTTATTTTTTATCACCTAATACTTGAAGGAAACAATAATATATCCACCAGATGGAGATGCCTTTCAAGTATGTTTAACTGGATAAAACATCTCAGTATCACCTAATATCCCAACTACTTTTAACAAATGAAATGATTACCAAACATGGAGAAAATTATTTGCCTTGCAAGACCAGAAACCATTATTTCACTACTTTCTTTCCCCAATCAAACCTCAACTTTTGCTTCATTTCAAAGTGATATCTAAAATGATCATCTCCAGTTAACAGATTAAAGTCTTCAAATCTTGCCTTCTCTTGGAACTCAGTTATCATTTCCTCATAGACAGACATACTCTTTCTCTCCATTTTTCAGGAATTCTCACAAGAAAATTAGCAAACATGAGAACCAAACCACAATCCCCAATCAATCTCAAGATCATATTGATATCCTTCTTCTTTCTCATCATCCTCTTCTTAATACTCAGCTCAAGCTTCTCAAACCCTCAACCAAATGCACCACATCATGCTGCGAATTCGTCCATTTCGTTACAAGAACCAAATCCAATAGACTGCCCAACATCTCACCCTGATCCAAATCCAAAATGCACCAAGATCTCAAACTCCTTAGCCTATGCATTAGTCCACTATGCAACCTTAAACATCACCCCACAGCAAACCTTCAACGAAATCTCTGTCTCCCTCAAAGTCCTCGAAAAGAAGTCCCCTTGCAACTTCCTAGTCTTCGGCCTCGGCCGTGACAGCCTCATGTGGACATCACTCAACCATAACGGACGTACCGTCTTCCTAGAAGAAGACAAGTCATGGATTCAAGAAATCCAAGCACAAATGCCTTCCTTGGAGTCATACCACGTTACATACGACACTAGAAGGACACAAGCTGACGAACTTCTTGAAATCGGAGAAACAGAAGACTGCAAGGCTGTCAGTGATCCAAGATTTTCGAAATGCCCAATGGCGCTAAAGGGGCTGCCTAGTGAAATATACGAGGTAGAGTGGGATTTGATCATGGTGGACGCCCCGACAGGGTACCATGATGGGGCACCAGGGAGGATGAGCGCGATATATACGGCTGGATTGATGGCAAGGAACAGAGAAGAGGGTGAGACAGATGTGTTTGTGCATGATGTTGATAGAGTTGTGGAGGACAAATTTTCTAAGACATTTTTGTGTGAAGGTTATTTGAGGGAACAAGTTGGGAGAATAAGGCATTTTACCATTCCAAGCCATAGAGCTAGGGAAGGTAGACCTTTCTGTCCATAGAAATGGATTTGATCATCTGAGTTTTATGCTGCAAGGTTGATCATTTGTTTGTTCTATTATTTTCTTGTCTTGTATACTTGTCTTGATGGTTATTGCCAGTTTTAGTAGTTCAGGGAACATAAGAGGCTACTAGTTTTTGGTTTCATATTCTAAACTCTCATTTCTTATCTTCTATATGAATAAATTTGCTTCCATTTTTCTTTTTTGTGGCTATATGCATGTTCGGTGTAGCGCGAACTTTAACAGCAAAGTTACAAGTTGTTTGAGCTTATTTGACAACCAATATAAAAAGTTACATAAACGTTTAGTTCGTAGGGGTTCAACAACTTGTTGATTTTGCACTGATTGGTGAGTTAAATTATGAACTCTCAATTTGAACGACCTTATCAGCGAACTTATCAATTATCACATTAAATCAAAAAGTCTTGCCGAGACATGGATCTTGAATACAAAATTGTATCCGATAAGGCCTAGCTAATAACTACAGTACTACCAAGTATACTAAATCTTGTGATTGAGAATGAATAACATGTTTTGAAATAATAATTTTATAAACAGTTACGTAAATTGATGCGGTTTAGTGTGATTTTTGTAAGCTCAAAGTCAGTGGAATGGAATAGAGATTCGTTTTCTTTGAGAAGTTTGATGGACAAGTACTAATAAAAAGCTTGTGGGCAAATATGCGAAATCCATAAATCAGAAGCCGAAAAGGTGAATAATAAAAAAAGGCCGAAACGACATCGTTAATTATATTATTATCCAAAACCAAAAGCCTGCAAATAGTAGCAGAAAACTGGACTGAAGTGATACGAAAATGGCGAAAACGAAGAAAGAGCTGCTGAAATCAGCGCCATGGAGAGCTGGTCCGGAAGAGGACGAGAAATTCAAAGATGCGAGGATGAAAGTGACCTCACAGCCTGGTTCAACGCCCACTATGCACATCCCTGGGAAGAAGAATTACAACTCCAAAAACGACGATGTTGGAGAGGATTCCCTCACTGAAATTGACCCCGAGCTTCGTTACAGCTTCCAGCGCAATTACCAGGTAGCAATTTTGATTATAAATGGATTCTCTGTGTGGAAAAGAGTATTCATTTATGCAATTTCGTTCATAAATCTTGGATTTCTAATATTTATTGTTCATTCTGAGTTTATTGTCTGTGTTAAAATGAAAAAAAGGTAGAATTTTGTAGGCCTAGTGAACAATATCCTGTTATGTTGCTTGAATTTTATGGAATTGTATATCTTAATCTAATGAATATGCCCAAGGAAATTAGAGGTGAGTTCAATTAATTTTGAGCCCTTGTTGAAGGCGGCTCTGTATGGTGTGTCTGTAGAACGCCAGTTTAGATTTTTATTTTGATTGAGTTTTCATAATTTGTTCTTAGTTGCTTAAAGTTACTTTTAGATGAGTTTTACTAACTACATGCACTTGGTGTTTGAGATGCAACAAACTGAAGTCTGACTAGTGGTGTAATCTGTTAGCGGACAACAAAAGGAATATGGAATTTGATTGAATGCATAGGTTTGCTGTGAATTGATACATCCCATGAAGAACTTGGAGTCGATAATTAGTCCTTGGAAACTGTTGTCCATTTCTTAGAGAATTGCTCTGACGGTGCAGTTTCTTAATGCTTCTATAAGAGTATTGGATTTATAGCCTGTGACATTTGAGCTTTTGCTGCTGCTAGCCTGCTACATTTGGCCACTGATATATCACTGTTAGCATCTTTCTTCCCATGAAAGTAGAGAGAATGAAGTAATGAAAACATGTTGGGATCTGCTATATTTGAGTATTACAGTCTTTCTTGCAATGTTTATATCGCTGCTAGCCTGCTACATTTGGCCACTGATATATCGCTGTTAGCATCTTTCTTCCCATGAAAGTAGAGAGAATGAAGTAATGAAAATATGTTGGGATCTATTTGAGTATTACAGTCTTTCTTGCAATGCTTACATATAAGATTCATCAGAAAGTCAATGATGTAGCTATTTCTTGTTTTGCAGTTCCTCCAACGTGTTTTTAGTATTGACACAATTGTCAAGCCTCTTCCTCCTGCTATGGCTTACAATGTGTCACGTAATTTGACATTTTTCACAAGGATCTTCACACAATTTCTTGGTAAGTAGAAACTCTTCCTTTGCATCTTTATTGTTTCTCGCGATGGAGCTTTATCTTAAAATATTCTTCGCATAATTTAATTATCTCTCCATGTGTTTTCTTTTTTCTTTGTTTGTTGAGTAGCACAACAGCTAGTTAGATACTAGCCAGTCCTATATGATAATGAGAGTTTTGCAAATTAACGCAAATTAGACTTTATTAGTGATTGCTTATGTAGTTCCACAAGATTCAGATCCTAGGCTAACGCCAAATTCCAGCTTGTTCGATTATCATCTGCATATATGTAATTAGAGCCACTTGTTTGGCGTCCTTGAAGAGGATTTATCTGAATCATCATAGACAAATAAAACAAGCACATCTAACTGCAACTTTATTATCTGTGTAATATTATGACTCCTCCATATAATCGGTGTTGTTTTATTTAAACAGATCCCGAAGGCATAGCAGATGCACAGAAGTCCCTTGGATTAGGTCAGGAAGAAAAAGTACGCAATGTTCGTTGAAGTTTCCAGCTTTCAGATGGAATCCATCAAAAGAATCTGCTGTTCATTATTGCCAAGGCATGCATTCCTAATTTTATATTGCTCTGTTGCAAGTAGAATAACAATTAAATATCTCTTCATGATTGCTCCTTATCTCTGAATGTACTACATTATTCTGAGTAACAAATCTACTGTTTTGAGCACTTATGTTTCGAAGTTGAATCTAGTCAATACTATATATAGAATGAATATTTGAAGCAACGAATTAGAAAGATTAATGCGTTAATTTGTCATCTTTCTGTGGCAAGATGACCAGAACCATGAATAATGCAGTTGAAACAATTCCATTTTCACCAGAACCTAAGAGTTAATCAAACCAGATTTGCTGCTAAAAGCATTTTGTAGCAGGAGGAAAAGCCGTGTTATTGTGTTTTTAAGGACAGAAAGGAGCTTCAGGACTTCTCCTGATACTTGGGATAGTAAAGTGCCTTATTTTCCCAATCTGTTCCTTAAGATGCATTTCACACAGAAATGCTTTTGAGAATTTATCTTCTACCACTCTGTCCACATCGTGAACAAGCACATCAGTCTCACCATCTTTTCTGAGCCTAGCCATTAGCCCAACTGTATATATAGCCGTCATCCTTCCCGGAGCCTCGTCATGGTATCCAGTCGGAGCATCCACCGTGATCAAATCCCACTCTGTCTCGTACACCATATCAGGCAACCCCTTCAGTGCCAGCTGACATTTGGAAAATCTTGGATCACGCACCGCTCTGCACTCTTCTTTCAACCCAATTTCAAGTAGCTCATTGGCTTGCGTCACTTTAGTGTCGTAAACAACATGGTATGCTTCCACGGATGGGATTTGTGCTTGGATTTGGTCAATCCAGAACTTGTTCTCTTCCAGGAAAACTGTTCTTCCATTGTGGTTTAGTGATGCCCACATGAGGCTGTCATGGCCCAAGCCAAAAACTAAGAAGTTGCAAGGCGACTTCTTTTCGAGTAGGTTAAGAGAGACCAAGATTTCTTGGGGAGTTTGTTGCAGGGTAGTATTTGAGGTCGCGTAGTGAACTAGAGCATGAGCTATAGATGGTGAGATTTTGGCGCAAGTTTGTTGAGTTGGGCTATCTGAAGGCTCTTTTGGTTCTTGTAAAGATGTTGAACTTGCATATTTGATCGGTGTGTTCCGCAAAGAATTCTGTCGCAGAAAACTTGATCTGAGTATGAAGAAGAGGACGGAAATGGAGAAAAAGATGATCAGGATGAAGTTGAGATTGATGGGGTATTGGAGTCTAACTCTCTGCATGGTTCTGTAAAACCTAAAGAAAGAGTGACATATATTTACTTCGCTTAGGATTCTCACATTTCCACAAGTGACTGGTGCTTGTAGCTTCTTGTAACTTGTAAGCTTGCATGCGTTCCCATTTTTCAAGAATTTGTGAAAACCGGAGAGCTGATCTGATCTGGAGCCTAAAGACTTTGAATGACTTTAACTGTATATTCGCAAGCGGTTTGATTTCACTTAAACTAATTATCCAATTTAGTTTATCGTCGGAATTTAGTTTATTAACCCCGACGATGAATAAAAAATAAATATTCAACTTTCTTGCTTGAAAGAAATATGCAATGTTTACGTCTCACCCTTGGTGTGATCTCGTAGTACCTACGGGTAGAGATGAAGGGGCCGGTCCATGGATTTTCCTTCCTTTTCTTTTGCTGCATTTCACTTAAAGGGTTGAAGGGATACATCTTGCGAACAGGGCCAACTTGATCCTCTTCCCTAATCGGGATCTCAGATGAGGGACAATATTTTTAAGGAAAAAAAAAAAAAAAAAAATACAGAAAAGAATAAGTCCGATTGAGTTGCACAAAAGGGCAATTCACCATGATGAATACTGCAGGTGCAGGATAAGTTTATTGATTGTGGCCTTCACCACAATTTTACAATTGTGACAACTGGTAGTTCAAAACTTCAAATGGTAAACATGAAATCAAAGTTTACAGAATGTTACAAATCAAAGTTCACTTGCTGATAAAAGCTAGATCTCAGCAATTTTTATTTAACAGCATTCTAGACCAGAGTGGCATTTAACGCTGTTCTGGAATTGAGCCAAAATCCAAATTAGTGTAGTTCAAATGGCATTCCTTAAATGCAAACCAACCAAATCCATATTGAGTACACACAACGGTGTAGTAAAGTTCACTTGCTGATAAAATGGAATTCAGCAGCAGAATTTATTCAACAGCTTTCCAGATCAAAAGAAATGGAATTTGAAAATCGGGATTAATAGCCGGACAGGCCAAGTCGCGGCGTTCAATGATGATGTTACTTCACCAGTTGGAACTTGGAATACCTGCACGCATCAACATGATATATAGTCTGAACTGAAGTAAATTACATGTTCATGAGTGTTACTAATAAATTTACGACGAACCACATCACAGTTATTGCAGCCGGAATTCGAACACGAATAGCGCCTAAAACATTTGACTTTAACAAAATTATGATGTCAGGATCTGTTATTCTCACTTGAGAACCTATAGCAAATCTAAGAATCAAAATGTGAAGGATTTTTTTTTTAATTTATTTTTTAATTAGACTTTTAAATATAAATGTATATAATAAAATATTTCTTTTTATAAATTTTCTAAATTAAAAAAAAAATAATTTTACATTTTTTTAAGTAAAATGTACCGGTTGAACAAAATTGCAATACGTGTCCCTCAAAATGATTTTTCTTTTCTAAAATATTAATAATTAATTTATATCATTTTATATAATTTTGTTTATATATAAATATATAATTTAAATATATTTTTATTAAATATATTTGGAATTTTTATAATTTAATCTTTATTTAGTTTTATTTTTTAGAGTAAGTATCCGAAGAGACGGTCTTATGGAGAGATTAAAAGAGACGGACAAACATTACAGTTATATCAAAAAACATTAGAAGTTTTCGGTGATATACATATAAATAAAAAATGATATAAAATATCCACTCATAAAACATTATTGATATTATTTAATATATTATGCATATACTTAAGAACATCAATCCGTCTCTCAGGTCTCTCACTAATATAGATCTCTTCCAAGACTTTGTGTATTTTTTGAGTTCTAAAATATTAATAATTAATTTTTATAATTTTATATAATTTTTTTGACATTTATAAAAATATTTGCATTTTAAAAAAATAAAATTAACAGGGTTAAACCAGAATGCGACACGTGTCCCCTTTTTTTTTTTAATTGTCAAAATTGTCCAAAATACGGTCTATCATACGGTGATGTGTGGAGAATTAGGGAGGTGGTAGTCAACAATTTGTGTTTATTGTTGACCAAGTGTGCTCAATATGCCAAATAAGCCAAAGTCCACGTCAGCATTTTTAGCCCTTAAATTGACGAAAGTGTACTTAATTTGCCAAGACGAAACATTTGTGGATTATAAATCACAGGTTTACAAAATGGTGCTTACGCCCTCAAGTATCCCATAGTTGTGGATCAAAGTTGGCATTCTCCGCAATCTGTCTAGTCGGATATATCGTGCTCTATCTTCTTCAGTTTTCCCATGATAAGCAACTCAACGGGAAACAACAACAAAGCCTCAAGATTATTGTGCATCAACGGTTCTTATTGCGCCCTCAAATAAGAACCGAAAATTTGGTTTTTCTCATAATTTGTTTTAGATTTACTTGCTAAACGTTTAAACACTTATCACTACATATGAACCTTTCCAGAGTTCATTTTCTCATAATTTGTTTTAGATTATTTACTTGCTAAACGTTTAAATTTGATCTTCACTAGATGCTAGTTTTAGCATGGAAAGAAACACACAGTCGAATGTTTCTAACATAACAAATAGATTGGTTCATTACAACATTTCTGATCAAGATTGAGAAGTCTTTATTAAACTGCAACATCAAAGATTGGCTAGTTGCTGTATGTTTATAGGATAAACTACATTCCTGTTCCCATTAAAAGCTTTCCTTCCAAACAAGACATTAACAGCTTCAGTCGGATGGAATGCATCCCAGAAAATGTATCTGCGTCTGTTCAAACACGGTGCTTGATATGGAAGACATGTTATCTGTCCTCTGTTCCTCCCAATTCCACAGCATCCTCGGTTCACCACGCTGAATCCTATAACCAAAAAGACAACAACACTTAACATGGAACTTCAAAATTTTCTGCAACATGATACATAGTACACAATATTGGAGCTTAATTACCATATGATCTAGCATTTGCAAGTAAATCTTGGAACATGTTGTGAATGTCAATGTACGAGAATCGAATCCCAGGCAGATTAGTGCTGAGATGGTTAATCATGGCCTTCGTATTCATGTTAAACGGTTGAACGAGCTGGTTAACTTCCTCCGAGCATGTACCTCGGTTACTTTGAGCAAGGATGCTCGGAATACAACCCATTAGCCCAAGTCCTCCTATCACAAACTTCCTGGCTCCAAGATTATACAATCTCTGCAACATTAGTTAAAATTAAAGCCAAGTTCAGTTCACTAATATGGTTTTGTATGTTTTGAGATTAGTACTAGCATTAGTATCTTACAGTGAGTTGTTGAGAGTATTGCTGAACCAAGAGGTCTGCGTATTGTTGCGCATTATACCGATTCTTGGTGTCGTAATTCGGCATGAGGTAGTTGTTGAGGTAGTCATTGCTTCCCATTCCAACAAAGAAAATGCACTTTGCTAGAGCCTGTGCAACATCTGGTGCACCAAGGCTGTCTGTGATTTGGTCTAGAGTGTTCTCAAAGTTCTTGATCTGCTGGTTGAACGGAATTCGACCAACCTGCACGAATATCCCAAAAAAAGATTAGAATGTTTTGTAAAAACGCTCTTGTTTTGTGAGCTAAGTGAAACTACACAAGGTAATGAACTCACAAAGTTTCTGCCTGTATCATCAAGAATCCCAGCAGCAGCAGATGCATAATTAACTCCATATCTTGCATTATCGCCGGAAGCGTCCGAAAACGAAGGGATTAGAGGTAGTCCAAGCAATTCAGCTTCACAAAAAAATAATCATGTCCTTGTTTAGAAACTCATTATATTGTATGAGTTAGTGCGACATCTTACTTAATTTTACTAGTGTGACATTCTTATCTCCTATTTATATTATGGGGTCGGGACAATGACGAGTCTATTAAACCTTAAGAATAAAAGATCAACATTATATGTACTACTTAAGTTACGATTCTCAACCACAAGGTTTATGACTTAGTCATAGTCCCGGTTTACATAATAATTTTCGACCGTGCTTTAGAAAGGGTAAAAGTAAAAATGCAAAACAAATCAAGATAACAGGCAAAAGGACATGCTTCATAGAAGCTATTTTGAAAAGAAGGTAAAAGTTGGAAGTACCAATAGTGTCAACCATGGTGTAGCCATTGGAGAACCTTCCGGTAGCACCGCCTTGGAAATCGATACCATAAGGGAAATAGTTGGCTTTGGCAAAAGAAGGCAAGTTGTTGTTGTTTCCATTGTCTATCAAAGAGTCACCAAAGATGAACATGGCAGGAACCAGTGTTCTCCTTTCACTAACTTCTTGACAGTTCCCAAAACCTGCATGGTTCAAGCTTAAAACCAACAGACTGACCACCAAAAGCCTACAAAAACTCATCAGGTTTTCACAAGCCATTTCTATGTTTCTGATTCTTGTGTTTTTTACTACTGTGTACATGTGTTTATTTTTGGTAAATGCAGAAGGGTGGTGTAGGGTTTAATAGGGGGACAGGATGGGGTAGTTCAAGGGGAGTAAATGACTTCACCTGTATTTGATCGGGTGTAGTAAATAGGATGTAATAATAATTTCGGTCTGATTTGGTAATTTTTTTTTACTGTCCTGCAAATGTTGTCTAGATGTTTTGATGTTTTGATGTTTTAAGAGTTCATGTCGTTGTTTGGAGATGGGTTGGTGAATATTTTTGGTAATTTTGCATTTGTTCTCTGTGTTTGCTGGTGATGGACTTTGGTTAATTTCCATCATTTTGGCATCATATTAATATTGTGTTTCATGAGACTCTTTGGTGAATGACAATAAGTTGACTGGTTTAGATCTTCAAAAGATAAAGTGTCTTGATCTAGTATTGTCACCTTATCAGCTCATTCAACATTCATACCTAAAACTTCATTGAAAGCAAACATAAAATGTTACACGAGTTGATAGGAGGGTTTTATAATACTATGTTTCATAAGTATAGTAAATGGTAAATAATAGGGAAAAATTCGAAAAAGGTACCCTAAGTTGTGACATTTCCGCTTTTGATATTTTTGTTTGTCATCGTCTGATTTTGGTACCTTAAGTTGACATTATGTCACAATACAGTACCCATGTGACACGTGGCAGCTTAATTAAGTGATACGTGGCAGCTTACAATTTTAATTTCTTATGGGGTAAAATTGTAAATAAAATAAATTTTATCAATTTCAATTGAACCATATTATTTTCGATAATTATGAATTAACCCCATTTTGTCAAAATAATTTTAAAAAACCCCATTTGAGATTAAAATAATAAGACAGGAAAAAAATTAAAAGAAAAAAAGGCTATTTTTGTCATGGCAGAAGCTTCAGGTTGGAAGATCCATGGCCATGGTGAAAGGTGGAGTTTCAATGGACAATGGTCATGTTGCTCCACCCCCACCTTCCTCCACCACTGTTGCCGCCGCCATGTCCTCCGCGGCTCCGCTTATACCACACCTCCACCCTCACTTTTGTATTGGCCATGGAAGCTCCAACCGCCTAAAGCTCCATGGCGGATCTACCCCGCCATGGAAGTTCGTGGTGGAGCTTCAGGTGGGAAATTTCTCAGCCATGGAAGCTCCACCAATTGAACTTCCATGGCAAACTACATGGAAGAAGCTGCTTTCATGGCTTCTTATGTGTTTTTTGCTTTTTCTTTTATTTTTTATTTTATTTTTAAATTTTGAAAGTAGTCCATATTTTCATGAGTAATTATGATTTTCCCCCCATAAAATAGGATCTATTTGAAATTAACAAAAATCTACCGTATTTACATTTTAGTCCAACGTATTTTATTATATTGCGAAGTGACACGTGTCGCGTTTTTTTAAACCGCCACGTGTCATAGGTACCTAAATTGGACAGTAATGCATTTAAATTTACCAAAATCGGTCGGTCACAAACAAATGTATCAAAAGTGGAAATGCCACAACTTAGAGTACCTTTTTTTCGTATTTTTCCCGTACATAATAAGGCGACTGATAGATCTTCAAAAAGTAATGAGTAATGCATCTGGTCATCGAAAGCAAACATGAAATGTTACATCTACCTGTCACCTTCGTTTTATGATTCGAACCTGATCTTCTAAAAAAAAAAAAAAAAAAAGATTCGAACCTGAAACCCATCGAAAGCAAACATGAAATGTTACACACACGAGTTGAAAACAACGGTGAACAAAAGGGTATGACTTCCCCTTCGCAACATTTTGAACCGGAGAACGGGTTGTCTAAAGAACTCAAATCCATTAATACAAGAGTCAATAACTCTTCGTTGGAAGTCCCCAACCACACCAATTGGTCAACCCAGACAAATATTGGCTGGCCGCCTCCTGATAACTACTGGAAAAAAGTCAACGCGTCTTTGCAATGCATTTACCGTGAACTTAAAAGCGGCTATAAGTTCTTCCTTAACCATCAAGTTTTGCCCAAACCAAAGTATTCATTGGCTCACATAGGAAGCTAAACCGGCTCACTAAATTAGTTCACAATGGAAGTCAAATAACACCACACTTCCCGAGAAGAACCAATACCATACCCTGTAATAATGAATACTAGAAGCTTACTGGATTGACTTTGGCAGTGTTTTGTTTCATTACTGCAACATTTACAATCTGTTGTTGTACAGTTGGGACAGTTGCTAGGCCAATAAATAGAAGCTAATACACCAAATTGAAAGAATTTCTTAACATTAAGAAAAAGACTTGCAAGAACCTATGTAGTAGTATTATTCTTGTACCTAACAAAAATTACAGTTTTAGAACATAGGTCATTTAGGGCTTCCACAGTTTCATTGTCGAGTCTTCTCCGTAGGTTGCAACGAGGTTTATGTGTGGATGGTGAGCTAGTCCTATCACGTCCTTCTCATGCACCTGCAAAAAAAAAAAAAAAAAAAAAAAAATTGATTAGATAATCTGGCCAAGGTGATTTGGCAGAATATTTCTGAATGTCAGATGTAGAAACTAACCTTCAAAAGATGTTCTAGCTTGCCAGATTGGTAACTGAAGCAGTACAAATTTCTGCATGCAAGTATATCGATTAATTAGTGACAAATAACAAGTATCACAGCATAGCACATAACTATGTCCAGCGAACATATTAGAACCTCTACGTAAGGCTGGAAGTCTCCAGTTTATGAGATAACGATGAAGATCATAACTTGACAAATGCAAATTATTTAAGTGCCAGAGAGTGAGTAGTAACCAGTACGCACCCAAAAAAAAAAAAAAAAAAAACATCTTTCAGGATGATTATTTTAGATTTTTAGTAAACCTCAGTGAGCTCTCAAAATTGTTGAGCAGCACATCGTTTGCTTTCTTATTCCGAGAAAATGAGGAATAGGAAATAATTGAATGAATTTACTATCTTATCATTTTCATTGTTTGGCTTGTTGGAAAAGGAACACCACACTCAGTCACCCACCCTCGGAAAGACTACTACTTTCCCAAGGGATAAGCAAACGAGATTAAGAAAACTTTAAGGCTCGGGAGTATTTCCTTTGGCAAACCAAATATGGGCGAAGGTGGAATAGACCAATTCATTCCTACACTTTAGGAAAAACTCCGAACACGTAAGGTGGGTGGTGGTTTAAGTTTAGAATGATGCTCATAAAATTGATTTTTATCTAAGAATTTCATGGTTTTTAAAAATCTTTTTGGAGAAATCAAGTATGGTAACATCGCCTCAAATATGCAAGTCGTCTAAGTACACTAGAGAAAGTAGAAAGCATGTTTTTGATGAGCATGAGACTCACTTGAGTTGACAATAGTGGGAGTGGCTTTTAGAAGTGATGAACTTAAATAACTCACAGAAAAGATCAGCATCTATCAAATTATAAACATTTGATATTGAGTATACCTGTCTTCGCCAACACAATAGATCCATTCACCTTTTGGTGATACACAAGCTGCCATAAAATCTCCACCTTCTCTTTTACCGGATGAAAAACTTTTCACAACCTAGACAAGAAAAAATTTCACCATTACAACTGCCATTGAAAAGACAAATATGAGGCATAGTTTCTCACTGGTCTTTACCCAAACCTTATCCTGTTTAACAATTGCATGCCTTCTGATTTATGAATATTTGGTGGTTTATTGAATCAAATCCAAATTAAAATATCTGAATGGATAACAATTACCTGTCCTTGCAATGTCATAATGTATATTGACGAAGTCCTGTTACACACAACTATATGATCCGCATTTTTAGGGAAGAGATGAATAGAATTCACAGATGCATCACCACCCTGTAACATATAAGAGGACGGTCTTTATACATAATAAACCGAGAGAAAAATAAAAGGGGGAAAACAAGTGAGTGAAGGAATGACTGGTGTATAGATTGAAATATATTTGAATATAAGATAACAAACTTGAGCAGTAATGCTAAAAGATACATACCCTTAACGGAGGTGGTGGCTTAAATGTCTGAAGACAGTCCGTGCTCTTGACGTCCCAAACCTATATGTCAATATAATCACATACCACACAAACACCAGTCAGTCACCTGCAAATATTGTCTTCCGGTTCATAAGTATTTAGACCAAGTTTACTACTTTACTTACTTTCACTGTGCAATCACTGGAGGCAGTTATAATTCGAGAGCCATCGCTGGTAAATATAGCATCATTAACATATGAAGAATGGCCACGAAACTCCTTCAACATCTTTCCTGACTTCAATCCATGAATTCTGCATCACAAGGTGAAACAAAGGTGCATAAAACAGACCAAAGCCAGAGTTGGGTGCTTTCCTGATCCATTTTTCACTACTCTATCTCGTCTATAATACAATAACTATAAGTTAAACAAACCTTGCAGTACTGTCAAATGATGAACTTAATAATTGAGTTCCATCACGAGAAAACACAACACTAGTGACTCCCTCAGAATGTGCACGCTCCAGTCGGCGCAAACACTGACCAGTTCTAATACGCCAGACCTATAATAGGATGTAGGAAAACCATAAATTTGGCTATAAGTCTATAACCATGATCGAAGTAAAATAAATTGATGATATTTCTCAGGGTATGCTTATATGTAAGAGGACCCATCAAGAATTTAGCATGTTGCCATGCCATCTTTCATAGCAGGGTAATCATCAAGATTTTTTCCACAAAAGTATTATTTTTTCTGACCTGAACATGGCAGGTAAGAAAACAGAGTATGTGAAAATTTAGACAAGTCTTACCTTAATTTTTCCATCTTGTGATCCAGATGCAAGCATTTCTGAGTCTCTACTAAAATCAACACAAAGGACGGGGTCATCATGCATCATAAACGTTTCCTGCCAATTGTATCACGAATTAATGCATAAGCTTGGACAAATTGCCTTGGTGACATTAGGTTCATGTAACAACTAGCATGTAAAATTAGACTCATGTGATTATAAGTTGACAACAAAATTCATGTCCTCATCCAAATATTAGTATGAGATAACATAATTTGGCCAAAGAAGAATCCTCAATCTAGTTAATTGAAAATGTCTCCAATATATCTCATAATAGAAGTGATTTTTTTTTACATTGCCTTGTTAGTCGCCACCATGATACAAATAATAGTACATCAAGCCAAAGGCAAGAGGGAAATCAGAGATATATTCAAGCAACAGGCAACTTACATCAGCCTGATATTGGAGATCCTTCTTCAGTTTTCCACTTACATGATCCCAGACCTAGAATGGGGCTAGAAATCAGCAACCAGTATATGAACTCCAAATATTGTACAAGGGAGACGTCATAATGAACATAATGAAGGTTACCTCGATAAATCCGTCAAACGAACAAGAAACAAGAAATTGGCCATCTGGAGAGAATCGAGCACATTCTGGATGACTTTTCTTTCCAAACTGCAGTTCATAAATGGGATACCATCACAGTTTGAAGCCTTAAGCATGTAGCAGACAAAATGAGAGAATACGTTGGGGGTGACACGTGTCGAGGTATAAATTTCTTATCAAAGGGCAAGCAAGGATAGGACCGTTAAGGGAAGCATAAGATGCTGAAATGCTTTCTATGGCACACAAGGATTGGATGAAAAACAAATTATAAGAGGCTACAGGATCCTCTAGTTAAATTTCTTGAAAAGGAAATGATCGAAATTAGCCAAACATAGATCATCCCATCACAAGGGAGAACAGTTTAACTTTCATATAAGAAAATAAAATTTTAATGTGGGTGAAAAATCTGTAATCATAAACAGGTAAGTGGCTACAGATTACTCTAGTGAAAATTCCTTGAAAGGGAAATGCTTGAAAGTACAGACATAGCAGATCTCCTCACAAGGGAGAGCGGTTTCACTTTCATAGTAAGAAAACAAAACTTTCATATGCATGAAAAGTCTGTAATCAAAACTAGCAAGTGCAGCAACCAAGCAAACTTAAGTTACATGTTGAGTTTCATAATATTTTTAAGAGTATAATAAAAACTTAGAAATGATATAAAGGATGATATAAAACTTGCCTTTATTGTATGTCCAAGAGTTGTTGGAAACATATCTTCAACATCTTGTTTCATGGCAGCTGTTCCTCGAAATAGATCAAATTGTGTTCCAGGAGGAAGTAAACCTAACAAACCCAAAGAAAGGTGAAGATGTAATTATACACGAGAAAGAAAAAAAAGTATTAAGCCAAATTCAGAATTTTATTGCTGAGCACTTAATACGACGACATTATCTGGGAAAGAAAGGACAAATAAATGCTCAAAAGTACTCAGCTTTGATGGTTTTAATTTATGATCTTTCACAAGGAACTTGGATATTTAAACAATTTCTGATACTTCCATGATAAATTGTGCCCAACTCTGTCCAAATTTTAGTATGCTTCTTAGTAACATTGTTACAGTAGGCATCAAATGACAAGCATATTGTGAATTCTTAAAACACATGTTTTGACTTTATAGGAAATGAACAGCTTACAGAAAGGTAACAAATCACAACTGCAGAGCAATGTCTATTTCTAACATAAACACACAGCATGGACCAGGATGGGACAGCTGTAGTTCAACTAAAAGAATATTTCTTATCTGACCTTGATGTTGCTGCCACTTAAGAGCCTGACCAATCAAAGCCATCAATCTCGAAGGCGGAACAACAGAAACTTCAGCTGCTATAGCTGAAAGGATAGAAGAATAAAGGTTTAAAAGGGTATTACGACGCAAACAAAATAAATATGTAACTGAGCTTTATATAACAACCAAATATCAGTCCTAATAATATAAACAGCTTAATAAGATTCTCCACAGCCTCTATAACAGAATACAACCTTGTGCAATTTGTGCCCTCTGTTTCTCCTTTGTTGACTCACGATACACCTGCACGTAAGATGTGAGAGTTAACACTTTGAAACTCAAAAATACATAAAATACTCAAAGCTTTCAACATGCGCTTCAGAATAATATTAATGTATGTAAGATGCAAAGGGCAAGTGTTCCGAAATTCCAGGAAAGCATCTAATATTGTATCAAACCAAGGAATATTTCACCACAGAGGCAATTGTATAACAGTTTAGAATGTGTAAATCTACATCAAATTCATTTAGCCGACATCATGAATCATGGGACAATTTGAACTAAAAGAAATGTGGCACAGATGCCATACTTGCCTGAGAAATATATACCCCTAAATAATCATCACAATGGAAGATCGGATGGACCTTGACAGCAAGCATTTAATGTGCCATATAGATGCTCATAAAATTCACGATGGTAAAGATTAGTTTTTTAAAAATTTATCATAGTGTTTGAATACGAGAAACATTGAAGCCATGATATATCTAGGGACTACCTTGAAACCAAGATTTAAACAACTTGAACACTACCTATCTTCCGAAATTTATAACTAACCGAGTTCTCTAATGTTGGATAATTTCCAGACACATGTGATAGCATGTAATATAACTAGACCAGAACTAAGGTGAACCATTCCAAGGAAACTATCGAGTTTAACCATCATAGCGGACATTCATTTCACTTCAAGAAAGAATAACTGCAGATACAATTGCAATGATTCTGTAACTCATGAGAAGAGTGAAAAGGATATTGTGTGCAATGCACCTACAACATATAAAGAAATATACAGGAAACAATTCAGACCTCAGCTGGGTCAAAATATGTCCGAACTAGAAGATGTTCAAGCCTTAAGTATCTCTCTGGCTGCTCCTGTTTCATGACGCCCATCGCCTGAGTTTGTCTTAATATAGCACGAGCTGTATCAATCTCCCGAAGTTCAATCATTTCAAGTACAATCTATGCAAAAAAATGGATAGTGAGAAGATTAGCATGTTCTAAGAGAAAGGGGAAAAAAAGCAGAAGTTGCTGTTTGGTTTCACCAGATACAAAAACTGTCGAAACCATGAACAAGAGTGTGTCAATGACATCAATGTAAATAATGTGCAAGCAATCCCTAATAAAATCCGGGGAGGTGAATGTAAATCCATCTCACATCTTAAAGATCATGGACTAGCTGAAGTACCAAAAATCTTGACCATTTACTGGAGATGGATCAATCGATGTACAATATCCATAGGGAACCATCAGCATAATGAGGGTAAAGGGGAGAGTGGTATATCTTCATTTCCAATTAGATATGCTTATCATTCATGATCATCCCCAGTAAATATCTTTAGTATATAATTGTCTAAACATAACAACAGCTTTCTGCACCAGAATCTTAGCTGAGGTAGAATAATTAAATGAATTGGACAGTTCCATTCTTCTGAGTTTCTTTTAACATGAAGTGATCTAATAGGCATATCACTTCTTAAGAAGTCAACGAGACAGAGTTTACCATTTGGCAAAAAAATGACAAATATAAATATTCCGAAGTTTAAAAAGGCCTTGGTATCAGAAGCTAAGCCAAGTAATACCTAGGCAGATATCAACTTTATTATTTCCACAAAAGCAGTCATCATGATGCAACAGTTCAAAAGTTGGCAAACAACTAGCTTTAGCTTTTATGCATAAGCAATGAAAAAGGCCTACCTGCTCATATAAATCTTCCAGTTTCTTCCGAGGAAGCTTAAGCTGCGCAATCTGTGGTAAGATTGCATCCCATCTTCCACTATTAATATCCGCAATGAACGTTTCAAGACTGTCCACGGTGTTTAAAGACACTTGGCACTCACTCTGTAGTGTCTGAAAAGTTTGTTGCAGGGAATTTTCTTTGCAAAACTGAAGTACAATCTTGATGACACTGCAACCACAAACAAACCCTTAATACTCTCTTACTGAAAACAGTGTTTCTACCGCACGAGCTTCAACAATTGCACATAAAGTAGACTAAAATCAAGCCAACATAATACGAACGAAAAGTTCGTAAATAAACTTGCTACAATAAGGAATCACCTCTCAACATTTATTAAAGCTCGGTTCACGACAATGAGAGTAAGCAAAAGCTAATTATTCCAACGATTAAAAAAATACAGCTTTTTAACTGACAGCAGCGTAGCAAAAACAATCGATATCTCACATTGAAGAATACAGAGAGACGAATCCATAAGAAATATATAATTTGAGCTAAGGGGACAAAATCTTACTCTCCAGCTTCAATCTCAAGCGTCGAAGACATTGCTCAAATGCAGGAGTGATGGCTTAAACCCTAGCTCCCAAAACCCTGTCGTATTTGTGCCAATTTGCGTTTGTGAAAGAGAATATGGATTATAGTCGCCCTAATTTCTTCAATTTTCCATAGGAACTCAAGCTTTGAGGTTTTGCTGCTGCGAATTGGGGAGTATGAATCAATCAATTCAACACTTGAAATTGAAACTCAATTAACTATTTTCTGCTTTTTTTTCTTTTCCCCCTTCTCTCTTTTCAGGTCCAGAGGCTGAAGGACTCCATGAACTGAGAAAAGCGTGTGTATTCGGTTGGTGATGATTTATTCCAAAAGCGGGATTGCATCACTAACTAGTACAGTAACCAAAAGTTTTCCAACACGTTCAATTGTTAAAAAACGTTAATGATTTAGGCTTTGTTTAGCAAAACTAACTGGAAAGTAGTTGGTTAGCTAGCTGAAAAGCTAGATGGTTTTAAATGTAGGTGTTTAGCAATTAAATTTGAAAAATTTAGATGGTATTTTAGAAACGCATAAAAGGCGTTATTATTTTTCTTTTTTACCTTTACCTTTCATTATTATTAGTACATAGTTTTTAAATAATAATATATCATATTTTGTCCAATAATTATAATATATATTTAATGTACTTTACATCGCCACTTTAATAACATCATCAAAATTATCAGAAGTTGAAAGAAATAATCGTTGAGCATTTTAACTTAGTAATGAAAAAAAACAGTATTTGATGTGTACTATATGTATGCATTTTAAAGAGGTGCGGATACATTAATCCTTATGCTAGTTGCAAAAAAGTACACAAAATGTATTTTCTTTATTCTAATTTAGGTTAATATAGGTTAGGTATATTTTCGAAATGAAAAAGATAAGAAGCTCCTTCTTTAAAAAAAAAAATCGTTAGCTTCTTTTTCCAAATTTAGTTAAATAAAAGGCGTTCACGTAACGAGCTTTTTATTAGTCAATGGTAAAAAAAAGCTCATGGAGCTGGAAAGCTAGTGGTAAACAGAGCCTTAGATAAATTGTAATGCCCCAAAGTTTCAAGTCAAGTCCAAACAGCTTAAAGATATCGAGAACGCTACTTATACCAACAAGGTGCACCTTTCTTTTCGGGAATCCACCTATAAGAACTCCAGAGTTAAACGTGCTTGCTCTGCAGCAATCTTAGGATGAGTGACCAACTGCGGAAAAGGACATGTGTTGATACAGTGGGACCAACATATCACCCGGAGAGCTGCCCATGAACCATTAATAAGCGCCGCGACCCTTTGGTCCGGATCGTTACATAAATCATCAATTTAACCATTAATAAAATTTAAAGAATTTTACGTACTTTGTAAAAACCCACTTTGCCTTAATGATTCGAGGAGGTATTAACTTTGCCCTTTTGAAGTCAAACGTGACATTTGTACATATTTACTCTAAGTCTTAGTTGATTTTTAACTTTCTTTTACAAGGAAACTCGGTATTTACAAGTCTTGATTCAAACAAAATTATAGTCTAAACGAGTTGATGTTTTTCCAAACGATTTTACACGACTTTTGTGTTAGAACTTTAGGATCGGGACTGGTACTCTGGACCGGGACCATTCTATCACAAACCATACAACCTAAAGTATTCTCAATTTGCATAACCAGTTTTTTTTCCTTAATAACTCTCTAAATGTATGTATCTATATATCCATTTATCGTGAATGTTCTTTTGATTGTGTGGGCTATCATATTGCATATTTCTACGAGTTCTAGTTACAACGTAAATTCGCTTTAGATAGAATCGTCAATAATGTATTGACTCTAAACTCTAATTAAACTAGTAACAAGCGTTAATAACGCTAAAGGGTGATCCTCGAATTGGTAAGGCCGAGCCACTAGTAGTCGAGGGGTTGATATTCCAAAATACAGTTAGTTTTTATTTTGTTCGTTTAACATGCGCGAAGTATTGCTAAAGAAGGTCTACACCTTAATTTGGGGATTTGATGTAACATTATCTTGTGATATACTCGGGAAATGAGCATTATACGAACATGCCAAACTGTACATGGTAGGGAAAGCCGAACACGAGAATGCATTATGATGTTTCACTTGTGAAAAATAATTACAACCCATTAGAAAAGTACGAAAATACACAACTTAAACATGTACATACATGCATGAAATCAAGGATATACCAAAGCGCGAGGAACATATACTGGTCGTGGTCGATCATCATGGTTTTCCAATCAAGTACTCCTTAATTTTCTTTATGCCACAACTTATTACAATGCAAACTAGAAAATACCGTCACCCACAATTTTTTGCCCATACATTATCACATGTTAAAATTGATGATGGTTTGATAATCCACTCGGCATCCATAGTGGGTATTCAACGTCACTCATCACCGATATCATGTCAAAGATCCCATAATTCTCGTCTATCTGCAACTTTATCAAAATAGAACGACAATTAGCGCTTAGTCAACATCATATTTTCATTTTTTCCATATTGTTTTCTCAATTTAAACAATGCTAATCAATCATCCATGGATAAATCATCGAGTGAAAATTTGGAATATGAATTCATACCTTCTCTTGGAGATGCTTGTTAGCTGCTTCAAGAATCTCTTCCTAGTAGTAAATATGAAATGTTATTAATGTTGGAAATGTAAATTTAAAAGTACAAGTACGTGCACTTATTTAGATTTTCTTAACTACTTAAGCCACAAACTATTAATAAATGTGTCCTTTTAAAGTCTTTCCAATATAATTATGTAGAAACTGACCTTATTCTTCAGCAGTTGGATCTCTTGAAACATAATGTCCATCTGCAATTTTGATACATCAAGTCATACAGAATTGTGTATATGGATAGAACTATTTAGATACAAATGAATATGGATTTAATCTAAATATATAATAAAATTGGTGAACCTATCTCAACAAAAAAGTATGCCACATGTGCAAAATCATATGTGGCATGTCTCTTTGAATTTCATTGAGTTTCATTCACAAAATTAAATCAAAAAGAAAATAGCAATTTATAAATTTACTATATATCTTGTGTATGTTAAATGTATACATAGTTTTTATTAAATCACATATAACTTTATCTGCAAAACTTTGAAAAATATTTTAAACATATATTTGGATTCACCGCGACAAGACGAATCCACAGACACCAATCTTATATATTATTATTAATTAAATAAATTATTTATATATTAAAATAAAATAAAATTGTTAAATGAGATCTATTGGTTGTGTAAATTCTAAATTTGGAAAATAATCCATGGAACATTTTTTTCTTGACAATGCAATGCACCTTATAACTTGCGCACTATTTATATTTTTAGCTAGTATGTTCACTATACATATAGTTTTTATTAAATCCCAAATAAGTTTATCTGCAAAACTTCAAAAAAATATTTTGAACATATATTTGAATTCATCGCGGCAAAACGAATCCATAGACACCAATTATATTGAGAGAAAAAAGTGTTGAATATTTGAGTAGCATAGAATTTTGAGATTGCATATATGAACTTAGAATAAAGTTAATTACTGGTAATCTATATATTATATAAAGGTAAGTTTTTATTCTCTCATCTACATATGATAGAGGACCGACAACGCCTGTGGAACTTTACACTTTTTTTTTTTTTTTTTTTTTGTATCTTAAACCCTTCATCATGTTCATTTGGAAAGTTTGTGTAATGCCTTTAATGGGATAGATCCTTTTTTATTGCATGTGTATCGTCTGTGAGATGTTCCTTATTAGTGCATGATTAATGTGACATAAATTGTGTCAATTATTGCCAACCGTCCGGTTATCCATAAAAAAATGTAACAATCCATCCATATTATATGATTGTGTTAAATCGAAAGCAACATTTATTATATACGGATGAATCTTGTTAAAATATTGATTAATGATTAATGTGATTGCTCTATATGTAACAAGTGTTGCTCTCGATTTAACAGTACACATATTAGACCCTGTGTCCAACCACATCCACTCTCAAGTTCAACAAATTTGTGGAATTAACACCTGTTGAATCTATTTTTCAAAAGGTTCCATATTTTGAAAACAATAAAGGTTGTATTATATTGAATTTTCAAATTTTCAAATTCTATTTCTTGAGGGGTGTTGCCACTCTTAATTGTTTTTCTGGTAGATTAATGTTGCGAATAATTTGACATATTCAACTTTGCAAAATCTCTTAGTCTCTTTTATTTATGTCCAGTTATGTATCTGTACTTTATGAAAATTTAAACGAAATTGATATAGTCTAATAACAAAAGTAGGCTCACAACAAATTTGGAAACTCGGTTCGATTGGTAAACTCACTCAAAGAATGAGATAAATCCAACTCATGAACTGAATTAGATAATCAACAAATTTTCCAATTGAGTGGGCAAACCAACTCCAAGAATGAGATAATTCCAAACTGGAAACTCAATTCGAATAGTAAACTAAACCCGACGAATGAGATAATTCCAACTTGGAAAATTAATTCAATGTGGGAAGTCATAAGGTGGTCGAGTGGTAAGGGAGTTGGAGGTACAAGCGTGGGGGATTGGATCGAGCGCATGTGGCGTGATTTTCTCCGAAATTGAATATTATTTTTCCTAATGGATCAGAGTATTGTGTTCTCTGAATTGAGTTATTAGATAGTTATTTATCATCGATTTTAATCCTAATGAACTATGTAAACATGCAATGTAATCAGGAAAAAAAACTTAACTTAATGTGTAAAATCAACTCTAAGAGTGAGATAAATCCAATTTGGGAGCTCAATTTGAAAGGAACTCAACCAATTGAATATAAAATCAACTCTAAGAGTGAGATAAATCCAATTTGGGAGCTCAATTTGAAAGGAACTCAACCAATTGAATAATTACAATTTGAAAAATTATATTCCAGGGGTAAACAACAATATATTAGAAACCACTATAAAAAATGGGGTTATCCCAACTTGGTAACTCAATTCGAAGATAACAAACTCTAAGAACAAGATAATTGCAACTTGGGATTAATTCTATTCAAAGGGTAACACATTATATGAGAAAAATAATCCAGAAATGGAATAATTTCAATTTGATAACTCAATTCGAATGGTAAGTTAACTATAAGAATGAAATAATTATAACACGAGAACTATATTCAAATAGTAAATTACACTATATCAAAATATTGTAAGGGATAATTATGCTAGCTAATTGAGTGGGATAATTACAATGGAGCTCCGTTCCTCCACGAAAGCTCTGATCGGAGCTCCGAAAAATATTGATGTATCTATTTTCTTATTTTTTGGTGGTAATTCGTGGTGTTAGAGTTTTCCGAATGGTAAAAATTAAAGAACTGGGGGAGGAGGTTGTGGTGGAAAATTGAAGAAATGGTGGTGGGGAGTTTGGTCGAAGAAGGACAAAGTCGAAATTTCTAATGTAAATTAAATTGAAATTATAGGAGAAGACTAAAAGAAAAGGTTAAAATAGAAAAGATCATTATAAAATTAAATAAAATTAGATAATCTTTGACTTTTTGGGTTTGTTGTAATTAGTTTCAAACTACATTATAAATTTTGAATCATCTGTAATTGTTTGAACTGTGAGTAACTAATCTAAACAAAAGACCATTTAGCAGGGGTCGGTTTTGAAAATATCTGATATGGCTAAGTAAGAGATAATTTCAATTTAGGAACTCAACTCGAGGCGTAAATGAACTTTATGAATGCGATAATCCAAACTTGGGAACTCACCTCGAAAAATAAAATTCAACTTTATGAATGAGATAATTCTAACGTGGGAACTCAATTCTAGGGTCAAACAAACTATAAGAATGAGATAATTACAACTTGAAAACTCTATTCGGATAATAAACCACATTACATGGGAAAAGTACTCTAATGAAGGAATGATTCAAGCACAGGAACTTAATTTGAAGGTAAACTCAATTCAAAAAGTGGGATAAGTCTATCTAGGGAAATCAATTCGTATGACAAATCAACTATAACAATGAGATAAAAAATAAATAAATTGAAAACTTAGTTCGAACGGTAAGCTCAAATTTTAGAATTAGATAGTTCCTACATGGGAGCTCAACGTGAAAGTAAACAAAATTCTATGAATGGGATCATTGCAATTTGAAAACTCAATTTGAAATTAAAAGCAACTCTAAAAAAGGGATAAATCCAACTTGAGAACTCTACTTGAATAGTAAATTACGCTATATGAAAAATTATTGGAAAAATACATAAATTACTCAGGAACTCATCTTCTCCATTTCCGTTACAGTCGCTCGTAAAGACATCCAAAGGGGTAAACACACTTTAACAATGAGATAATTTTAACTTGGAAATTCAATTAGAAGGTTAAGCTCAACTTTAAGAATTAAGTAATTATTAATTGAGAACTCCATTTGAAGAGTAAAACAACTGTAAGTATAATATAATTCAACTTGGAAACTCTAATGCAAGGATGAACCATGCTATTTAAAACAATGAGATAATTCCGAATTAGGAATTTTGTTCAAACGGTAAAACATATCTACGATTGAAATCATTTAAGCGTAAAATTATATTAGAAACGTAAGCCACTTTATGTGGTAAATACTCTAAGAATATTGTAATTTCATTTGAGAACTCAAGTCGAAACTCTAAGACTGTTATAATTACAATTTGGGGACTACATTCGAATACTAAACCATGCTATATGAAGAACGTATTCTAAGAAAGGTACTTCCAACTTATGGACTCAACTCAAAGGTAAACCAACTATAATAATCAAAGTATTTCAATCCGGGACTCAATTGGTAGTATAAACTCAACTATAAAAATGTGGTCAATCTAACTTGAAAACTTAAATTGAAGAGCAAACCAACTACAAAAATGTGATAATTATAACTTGGAGACTATATTGAAATGTAAAGCTCATTATTTGGAATAGTTAGTTGCACATTTGGAACTCAGACCAACTCTAATAATGAGGTAATTACAACTTTAGGACTCTATTGAAAGGGTAAACCACAATGTATGAAAATATTCTCTAAGAATGGGGTACGTAATTTGAACTTGACAACTTAATTCGATGTATAAACCAACTTTGGAAATGAGATAATTACAACTTGAAAACTTAATTTGAATAGTAAACCATGTTTTGTGATAAAATGCTCGAAAAAAGGATTCCAAATTTGGAACTCAATTCGAAAGGTAGCAAACATGATATCATGCCCGCACCTCCTTGATCATTCGAAGGACGTGAGTGAATTTCTCTAATATGTACTTATATTTGTTATTTTACACTTATGGTGGATCCAAGGTCAAGGTTGAAATCATCAGGAAACTTATGGTTATTGCGTGTTGGAGGGGGGCTGAGGTCGATGGAACAAATGACGACGAGGTCCATATGAAATTGTTCGAAGATATCCTTATGCGTAGGACCCAATCACTGCAATGGTTAAGATCACGTATCATTCGCCATTAGATCATGTTGGTGAAGGTTGATACTTCTTGAACATGGACAGTTTCAGCCCGGCAAAAAACTACATTATTCTGTTTTATTAATTTATTTTATTCACCTAAAATTACACGCCCACCATAATGCATTAAGTTCTCAACCGGGGTGGATGGAGTACATAGATAGTTTCAACTATATATGAATATTGGGTATCAACCGATTGGGTCCTTAACGGGATTAGGTTGGGTTGTTTTCGGCCCGTTTAAAAGCTTATATAAATGACTCATGAACATAAATAAATTTCAAAATCGAGAATCTGAAAACGAGTATATTTTGCCTTATTTTCAAACGGGTCGGAAGAGTTGATTTTAGTAAACACCTATCCGATGATTTACCTATTACTCCCTCCGTTCCAAATAAATCTTTTCATTCTGACTTTGACCGGTCAACTGTCTTCGACTTTGACCGCAGAATAGTAAAATTGAAAGATTTCTTTGGAACGGAGGGAGTAATAATTATCGGGATCATGTCGTATACATGCAAATGACCATAACCAACAGGAATCAACCCTTTAGTTTCAAACGGATTCGATTAAATTGGACCTTACACATTTAAAAGCTAAACCTGGGAAAAATATAGAGTAATTCAGGAAACGATAATTCTCAAAAAAAAAAAAAAAAAAAGGAAATGATAAGATTATGGAATCCCATTGGTTGCGCTGGAGATGTGCTTATGTTTGAAATCAATGCAAAAGAAGGAACACTATATACTCATTTAATAGACATTTTCACCAGATTATACGAACTTCCTACGGGCCATAACCAACATTGTCTACAAGCAAAAAAATTTGCACCCTTAAGGTATAAATACATCATTATAATGCTAACTTAGGCTTCATTTGGTCTGAGGAAAAATGATTCTTATAGGGGAAAATAAGATTTTTCAAGAAAATGTGTTAGGGAAAAACATATTTTCTTATTTTGTTTTCTGCTGAGTTTGAATTACAACTAATTTATGAACTTTTTTTTGCTTTGCAGTGGATTAAATTTTATTATGAGCATGTATTGTTGTTCGTTTGAGTACTCTAATTATGTCGATTGAATTATCTCTTTCTGGTATATTATTAAAAGTAAATTATTCCGTGGCATCGTCACAGGTTAGTACTAGTTAATGTGTATAACTAACCCCTAAAATTACCAAATCATACAGAATATAATTACTTACCTTTGAAGAGCGAACTTGATTAATCCACGACTCGAAATGTTTCTCGACCATATCTAATTCGCTCAAAGTTGTCGCACCATTTGCTCCTCCATATATCAACCTAATTAAATCGAATTAAAATATAAAGGAAACTCGGATAATATATATACTTAGCTAGTTAATAGTGTCATTGGGAAGATTGCGATTTAATATCGAATTTAAAAATAAATAAAAAGTTGATAGTGTCATTTCAGAACCTGGATTCACATGTTAATGAAATTGGTCAATCAACAAATTAATACTGCTAGCATTTTCACCTTAGTTCTTTCTGGATTGAGTCAATCTCGTGCTTCAACAAGCTAATCTCTTCTTTCTGGTCCTAATATATGACATGAAGGAATATCCTATTGAGCATTTTCGAGTCCAAACTAAAATAAAAGTAACATAAATTATTCAATACGTACATTATTATTCTTAATTTACCTCATTCGGTCAAAATAAGGATGAAAAAGAAGCCTATTACTACATGTTTACTACTACTAGTATTTGGCATGTAAAATTAAGTAATGGAATACGCAATTTATAGCACACTTTTTAATCCGTTATATGTGAGGAAGAAATAAAGTAAGCACTACAATTATGCAAACAAACTTATAAGGTGTCTCGGATGCTACACATTTCCTATTGCATGCACTCATGGTCCATATGTTGGAATTCTTAGAAAAGTCCTGAATATAATGAAAGGTCATATTCCTTCAAACTCACATCACATGCATGTTTATTCTATTCTAATGTAATGTGATCCTTCCTTCCTATGAATTAATTGCTCGTCCATATATATATGTGGATCCTAAATGAGATGCAAGTAATGATCGATTAAAGTGGGAGTAGGGGAACATCTCATGCATAAATTGTTATGGAGTATATGCCTACAAATAACTATAGGCCGGGACAAAATTGTTATGGAGTATATGCGGTCAAACTTTTCATTTTGACTTTAACCGGTCAACTGTCTCCGATTTTGACCATAAGTTACTCTTAAACGATAATAGTAAATAATTTAATAAAATCATATAGTGAAAATTTAATTACGAAATTTTCATTATATGATTTTATTAAATTATTTACTATTGTCGTTTAAGAGTAATTTGTGGTTAAAGTCGGAAACAACTGACTGCAAAATAGTAAAATGACAAGTTTTATAAAGAATGGAGGGAGAATAATGCTTAATGATGGAAGATATAAAGCACTCCACAAAGTATATATTGTCATTAATAATTAGTAAGTACTCGGTAAAGTTCATTTTTCAATAGTGAATACTCAACAATAAAACATTATGCAATATTAATAAAAGTACGTATCATCATGCACACTAACAAAGGCACATATTCTTGAAAACACTTAGCCTATTGATCATATGGTTGGAGAGTTATATTCTATATATACGTACTACGAGTTTTATAATTAAACGCACACAAAAATGCCAAAAAAAATAAAAAATTAGCATGCATTATACTGTCATACATCACATACCTTGGTGACTTGGTTGTTATCTTTGTGCTCCACTTGAGCTGAAACTCCAGAACCGGTACATTTCATGTACCTCTCTATCATGCCGTGCATAGTTCTTCCATGTTGCAGAGAAATGAAAATTAACACAATCATATAGTTCAATATTAAATATATTAAATAGGAAATGATCAATAATATGTTGTAAAAGGAATGAAATAGATTCATGATACTTAAGATTGATTGGAATAGTTGTTAAGTTAGTGTCAAGAAAATGATTTAAAAATTGATGTGATGCATTCCACTAAATGGTTACTCTTCGAGTTAACTCAATTGGTTATAATGAGGTCTCACAGTGTAAAGACTATATTTTTGAGTAAAAGTTGTGAGACATACGTACCCTTTAGTGGCTAGTTCATATCGCTTGCTTTGGCCGGATAAAATGAGAAGTCCAATATCCGCATCACAAAGCACAGAGAGCTCCTTGGCCTTCTTGAGAAGCCCGGTACGCCTCTTGCAGAAGGTCACCTGCCGGTGAACCGGATTCTCGATCCTCTTCATCTGAATCTTTCCACGAACCATAGTGAAATATATATGATTAATTGTCTTGATAATGAATCAATTTGATGGTGATGATTTGCAGCATGCAGATAACCTTCCACTAGTTTAAACTAGCTTCAAGGTTCACCGAAGTAATTAAAGAGAGAACGAAATAATTAGAGTTTGTTCTTCTTCTCCATAGCTTGAAGCCCTATATATTCTCCTTTTACATTCACTTGTTGTAGTCTTGTACTACGTACTACAATAGATTAATTATAATTTTTTTTTCTATTTTATTAGAATTAAGGACATGACATTCATAGTTGGAAGCCACTTAATCTCACTCATTAATTAGTAATGTATGAATTATGATGCTAAATGAAGCTATTTAATGTTTGTCACTTTTACTACGACACACAGATTTGGGTTAATTTGTAAGGGTCATTTCAAGGGTGACTAACACCATGCGCGGGAAGCCCGCTCGCATAGAGTGCCCGAAAATTTGGGGCCCGAAAATTTTATAATAGTATTCTTATATGCTATCTAGAAATTGGCCGGTGGTAGAATATTTTGATGGAAAAATCAATTTCTCAAATTCAAGTCTGGTCTGCATTATCTTACTCATCGTCATGTTATTATTTAAACTATAAATATTTTTACTTTGTATTTTTGAACTTCTTAATTTTCTTAGTAATAAGATTTTCTTTATATTAGTAGTATTATTTTGCGGAGCCAATTATAGTATGTCGTGCCTTTTTTTATTGTTTATTCATTTTAGATTTTTTTTTTGGGGCTCAATCTTAAAAGTTCGCACATGGCCCTGAAATATGTAAGACGCCCCTGGTTCATTCAAATAGTGATTAAACGAATATGAATGATATTCGAAATTTCTCATGTTCACATGTCCAAATTAATTCTTCATGATGCGAATTTGTATTATCAATGCCTTTTGAATTCGCACAATGTGTGGAAAGTCGTGTGGTTAGTTTACTTTGGTTGCAAGCTACAAAGCGAGCATGATTATGAGTAACTTCATAGATTGTTGTAAATATTTAACAATTTAGTTGCATTGAGCTATATATGTCTTTCCAGTTCTACCCTCCATTGGTTCTCGGGTGAATTTGGATCCTGATCCATATTGAACCCGTTTAATACCATTTTGGACCCGGACTCTGACCAAAAACCATGACTATGTAGGATATGGTACGGTTTTAAGAAGGGTAGACCAGTAGAGTACGTATCTAGATCCATTGTACTTGAAAAGGGTATGGATCTATACTCATTGTTAGAACTGTAGGACCGGGATTGGTACTTCTGGACAGTTTCGAACGATGTTGACTATTGATGTTGAATCAACACCGTTTCTCAACAGTGACCAGTGATCGACAAGACTACGACAACAGTGAACTGTGATCAACAAAACTCAGTAAAGTGCAGGGGAATAAAACTGATCACACGATTAAGCAGGCCAGCAGATAATCAAATCTTCTTCAATAAACCAAGCCAATATATAGAAAAATATATTGGCCGCGCCGTAGGCAAAATTTCTACACGATATGAAAGTAGAATTATAAAAAGAAGTTTAATTCAATCACAGACGATTGATTAAACTTACGGAAAACTAGACCTAGAACAAACAAGAAAAACCTATTCTAGTTCAATGATACTAGAGTAATTCTCAATCTTTAAAGAACACTCACAAGTAACACCGAAGTAGAAGTCTAGTAAAGCAAGACGCCTAAAACATATAATCTTGGTTCTTCAAAGGTAATCGGCGCCTTGCAATGGCTCGGTCTCCTTGTATATATAGATGCTAGAATCGGCCTCATGAAGAAGACCCAAGCCCAAGTCGAACCCTATTGGGTTTCTTTCATAAGGAAACTGCCTTCTTCTTGATATCTTTAGTATAAGGAATCTTCTATATATCAATCTCTTTTAAATCTCACTTTCCTTATAGCATCAGATTCTTCCTTAAACAATATGACAGCTTCCTTCTTGCATTATGCTTCTTATTTTCCTTTTTGCTAAGGTCTGCTTTTGCTCAAAGAATCGCTATGTTGACTTTTTTGGTACAGTGGTTGCTACAGTAACCAATCGTGATCCATTAAGCATGTTGATGCCCAACTTGATATATCCTACAAAAATAAGGGGAAATTACATCCAGACCCCCATTTAGATGTCGTAATTACAGATTAGTATCACTTAGTCGAACTATTATTATTTGGTACAATTAGATGTAAAACAATTACACTTTAGCCCACGAATTTGACTTTTGGTGAACTAAAACCTGGAAAAGTCAATTTTGCCCCTCTCAGATTATTGAATTTTGCAAGTTACCAAACAATAACCCATTTTGACAAATTGTAATTTAAGTCCTGAATATCTAATTTTTTATATTTGTCACCATAAGATTTCGAAGAAGCTCAAATAAGCCCTCAAACTTCTATTTCAATTTGTAAATTATCCCCAACTTCAATCCGAAAACACAATCGAAAGTTCAGAATAGATTAATCGAAATCGAGATGTAACTCTGATTTGGAGCTCTTCTGACTCAAATCGAGATACTTCCGATTGAGTCGCTATCTGACTCTCCGATCGAGGAAGGAATTCGATTTGAGTTATCTGACTCAATCGAGCAAAATTGGAAGAATAAGAAAGAGGAAGAAATTTACCGGAGAAGAAGAAGAGAAGATGGAGGAAGAAGTATGTTGGAGAAGATGGAGGAAGAAGAAGATGGAAGAAGTATGTTGGACTGTTGGAGAAGATGAAGGAAGAAGAAGATGAATTTTTTTTTTTTTTAATTTAAAATTTCATAAGGCCATGTTTGGTTGTTTCAAATGAAACAACCAAATTAAGCTGGTCAACGGATTTGGACTAGATTGTAATTGTTCGACTAAGTAGTACGAATATGAGAAACGTCGTTCTAAGTGGGTATCCCTATGTAATTATCCCACAAAATAACCATAGAAAAACAACTACAATTGTCGAACCGATTAATAAACGAAGAAAGGCCGAATTAACAAGTGCAATATAAATTTCACTTTCACTCAGTATACTTAAAGGATACTTATGGTGGGTAGGACTAGGAATTCAACCCTCTTAATTGTAACATTATTTCCTAAGACAAGACATTTAACCTATCGCACACTTTATTACTCGATCCAATATGGTACACTTGAAACTTCACTGTGTTAATTAAGGGATGAAGTTTTAATTAATTAGTAATTAAGATATGCAGAATCGTCCAGATAGATCTTATTGAACATAATTAAATGTTCTTTCCGAAAAGGTTTGTGTGATTAGAGCATCTTCTTTCAACTCTAGGTAAGCAAAGCCACTAGAGAGCCCATGCGAAATGTTCATCCGCACAGAACTCCAATATTTTTAAGGGCCTAATTTTTATATTATGATACCAGTAGGGTGTTTAAAATATTAAAATAAAGTATGTTATAAAGAATTTAGTTAATAATTTTGCTTCAAATAACACTTTTAAGTGTTATTTTTAAAATGATATATTCAGTATGTTAGTTTATTAGAAAATTAATTCTATTATTATACATGAAAACTTTTATTTTTTATATATATTGTTTACTTGGGGCTATTTTAAAATTTTTGCATGGGGTCTCAATTTTTTTGGCCGGACAACATTCAGTTGGCTTCTCATATGCACCAGAAGTCAGGAACTAGCATGCTGAACCAATGAGCTAGTACTATGTCACTTGTATTTTAGTACTACTACTTTTTTAAATCAACTACTTAAAATTTCCTGACTTTAAATATAAATACATCTTAGTTATATCCAGAAATAATCACCATTTGAACTATCTAGATAAGAAAGCTAGCCATAAACCAACTTTGTTCAAATCCGCAATCGGTTGGACATTTCTAACCATTATTTCAATTTTTGAAATATGTTCCCCTAGCCTTATAAGTTATAACTACAAGAAATATGCAACATTTGTCACGGCTTGTTAGCCCACATTGCCAACTCGAAGTCAAACACACATTTTGCCACGGGTTCATTATTCCGACGCTAATAATCCAATACCATATTCTTGAGAAATGTTTGTGACAGATAGTTATTTGTTGCCATTTTCTTTCCTTCAACATTCACACTCTTAGCTTTGCGCTAAATTTTTAGCTCAATAATCCTACACTCGGCCATAATCTTCCTCTCCCCTCAACTACGTATATACTATGTCGACATTTGTATATTGACCACGACCTCCTTGTGAGAACTAGCCACAATAATTTCCACGCTTACCATTTCTCGTGGCACTTAAACATTAGTTACGAGAATTATTATGATGTACAATGGCTACGTCATGTCCTTAGCCACGGTAGTCGGTGCATTGTTTCACGATTTGTCGTTGGTATCTAAGCGCTTTTTTCTTGTATTTGGGATTATATCAAACGAATGATCAAATTAGTAAAGCGCATACATCACCTTGAATTTGTATGAGGTTTTACCACATTTGGATGGCGAGAAATGAGAAAATCTTCAGGAATTTGACCCCGGACATACAACACATTACACGAGATATTATTAGGATTGTCGGGGTCCGCAGCATGCGGAGCATAGCTGCTGGTCTGGTTTGGGAGTTGGATGCACAGGCTCTTGGCCTGTAGGCCGTACTTTAGTCTGTTTTGATTGTTATTGTCGTTCTTAGTCTTAGTCGTTTATTTTCATGGGCATGTACATCCTGTCGACCCCTAAATATACTGACATTGTTTTGCAGTAATAAGACAAGTTTTTCGTTTCAAAAAAAGAATTTGTATGAGGTTTCTATTTTTAGATGATGAACTTCAATTTGGGATAAATTAGGAAATTATACTAATGTGGTCAGATCGTTGTCCACCATGCAATCTCATCTTAACTTTGAAGGCAAGAATCTTGTCAAATCAAACCAAACCAAACCACCAAAGCATCATCAATCACTATTAGGAAATATCCTAATTAAGTTGTTTTTTTCCCATGAAATTATCTTTTAAATCCTGATCATTGGTTGCACGAATTCTATCTTTAGGATCGGGCACGTGGATATTCCCATAACGTACACAAGGTCCTTAAGTATTATTGTGAGATTAATCAAGGATTAAATAATTATAATTAGCACAAGGAATTTTTTGGTGCGATGTTGGAAAGCAAGCACCAAAAAAAAGCAAAAGAAAGGACGCAAACATTAATAAGCAGCCCACAACTTGCAACAATTGCTGTAAACGAGCGGATTCCAGCCGATTTTCAGCCCAATCGACCATTACTCGTTTGATTTTGACATGTGATCGTGATCGACGATCGTCACATATTTGAAATCGTGATCGGTTCATCAAGTTATGAAAAAGCTGGCGAGCTGATCGAAAATGATCGATTCGTTAAAAAATTAAGGATAAAAACATTTATTCATGTAAAATTGATCCTTAGCCCCTTTCTTCCAAACACCAAATGACTATAATGAACTCACCAAAAAATATAATGTAAAGGGAGAAAAAAAAGCGAAAGAGGATTCCCACGGAAGAAAAACGAACATCCATTTGAAAATATCACAAAAGTTACTAATATATATATATATATATATATATATATATATATATATATATATATATATATATATATATATATATATATATATATATATATATATATATATATATATGGGCTTATCTAGCCTTCTATCACTTTGTATTTAGTTGACATCCAACAACTAGTTGTATTTTATATGAACTATTAGATCATGTAATATCTTATATTATTGGATAATACTAGATCTGGAACACACATTAAATATAAGTTGTACCATCAAGTTGGAATTGTCAATTTACTGAAATACCCTAACCCAATACCCAACCCCATATTGTACATCCTTTGGAGTATATATATCCTTGAGCGTGAGAAACAATAATTACACCATAATGCACATTTTTATTTAACAAACCATTAAATTTGTATCTTAAATATAATTTAGATAATTGATTAATTTAGTTCAGATTTGTTATTATCAAGGCCAAACCATTGTTACTTGTACTCGATGGATGGACCCAAATTTAGATCCGGTAAACAAGGATCAACTTGGATTCGGATCTAGCTTGGTTGGATTAGGTATGTTAAAATCCCACTTTGCAATGAACCTCATTTATAAAATGAATTACATCTAATGTAATTTATATAAAACCAATTACATCTAACCCAATAAATTAACATTTTCTTTTCCAACCAAACGCTTACATTTAGTTTAACTAAATTGAAATTTATAAAGTTTATTTTTAATTTATTATCCCCACATCATTTTGTTGTTTTAAAAAAAGTTATAAAGTCGACTCAAATGTTCAACAAAAGGTACATTTATAACAACATAATTATATTTTCAAAAACCTCTTAATATTAAGAAAAATAAAATTTAATTTAATTTAATTTGAAAAAAATACTTTAAACATTGAAAACAATTTAAAAAATATTAAAAATAAATTAAAAAAAAAAAAGTACTATCCCAATGGTCCATGGACGAGTTTTCTAGAATTTCATTCTTCTGCAAATTCTTTCTCATCATTAATCTCATCATATCATGAACCAAATCTGTAAACATACACAATTTACACAAACACACCCAAATAAACCTATTGTCACTCTTTCCATCCAAAAAGATTACTTTTTTTTTTTTCCATTTTAAAAATTATTTCTCTCTCTCTCTCTATTAACTTTCCCCCCAAAAAAAATCCACATACAAATTCATAAATTAAACTAACAAATTTGGAACCAAGCTAAATAAACATAGTACTAAACACATTAATTAATTTACTTTTTATTCATTTTTTTCAATTTAAAAGATATATTTTATTACTTTTCATAATTTATTAATACTATTATGCAATTATTACTGATTTTTAGGTTTTTTTTATTATTATCTAATTTTAATTATTTTTTGAAGTATTTTATAATTTTTTACATTTTTTTTGTATTTTGATTCATTTATTTGAATATCTGATAATATATTTTATGTATTACAAAAATTAAAAAGAGTTAAACAATTAAAGTAATTGCCAAGTCAACATTGATCCCTCTAGGCTTCAGTCAACATTTGACAAGGTCGTTTGCAGTTTGTCATGTACTCACATTTGGTGACATGGAGACAAAAATATCTTAATGGACTAAAACTAACCAATCTAAAGATACTTATTGAACTAATTTGCACACCCTACCATAAATTTTAAATTTTCCTCCAGCCTAACATGTTTAATAGACTAAAATTGCTACGACATGGACACATCGATTATATTAACTCATGGAGTGATACAAATTTACACATAAATGCTCGGTTTAGCACAAGCTTATCACCTACTTTATCATTTCGATTAGCTTATTTTTGTAATAAGTTTGTTACGTGAACGCATAGCTGATAAGCTTGTCCAGAAAGCTTATAAAAAAAAAGCTAGGTGACTTGCATTTACATACAATATTTAGTAAATCAACTAGTTTATGAGCTAATTGATTTACTTATCTGCTAGCTTATCAGCTCGACGAGCTTATTTTTTAAATAAGCATGTTTCGTGAACGCCTAGTTGGTAGCTGATAAGCTATCTAATAAGTTTGTCCAGGAAGCTTATAAAAAAAATAAGCTAGCTATTTGTTTTTACGTACATAACATATTTGGTAAATCAGTTAGTTTATCAGCTAATTATTTTACTAAACACTTTTATAAATATCATATAGCTTATCAGCTAATTAATTTATTAAACACTTTTATAAAAATCATGTAACTTATCAGCCAACTTATCATCTAACCAATCAACTACCAGCTACATTATTAGCTATCAACTATCTTATCAACTAGTTTTTTTTAAAGAGAACCAAAAAGAACATGCTACATGATTTGTTGAAGAGGACATTTAACGTTGCAAGTATTCCAAACAAATTTGAGATATTTACTTGAAGTTTGAGAAAAAGGGAAACTTGCATGTACGTTGTTAAAAGATTAAAAACTTTTAAATTTTTAATAAATTATATATCTATAAATTGATTGAGAAATAGTCTATTGTAAATTTTAGAGAAGAAATGATTAAGCTTATACTCCATCCATTTTTTAACAAGCTTTCCACTTTACTATTATGCGGTCAATTATAATTTATTTTGACCATGAATTATTATTAAAATATAATAATTTAATATTGAATAGAATTATATTATCAATATTACGAGTTTAAATTTTCATGTTAAAATTTTTATCATAATATTTTAAGAGTAATTCGTGGTTAAAATTGATTACGGTTGACCGATCAAAGTCAAAGTGGAAAGCTTGTAAAAAAATGGAGGGAGTATAATACTTCCTCCGTTCCATTTTAAACAATTTAATAAATCACATAATAAAATTTTAATAATTAAATTTTCATTATATGATTTTTTAAACTTATTTACTATTATATTTAAAATCAATTTGTGGTCAAAATTGAATACAATTGACCGGTCAAAGTTAAAATATCAATTTCACTTTGAGATGGTGGAGCATTTTGAAAATGAAAAGGCTGAAAGAAATCGAAAGAAAGGAAAAAGAAATGAAACGAGAAATGGGATCATGGGACTTGAGAGTAAATTGGATTAAGGATAATATAGTAAATTTATGGATTGGATGATAGTGGGGACCAATTGATTTGGATTTAGTTGTGGGGAAATGAAGGGATGAGATTGAATACCATTGGATTATAATTTTATACTACATGAGGTTGTTGAATGATAAGTTTATATAATAGGTACATGAGGTTGTTGAATGATAAGTTTATATAATAGGTGTAGAATGCTAAACAATTAATAATCAAAATCATAATTATTATAATTAATAATAATTTTTTTTATTCTTCTTCTTCTTATATATGTGTTTGTGAGCTGCTCGTGAGCATCGAGCTTTTCATCTTCATGATCGTTGCTCGATCGAAAATGACTCGAGCAAGCTTGTGTTGACCGATCTTGAGCACGATCTGAGCATTGACCGAGCTTTTTCACGAACGCTCGTGATCGGCTTGATTCATTTAGAGCCCTAATCATCAGACTCCCAGCTCAAGTTGTGCAAGTTGGAATTGGAAATAGTTTCTTTTTGTCCCCAAAGTCGTGTTTTTCTTACAAATTTGATAAAATCACATCACTCGTGATATCCAAGTTTCTAACATACTCATATAATAATTATATACGAATTTGATGTGATATTGTCTATTGTACAAGAAAATCAAGCTTTTTACGATACTTAGATCATTTGTTAATTAATTTGATTATTGTTATTATTTCAAATACAAAAAAAACTTGGAACAAGCTAGCCCACGTCAAATTTCATGTATAGATTCCTTAAAAGGGTTCTCTATGTTTCAAAAAGATTATTCGTTAAAAAAGAAAATTAAGTTTGTGCTGCATATCATCAACATGGTCATGCGTCATACTTTAAGGTTGAGAGAAGTGGACCAATTCCCTTTCAGCTTCACTTTAAGTCTGTAACTCCACAATAGATCGACTTAGTGACTATCTAGAATTCCAAATATGTATAGTTCAACCGTATCTAACTCGAACCTGATTGATATTAGTTGCAGAAAATTTTATTGGAAATTTTAGTGAAACTAATGACGTTTCAAATCATTTGATGTATTGGTCATATGGGCTTAACCACGTTGAAAATAAAGTTTCATATACGTGTATTTTTATTTTGTTAATGAATGTCACTAGATGTGTTATTCACTAAATCCGCCTTGGGGTAAAAGAATGATAGATGTTTGTTCCATCGTGCTAAAAGAAGGGTCACAACCCTTGTTATTATGCGGAACTTCAAATTGTCTTTCATGAATGGTTGCCTCTCTTCAAGTGTGGCTGTTAACCATCTAATTTATATCTATTAGATGAAGAGTTAACAAACTTTCTAAGAGGTTGTGACTATGGGGAAAGGATTCAAAGGAAGTATAATTGGTTTATTACATCTGGCTACCTTGTTAGAGACCCACTTCTCATTTTGATCCCCCTAGCAAACAATTACATTTGGGTCCAAAATCGAGTTTGATGGTTGACCAGCTTAATTTGAGTTGGAGTTTTGTTGACAACCAAACAGGCCTTAACTCTATTTGTCTCCATTTACCCTAGGTTTAATTACATTTCCCTTCTCCACTTTTCATCAACCCGCAAAAACATCTTCTTCTTCTTTCTCATGGCGTCTTCTTCTTCTTCTTCTTCAACCAGTATCACCAAAATTCCCGTGTGCACACCATATTGCACGTAATTGTGGTATTTCTCAATTTTCGTCATCGTTTAGGACCCAAAATTGACGGAATCGACGACTGAGTTGAACGTGAGATTTGATTTTTCAAAATTGAGTGTTTTTCCATGCATATAATGTTCTATTAGCTTGTAATAACTTTGATTGTGAAATAATGTAGCCGATTTTTCTAATAGATTCGTAACAGATGAACTAGGGATTTTTTAATGAAATTTTGTGTTTTCTGCCGTGGTGGAGAAGTTTAATGGTGGAGAAGTTTAACATCAGGGTGCATTTTGGGCGGGAGGAATACATGCTTACAAATATTGATCCTTCGAGGTATACACATTCCAAACTGCTTAATGATGTGCACAATAAGGTGTTAGTTGACTATCCAAGTGAGCATACTCTGTTCTTTAGTATGGTAGCTTACATTGAAAAATCTTTTGAAGTTATAGAGATTTTGAATGATGTGAGTGTTAGCCAAATATTTCTGATGAAATATGGAATTCAAAGTGGTTGAAGTACATATACAAACTGATGATGTCCGTCCATTAGCTATTGATAAGTCATGTAAGAAGGATCTTAGAACATTTGATTCCCTTGATATTGATGTGGAGTATGAACCCCCACCCACACATAAAGAAGAACCACCTACAAGAAGGAGACTGTACAGGTATAGAAGATGCAAGCCTAGGCAACCCTCAGTTTATCATGAGATCCCTACTGCAATTGACTTGACTGATGATCCTATCACAGATGATGATAATCCTCCCCCTGTCACTCAGCCTACACAAACCAATGATGATGAACTGAACAAATCACCTGTAGCTCAAAACAAAGAACCTACACTGTCTCATTCATCACCTGTAACCATAGAACCTCCACCATTCACTAATCCAACCAAAGAAACTCTCAGTCCTTGTATCCCTAGAAATTTGCCTGTTACTCAACTGAAACCTGCGCACAACCCTATCAATGTTAATGACAATGAATTTGAAGATCTGCTTAACGATATCATGTCCTCAAACTATGATGTTGGTGGTACTAGTAAAAGAACTGAAGAAACTGAGAATGCACATGATACTCATGTAGATGATGTTGTGTTAGAGGATGTGTAGGTAGAGGATGATGTGGTAGAGGATGAGGTACCTGTGGGTGGTGATGAGGGTCATGGTGATACTGTGGGTGAGGAGGAGGGTCATGGTGATACTGATAGTGATATGGAGAAAGGTTTATTTGATTGGGAGAATGATGAACCTAAGACAGGGTATTTGCATGATAGTGAGGATGAACTCATAGGGTTTCATAGGTGTCCTGTTGAGAGTACTGAAGAGGACCGTGGTGATGATGAGGAAGCAGTTCCAAATGAAGGTGAGACTGGTGGTGTTGGGGCTAGTGATGGTACTGGTGTGGGCACTGGTGATGGGATTGGAGTTGAGAAACATGATGATGATGATGATGATGATGATGATGATGATGATGATGGGGAAGATTATTACCCAAGTGAAGAAATTGAGGAGAATGAGCATGATTGGATTGGAGATGAGTTTGAAGTGAATAATGAGGATTGGGATAAGGACATTAAAGAAGGTGAAACTTTTGGTGATGTTAAGGAACTTAGGAGGAGGGTGAAAGAATATGTACTAAAGGTAGGATTTGTACTTAAAAGGCTGAAGAATGATAGGCAGAGGTACACAGTAAAGTTTGCTAGAAAGGGTTGCCAATGGAGACTTCATGCTTGTGTGCTAGATGATGAGGTGTCTTTCATGATCAGAACATATCATGGAGGACATAGATGTGTGAGGAAGGTTAACTAAAAAATGGCAGACTCTAACTGGATTAGTAACAAGATACTTGATCAACTTAGAGAAAATCCAAGCATGAGTGCAAAAAAACTGCAAGGTTGGGTTGGAGACAAGCTTGGTGTGGTTGTACCTTATATGAGAGTGTACAGGGCAAGGGAGAAAGCAATAGAAATACTGGGAGGCAGTCTTGAGGAAGCATTTAAGTTAGCACCCAAGTATAGGGAGATGGTACTCAGAACCAATACAGGATCAGTTGTGGAGCTGCATACTATTGATAGGGCACCACTGTTCAAAAGGCTATTTTGTGGGTTGGAAGGGTTGAGAAGAGGATTTCTGAATGGATGTTCTCCATTCCTCTTCTTTGATGGCTGTCATCTGAGAGGTAGATATGATGCAAATTGTGGTAGATTTGTTGTGGCATGGGCTATTGTGGAGGATGAATGCAAAGAATCTTGGGGATTCTTCCTACATTGTTTGGAGATGTTTATTGGTTCATGGGATCCAGATAGAAAGTGGCACTTCATAGCTGATAGACAAAAGGTTGACTTATTGTTTACATGTTTCTTTTATGCTTATCATTTAGTTTGATCATACAAGTATTAATGTTCTATCTTAAACTGCAGGGTTTGGTTCTTGTCATTGAAGAAAAAGCACCCACAGTTGTCAATAGGAAATGCGCAAAGCACATTTATGACAATTTCAAGTGTAGATGGAGCTCTGTCAATCTAAGAATATACTTTTGGCAAGCTTCAACTTCCTACACTACATATGGATTCAATAAGGCAATGGAGAAGATAAGGATGTGTAGTCAACCTGCCCATGACTATTTTATGGCCATTCCTTTGACCCATTGGGCAAGACATGCATTTGATCCTACTCCAAAGGTGGACCACTGCACCAACAACATGAGTGAAGGCTTCAATTCTTGGGTTGATCCAGTTAGGGGATTCTCAATTCTAAACATCATGGAGGTAACATTTTACTTCCCTTCTACTGATTGTTGGTCCAGATAACGGCAAAGTAAAAGACTAGAGGGGGGGGGGGTGAATAGTCTTTTTCAAACTTTTGTCGATAAACACAATTTCTCAGATATATGATACTTATTTTCAGAGAGCGGAAGACTTTTTGTGATAAGTGCACGTGCTTAGCAAGATATGTGTAAATACTTAGCAATGTAAATAAAGCAAGTAATAAATTGCAGAAAGTAAATAACACAAGTCTTTATAGTGGTATCTGAAGGTAGCGTAATCCTTCAACTAATCCACTTCGGCCATTCTCAGACCTAGAATCCACTAAGACAGATAATTGAGTTAACCTTACAAATATCTTCTCTCGATTCCTAAAAACACTAGGTTCCCAACCAAGTGTTCCCCCTGAGTTATTCCCCGGCTTTCTCAGCCAAGTACTTCCTATATTCAGAAACCTTTGAGCTAATCCTTAGTTTCCAAAACTAAGTACTTCCTATGCTCAGTAACCTTGGAGTTATTCCTTATTTTCCCAAACTAAGTACTTCATGTACTCCACGCCATTTAAGGTGTTGGTTAAGGTAGTTTGTCAGGATTTGATAGATTAATAACTTCTACAGTTATGTAATACTACCTTCTTGAACAAGAGTCACTTAACACACTTCACAATGTGTGGTGATATGTTATTTACTGACCCAAGTCTATGATAAATGTTCTAGAGAATGAATCTCAGATTTTTGATCTTTTGATTCAACTCCTTCACAGATAGCAATGCTTCTTAAGGATCAGGACACTTAGAACTTTCGTGCTACTTAGAATTCAAGAGCTTAGACACAACTGTAAGCTGAAGAATAAGTAGGTTGAAGACTTGTATGCTTGAGAGAAAGATACCACTATTTGTATTATCAGAGAAGCTTGGTATTTTCAGTGAATTCTGTGTGTAAGTTCTGTGTGTGTCTTTCAAGCATTCTAAGTGATGATATTTATAGTTGAAAATCATGCCGTTTGAATAGTATCCGTTAGGCTTAATGAAATTCAAACTATTGATATCTGAAAATAGTACTGCAGAAGACGTTCTCTTTTCAGAGATTTCCTCTTTTGTTCAGATGTCTCTGTCTGCGCATTTATTGCATTGTACTATTTTTGTCCTGTAGTGCCAACAAAACTATGCACGCTTTCTGAAGCATTGCATGTCCCTTTCCAGAGACCTTCTCATCTCCAGATACCTGTTGAAACATTGTTTTCCAGAAACATAGTTTTATCCAAGGTATCTGAGTATAGATATATGTGGGCTCTTTTCCTCGTTCAGAAACTTTGCGTTCTCAGATATCTTTTGCAAAGCTGGTTCATTTAGAAACACTTGTTTGTCAAAGATATCTGGACATAGGTATCTGATAACCTTTGTCTTCAGCAATCTTGTGTAGTCTTCAAAACTTCATTTTAAAATTGAACTTCTCCTGCTGGATGCCTTCTTCTTGGTCTTCTTCAAGAAAAAAAAAATTACATTCAGAGACCTAACATCCTATACAAGATTTGCTAGACTATCATACTTAGTGATTTTCCTCTTTTACAGTGTTCAAGTGAACCAAGAGTACTAACCACCTTTCTGAGCTAAGATAAGTCATTAGATTGCTGATCAAAATCTAAACAGATATTCCTAACAAATTTTTCCCTTTTTGACCAGTCAACGATGACTATATGACCTATTACAAATTTGGATGAGGAAACAATCCACCACTTAATCAATTCATAAGATCTTTCAATTCTTTCAATTAAGTGCAGAAAGTAAACATCAACCAAATCACAAGGTGTGATCTTTGCTGAAAAGTTATCTTTTTATAGATTGATATCTGAGAGTAGGTTCATTAGATATGTTACAAAGAAAGTTTACAGATAACTTTTACAAAGATAGAACAATAAAGTACATTCAACAAGATACAAAATACATAGTTAATTAGGACAACAGGAGTAACCAAGCTCCAAGTAGACATCCTAATAAACTAGTCTTCAAGTCTTCAAAACTTCAAGTCTTCAATCGGCAGATCTATGGATCAATTTGCAAATTCCCTATCCCCAAACCTTTTGATATCATCTGAGTAGTCAAAGAGCAAAGTCCTGACTATCATCTCAGTGTTTCTGGAAAATCCACAAACTTCCTTGTAGGTTTTGGTGGGATTTTTCTTGGCAAAATGTTTGACCCACAGATACTTTCTCCATTTCCAGGCATGCTCGATTCTGATATCTGATAGCTTGAAGTATTCACATATGATCTTCAGATATCTGATGTCACCTTTGTATTGATCTTCAGTCATGTAGAAGGACTCATAGGGTTCCACAACAAGTCTTGCTCTTGTGCCTGTTCCAGTGGTGTTAGGAATTATGTGCACATCATCTGGCTTCCCATAGGGACAATCATCAGAGAGGTCCTTTTTCATGGCTTCTATTCTCTTGATTACTTCAAAATCCAACCAGGCTTTGATGTGGTTGGTATTAATCAAGACTGGCTTGTCTTTTCTCCATGCCATGAGCTGTTTATGGATTGGTTCTGGAAATTTTTCATTCACCAGTAAGTGCTTGAGTTCCAGAATCCAGTAGCCATTCTTCTGATTAATGCATCTGTAGACAGAGGAGTCATTGTTGGTCTTCACATACTCAATCTTGGCTTCTTCAGGCCTGAGTGGTAGTTGAAGTTTTCTTTGTTCAGCTCTCAGCCTGTTCCTCCTTTGTCTTGAATTTTCCCTTGGGGGATTTCTTGAAGAACCACCCTGGATTGACTTAGTATTTCTAGAGGGTGTTTTAGCTGCCAAAGGCTTTGCAGCTATGGGCTCAGATAGGCTATCAACCCTTTTTCTTTTTCTGTGAAAAGGAGCTTCATATTCATCAGTCTCTTCATCATCATCATCAAGATTAATTCTTGTGAAAGTTTTGCAGCCTTCTTCATTGCCTTCTTCTTCTTCTTCTTCTTCTTCTTCTTCTTCTTCTTCTTCTTCAGAAGACTCATCAATCCCTCTTACTTATCTTCTCCTTGGAGCCTTGGTACTCCTTGGAGGATTCTGTGCTCTGGCCCTTGTTGTCATTCCTTTTTCAGGAAGTTGCTGAGTGGTGGCCACTATCTATAGAGTAGTCTGACTGGAGGAGGGCTTATTTATTCTGAGAGGTGGTTGTTCAATTTTTCTTTTGTTTCCTCTTCCTTTCTGAGCACCTTGAAATCCTTCCCCCCTTAGTCATTGTTGACTGACTAAGAATCACGAAGGATTCTGAAAGGGAGTCAAAGTTGCCCTGCAAATAGTTGTAAGCAGCAACCAACTGTTCCATATTAGCCTTGAGCTCCTGATTTTGTTTGATAAGACCTGTTTCCTTATCAATGAGCTTTGCCAGTGGGCCTTGAATAGCATCTGCTTTTCCAGCAGCATAGCTAGCCTCTTCAAAGGCTTTTGCAGCCAAGTTTTGGTCATCATCCCTAACCATGCCTAGGTCTTTCTGAGCAACGAACAGACTGGTTCTTCTCTGAGTGATGAGCTCAGTGAATGTCTTCATTTCTGCAGGGACTGATGTAATGGCAGCTTTATCTTGAGAAGACAACTCCTTTTTCAATTTAGCCAGTACTTGATATCTGTTCAAGTATTCATTGGAGTTGACATTTGGCAGCTTGCTAAATATTTCAGGAGCAATCAGCTTCTTTTTCAAATGAGAAACCGCTAAGTGTTCATTGCGGTGTTCTGCCAATGCCTTGTCTTCTTCATCATCTGAGTCATCAGCCCAGTGATCTTCATCCTCTTGGACATTTTCATCAATGTTTTCTAGTCCAGCAACCATCTCAGAGATGGGCTTCTTTCCTTTCAGTGAGGAGGATGGTACGTCTTTTGGTAATGCAGCCTTAGCATCATGCTTGTCTCTAGATACTTGCTCAGTATCTAATTCCTCAGCAATTGCCTGAACAAAGAAGTCGGAGTTCTTTCATTTCAGCATAAGCTTCCATTTCCTTGATTGTTTGATCTTCAATCTTTTGGAGCTTTGCTTTAGATTCAGCTATCTTCTCTTCCAGTTGAAGATTTAGCTTTTGTTCTTCCTCCAACAGTTGTTTGAGTTGAGCAACTCTGGCTTGTGCATCCAATATTTTCTGAGTGTTGTTCTCAGAGTGCTCAACTACTTGTTCAGTAGAGTCCTTTTGTTGGGGAGATGGATGGGTGGATTTCTGAGGGAGGAGGGGACTTTTGTGATGTCCTCTCAGTGTGCTTTTCAGCAACTGAGGTATTATTACTTTGTGCAATCCCTCCTGTCCCTGGTGTAGGGGCATCATCATCATCCTTCTTATCATCCTCATCCTTGTGATGGTCAGAAGGAGGTTCTTCATAGTCATTCTCATCAGTCTCCTTCTCTTCTTCATCTTCAGAGACCAGATTGATCACTTCTGGAATAATGGCCATTTGCCCATTAACTTCCTCTTGCTCAGAGGGTATGAATTGTAGAGTTTGGGGCAAAGTAGGCTTGAATGTCATCTGCATTCTGGTCTGACCATCTGCCTTTTCAAAGGTTTCAATGAGCTTGTGTGCTACTTCCTTTATGAAGTTCTTATTCATCAACGTGGCAAATGCATATTGCTCAGTTGGAAACATTGCATGCACATAATTCTCCAAGTCAAATGCTCTTGCTCTTCTGGTAGGGTGATCTGTGACCCTTGTGATTTCAAACAGATCAGAGCATCTAAGTTTCTGCCATTTCTTGAAACACTTTAGATGTTTTGGCAGAGTATGAGCCTTGAAGAATGGAAGTAGGTCCTTGTTCAAATCTTCAGGGACCACTAAGGCACTAGCTTGAGCCTGAAAGAGATAGTTTTGAGTTAGTTTCAAAACTTTTAGTAGATATCTGGGTTTTAGAGTAATCAAGTATCTGTGTTACCTGTGCAACAGCAACAGGCTCAGAAGGTTGGACTATTGAGGTTTCAGATGCCTCATATATCTTGGTGTGAGGAGGAGACTTGGAAGTCTGATTCTCAGCATCCTCTCTTTCTTTTTGAACCTGAGATTAAAAAAAAACATAACACTTAGAAATTTGTCAGGAGAGAAACACTTAGACAATTTGATATCTGAGATGTCAATTACCTCCACAGTAGGAGGCTCAGATACTTGTCTCTCAGAAACTTGTACAGTTTCTGGTATTCTCTCTGGTGATGAAGGTTTGGTGGCCTCATCAATTTTCATTGGTTGAGGGGATTGCGTGGGCAATTCCCCAGCAACTTCTACTTCTGTTTGAGCCTATGAGTAGAAAGTGTTAAATATTTACAAAAATGATCAGAGTATTATTATGAAGAATATAGATACCTGAGATATATATACCTTCTCAATAGAAGGCTCAAATACTTGTTCCTCAGAGACTTTGTGATTCTATGGTTAATCTTCTGACGAGTTAGGCTTCTCAGCCTCATCATTTTTCTTCTCAGTTGGAGCCTATTAGAAACAAACACTTTAGTATTATTCATATGTATAAATCATATATCTGAGATGTTATATCTTAAGGAACTTTCTTCTACCTGCGAGACAGGCTCTTGTTCCTTAAGTGGTGAGGCTATGGAAGCCTCCTTCTCTGATTCTGAGGCAAGATTTCCAGCTTCCTCTTGTTCTTGTGTTTCTAATTCAGCCTGTAACAAAGAAATTTTATTAAATAACAAGATTAATAAACACAAAATATCACAAGTAGAGAGTTAAACCATTCAGCTACTACAGCCGAAATCGGTGATTGGTCTTTGGAACTTGTGACCCTTCTATGCCTTGGTCTTGTTGTTCCATTTCAGCTTCTTTGTTTGAAGTTTCAGGTACTTCAGACATTTTCTGAGTGACTGACTCAATTGCCTCCCCTGTTTGATCATTCTGAGCAGGTGTCTCAGTTTGATCCCTCTATAGGAGTTGGGGAACCTGCTCATTTGAAGGATTTTCTTCAGCATATTGCATTGCTGGTATGTCGAAATGGAGTTCATTGACCATTTCATCAACCACTTGTGGCTGTTGTGGTTGTCTGGAAGCAGAAGTTTGAGCATTTGAGAGCTCTTCCAGATTTTTAAGTGTGGTGTTGACATCAGCGTCTACCAACACTAGGTCACCACTCATCAGGGCCTCTTGAAGTTGTTTATACGTGACTTTTCCTGATGGTGTGTTGGCATCAACAACCTTTTCTATAGGTGCTTGCTCAACAACCTTTGAGATAGTTGCTTTCTCAGCAACCTTGGACCATTTGGTCCTCTTTCCCTTGGCCTTGGTTACTTTTTCAGTAACCTTGGGGGCTTGGATCTTCTCCTCCTTGTCCGATTCGTCATCGAAATCTGGAACGGAGTTATCAACAATCCTTGTTGCTTCTGCAGAGAGAGTTTGAAGTTTCTCACTGCTTTTATCAGCATTGATAAGTTCATCTGCAAGGCACTCTGCAGCATTTATGAGTTCATCTGCATTGATGAGTTCATCAGCAGTGGCGGCAGGTATCTGAGAGTCGACATCCATAGAGGGTCTGCCTTCTGATTTGCCAGCAGACTTCTTTTGTGAAGTTTTGGGCCTCTTGGTCGCAATGGAACCTTCAGATACCTCATCAATCTTTCGTTTCTTGGAACCTTTCTGAGATGCAGTAACCTTTTTCATCATGTTTGTATACTCATATTTGTAGAGCAGGTTATTGTTGGCAATGTCTGCCGTCTCTCTGAGCTCAATGCCAAGGCACTCCATTAAGTAGCAAATCTTCAGTCCATAGCTTACTGTGGATTTTGGCTCAGCAAGGCCTTTAACGATTTTAAGCTCAAAGCCTTATATCTTCTTCACAAATTTCATGAAGGCGTACTTCCCCCAATTAAAAGAGTTTTCCAGCCTTTTGTCTTGTTGATTCAACAAGAACATCATCATCCAGCGTTCTTGGCTTCTCTGGTCAGCACCTCCTTGTAGACCATCAAAGCATCTGTGAAGGACACATGCCAACACATCCCAGTGGACCAACAAATGTCTGGTCCTTATGTCAGCAAGCTTAAAGTCGATGGGTGTGTCTGGCTTGTCAAGATCACACACATCACTGTATAGTTGCTTCACACCTTCAAGAAGATCTTCATCCTTAGTGTCAATTTCAAAATCCTTTCCAAGATTTTGAAGTTCAAACAGCTCACAGAAAGCTGTTTCATCCAACATGATTTCTTGTCCTTGGACTTTGGTCTTGATAGACACTGTCTCAGTGCCTTCAGAGACTTTTGAGATAATCGTAGAGTTATTGTAAAACTCCAGGACATCCAGTGAAGAAACTCAACTGGGAAGAGCAGATAGAAAGCCCTTGATTTGTGCCTTTTCAAGCATATCAAGTACCGACTTCATTACCGTTTTCTATTAGCCTACCGGTATTCCTCAATCATGGCACCACTCCAAATCATCCTGTGATTTGAGGTCCAATGATCAGGATTGAACTCTCCAATCAACTGATTGTTTGTTATAACCAGCACTGGTGCTTGCTTTTCAGCAGTACCAGATGTAGTAGCTTGGGATTTCTGAGTAAAAGCACGTTGGGAGCCATCTCTTTAAATAGTAAAGTTTTTGAAAAACGAGAAGAGATTAAGGTAGGAAATTAGTGATTCTTTACAGAAAAACTAAGAGGGAATCAGATGTTGCAGGAAAAAATTGCAGAGAGATTTGAGAGAATTTTGCAGATTTTGTGCAAGAGCAGATGTAGGATTAGGCGAAAGTGATTTCTTTTGCCAAAATCCTATATATATAGTAGTGTAATTCCAACAGACAAAAATACACAAATTAATTTTGTGCATTTGTATCTGTGTACGTGCAGTAAGGCGTGGGTAAAATTCGATTTGCATTAAATGCTTAGTGGGCCACGTCTAAGTTTTTACAGTCCACTATTTTACAGAGAATTAATCTCGGCCTTTAAAATGGAACGCCCATTTCATCAATGGTTGGGATTGCTTTTTCAGCAATGATCACAATCAACCCATGTGATTGTGCCCAATTAATGAATTTTGGCGATTAGCTATCTGAATCACATCTCTTCTGTGTGACTAAGGGACAATTTTTGTATCTGAGTCTATCTCACACTTAGTATCTGTTCATATTTTACACAAAATAGAAATAATACAAATTTCAAGAGAGTAGTTGACTGGAAACAGTTGTACTATTCTCTTTTGTGTTCCCCCTCACTGAGTGAACTAGATATCTGAGTACATGTCTCAGAAATCTTCAAATAGCCATTTTATCCTTTAACTTTTGATATCTGAGTACCCGTCTCAGATACTTGTTTGCTAAGTGTTTCACCTTTTGCCTTTGATATTCTGGATTCCTGTTCCAGATATCTTATCTCTCCTTTTTCCCTTCTTAATCATACTGAGTTCCTATCCCACTCACATTCTTAGCTTCTTTTAGTATATGAGTTCCCGTCTCAGATACCCCTTTGTTTGAATATCTAGATGCCTGATCCAGATATCTTTCTCCTTTCTGAACCCTCATCTCAGAGATTAGAACTTTTCAGTTCCTTTGGTAACTCCATTAACCCAAGACTATGTCTCAAGGTTAAGAACCTGCTTTCTTGCAAAGGCTTTGTAAAGATATCTGCAAGTTGGTCTTCAGTACCAATCTTGAGTATCTCTATATTGCCTTTCTCAACATGGTCTCTAATGAAGTGGTGTCTAACATCAATGTGCTTTGTTCTTGCATGAAACTTAGAATTCTGAGTTATGGCAATAGCACTTGTGTAGTCACAGAAAATCGGAGTTTTCTCTTCATTGACCTCATAGTCTCTGAGTTGTTGTTGTATCCACATTATCTGTGAAGCACAACACCCGGCAACAATATATTCAGCCTCTGTGGTAGATGTGACAATTGAGTTTTGTTTCTTGCTGAACCATGATATTAATCTGGCACCAAGAAATTGACAAGTTCCTGAGGTGCTTTTTCTATCAAGAAATGATCCAGCATAGTCAGCATCAGAATAGCCAACTAAACTCAATCCACTGTCTTTTGGATACCACAATCCAACTTCTACAGTACCCTTTACATACCTTAATATTTTCATAGCAATGTTGTAGTGTGATTGCATTGGATTTGTCTGAAATCTAGCACACACTCCTACTGCATATAGAATATCAGGTCTACTTGCAGTGAGGTACAGTAGAGACCCAATCAATTTCCTATACTTGTGTTCTTCAATACTCTTGTCAGATTCAGTATAGGTCATTTTGGTTCCAATGCTCATAGGTATCTTAACATTCTTTTCAGAAGGTTTAGATTAAACTTGTTGAGCATGTCCTTTGCATACTTTGTTTGACTAATGAATATTCCATCATTAAGTTGCTTGACTTGCAATCCTAGGAAGTAGTTTAATTCTCCCATCATGCTCATCTCAAATTTACTTTTCATGAGCTCATCAAAGTCTTCACAAAGTTGCTTGTCTTTAGATCCAAATATAATGTCATCAACATATACTTGGACTAGAAGTAGTTTCCCTTCATGATTCAAAGTAAAGAGTGTTTTATCAATATCTTCTTTCTTGAAGCCACTTTCCAGCAAGTATTTGGCTAAAGTATCATACCATGCTCTCGGTGCCTGTTTTAGTCCATACAGAGCTTTCTGAAGCTTATAAACCATTCTACTTTCTGAGGAAACCTCAAAGCCTGGTGGTTGTTCAACATAGACTTCTTCAGCAAGTTCACCGTTTAGGAATGCACTTTTAACATCCATTTGATAAACTTAAAGTCATTATGAGCTGCAAAGGCTAGAAATGCGTCCAATCTTGCAACTGGAGCATATGACTCGTCAAAATCTAGTCCTTCTGTCTGGGTGAATCCCTTGGCAACCAACTTTGCTTTGTTTCTGGTTATTTCACCAGACTCATTCATTTTATTTCTGAAAACCCACTTGGTTCCAATTACAGATATTCCGTCAACAAATGGAACCAGTTTCCAGACTTTGTTTCTCTCAAATTGATCCAACTCTTCTTGCATTGCAGAGATCCAATCTTGATCCTTTAATGCTTCTTCTATAGTTTTAGGTTCAATATTTGAGATGAAACATTCATAAAGAGAGTCAGCAATTGCTCTCCTAGTTCTAACTCCTTGGTCTAAAGGACCGATCACATCCTTGGCAGGATGATTTCTTATCCATTTCATAATGGGTTTTGAACTAGTAGGATCAATATCATTTTGATCTGAATGTGAATCAATATGATCTTGATAGGATACTTGTGCAGTATCTGAGATATCCGACACATGGGAGATGCCATGGATATCTGATACTTTTTCAGTGTTAGAGATATCTGGAATTTGATTTTCAGCAATCTCATTCTCAGAAACCTCTTCAAGATGAAGGTTCTAAGTAACCTGTTCAATTTCTAGAATTCTCATAGGAATTCTTCATCATGTCTTAGAGTCATTTGGTTGTTACTAAGCAATGGTTGCTTTTCATCGTCAGATTCATCCTCTAAGTGAATGATAGAATTGTTTCCTTTTGAGGATTCTTCTTCAGAATCTTTAATCGTCAGTTCTTTGAACCTATCTGAGAGTTCTTCATTCAAGGGTACTTTCTTGTTTCCTTCGTAGAAGACTACATGAACAGATTCTTCAATCTTTTGTGTTCTTTTGTTGTAGATTCTGTAGGTTTTGCTATTAAGAGAATAACCAAGAAATACTCCTTCATCTACTTTTGGTTGAAATGTTCTCAAGTATTCTTTTCCATTGTTAAGAACAAAACATCTGCAACCAAACACCCTTAGATGTTTGATACTAGGGGGTCTACCAATCAAAAGCTCATAAGGAGTTTTTCATGGTGTTTGTTAATCAAACATCTATTTTGAGTATAGCAGGCTGTGTTAACAGCTTCAACCCAATAGATTTCACTTATTTCAGTGTCAGCAAGCATTGTTCTTGCTGCTTCTTTTAGGGTCCTATTCTTCCTTTTAGCAACACCATTTTGTTGTGGTGTCCTTACAGATGATAATTGATGCTGTATACCTTTGCAGGTACAAAAATCTTTTATGTACTGGTTCACAAACTCGCATTACGGTCTGCATTACGATTCTGATACCTTGTCATTTTTCATGACTTCAAGCTTATTCAGCAAGTTGAGTATTTCAACCCTTGCATCAGATTTTTGTTTGAGAAATACAACCCAAGTGAATCTTTAGTAATCATCAACACCAACCAGATCATACTTCTTTCCTGCATAGCTGGTTACATAGGATTAAAAAAGATCCATATGTTACATTTGCAGTGGCCTTTCACTGGAGTGTCTAGTTTTAGACTTGAAAGATGTTTTGGATTGTTTTTTCATTTGGCAAGCTGAGCATATACCATCTTTTCTATATACCATTTTGGGTAAATCAACCACCAATTCTTTCTTGGCTAGCTTGTTCAGAGTTTTGAAATTCAAGTGACTCATTCTCTTATGCCATAGCCAGTTTTCTTCAGTGCGGCCAGATTGAGTCACCATAGACATTCTTTAGTTGTGGCAGATGCCCAGTCAGCAACATAAAGATTTCCTTTTCGCCTAGCAACCAAGACTGTCTGCTTTGACTCATTGTCAATCACTTTGCATAGTTTTGACTTGATCTTGACAGTGTACTCTTTGTCTACTAATTGACTCATGCATAGGAGATTATATTTCAATCCATTTACATGTAGTACTTCAGAGATTGTAAGGGTTCCAAACTTCAGATTGCCAAATCCTATGGTTGGATTTTCATTTCCTCCAACAAATATAATAATTGGTCCATTATCGCATTTTCTGTAGTTAATCAGATTTGCTTTGTCTCTTGTCATGTGCTTCCCACAGCCATTATCAAAATGCCACTTCGAGTTCTTCCTCAAAGTGTTCTGCACAAAACAGGAAACAAGGAGTTAGGCTCTCATTCCAACAATGGAACCTTCTGGACTAAAGAATCTCCCTGTAGGAATCCATTTCTGAATGAACTTCCTTGGGATATTCTTTTGTCTTGTTGGAACATAAGGAGGAATTTTAGGTAAATGATTGGTATCATTATCATTTAACGCTATTTTCCTTCTTGGTGTGTTCTTTGGTGCTCCTCGTGGTGCTTTCAGGAATCTGTCAAATTGCTGAGTCTGATTTTCAGCAAACTTAGCTTTCCTTGCCAGACTTCTTCTAGCCCTGGCATTCAGAGTGGTCGTAACCTGTTCTTTCTTCCACTTCTTATGATTTCTATGCGCAATCCTGGCTTTCATCCATCGTTCTTGCTCTTGTTTATACTTACGAGCGAGTTGTTTCCCGATGGCTTTATAGCCAATGCCATTTCGAGCACCTGGTGCTATCTGAGTTCTCATCTCAGCAGCTTTGCTAGTCTCTGGGTAGTCTATTTTCTTTTCAGAGAACGTGACATAGGAGAATTTGCCAGCTCCTGCAATTCTTCCTTTCTGAGAGACATAGCACTGTGGGTGATTACACTTTTCAGTGTTATGTTTCTTTTCAGAAATATTCCCAACAGTTTTCTTTTGGACTTGTTTTTCCCACAAAGGTTTGGTCGCAACTGCCTTTCCTTTGTCAACAGCCTTAGCTTTCTGACCAATGCTATATGTTGTTTGGGAATCATCTTGCTGAGCACTGACAAATGTTATTCTTTCATCACTCTTATTCAGAGTGGTAGATCTATTTGTTTGTGCGTCCAGCCCAAGTCCTCCCTTTTCTGAAGGATCTCTTAAATAAGATTGTACTTCAGTAAGAGTGTCACTAGCTTTGACATAAGATTGGAAAGATACTTCCTTCTTTTTGAGTTCCTTATTCTCAGAAAGAAGACCTTCACATTTCTTTTGAAGTTTGGCCAATGCTTCTTTATGTGACTTTTCTGTCTCATATATCTGAGCTTTGAGAAATGCATTTTCAGCATCATTTTTCTCAGATATTTTGAGTAATTGTGAATTTTCCTTTACAAGAGAATTCTTTTCTTCTTCAAGGATTTCGGCTCTAGCTCGGACCATTAGAAATTCTCTTTCGTAGAGAGCAAGTTCTCTTCTGAGATGTTCCAGATCTTTGATTCCTTCCTCATCACTTTCCTAAGTATAACAAGAAGTATGTGTTACGTCATCAGCCATTAGACAAGGTTCAATGTTGGAGATATCTGGAAAGATTTCTTCAGCCACTCCACACACTTCTTTCTTCTTTTGACCAAAGTCAACCACTTCATGAGAGACACCACACATCTCTGGAGAAGGCAGTGTGGAATCATCTGAATCTTCATCCTCAGAATCAGACTCAATGTCTAGAGCATCCAGTTGGATTTGTATCTTCTTTCTTTCCTCAGTGAGCAGAGATCTCTGACCTCTCTTGAAGTTTCTTCTATCAATCTTGTCACCTGTCTTTAGCTTGTTGAGGGCAGGGCAATCCTTTTTTAAATGACCAGGTTTCTGACAATAGAAACAAATATCATTTCCGATTTCTGCTTCCTCAGTACTAGATGCTTTCTGAGTCGGCTTGTTCAGCGAGCTAGACAGTTGCATATTTTTGTACTGATGATAATTTGAGCCTAGATGCTTTTTCAGCTTTTCTTTGGCTTTTCTTCTCTCAATCTCCCGACTGACATATTGTCTCATTTGCTTTACAACAAGAGCATTCTCTTCAGTCACCTCCTTGCCTTCCTTATTTTCAGAAGTTCCTTGAGCAACTAGATCAATATTCTGCAACTTTTCAGTTGTTTGTTCTCTTTGAGTTGTCTTATAATCAACTGTGGCAAGGTGAGAGAAAAGTTCCACTGGAGTGATATCTGGCATTACTTGGTTAAAGTGGAAAAACTTTGTATGCTCCTAGTTATGATTTAGACTTCTCACAATAGTCTTAATTTTTTCTGGTTGGGTATATCTATTACTTTCACCAAGTGCAGCCATGTCACTCATGAGTGTTGTAAACCGGAAATCTAGTTCTTCAAGAGTCTCAGTGGGACCTTGTTTAAAGTTTTGGAATTTGAGCTTCAAAACTTCGAACTTATTTTCCTTTGTTTTCTCAGTGCTGGCACAGATTTCCTCAATCAGTTGCCAGGCCACTTTCGCCGTTTTTGCACCCCACAGTTTACACTGTATGTGCTCTGGAGTGGAACGTATGATGATATTGCGAGCCTGACCATCCAGTCGATTTCTCTTGGCATCTTCCGATGTCCAGAGCTCTTTGGGCTTTGGCTCATAAATAACTTGACCAGTAGGTCTTCCACTATTTGAAGCACCTGTTTGTGAGGAACCACCACTTGGTTCTTCATCAGTGGGAACTCTGTCTCTACCATTAGAAACCTCCATGACCTGCTTGAGTTGTTGAATGACTATGGGGCCATTCTTTATTACTTCGATCATTTCATCACTGATGGCTTCTAGGTGGAGCATCATGTTGTTCTTCCATTTCTCATAATTCTCTGGCTTGAGAATTGGAGCGTCACTTAACGACATCCTGCAGCAAACACACTAAACAAACAAATCAAGAGTAGGTGAAAAGAAGTTAGTGGGCACTTATTTGGGATCTAGGTTCAGTGCAGAAGGCTTGGGAACCTCCCGCTCTGATACCACTTGTTGGTCCAGATAACGGCAAAGTAAAAGACTAGAGGGGGGGGGGGGGGTTGAATAGTCTTTTTCAAACTTTTGTCGATAAACACAATTTCTCAGATATCTGATACTTATTTTCAGAGAGCGGAAGACTTTTTGTGATAAGTGCAAGTGCTTAGCAAGATATGTGTAAATACTTAGCAAAGTAAATAAAGCAAGAAATAAATTGCAGAAAGTAAATAACACAAGTCTTTATAGTGGTATCTGAAGGTGGCGTAATCCTTCAACTAATCCACTTCGGCCTTTCTCAGACCTAGAATCCACTAAGACAGATAATTGAGTTAACCTTACAAATATCTTTTCTCGATTCCTAAAAACACTAGGTTCCCAACCAAGTGTTCCCCCTGAGTTATTCCCCGACTTTCTCAGCCAAGTACTTCCTATACTTAGAAACCTTTGAGCTATTCCTTAGTTTCCCAAACTAAGTACTTCCTATGGTCAGTAACCTTGGAGTTATTCCTTAGTTTTCCAAACTAAGTACTTCCTGTACTCCACGCCGTTTAAGGTGTTGGTTAAGGTAGTTTGTCAGGATTTGATAGATTAATAACTTCTACAGTTATGTAATACTACCTTCTTGAACAAGGGTCACTTAACACACTTCACAATGTGTGGTGATATGTTATTTACTGACCCAAGTCTATGATAAGTGTTCTAGAGAATGAATCTCAGATTTTTGATCTTTTGATTCAACTCCTTCACAGATAGCAATGCTTCTTAAGGATCAGGACACTTAGAACTTTCATGCTACTTAGAATTCAAGAGCTTAGACGCAACTGTAAGCTGAAGAATAAGTAGGTTGAAGACTTGTATGCTTGAGAGAAAGATACCACTATTTGTATTATCAGAGAAGCTTGGTATTTTTAGTGAGTTCAGTGTGTGTATTTCAAGCATTCTAAGTGATGATATATATAGTTGAAAATCATGTCGTTTGAATAGTATCCGTTAGGCTTAATGAAATTCAAACTATTGATATCTGAAAATAGTACTGCAGAAGACGTTCTCTTTTCAGAGATTTCCTCTTTTGTTCAGATGTCTGTGTTTGCGCATTTATTGCATTGTACTATTTTTGTCCTGTAGTGCCAACGGAACTATGCACGCTTTTCGGAGACCTTCTCATCTCCAGATACCTGTTGAAACATTGTTTCCCAGAAACATAGTTTTATCCAAGGTATCTGAGTATAGATATCTGTGGACACTTTTTCTCGTTCAGAAACCTTGCGTTCTCAGATATCTTTTGCAAAGCTGGTTCATTGAGAAACACTCGTTTGTCAAAGATATCTGGACATAGGTATCTGATAACCTTTGTCTTCAGCAATCTCGTGCAGTCTTAAAATTTAAAATTGAACTTCTCCTGCTGGATGCCTTCTTCTTGGTCTTCTTCAAGAAAATAAAAATTACATTCAGAGACCTAACATCCTATACAAGATTTGCTAGACTATCATACTTAGTGATTTTCCTCTTTTACAGTGTTCAAGTGAACCAAGAGTACTAAACACCTTTCTGAGCTAAGATAAGTCATTAGATTGCTGATCAAAATCTAAACATATATTCCTAACACTGATCTTCTATCTTAAACTGGCAGTTTGTCTGTTTTGTGTTGCTTATTATGTGTGTATGTATATTGTCAAATAGGGGCTGAGAAAGCAAGTTACGCAAAGAATTGTTGTTAGGAGAAAACTAGGGCAGCAGTGTACCTCTGTTGTTATGCCAAAGATATTGCAGAAACTGAATGAAACACATGATCGATCAAGAAGGTGTAGGTTAGTATCTGAAGTTGGGAACATGTATGAGGTTCAAGACTACACTTACATATTTGTGGTCAATTTTGAGACAAGATCATGTGATTGCAAAAGGTGGGACTTGAGTGACATTCCATGTAGAGATGCCTGGGTTGTTATCAACCACAATAGAGAAGATGGTGAGAATTACTTTAGTGAGAATAACACCAAGGTTGCCTACCAGAGATCATATGATATGATGATACAACCAGGCCCACAATACAGATTTTGGCCAAATAACTTACTCAAGATGAGTGCTCACCACCAGTGGTGGAAAAGAAAGCTGGCAGGCCTCCTGTAAGGAGAATTAGGCATCCATCTGAGCCAAAGAAGAGTAAAGTGCCAGTGAATAAACAAAGAAGACCACCTAAGTGTAGTCTATGTGGAATCAGGGGCCATAACTGCAGGAAATGTCCAACTCTTGTAAGGATTTTACCTCAATTTGTAAACTTTTGTCTTACTTTTAATAGTTTGTTTGCAAGAACTAATTTTGGTGTTCTTTATACTGTTGCAGAACCAAGGAGATAATGAGGAGCAGTCGAATGGAGTGCATCAATCCCAATAAGAAAATGCAGCTGAAGATGTAAGTTTTGGTGTTGTATTGTCTATTCTAAGTGATATAGTGGCATGTTATATTGTATATGCATTGTATATATGAATCTGGCACTAACAACATTTCTGTTTTGGTTTTGTGTGCTACTTGATTATAATAGGAATTTGATACAAATGCAATGAGAGATAACTTGGCTGGGAATAAAAGAGGTAGAGATGAAGCAGAATCATCAACAGGTAGGGGAAGAGGAAGATCAAGCAGGGGGAGAGGAAGTTCAAGTAGGGGAAGAGGAAGTTCAAGCAGGGGCAGGGGTAGAGGCAGCAGACTGTTGTGAAGTTGTGTGATTTTGCTAGTATTTTATGTTGATTTTGTTTAACTAATGGATATTTAGGGCATGTTTTGTTCCATATGTAGTACTTGGTTATATTTTGCTTGTATTGATAACATACATTGCTTGATCAATACATAGATGTCCCTACCTTTTATTTCACATAAATGATTGCATAATTAGAACAACTAGGAAAATAGCAAGTAAAAACAGGTTTACACAAATCAGCTGCCTAATCCTAATGTAAAGGTCTTCATGGTATGTTGATGTTCTTGTGCCTTTTGCTTTGCCTCTTGTTGTGCCATTTGTTGTTCCTTTTCTTGTTTGCAATGGTTGCCTATCTTCTTGTGCTGATTCCTCTTCAATCTCTGCTTCAAATTCTTGTTGTTGCACTATGTCTTCTGTTTGATGCACATTTCTTGGCTGTTGTGGTTGAACATATTCACTTAGGAGAGTTGCGTGCATATATTCTCCACGTTGTTCTGTTTGCGTATAATCTCCTTGGTTGCACCATTCAGACCAACCATGAACTGCGCACCTCCAGTAAAATCTCCCCTGATTTGGATTAATATTTGACACAGATAGAATAGTACGCTTCCGACACCTCCAATTCTTACAAACTGGCCGAACACCACCCCATTTCGGAGGATCATTGCAATCTTGTTTCATTTTTCTAAGTGCAAAAGTAAAGAACCAAGTAGTAAGAATTTGAGGTAAAAAAAGGAGGTGAAATAAGGTATAAATAACTCCAACATGAAAGCCAACGGCTAGTTTTTTCAAAAAAAAAAAAAAAAAAAAAATGGTAACCTGTTAATTACATTTACATACCAATTAGTATAACATCAATTACATCCAGATCCTCACATGTGATGCACGTGACATAGGTAAGAAAATATGTTTGGCCACTTTCAGAATCCACTAATTTGAGAAGGGTATAAATGGGTTTTCTGACTTTTAATTCGGGAAAAGTCAAGTTCGTGGATCCAGATGTAATTGATTTAATCTAACTAGGTATCCTGGTGTAATTGTTTGACTCTGAGGGATCCAAATGTAATTAGGACATCTAAATAGGTACCTGGATGTAATCTCCCCAAGTATAAATATGTGATCAAACTCACATATTCACATACGGGAAAAATTCGACAAAGGTACCTTAAGTTGTGTCATTTCCGAAAAAGGTACCTTTAGTTGTTACCGCCCGATTTTGGTACCTTAACTTTCAATTTTGTCCAATTTGTATACTCCGTCAGTCCAATTTGACCGTTTTAGTTGTGACATTTCCGCTTTTGGTACCTTTATTTGTGACAATCCGATTTTGGTACCTTTAAATGCATTATTGTCCAATTTAGGTACCCTACGACACGTGTTGATTTAATATCGCGACACGTGTCACTTTGCAAAATACTACAATACGTTGCATTAAAATGAAAATACGGTAGATATTTGTTAATTTCAAATACGTCCTATTTTATGGGAAAAATCAAAATTACCCATGAGAATATGGACTATGGACTACCTTAGAAATTTAAAAATAAGAAAAAGAAAAAATACATAGAAGCCATGGGAGCTTCTTCTTCTTCTTCCATGGCAGTCTACCATGGAAGCTCCATTGGTGAAAGGATTTCCCGTGCCTAAAGCTCCACCACAGAGCTTCCAGACGGCCATAGGTCTGACAGATCTGCCATAGCAGATGCTTCTATGGCCAATTTGAAATTGAGGATGGAGGTGCGGAGGACATGTCGGTGGTCGCGGTGGAGGGAGGTGGCGGCGGAGTGGGGTGGAAGGGCACCGGTGGAGGGGATGAAGCAACATGGCCATATTGAACTCCACACTTCACCATTGCCATGGATCTTCCAAGCTAAAGCTTCATGGTGAAGCTTCAACAGGCTTCCATGGCAGAAATTGGGTTAATCTCAATTTTCTTGTTTTCTTCCAAAAAATTTTTGCCTTCTTTTTAACTTAATTTTCTTTTGATCTTTTTTTGTTTCTACCTTTTTATTAATCTCATAATGGGGCTTTTTGAAAATTATTTTGATAAAATGGGGTTACTTCATAATTATCGAAAACAATATAGTTCAATTGACATTGACGAAAATTATTTTATTTGCAATTTTACCCATTAAAAATTAAAATTGGACTGTCATAAACAAAGGTACCAAAAGGGGAAATGTAACAACTTAAGGTACATTTTTCGGAATTTTCCCGCTCTAAAACGGTCAAAATTGACGGAGCCGTCAAATTGGACTGACGGAGTATAAAAATTGGACAAAATTGAAAGTTAAGATACCAAAATCGGGCGGTAACAACTAAAGGTACCTTTTCCGGAAATGACACAACTTAAGGTGCCTTTGTCGGATTTTTCCCTAGTCACATACAAGCAAATACTTCTCTTTCTCCCTTCTTGCTATGTTTTGCACTCTTTACTACTCAAAGTAAGTTCGTAGATTCAACTTGCGGAGTGCTCTTAAATCGTCTTATGTTGTTTTATTCTGGAAGACAATTGTCATAAACATCATAAGCACCACATCAGGGCAATATTATCTGTAGGAATATGGTAGGTATCTGTGGGTATGGAAGTAGAGAAGAATAAAAACAGGGTCGAGAAGAGTCGATAGTTTGACTATCTCTCCTTAAGACTTTATTGCCCCGCTACGGTACACACGGGTTGCTTGCAGCAGTCTCCCAGGATAAAACTTCTCTTAAATGGTTAGGTTGCACTCCGATAACCAAGTCTAACGAACCTTAGTTTGAGTGTGTAAGAATGCACAAAGAGCAGGAGGAAAGAAAGCAAGTATGGAATGTGATGTGTGTTCCTGTGAAGAACTTCTCCACATATTTATACTTGTTTGGTGATCTTTCCCAAGAGTTATATCCTTCTACTAAAGGTGTTAACTCTTTATTCAATAGACACAAGTTAAAAGGGACACAATTCTTCAACTTAAAGGAAGTGTCTATTCATGAAAAGACCAGGAAAAATTCGAATTTTCAGAGTAAATCGTGCATGTTCAGGCACCAACCCCTTACCTCACCGTGGTCCGCATTGGACATAAACTTTCTGTCCAATGCAGACCGCGGTGAGCTCCTTTTTCATTGGGGCTCACCGCGGTGAGTTCCCAGTTTTTCCTCCCGGATTCGATTTTTCTCCTTTCTTTTCGATTACTTTGCTCTTAAACCCGAATTTTAGCACATAGGATTACGAATCCCCAGGTTTAAGATGACTTAACTCATTCATGTATTGATCAAACACACTTAATGCATTAATCACCCTTTCACCACTTGGCGATTTTAGTGACTTAATACATAAAGTGTAATTCGTTTTAACAACGAGATACACGCTTACACGGAATGCTTGTTTCCGACGTTTTGGGCACCATTGACCAATTCATCGAATGAATTTAAAGCTCAATCATTCACTAAAATTCCAACATTATCTTAAGGGGAGATAGTCCAACTATCGACTCTATTATCTTGTTAAATTATATTCTTCCAAACACTAAAGCTCCATAAAATTCAAAGCTTACAACAAATATGTCACGCACATTGGGTAGAGAAACGACTTAATTACAAATCGATTGAGATCCGACGATTTAAATCTGAGTTCGGAGCTCCTAATTGACTTTAAGTGGGATGTAAATATCATGATTCAAAAACATGAATGATTTTGTTAGAGATAAATGTACAAGAGTTTGTATCTCGTTAGACTTGTAACTAGATGAAGTATTATATGTTGTAAATACTCTTCTAGATGTAGTCAAATACCTTCTAGATAAGCTCTAGAAGATTATATCATACTTGTATATATACTCTCATGTACTATCAGTTGAATATACAAAATAACACTACTTTCTCAACACGTTATCAGCATCATAGTGCTCCACCAATTCCTCACGCCATTTACCGAAGTTCCCGTGCATCATCAAAATTTGAAACTCTTTGCCGTGTCTCTCTAGCTATTCAATTCGGCCAACTTTAATTTGTGTTTCCTTTACTTAATTAATTAAGGCCTTAATGCTCATTGTTAATGATTTTGCAGCTCGACCTGAAATTGGAGATGTTTCTTCATGCACACCGACGAACTTCGCCTTTCTTGTCGCCTTCTTCTTCAATATGTTGATTTTTTGATAATTTAGCTCTTCTTAATTACTTATTTCTGGACACTTGATCAATACTATGCAAAGTAAAGCGAATCAGCAACGTGCTGATCAAGAGATAACAAATCGGCCGGCTAAAATATCATTAACTGCCCCAACTTCATGAACCCTTATTATTCCTCCGTCAATATTAATCCAATCAACTTATTCAATTTCATTGATGCATACAGGTTTTGCTCGTAATTCTTTGACTATGATTTTGGTGTATGATGGCATGCCGGGACTATTGATCAATCTCGAGTAGTTTAAGATAAGTTTTATTTTATTTATTGAATTCCTCATTCTTATCATATATTATTATCTACAATTGAAGACAATTTATCATATTCCCTAAAGTGAATATGTGATACAAAAACATCATAGACCGGAAGTGGTCAAGAATTGATGATCGTGAATTTTCGAAATTCCAAAAGAAAGGACATAATCAAACGAGATTTGTCCATGCACACCCATATTAAACAATCTTATTGATGGGATGGTGATGCAAAGAAAGTGCGAAATAACCAACCGGCGTAGTTGGAATATATCAATGATCAAAATCACTTATGTAGTGAAATAACCAACCGGCGTAGTTGGGATATATCAATGATCAAAGTCACTTGTGTTGTGAGAAAGTTACTGATGATGATATGCTAGAAAAGCATACACTAATCTTTCATGCCTCTAATATGCTTATACAGTAGCAATATCGTGAAAAAGGCATGCTTCATTTGTTTGAAGCAAATATGACAATATATGAGACAAGCTAGGCCAAAATATGCGTGGATGATAGCATATTCAATGTCAAATATTTTGACTACTTGTCAATGAGACAAGTACATGTGAACACAATTTCTGGTAGCGCAAAATTGATTGAAGGCTCCGATAGAGCGAATATAACACTACCAATTGGGACAAAAATTACCATAGAAGATACGTTGTATTCTTCTAAATCTCAACTTAATCTAGTGAACTTTAAAGATATTCGACTGAATGAATATCATGTTGAGACAGTGAGTGAAAATGGCAAAGACATCAGAGTGAAATCCGACAAGAAAAGTGTTTTGAAAAAACTACTGGAATCGTCCCCTGATAAGCTTGCCATGAGATATAAATGCTTACCAACCTGAAATTGGTAAAATATTACTAATGATGCCATGAGCATTTGAAGGGAGCATTATATTGTAAATTCTCAAGGGTATGACTTGATTTCATCATCATAAAAGAGTGTGTACTCTCACGAAATTGTGCTCGATAACATATATTAGACTAAATTCCTGAAGGAATTGATTTGATTAGTCTTGCCAATTATGAAAGGCACAACGATTGTGTCCAAATGTCACATTATTGAAAGGCCAAATTCAAGTGATGTATGAGAGATATAACTCGATGTGACAAATTAGGCCATCCGGGTATAACGTACCCTTTGTGAAACATGAAGTTTCCATATGATTATGTGCTGAAAGCTTTCTCATGTTGCAATTATTATTATGGCAAGACACAACACTGAGATGAAGCATGATTATGGAGATCTTGAAATGAGCAAAAATCCCACTTTTAAAGTTGACAGTGATTGATATATAAGTGGCCGAAAACCCACAAGTATGATCTCCAGTTTAAGGGCAAATTTATTATCAGCACAAGAAAATCCAACTATGCAAATATATATTGACTCCCTATCATATTGTTATTCGTAAAGAACTAATGCGTGAAGCATACTGGATGGTTGTATGCCTATACGATCTAAGCTGGGCATGATAATTTCTATTCCAAGCCCTTATTTACTAGTATGAGCTAGTTTTTCCCAGCTTAGGGGAGGAAGAACATGATGAAGCTGGTAAAAACAAATTCGTAGAGCGAATTGATCCCCATATATTTGAAAGTTCAAACTTGAACTAAATATTCAGCTTCATGTTACTATATCAAGATTTATTCAAACATGAAACTTTATGATTTAAATGTTAACCCGCTATGACCCTATATTTTTGAGGCATACAGAGTTGCATATTGATTATAGAATGGCATGTGTTGAACATTGATATAACTTTCCTATTGTATTAATGATTTATTCACTTTGAGTGATATTCCAGTGCTAAATACATTACAAGGAGAATGGCAAGATAAAGCAGTTGGTACTCTTGAGGAGTAATGAATGCCATGAATCTCATAGATTCTGAATTAGAATAGATGGCCTATATGAGAGGAAATGGTACCTACAAATATATTCATGTATCAATGATTAGTACTGACTTGAATAAAATCTAGCAAAGAGATTTTATATACCAGTATACATGGAACCGAGAAAGCGATGGACATGTAAATGGGGATCTTACAGGTGAGTCCATTCGATGACATCATGATGATGATGGAAAATGAGCTCATGGACTTGAGGTCCTTTTGATCAAACGAATTTGAGATACGTACCGTTGTATAAATGAATTGTGACTGGTTTGACATACAACTCATATGGTTTGAGAAAGTTCAATGAGGGGAGATATCATCTCCGACAGTTAGTCCCAAAAGGAGACTAAAAGTATCATGTCGGCGAACATGGATTGAACGAGGAAAGTTCTTGAGGAACTAATATTTACCTCTATACTGATTTCATAATCAACTTCACATTGACAAAATACGGATGAGATTCACCACAGTGAATAGTGAAGTATGAGATATGATTCTCATGACTCGTGAAGAGTATTATTGGTTACATCGATGTTAACTCAACCTGAAGTTTGAGCATGTAAAGGATTACTACAAGGTGTATTCTTGCTATCCTTGAGATTCACATGGTCCAGAAGTACCACAACTAGTTGAGCTATCAAGAGCTACAATGACCCTTACTATACCTCCTGAAGAAGGTACATGAATTAATGGCAGACAAGCAACAATGACTAATTCTGCGCATTCCATGAGAAATGGTTGCACTCTTTTTCCCTTTATAAGTTTTTATCCCATTGGGTTTTTCCTGGCAAGGTTTTTGACGAGGCAACATTATAAGCACTTATATATCTCCATGATTGTGAAACTGTTTGGAAAAGATAAGAGTTATGGGCTTGGTATATGGATTGATGTTATGGAACATTGAAACTATATGATGTTTCAAGTGTTTGGAAAAGTTCTTCCTGAAGAAGACAATGAGTATATTATAGAAGTTCTGCTCCGCCATTATCTATGAGAAGAAGATTACATCCAAGTACAACATATTTGAAGATTTGCTCAACCACATCATCATTTGGGAAGTTAGTTTGGAAGGTTGAAATTTACAGCAGTTCGAAGAAGTACAATGATACATCAATCAGGGAAGATGGATACGCACTGCACTCTTTTTCCCTTGACTATGTTTTTATCCCACTGGGTTTTTCTTAGCAAGGTTTTTAATGAGGCAGTATTCACACGGCGTATCAAGTATCAACGATCGTCAACTCATGTTCATTTAAGGGGAGTGTTAGAGATAAATGTACAAGAGTTTGTATCTCGTTAGACTTGTAACTAGATGAAGTATTATATGTTGTAAATACTCTTCTAGATGTAGTCAACCTTCTAGATAAGCTCTAGAAGATTCTATCATACTTGTATATATACTCTCATGTACAGTTGAATATACAAAATAACACACTTTCTCAACAGATTTGCTCTTTTATATGGCTTTATCTTTAGAAATTTTAGTTTTAAGTTGAATGATTTGGACATGTGGCAACTTTCCTTTGTTTTCAAGGCAATTCTCCTCTTGATGTCACTATCTCTATTCGGTAACAGGTGACTAATCAAACATTGCAAAACACATTCTTGGGTCCTCCGAAATTTCATTGCAGCTCAGATAAAAACTCTTATTATCCGATTCTTGACAAACAATGATAAACAGTAAACTGTAGGATCAAGTAAAATGAGTGAATTTTGCTCTTATGCATTAATTTTTGTTGGCTTAACTGTTTGTCTTGTTAATGGTGAATTATTACAAGAGACAGATTCCTATGTGTCTGTGATAGGTGACCCTGGAATGAAAAGCCCAAATGCAAGATTTGGTTTGGAAGCTTGGAATTTCTGCAATGAAGTTGGCATGGAAGCACCAAACATGGGTAGCCCAAGAATGGCTGATTGTGCTGATCTTTACTGCCCAGCTATCACAGGTTTCCTCTTTCACTTCTGTAAAAATGGAGCTAAGAATTTTCTTGGAATGGAGTAAATGAGATGTGAGTAATTTCTAATTAGAGTTGATATTGAATGATTAGCAAATACTATATAGTTGGAAAGGCCAGAAGGGTAAACCATTTGATGATGGGTGGTGTTAAATTGAGAGCAGTTTTGTTATATAGAGAGCAATCGTGTTTAGAGTTTATATGTGCTTATAAGTTATATATCCTTTCAATTGTTGCTAGAAGGACAGTTTAAGATGTCAGATTGGATTATTTGAATTGAACTACTGTCTAGTTTTCGGATAAATGTTGTAATGTTAGTCTCACTGCAGTAGTGTTAGGTGAAAATTAATGTCCTGAGCTGGCTAGGTTGAGTCGAATTATCATTCAGTAGCTGACTTGTTTCAATTTTGGTTTGTGTTGTGCAAAAATTAGATAGGGTGAGCAGTGTTTTAGATCATGAGGGAAGAAACTGTGAAGTGCACCAGAAGGTGAAGGAATCTGATAACATGTTGGGAGCTGGTGATAATTTCCCCATTGGCGAATTCACACCGCATTCTGATCCTGATATTTATGCTGTCGAAAAGGAACTATATTTAGGATCACTCTGCGAGAACGTGTCTGATTATGTTCAACCATGGTATTTTTGGATGATAATGCTAAAAAACGGAAACTTTGACAAGAACACTACACTTTGTCCTGAAAATGGGAAGAAAGTTGATAAGATAGTTACAGGCAGAAGCTTCCCTTGTTTTGGAGAGGGGTGTATGAACCAACCCATCGTGTATCATAATCAGTCGATAGTGGTTTTATCTAGTGAAGGTAATGTATCTCTGATTGGAGGATTCTATGGGACATATGACCTTGATGCAAATCTAAGTTCTGGTGTAGGGAAGAACTCGTTCTTCTCTGCTTCGTGGCAGAAGAATTTAAGCACTGGGAGTTGGATTTTGTCTCAAAAGCTGACAACTTCGTCCAAGTATCCGTGGCTCATGTTGTATTTAAGATCCGATGCAACACAAGGATTCAATGGAGGTTATCATTATAGTGGACGTGGCATTATGAGAAAGGTCTGTGTCTCTTTGATTTACCTAGTTCCATTTTATTGCGGTTCGTGCTCTAATCAGTTCAGGCATTGACAACGACAAGTCTTTTCGACTAGTAGCATAGATTTTTCTTGTCTCGCACTTTGACTAATAGTAATATGTATGAATGCAGTTGCCTGAGTCTCCAAATTTCAAGGTAAGATTGACTCTCAATATTAAACAAGGTGGAGGTGCCAACAGCCAATTTTATCTCATCGATATCGGAAGTTGTTGGAAAAATAACGGAGATGCCTGTGACGGGGATGTTCTGACAGATGTTACAAGATACAGTGAAATGATTATCAACCCATCTACGACAAGTTGGTGTCGTCCGGATAATCTTGTTTCATGCCCGCCTTATCACACGAGCTCCACCGGAGAGATAATATTCAGAAACAACACATCTCAGTTTCCTTATTCTGCTTATCATCTCTACTGTGCTCCAGGAAATGCAGAATATCTAGAAAAACCCTATGATATATGTGATCCATACAGTAATCCACAGGCTCAAGAACTCGTGCAAATTCTCCCACATCCCGAGTGGGCAGTGCATGGATATCCTGAGAGAGCAGGAGATGGATGGATTGATGATCCAAGGACTTGGGAACTAGATACTGGAACCCTTTCGAGTCGGCTATATTTCTATCAGGTAATGTCTTCTTTCATCTAGCACCACTGCTAGTTTTGCTCCTCTATGTGAAGTAACATAGCTGGTAGTATTTCTTATGCAGGATCCAGGAACAAAACCAGCGAAACGTATATGGTCTTCGATCAATGTTGGTACAGAAATTTATGTAAGCCCTAGTGGGGTTACGGCTGAATGGTCCGTGAGTGATTTTGATGTTTTAGTCCCTAAAAACGACGAAGAGGGTGTTCGGGGATATGTGTAGTATACATGCTTGACATAAGTGATTCATCACATATGCAGTCTAGTGCCATGTTTCCTTCCTATGATATCTTTGCCACTTCTATTAATGTTTCAATAATGTAAATGTTCTGTTCCTTTTGACATCTCATTGCAGGTACATCAGGATCAGAAAACAAGAGACGGGAATTAAAATTCAAGTTTAAATTTATAATTCATCATTTATTCTGCTGTTTCTCCAGAAATCATGCAGTTTCTTCAAGAAATGGATAATCAGTGTAACCTAGAACAGGATCTTCTATGTAAAAAGTATCCCTGTTATACTTGTTGAGAGGAGCATTGAGCTCAAATCGCTTTGGTAAATCTGGATTAGCCAAGAAATGACGGCCATAAGCGACAAGATCAGCCCGATTTTCAGCCACTGCTTCATTCCCATCTTCCTTGCCATATCCACCAGCAGCAATGAAAGTACCTTTGAATGCCTTTCTCATAGGTACAAGGGTATGTGGGCATTCTTCTTTCACTAAAACATTTTTCATCCTTGGTTCAACCATGTGGCAGTACAGCACCCCGTATTTGTTCAAGGCCTCGACCATGTAAAGCCCAAGGGCTTTAGGGTTTGAGTCTGCAGATTCCATGAAAGTTGCATAGGGAGAAAGCCTTATTCCAAGTCTGTGAGCACCAATCTCATCTGACAAAGCCTTGATTATCTCAACAGCAAATCGGCAACGATTCTCCAGAGAACCTCCGTATTGATCGGTTCGGTCATTGACCTGATCTTTGAAAAACTGGTCTATTAGATAACCATGTGCACCATGGATTTCAACTCCATCAAAACCTGAACACAAAAACATCTATGAATATGATGATTGAATTTTTGGCTATGGAATAGAACTTTTTTGAGCCGCTATAAAGATTTGTAAAGCCATGAGCCCATGACTATGATTTGTAGGTCAAGTTAAAGGTTCCTACCAGCCTCTATAGCATTTCTTGCAGCAAGTCTAAAATCATTGACAATCTGAGGAATTTCCTCCGTGCTTAGCCTTCGTGGAGGAGTAAACTGTGCGACGTCTATTCCATTAGCTCGGATTTGAGGCGTTAGTCCCTTGTCTGTAGAAGATATGGGAGCCTGCCCATTTGGCTGAAAACCTGCAATTGCAATTAGAAAATAAATTATGCTCTAATGCAAGAACTCTGAACCTCAATATTCAATAAGTAAAGCTAGTCAAATACTCAATTATGTTGATTGATGAATAAGGCAAGAACCATGTGTCAATCAAATTCAAGGCAAGTCCAAAACACCTGGTTAAACATAAACAGCTTTCAACATCTGAAGGCATAATCAACAAAAGTACCTGTGTTTGAGACCCTGCCAACATGCCAAATCTGGCAAAAGAACGTAGCGCCTTTGGCATGAACTGCATCAACAATCAGCTTCCATGCCTCGACTTGTTCCTTCGTCCATATCCCCGGTGTATACGGGTACCTTTTCAAGGAGACAGGCAAAAAATTAGCAGTGAATCACACTGAAAAAAGATACAGAACCTACACATTAGTACTACTTTTGAGCCATTAGCATATGCATACCCTTGAGCAGTATCAGAAACTCCAGTGGCCTCACTCAACATAAAACCCCCTTTGCTTGCTCTTTGGGAGTAGTACAAGATAGCATGTGGTTGAGGCACATTGTTGTAAGATCTTTGTCTTGTTAATGGTGCCAATACAACTCTGTCAATAATCATAAAATCAGCAAAAAATGTAAACGAGATATACACATTAAGCAGAGAAATGAAAGTAAATTGTCTCCCAGCAACACATTAATCATTTCATCTCATCTAAAAGTTTCGACTTTTTTATCAAAAGATCAAACTTGTAGATAAGAGATTCAATATATTAACAGAAATGATTCAGAAAACAGAGTGAATGTGTAGTTTTTCTAGAAATCAAAGCACATTGATGTATAATTTTAGCAAAGATCCAATTTTTATCCTAAAGTAACCCAATCACATTAACACCAAATTGAAGTGAAAATAATTGGGAATTTGAGAAAAAGGAATGGTGGTGATAGTAATTAGTACCTATGAGAAAGCTGAAAATTTCCCATTTTGTAAGGAGTGAGAAGTGGAATCTGCTGCTGCTTGTCTTCTTGTTCAGAGTGCTCTGTTTTCGCCATTTTCGTCAGATCACTGATGTTCTTAGCAATTGAAAAATTGGTTGAATTGTGGAAATACAAGTAAGAATTGATGGGTATTTATTGAGTAGGGAAGAATCAAGAAAGTGAAGATGAGATCATGCATTACTTAGCCAATCGCAGTGTAAGTTTGACCAACACTAGCAGCACATAAAAGCAAAATCTACCATTATTCATGGCCTACTATAAGTGCAATAATATCTGTGAGCTGATGTCATTGGTGACGATGATGTTCTTTCTATCTATAGGCTCTATAGTCAATGTTCATGCATCTTGTTTGATAATTGAGATACAAGTTATGTTCCCTCTTGGAATCTTGCCTTGCCTTTTGCCTAAAAGTCGAAAAAACCCGGAAAATACTCCAAGAATCTACCATTATTCATCATCCTGTTTCTATCAATAGGCTCTATAGCCAATGTTCATCATCTGGAGCATGTTTTCTACTCAGCCCATTTGGTGCGATTTGGTATTTGTAACTGACTACTACCTGTTGTATGTTCTCCTTGTGAGTTTTATATTGGTATGGCGAATTCGTGCCCAGACACAAGTTACATGACCAAAATTAACACTGGAGTTCGCAGCAGAAAACTTACATTACCAGACTTGATGAAAATCCACCTAGCGAATCAAACCTTTTTCCTTGAAAAACACAACCTTTGGCTTGGATTCTCATGTACATATCATGAAACTGAACTAGATCAAAAATCAAAATACTAGTTCATGCTTTGCCCTTTGGCTTACTTGCATACATAGCTTGATTAATTTATTAGTCATGCATGACCAGAAAGAGTTGTATTTTTTTATTTGCAAAACTACAATCAAGTTACTATGAAAGCATAGATAGAATATTCAGACCTTAGATTTTGCTTGTCTCACACTTTGACCATTAGTAATATGTATGAATGCAGTTGCCGGAGTCTCCCAGTTTCAAGGTCAGATTGACACTCAATTTTAAACAAGGTGGACGTGCCAACAGCCAATTTAATCCCATCGATATCAGAAGTTGTTGGAAAAATAACGGAGAGGCCTATGACGGGGATGTTCTGACAGATGTAACAAGATACAGTGAAATGATTATCAACCCATCTACGACAAGCTGGTGTCGTCCCGATAATCTTGTGTCGTGTCGTGCCCACTGTTAGAACTGAAGGACCGGGATTGGTACTATCTGGACAGTTACAGACGATGTTGACTATGATGTTGAGTCAACACCGTTATGATAGCAGTGAAAAGTAATCGACAGAACTGAGTAAAGTGCAGCGGAATAAAATACTGAACACAGATAATAATCAATCCGGTATAAAAAGATACCGACGGTGCCGTAGGCTAAATTTCTACCAAATATGAAAAGTAGAATTACAAAAGGAAGTTTAAATCAATCACAAACGATTGTTTAAACTTACGAAAAACTAGACCTAAAACAGACAAGAAAAACCTATTCTAGTTCGAAGATACTAGAGTAAATCTCAATCTTTAGAAATCACTCACAAGTATAAACGAAATCACTCACCACTATAAACGAAATAAAAGTCTAATAAAGCAAGGTGCCACAAACTTAAATTGATCACGAGTTGTTCTTGGATCAGCGTCTTGCACAGCTTCTTCTTGTATATAAGATGTTTAGTCGAACCCCGAGAAGAGCCCCTTTTGTTTCTTGCGTTCTCATATATATATAGATGGCATCAATCAGCACGCAGGAAAGAGCTAAGTCGAAGAGAAGAAGGAAACCTGTGGAAGACGCCCAATCGAACAGAAGTAGGAAGGAAGGCGATCTTCTGTTTGATTCTTTACGTTGGCTTCCAGAAGGAAATATTCCTTGTTGTTTATCTTCAGAATCTTTATTTCCTTCTTTCTCTCAATGTGCCCATAACTTGCCAAACTCTTTCCTTCTTTCTTTAGATTGCATTCCTTGTGTCCAAAGCAAATCAAACTCTTTTCTTATTCTTTCTGCAAGCGCCAATCTTTCCAGCAAGCATTAGTTTCACATCTGTTGCTGGCATCTTCCAGATTTCCTACAAAATATCCATAGAAAAACAACTACAATTGTCGAACCGGTTAATAAACGAAGAAAGGCCGAATTAACAAAATAAGTGCAATATAAATTGCACTTTCAATCTCCCCCTTAACTCTTGCCTTTCTTCACAAAAATCTGAAATGTAGTTAGTAGGAAAACACAAGGCAATATCAAGCAACTCCCTCTTGCTCCAAGAACTCCCCCTTAATACAAAATAACCAAGAGTTCAATTAAACAAACATTCTCCCTTTTTTTTGTGAGGAAAGAAAAAAAACGTTCTTTGAAGAAACTTCACCATCTTGGTAATATGTTGAGGACCTGCAGACAAAGTACCAATGCAGAGAGAAGATGTTGACTCAACATTGTAGTCAACACTGGCAAAACACTGACAAAGGTAGTAGTAGAAGCAGGACTATAGGAGGGATCAGCTGGAGGGCAGTAATCAGGAATAGAGATTGGATCAGCTGGAGGGCAGTGTTAGGATAAGAGTGGATGGTCATGTACACAACTTACAAGATAAGTCATGATGGGTGTTGATGGGTTTGTTCCAAGGTGGATTCCTGCAAACATATATCAAAGCACAAACAAAACTGTACACAACATTAATCAAGGATTACAGTTGCATGTAAAAACAGTTATCCATCAAGTCAAAGCAATCAGATAAACAGATAAACCCTAAGGAGGTTGACCAAAACTCTTGATTTTAAAGAAAGTGACTTGAAATGCAAGAACATGAATGCAGAAACCCAAAACCCCAAGGAACCACCTTTGACCTACTCCCCCTCAAACCCAAAAACACACATAAATAGAGCACGTAAACCCAAAAACACACAGAAATAGAGCACAGAAACTGGAGCACAACAAAAAAGCAAATAGTACTTCATGCAAAGTCTCTGTTGACCAGATTGTTTACTCAACAATGATGACAACATCGGAAAATCAGACCACTCTTATTGTAAGTCAGCCAGGAAACCAAGTCTCAAAGTGTGTAGATCCGATTAACACCACTAATGCTGAAGGCAAAACAGAAAGAGGAAGGAATACCAAAGAAACACACCCAACATTGCCTCAAAATGTAAAGTAAACAATTAGCATAATTTTGAGTGGAGGTGACCATGAGACAGTGAACCATGTCAAATAATTGGAACAAGTATGAATCCGCTCCAAAGCCGAAGCCTATGCGGAGTTAGGTAAACACACGTCTCATGGCATAAAGATCACTCATTTGACCACATGTGATAATTTGATACTCAAAAAGTGAACCAGCAGCATTACGAGAATCAGCACTTTTGTGCGTGTCGGTTTCCAGTACAGGTCATCAACCCTCACGACATATGACACATTGGCCACGTCGATATCTGGATAGTATTTGAACCTGCCCAACACGATCCTCAATGGAAACACTTAGAGCCCTTTTTAACATAATTCAATAGATTTATAACATATAAAGGACAGGAGGCAACATCAAGTGCGAGTTAAGGTACGAGTAAACAGTGCCAAAATCAGCAAAAGTGGGTTTTACATAAAGCAAACACACAAGAGACCCGATACCTTTCAACCTTGGTTTCAAACAGCCTTTCAAACCCTAAGCATCACCACTGTGAGCTACAAAACAAGAACAGCCAGAGACCAGTACAGAAGCACAGGAGCACAAAAACATAAAAACATAACTAAAAAGCAGAAAAGAAAACAGCATCACTTATTCTAATTTTCCAATGTTGACCGTGATGTTGAGTCAACATTGGTCTCAACAACGTAAGTCACAGAGAGCACAGACCAAGAGATCTTTGAATACTGAAGAATCTCTCACTATCTAAAGGCTTGGTAAAAATATCTGCAAGTTGATTGGTTGTATCTATGTGTTCTATGTCAATTACTTTCTTATTGACCAAGTCCCTAAGAAAATGATGCCTAATGTCTATGGGCTTTGTCCGTGAGTGCTGAACTGGGTTCTTAGAAATGTGTATGGCACTAAGGTTGTCACAGAACATCAAAAGGGTAGCACTTTGAAGACCATAGTCATGCAACATATTTTTCAACCAAACTAGTTGAGACACACAACTCCCAGCTGCTACATATTCAGATTCAGCAGTTGAGAGAGACACACACTTCTGTTTCTTGCTATACCAAGACACTAGATTAGCACCAAGATAAAAACAACCTCCACTAGTGGATTTCCTATCATCTAGATCACCAGCCTAATTAGAATCACTAAATCCCACCAGATTAGTGTTTGTATCACATGCACACCATAATCCAAGATTAACAGTTCCTGATATATATATATCTGAGAATTCTTTTAACAGCAGTTAAGTGAGGTTTTAGGGTGGGACTGATACCTGGCACATACGCAAACAGAGAACATGATGTCAGAACGACTGGCTGAAAGATACAGAAGGTTGCCGATCATTGATCTGTACAATGTTGGGTCAACATCATGTCCAACATCGATTATGCTCAGTTTCACAGAGGTAGCCATAGGAGTACTGCATGGTTTTGAATTCTCCAGGCCAAGAAAGAAGCTGAGTTTACCGATCGTATTCATCTCACAGGTACCTATCATAGTTTGCACAAACTGATGTACTATGGAAAGATTAGTCAAGTCAAGCACAATATAATCTTCTTTTGCACTATTGCAATTGCGGGGATCAGCCACCACGTAGCAGTTGTCAGGAGACTTGGTACCTGTCATGACAAAAGATTTCTCCTTGCAAGTATATACTTTACAAGTGTGTTTGTTAAATTTGACCTTCAAATCATCATCACACAAATGACATACACTAATAAGGTTAGCAGTCAAACCTTCAACCAACAGTACATTTTTCAAGGTTGGAAAACCATCAAGAGTTAATACCCCCTTCCCAAGTATTTTACTCTTGTATCCTCCACCATAAGTTACCATTCCAGTCTTTTGAAAGACAAAGTTAGAAAGATAACTCACGGTTCCTGTCATATGTCTTGAACATCTGCTATCAGAGTGCCATTTACCTGCATCTGGTTCAGTACATGTCTCATCCTTTTCAAGTTCTGCATCTTTCAGTTTCAGCTCTTCCACCATCTGTTCGTGAGTGAACTCTTCTTCAAAGGAACAATCTACAGATAAATCAACTGAGCCATGCAAACAGTAAATGTTAGTAGACACTGAGTTTTCAGAGTCCAAAGATTTATCTCGGAATATCTCTTCACAGTTCTGTGAGCCATCATAATCAAAGAAGAGGATCTGTGACGATGTTGAGTTTTCATTGTTGACTGAACATCGATTTCCAACATTGTCCAGAACAGAGGACAGAGCTGCAACACGACCTTCTGTAGTATCAACTTCCTGTTCGTCACCTGAATCATCTCTAAGACAAGCAAGAAACGTTTTTCCCTTCTTACGAAGAGTGTTAGAACATTCATTCTGAAAGTGACCCCATCCTTGACATTCAAAACATCTAACTTTGCTAAGTTGAGCAGGACTCAAAACCGGACTCGAACCAGGAGAGTCAACACTTTTCTTGAACTTGTTAGTGCCTTTAGAGTTACTTGAAGAGCCTTTGTTAGAATTTTTCCTAAACCTAAGCTTGTTGAACTTCCTAACCAAAGCATTATAGGCTTCTTCAGTTATCACATCAGAATCGTCACTACTGCTTTCAGACTCAGGGATTTTCGATTTTAAGTGCAGTGACATACTATGGTTTTTCGTACCTTTTCGTTCATTCTGTGAATTTCAAAATTCTTTAAATTGTTCATCAAGGTATGAAATTTCATAGTTGCCAGATTTTGAGTATCCTCCAAAATCGTTCTTTTTATGTCAAACTTTGAAGAAAGAGATCGAACTGCTTTTGAAATCAATTGTTTATTTGACATGGCATCTCCAAGAAGTTGAATATCATTAGAAATAGTGAGAAGTTTGTCAAAATAAGAATCAATTGTTTCTTCTTCCGCCATTCTCAAGTTTTCAAATTTAGACCAAAGCAGTTGCAGTTTAGTTTGTTTAATACTGTTATCACCTTCACAATGATTTTGGAGTAAATCCCAAGCTTGTTTAGCAGTAGTGCAATTTTGTATGAGTTTAAACATATGAGGATCAACGTGAGAGAAAATTGCATTCAAGGCTTTTTCATTGTAAGAGCTAGCAAGAAAATCATCACCTGACCATTGAGCTTCAGGTTTTGGAATGACATCTCCATCAGCATCTGGTCCTATGGTAGGCCACGTATAGCCTTCAAGAACAGATTTTCATGCACGCCCTTCAATGGATTTGATGTACGTTCTGACCCTTATCTTCCAGTAGTGGTAGTTCGACCCATCTAACACAGGTAGCCTGTTGACACTTGAATTGATAGCGTCCATCGTAGTAGTACCAAATCCAGACACCAATTAATTAGGTGGCTGGCTTTGATACCACTTGTTAGAACTGAAGGACCGGGATTGGTACTATCTGGACAGTTACAGACGATGTTGAGTCAACACCGTTATGACAATGATCGATGTCAGCGAATCGAGTAAAGTGCGTGAATAAAATACTGAACATAGATAATAATCAAGCCGGTATAAAAAGATACCGACGGTGCCGTAGGCTAAATTTCTACCAAATATGAAAAGTAGAATTACAAAAAGAAGTTTAAATCAATCACAAACGATTGTTTAAACTTACGAAAAACTAGACCTAGAACAGACAAGAAAAACCTATTCTAGTTCGAAGATACTAGAGTAAATCTCAATCAAATCACTCACAAGTATAAACGAAATAAAAGTCTACTAAAGCAAGACGCCACAAACTTAAATTGATCACGAGTTGTTCTTGGATCAGCGTCTTGCACAGCTTCTTCTTGTATATAAGATGTTTAGTCGAACCCCGAGAAGAGCCCCTTTTGTTTCTTGCGTTATCATATATATAGATGGCATCGATCAGCATGCAGGAAAGAGCTAAGTCGAAGAGAAGAAGGAAACCTGTGGAAGACGCCAAATCGAACAGAAGTAGGAAGGAAGGCGATCTTCTGTTTGATTCTTTACGTTAGCTTCCAGAAGGAAATATTCCTTGTTGTTTATCTTCAGAATCTTTATTTCATTCTTTCTCTCAGTGTGCCCATAACTTGCCAAACTCTTTCCATCTTTCTTTAGATTGCATTCCTTGTGTCCAAAGCAAATCAAAATCTTTTTTTATTCTTTCTGCAAGCGCCAATCTTTCCAGCAAGCGTTAGTTTCACGTCTGTTGCTGGCATCTTCCAGATTTCGTACAAAATATCCATAGAAAAACAATTACAATTGTCGAACCGGTTAATAAACGAAGAAAATCCGAATTAACAAAATAAGTGCAATATAAATTGCACTTTCACCCACCTTATCACACAAGTTTCACTGGAGAGATAATTTATAGAAACAACACGTCTCGGTTTCCCTATTCTGCTTATCATCTCTACTGTGCTCCAGGAAACGCAAAATATCTAGAAAAGCCCTATGATATCTGCGACCCATACAGTAATCCACAGGCTCATGAATTAGTGCAAATTATCGCACATCTCGAGTGGGCAGTGCATGGATATCCTGAAAAAGCAGGAGATGGATGGATCAATGATCCAAGGACTTGGGAACTAGATACTGGAGTCCTTTCGAGTCGGCTGTATTTCTATCAGGTAATTTCTCCTGTCATTTAGCACCACAGCTTTTTGGTCCTCTAATGTGAAGTAACAAAGCTGTTTGTATGTCTTATGCAGGATCCAGGAACAAAACCAGCGAAACGTATATGGTCTTCCATCAATGTTGGTACAGAAATTTATGTAAGCCCTAGTGGGGTTGCTGCTGAATGGTCTGTGAGCGAGTTTGATGTTTTAGTTCCTCAAAATGACGAAGAGTATGTTCGGGGATATGTGTAATATACCTGCTTGACGTAAGTGATTCTTCACATATTCACATATGCAGTCTAGTGTCATGTTTCTTTCCTGTAATATCTCTGCCACTTGTATGAATGGTTCAATAGTGTAAATGTTCTGTTCCTTTTAACATCTCATTGCAGGTACATCAGGATCAGAATTAAGAAAACAAGAGGCAGGAATTAAATTCAAGTTTAAATTTGAGATTCATCATTTATTCTGCTGTTTCTCCAGAATCATGCAGTTTCTTCAAGAAATGGATAATCAGTGTAACCTACTACAGGATCTGCTATGTAAAAAGTATCCCTGTTGTACTTGTTGAGCGGAGCATTGAGCTCAAATCGCTTCGGTAAATCTGGATTAGCCAAGAAATGACGGCCATAAGCAACAAGATCAGCCCCATTTTCAGTCACTGCTTCATTCCCATCTTCCTTGCCATATCCACCAGCAGCAATGAAAGTACCTTTGAATGCCTTTCTCATATGTACAAGGGTATGTGGGCATTCTACTTTCACTAAAACATTTTTCATCCTTGGTTCGACCATGTGGCAGTACAGCACCCCGTATTTGTTCAAGGCCTCGACCATGTAAAGCCCGAGGGCTTTAGGGTTTGAGTCTGCAGATTCCATGAAAGTTGCATAGGGAGAAAGCCTTATTCCAAGTCTGTGAGCACCAATCTCATCTGACAAAGCCTTGATTATCTCAACAGCAAATCGGCAACGATTATCCAGAGAACCTCCGTATTGATCGGTTCGGTCATTGACCTGATCTTTGAAAAACTGGTCAATTAGATAACCATGTGCCCCATGGATTTCAACTCCATCAAAACCTGAACACAAAGACATCTGTGAATATGATGATTGAATTTTTGGCTATGGAATAGAACTTTTTTGAGCCGGTATAAAGATTTGTAAAGCCATGAGCCCATGACTATGATTTGTAGGTCAAGTTAAAGGTTCCTACCAGCCTCTGTAGCATTTCTTGCAGCAAGTCTGAAATCATTGACAATCTGAGGAATTTCCTCCGTGCTTAGCCTTCGTGGAGGAGTAAACTGTGCGACGTCTATTCCATTAGCTTGGATTTGAGGCGTTAGTCCCTTGTCTGTAGAAGATATGGGAGCCTGCCCATTTGGCTGAAAACCTGCAATTGCAATTATAAAATAAATTATGGTCTAATGCAAGAACTCTGAACCTCAATATTCAATAAGTAAAGCTAGTCAAATACTCAATTATGTTGATTGATGAATAAGGCAAGAACCATGTGTCAATCAAATTCAAGGCAAGTCCAAAACACCTGGTTAAACATAAACAGCTTTCAACATCTGAATGCATATCGCACAGCATAATCAACAAAAGTACCTGTGTTTGAGACCCTGCCAACATGCACAATCTGGCAAAAGAACGTAGCGCCTTTGGCATGAACTGCATCAACAATCGGCTTCCATGCCTCGACTTGTTCCTTCATCCATATCCCCGGTGTATACGGGTACCTTTTCAAGGAGACAGGCAAAAAATTAGCAGTGAATCACACCGAAAAAAGATACAGAACCTACACATTAGTACTACTTTTGAACCATTAGCATATGCATACCCTTGAGCAGTATCAGAAACTCCAGTGGCCTCACTCAACATAAAACCCCCTTTGCTTGCTCTTTGGGAGTAGTACAAGATAGCATGTGGTTGAGGCACATTGTTGTAAGATCTTTGTCTTGTTAATGGTGCCAATACAACTCTGTCAATAATCATAAAATCAGCAAAAAATGTAAACGAGATATACGCAGTAAGCAGAGAAATGAAAGTAAATTGTCTCCCAGCAACACATTAATCATTTCATCTCATCTAAAAGTTTCGACCTTTTTATCAAAAGATCAAACTTGTAGATAAGAGATTCAATATATTAACAGAAATGATTCAGAAAACAGAGTGAATGTGTAGTTTTTCAAGAAATCAAAGCACATTGATGTATAATTTTAGCAAAGATCCAATTTTTATCCTAAAGTAACCCAATCACATTAACACCAGGGGCGGAGTTGCCACCCCCAAAATTTTCATTTTCTTTATTACTATAGACATTTTAGAAAAATTATATATATTCCGCCACTTCTAAATCTTTTAGTTAGTACGTCTAGTTAGTCGGCTTTATAATTAAATAAGTTGAGAGAATTATAAAATTTGATAAATTTAACGTAAGTTTCCTGAGAGACGGTCTTATGGAGAGACTAAAAGAGACGGACAAACGTTACAATTTTATCAAAAAACATTAGTGTTTTTATTAAAAGCATCGGTGATATACATATATATAAAAAAATGATATAGAATGTGTACATACTCATAAAACATTATACATATACTTATAAGAATTTCAATCCGTCATTCCGTCTCTCACAAATACACGTCTCTTCCAAGACTCTTGATTAAAGAGATATTTTACTAATTAACTAATTTAATAGGATTATACGTGCACTTTTTATACTTTTGGAGCAAGTTCTAAGCGTGTATTTTCAGTTATGAAAATTGCATCGATAAGACTGCGGAGTTCGATGGAGGATGACTATTTGTCTAGCAATTTGATAATGCATAATGAAAAGGGAATTGTCGAGGGTTTTGACATTGATTCGATCACAATGATTTTGAGAAGATGAAAAGACGTAGAGTACGATTTTCATAGAAGTGGGTCGTTTATTTATTTTTGGTTTGCCTTTATCATGATGTGGTTCTTTCTTTTCTTTCATTTTAATTGGATATTCATATTTAAATATGAACGATGAATTTGGTGTAAAAAATATTGATCCGACCCAGTCCGGCCCATCCTAACCCGACCTAACTAAATTACATATTGTGCCCGTATTATAATACTCCGTCTCCACCACTTTCAAATCCTAGCTCCGCCCCTATTAATACCAAATTGAAGTGAAAATAATTGGGAATTTGAGAAAAAGGAATGGTGGTGATAGTAATTAGTACCTATGAGAAAGCTGAAAATTTCCCATTTTGTAAGGAGTGAGAAGTGGAATCTGCTGCTGCTTGTCTTCTTGTTCAGAGTGCTCTGTTTTCGCCATTTTCGTCAGATCACTGATGTTCTTAGCAATTGAAAAATTGGTTGAATTGTGGAAATACAAGTAAGAATTGATGGGTATTTATTGAGTAGGGAAGAATCAAGAAAGTGAAGATGAGATCATGCATTACTTAGCCAATCGCAGTGTAAGTTTGACCAACACTAGCAGCACATAAAAGCAAAATCTACCATTATTCATGGCCTACTATAAGTGCAATAATATCTGTGAGCTGATGTCATTGGTGACGATGATGTTCTTTCTATCTATAGGCTCTATAGTCAATGTTCATGCATCTTGTTTGATAATTGAGATACAAGTTATGTTCCCTCTTGGAATCTTGCCTTGCCTTTTGCCTAAAAGTCGAAAAAACCCGGAAAATACTCCAAGAATCTACCATTATTCATCATCTTGTTCCTATCAGTAGGCTTATAGTCAATGTTCATCATCTGGAGCATGTTTTCTACCTGCCCATTTGGTGAGATTTAGCATTTGTACCTGTTGTATGTTCTACTTGTGAGTTTTATATTGTTATGACGATTCGTATCCAGACACCAGTTACATGGCCAAAATTAACACTGGAGTTCGCAGCAGGAAACTTACATTACCAGACTTGATAAAAATACACTTAGCGAATCGAACCTTTTTCCTTGAAAAACACAACCTTTGGCTTGGATTCTCATGTACATATCATGAAACTGAACTAGATCAAAATCAAAATACTAGTTCATCCTTCGGCTTACTTGCATACATAGCTTGATTAATTTATTAGTCATGCATGACCAGAAAGAGTTGTATTTTTTTATTTACAAAACTACAATCAAGTTACTATGAACGCATAGATAGAATATTCAGAGCTTAGATTTTGCTTGTCTCACACTTTGACCATTAGTAATATGTCTGAATGCAGTTGCCTGAGCCTCCAAATTTCAAGGAAACTTACATTACCAGACTTGATAAAAATACACTTAGCGAACGAACCTTTTTCCTTGAAAAACACAACCTTTGGCTTGGATTCTCATGTACATATCATGAAACTGAACTAGATCAAAATCAAAATACTAGTTCATCCTTTGGTTTCCTTGCATACAGAGCTTGTTTAATTTATTAGTCATGCATGACCAGAAAGATTAGTATATTTTTCGATTTATAAAACTACAATCAAGTTACTGTGAAAGCATGCATAGAATATTCGGAGCAGAGAAAGAATGTAATTTAACACTGCATAAGTCTCCAACTCAGATATACCAACGCCAGAAAAAACTAGAAAGCGTCAACCATGCTACAAAACTGAAAAGGTGTTCAGAGTTCCGACCAAAGAAAGATGTTCTTAATTGAACACGAGGGTCTACGATTTTCATGACAAAATTGGTTTAAGGTAGATACCAATACTGTGTGTATCTTTTACTTGAAGCACTTGGCATCGAGCAAAGCCTCGCCCTCGAAAGGCTCAGCATCTTCAATCATCTGATTGACACGTTCCTTCTGAGCTTCATCATTAACATCAACCTTGGTCCACTCGTACAGTTCCATGTCATAACATTCGTCTATGATAAACTGAGGAACTTCTTTCCCACGGAAGAGCCACAGTCCCTTCACCTTGAATGGTCCCTGTGAACCGATAATCAACATCTTTCCGAATGCATATTTGCGTGCCAAATCCATCCTCTGCAGGAATCCACCCACTTTGTTCAAGGTGACAAATGAGACCATATTTTCATCGTTGTATTTGTAGTCACAGAACCAAAGTGAGTATCCCTCAGGATCGTACATGTCCCAAAATCCTGCAAGTCAGAGTAACCATAAGCTTGAGGAAAAAATAAATAAGATAAGACAGTACATTCATTGGAGAATGTTCCAAGAGATCATAATCACGTCAGAAGTTCATGGATAAATTACTCTAAATAGCTTATTACAGTTCTATTTTGTGAGCTTCAAAAATCAGTATTTCAGTGTAAAAACACTAAATCCATTCTAAATAAAGATCCCAATGCTTAATATATCAAATAAAATTTGCTGACATCAATGAAGGAAAAAGAGGAATAATAGATGTTAAACCATCAAGTGCAAGCAAGAGACATATTGCAGGGGAGATTTTCGTATATATATGTAGGAGTATATATATAACTATGCTGCTGATTAGCTAGCCTGATTAAACACCAAAGTTAGTTATTCTGTCATCTAATTCAGAGGATTAATTCTCCCAAGGAGAACAACCAAGACTAGTTTAGTATTCCCCAATAAGAGAGATGGCAAATTGACTGATTGAGAGTTGTACCTTTGATGGCAACCTCACGGAAATTGGTCTTGGTGTTGGAGTAGAGCCTCTTCCAATCATCCAGAATCATGCTACTTGGAGGCAAAAGATCTAGTGGATTCTTTGCTTTTGGCTTGGGGGCTTCTTCCTCAGCTACTTCTTTCGGCTTCACTTCTTCTTTCTTAACTTCTTTCTTCGGTTCCACCTTTGGCTTAGCAGCTTCTTTAGGCTGTGCAGGTTTCTTGGATGCAACAGGTGGAACAGATTCCGATTGTGCAAGATCACCAATTATCTTCTTGAAATTAGGTTGGTTGACCATAGTCCAGAAGTACCTCTCCACATGTGGGAATTCTTTGGTGAAGCTCTTTGTCATGACTGTTTTAAACCCAAGGCTCAGATTACATACCAGAACAATGTCAGCTAGTGTAACACTGTGACCAACTAGGTATGTGTCGGAGGCAAGATGGCTGTTCAAAGCTTCCAGGGCTCTCTTTAGGGCAGCAATGGCAGCTTCCTCAGCCTGTAAATACGTTGGAAAACTGTTTAAAAGTTTGCAAAAATAGAGATGCAACAATTCGAAACAAATAATCAACTTTGCAGCCCAAACTATAAGCTTTTACAACCCTTCTTAGGGGTCCCTTAACTTGTAGTTCTAGTAATACAAGATTTCACAGGATATTATTCCTCATATACAGGTCCAAGGTGTAAAAATATTTACAGGAGAGGCACAAAATGAAAAGGATCTTTATTAGTTTTAAGGGAGGCAAGTTCAAAACTAGTGAGAAAGTTCAATATTTGCAGATGGCAACTGCGAAAGAACCTATAATGGTGGTTGCAAAATTTTCAAATAATCCAAAGCTTAGAATTGCCTTAGAGCTCTAACATACCGGTGCAAGGTATTGACGGAAACCAAGTCGTGGATATAACCAGCCCGCAATACCAGCATCAATCTCGGTAGCAGAAAAGTCAATCCATTGCTCAATATGGCCCTGAAATATCCATAAAAGAAAAGACAATTAGGATAAGTGACTTTTTCAATATAGAATAGAAGCATCAAAGTTATAACCACATAATGCATCATATTTATTTTAAACTAAAAAAATTTGTGACTCACATAATCAATCAACGAGGAGCCATATAGGGGGGCATCAGGCTTCAATCGAGCCACTGCAAACACCAAGCAGGAAATAACATCAGCAGATTATCACGGTGCACAAAACAGTAAGCCGGAAAGAAGAAAATAGCTTTTGGGTTTACCATATCGTGCAATCGCATTGCTTTCAAAAATTGGACCATCAGGAGTTTCAAGCACAGGAACCTAGAAAAGAAAGTAAAATTTAAATAACATGATGTATTTTGCACAACTTCACTATGTTCCAAGTTATTACCTTTCCGATAGGATTCATCTTGAGGAACTCAGGGGTCTTGTTTGAGACACCCATCTGGAAATCCTTAGTCAATTCAATCTTAACTCCACAATACTCTGCAGCAATGAGCGCCTTGTATGCATTTTTGTTCGTGCTAGACGCATGCACAACCTGAAGAGAGAACACCAATATATTCAGAAACAACAACAACAATGGATACACACGCATAGTTGACAATAGGAGCATATAAGAGCATTTACGAAATTGGAAGATGGCGAAACTGGCATGACCCTTGGTTGAAGATGAAAACACCAATAGTAGATACCCACAAGTTTTAAAAAAAACAAAAAGCTTTCTATTCGGTTTTTGTCTATCGATACTCCGGGCAAAATGGATATAGCTCACAGATACATGTCACCATGAATCATTAGTAAGTCAAATCAAAGGAACATTAACAGAATTCTAACAAAATACAGCAATTGATACGACTAAAATCTCATATAACACAAAGTATCAAACTTTGTTTACAGTTTCATATAAACAAAGGAAACCTACGAAGACAGAATGATCAACAATCAGACTCAAAAAATAGTAATTCAAACCTCAATTGATAACATTAATCCAATCAAAGCATCTCAGCACCAAAAAACAAACCAAAACCCAATAAAAATCCATTCTTTATGCAAAAACCAAGAACAGATCTAAAACAGATAACACTTATAGCTGAATAACGAGCAACAAACAACAGAAGAAAGCAAGCAAACTCACCAAAGCCATGTCTTCAGAAGATAAAATCACCGATTCCCACAAATCTGAAAAACGAAAGAATGAAATCCAAATGAATCCTACATTATCGTTGACATAGCGAAGATAATTGAAAAGGTTTGCAGAAAAACAAGAATGACCCGTTGAGGTAATCGGACAATGTGGTGTGCTTAAGGCGAGATAGACTGAGACTGAGGTGTGTAAATTGAGGCTTAGGGTTCTGATATATAGCGATGGAAGGTCTCGTTCGTATCTAACCCCCGTAGAATATAGAAACAACTAAAAATGGAATATTGAATATGCCTTGAAGTGGAAAACCGGATCCGACTGTATATACTTAATTTAAATGTAAACCGATAAAAAGATGAGTGTTTTTACAAAATCTATGAAGAGACCGTCTAAAAAAAATTAGTTTTTTATTAAGAGTAAGCCTCTTGAGATACGGTCTTTAAATAATTTTTCATTAATATTATTAATCAAAAGACCTATGTTCTTAACATTGGTGTTTTTTTCATATTACAACAAAACTTATGTCATTAACAACATAGACATTTTGATTAATAACATTGATATTTTTATTGATAACATAAGTTGTCTCTGGATAAGTTATCCAGAGACCGTCTTTTATGAGACTTTGTGCTTTATTAATAACATGGATCTGTATTTAAATAAATTATCTATGAAGAGTAAGTCTCTACGGTTTCTAGATAATTTATTTAGAGACATACATATATTGTCAAAAATATTATCAATGTTATTAATGAAAACACTTATGTTCTCAATATTGGTATTTTTTCATATTACAACAATACTTATTTCATTAACAACATAGACATTTTGATTAATAATATAGATGGTTTTATTGATAACATAGGTTGTCTCTAGATAAGTTATCTAGAGACCGTATCTCACACTACAAAAAAAAAAAAAAAAAAGCCTTTTACACTACAAAAAAAAACAGCCTTTTAGCGACGGATAAATCCGTATCCGTCGCTAAAAGGCTGCCGGTCCGTCGCTAAATCCGTAACGACGGATTTAGCGACGAACAATAAGGTCGTTACAATTTTCTTCCTCAAAATCGATTTTGTAACGGATAAATTATTTGTCGCTAATTTGTAACGGATTTCACTACAAGAATTCCTATGTTTAGCCACAGTAAGTTAGCGACGGATAAATCCATCGTTAGCTAGCGACGAATCGCTAGCTCTAGCAACGGATAAAATCCGTCGCTAACTCTAGCGACGGATAGTCGTATCCGTCAATAGAATAGTTGACCAAAATTTAAAGAAAATGAAAAAAGAAAAAAAAACGGAAAAATGAAAAGCTAGCGACGGATAGGTGTATCCGTCGCTAGCTTTTCTGAACAAACGAGCAGAATGCTAGTCCACTCCCCCATTTATTCTTCTTCTTCCTCCATTCTTCTTCCTTTCTTCCTCCATTTCGCCCACATCGAATCCCGTCCAAATCTCAACCATTTTGGTCATTTTTTGTGTCTATTCGAAGCTCGTGAGAGAAGGAGGTCAATTCTACCATCAATCTCAAATTTCATCCGCTATTTTCTCCGGATTCGAAGGTAAACCTTACTTTTTAAAATTTGGGGATTTTGTTACTTTGGATTAATTTGAGCAATTGCATGTAAATGGAGAGTATGTAGTACTTAGTTTAGTTTATATTAGGTATTGTTTTACATATATTGATTGTCAATTTGGATTTTTAGTAGCTAGTTAATTAACTTTTGAGATGTGCAATTGTTTGAATTGTTAATTAGTATAATGTTAAGTATGTTAAGTATGTAGAAGTTTTGATTTAAGTATGTTACGTATGTAGTAGTTTTGATTTAAGTATGTTAAGTATGTTAATTAAGATGTGCAATTGTTTGATTTGATAAATTTATACATGTACTAGATTATAGATTATGAGAATTTAATGAAGTGTGTTGATACCATTTGGTGATTACATTCGTAAAATGCATGTAATTTATAATTTATAAATTCGTATTAAAGGGTTGGAATGCTTTATTTGTAATGGGAATTTTGGTAAGAGACAAAAACTTTATAACATGCAAGAAATGGGAATCGAGTTGAAAAAATACGATCTAATTAATTCAGACGTATCAGGTTATATAATCATCTAATGAACACCGATCGTTCATGGATGTACCGTCGTACTCTAAATGATAGAGTTCAATCGAGTTTTGTAAAAGGGGTTGAAGGAAACGCGATGACACATCCGGCTTCTGTAAACGGGGGGTCGATAAAGTGTCCTTGCACATTTAAAACATGCAGAAACAAGGTAGCACCGTCCATGACATATGATCCATGGAGGGAGAGGCGGGGGTTGGGGCCGCCTATTGAAATCATAGACGGTTGTCGGGACATGTGCATGTTGTATTGGGAGGAGGATGTAGATCTGATGGAATGCTATTTCTGTGGTAGGACGCGGTTCACGTGACGAGGAGGGGGCTGCAAGAGGATAATGAGTTTTATCCGTTTTGTCTTTAGGCTTGTATAACTAGTAATTAGTAGTTGATATATAAAACCAAACATTATGCTCAAATTGAAGCTAGTATAACTTATATTATGTAAGGTCGTTGACGTGTTTTCAAGCTTGGGGTTGTGTAATTGATTAAATTATTTTGAAATTGATTTATTATCATAATGTTTGTAAGTATGAGTTTAATTAGCTTAATAAATGACAGACCTAAATCTAATCAATTCAAACGTGTCAGGTTATATAATTATTCAATGAATACATTGACCTGTAGATGCTCGTGATGAGTACATTGACCTGCACGAAGACATATATGTAGACTTAACCATTGGTGACGAGGATCATAGTATGTGTGTATGGTAGATTATATGTATCTTAATTGTTATATGCTTGCTTTTCCCATTACATGCCAATTCATGTCTTAATTTATACTAATACAATTTGTTTGTGTTTGTCATATGCTTTTTTGCAGATGTCACGCCAAAGAAAGTGCAGTTACGAGATTCCCAGGTCTAGTGGGACCCAGGGTTCACCACATAGTGCATCGAGTAGCCCTGGTGGATCGAATAGCTACTCTCATGTTGGTCAGACTGCCAGTGGCATGTGGATTGGGACGTTTGGTGGTGGTGGTGGTTAGGGACCAGGACAGTACCCGCCTGACGGGTGTCCTTATACCGAGATCGTTGATGGTGCTACATGGGAGGGGAAGTTGGTGTTGTTCCCTAATGGCAGGAGGAAGTAAGTATTATATATACATTTGTAGAACATAACTTAAGATAAGTGTTTATATATATATGTCACATGAATTGTCTAATAAATATATGTATTCTTCTATAATTCATTGTAAATGCAGGTTGTGGCCTCATCAATCTTCAGACGACCTGCATGAGATTTTCAAGCTTAGGAGGGAGTTGCCGGGCCAGGGAGGCGAAGAGTGGAGCAAACTCAATCCTGAGACGAAGCACTTCTACTTTGATGAGCTTCGGGTAAGCTTAAATGTTACAATTTGTTGTGGTAAATGTTACAATGCTTTATTTGTTGTTCTATCGATTAATGAACTAGTTTACTAATTTGTGTGGTATGTTAGCCACTTACTTGGGTGATATGTTAGTCACCATTGTGTTAGTAAATTCTAGGACAATTTGTGTGGTATGTTAGCCACTTACTTGGGTGAAATGCACCATTGTTTATCTTGAAATTGTAACCTTGGGGCATTAATTGTTACTTTGAATGGAATTGGAATGTAGAAAAAATACTACATTCCGACTGGCCTTATTCCCAAGATGTGGCCTGTTTTCGAGAGTTTGGGCTCTGATCTGTATAAGCATATGGTGGCTGACATAAAAAAATACCGAGAAAAAGGAAAGCCGCCACAGTATAGCCATATTGGGGACGAGGAGTGGGTTATGTGGCTAGAATATTGGAGACTTACAACCGTCGAGGATCAGTCCTTCAAGAACAGGCAGAACCGGCTGACTGAGCCGCGAGATGGTAAGGGCTCTGCTAGGCATCACTACGGGTCACGAGTCATTGTCATGACGCGATGTTTGTATATATATATATATATATATATATATATATATATATATATATATATATATATATATATATGTATATATATATATATATATATATATATATATATCTGTGTGTGTGTGTGTGTGTTCTGATTACAACATGATTTGTACACATGTGTATTGCTTTCATTTATACCAATTTACCACTTGTTTGCATTCCTACCAACTTACTAACTGCTTGTTGCAATATATAATGTTCTTTAGCTGAACCAGAACAAACCCAAGACTTGCCTAGAGGAAATGAAGAGGGGGAAGCTGAAGAACGGCATTTGGGTGGACGAGAAGTCCGAGCTTATTGCGGTATGCGTATTTGCTAAGTGTCACAGTTGTATATGCATGTGTATTATAAATTAAATATGAAATTGTAGCTCATTTCGTATACACTTGACTATTACAGAGTGAGGTGGAGCGGATCATTGCGGAGAGGCTGCTTGTGGGTGAGGAGTTGTCCGTGGAAGAACAAGACCGGATCTTTCTACAGGTCAACCCACCCGACAACAAGGGTCGGGTTTATGGTCTTGGTAGTTTGGGCAAGACACTGGTGGATAAGAGCTTCTCCGTGTCCCAACAATCTCAGCGACATGGTGGTGTTTACACACAGGTGCAGGTCGAGCAGATGGTGAATGAAGCAGTGACTCCTCTCCAGAATGAGATTGAAACTCTCAGGGATGAGCAGGCTCAAATGAATCAGAGGGTCGAAGAGCTCTGTCGCTTGTATATGAGCCAGAATACCCCGGGCCCCTCGTCTTAGTTGCTTGTGTTGTTTTGGATACTATGCTACTTTTTACTTTGTTGGATATTTGGATTTCTATTCGGATATGTAGACTTTATTTTGGATAATTTGTTTTTGACGAATCTTTGTTGTTAATTAATGCAATTTTCCCTTTGAGACATATCACTATTATATTGGTTGAAAAAACAGGTGAAAATTATAAAATAATTTTAAAATTTTTTTAAAAAAAAATAGTGGTTTAGCGACGGATAACAACGAATTAGGGCGTGCTAGCCCAAATGGGGGGTTTTTAGAGACGGATAATTATCCGTCCCAAATGGCGACGGAGGGTCAACGCCCTATCCGTCGCGAATTAGCGACGGATAACGCTCTGTCGCTAATTCGCCTTAGAGACGCCCGTCATTAAGACGGGCGTCTATCCGTCGCTAAGGCCGTCGCTAAGGCCTTAGCGACGGATCGGCAGGGGGTTTAGCGACGGATAATTCCGTCGCTAAACCCCTATTTTTTTATAGTGTTTAGCGACGGATAATTTCGTTGACCTTTTTGTGACTGATACTTATCCGTCTCTAATAAGTGATTTTGCATTTATTTTAATTCCAAAATCATGTCCAGTTTAACGACGGAAAATTATTCGTTGCTATTTAGCGACAAATTGCCTTTTTTTTAATTTTTTTTTATATTTTGATGCCTGTTTTTATATTTTACCTGTTTCACAAATATAATCTACGATAATAAATCCAAAATAATTAAATTGTATTAATTAACATAAAGCATTCGACGAATATAAATTATCCATAATGAAATTAAATATCCGTACAGATGCTAAAATAACAAGTCAAGTGGCAGAAACACAAGTCCAAACTAACTATCTTGGAGAAGCAGAACATAAATGTATCAAGGCTGAGAAGACGATGTCGTTTTCTTATTTTTTAAATGACAGCTCCCGACCTTTGATCCTCCTCTCCACCTCAGCCTGAAATCGTAAAGTGCATACCATGAGTTACGGATGAAAAAATCACTCACACTACACAAATATGAACCTTAACAAAGAAACGTACCGTAAATAAAGACAACAATTTAATAAGATAACACAATAAATTCAATGGTGACTAACATATCACCCAAGTTCAGTGGCTAACATACCACTCACATATAGTGGCTGACATACCACTCATATTGTCCTAAAATTTTCTAACACAATGGTGACTAACATATCACCTAAGTTCAGTGGCTAACATACCACTCACAAATAAAGCACAAAAAGAGAAGAAAATACAATGTTCATATTATCAACGGAATATATGAATATATACACTAACCTCTAATGATTCCGTTTATATTCAAGTATGATAGAGACACTTGCAAATAATCGATAGTTAATCATCCTCTCGATGGTCATGTCAAAATCCTCATCATCTTCATCGTCAATTTCTTTATCAGCATCGGTTTTAGCCATGTTTGCATCTTCATCATCCATGTCGGCCATGCAATCTGCCTCCCATGCTCTTTCGAAAGCAGAATAACTTGTGAACATTGGAACGGAGAGTGTATCGCAATTTTTACATACATAAAAAAAATCGAGTTTAAAAATCAATTATGCTAAGTCAACTACAAAATACAGTTCACTAAAAAATGTTAGAAATGAAATCGCTACTAAGAAAGACGAAGCATACTTACTCGACAAACTTATGTAGCGACTCCAATGAATCTAGAGGAGGAGGCAATGGTGTAGGCGACGGTGGAGGAGGTGACGAAGGTGAAGAAGTCATCCTTGAAGTGTTGAGATCGATGATTGTTTTGTGAGCAAATAGTCAGTTTCTTATAAACACAGGTATAATTACAGTTTAAACACCCATTACTCTTCTAAACATCATTCCCAAATGAAAAAATTCACAACTTTCATATTGTAAATTAAAACATTAGTCATTCTTTCTAAGTTAATATGAGCCAATTATACTACAACCACCAAAATCACTAAATGGTCTCCAAACACTCAACCAAATCTTCCTAATCCTAATACATATACGAAAATATCAAATTAAATACCCTACATACTTACAAACATCCTAACATGATACTAACAATTCAATTTCACAATAAATATATCAATTGAACAATCTCAAGCTTAACCCACTACTTAATATAAGCTAAACTAGCTAGTAGAAACTTCTAAAAACATACAATATTGCTCGAAATTAGCAAAAATCCCAAATTTACAAAGTAAGGATTTTAGACTAATACCTTCAATTATGGAAAAAAAATAGCCGAAGAAGGATGAAATTGAATGGCCCACCCGAGTTCCTTGTTCAACGAGCTTTGAAAAGAGTCCAAGATTGACCGGAATGGTGGAGTTTTGATCGGAGTTGGCTTGGCAAACGACCAATGTAACTGGATCTAAACACAACCATATCACTCGTCTAATCTAGTACTTCCTCTATGTTCAGAATCCCTATCTAGCTAACCTAAAAAAGTAAATGACTTTATAAAAAGCCGGTTTAAAACGAAATCAAAGATTCTTTTTATTTTTATATAATTCTTATGTATGTGAATACGAATCCATTTTCGTATTTTTACGTAACCAATCTTCTCATTTACAATCAACATCTTTTGGTGTTCTTCTTGAACGAATTTATTTCTATGGAAAAATAGAATTCTTTGGAAAAATAAGGAATGGTTTATTCAAAATTAAAATTAAATGATAAGAAACTTAGGATTCTTATTTATACTAGCACCCGATATGAGTAAATTTTATATGCCTTGTTTTCATTAATCGTTAAAAACGGGAAATTAGATTTCAACTTGGCTAGTTTAGTTCATCCTGTATAAAGAGTGTAGTATCCAGATGTAATAGTAGTTTGCCTTGGAAATTGGCGAAGATGGGGAAGAAGGAAAAGAAAAAAGAAGCAGGAGTGATTTGGGGAAGAAGAAAGGCTTCTGCCCCTTTTTTATTAGGTTTAGCGAAGAATAGCCCTATCCGTCGTTCAATACTATTTTTTTTTAAAATTAAGTCAACCTAATTAGACACGGATAATCTATATGTCTCTAATTAGGGACAGATTAAATAATCCATCGCTAATTAGCGACGGAATGCCGATTCGTCACTATTTAGCGACGGATAATATCCATCGCTAAAAAGCGTTACTATTCTGGGATTTTCTTGTAGTGTCATGAGACTTCGTGATCTATAAATCACAAACTAGTAATTGTTGAGGGCTGAAACCTCCAACACTAACTAACTAAACTATCACAAATAACCTAGTCTATGACCCGCCTCCGACTTGAGGTCCGACGTAGCACTGGACCGAGCTTGTGTACCTGAAAGGACTAAGTGGGGGGTTAGAATGGGTTACCCGGATTGCCTATGTCAATCCGGTAAGAGACTTTACTCAAGAGAGAGTCGGAAGCTCACAATGTAATAGTTATGAGGGATTATGATGATACTTGGGGATTCTTCCCTTGATATTGCTTACCTTAAGGTCATGGACCTTGTACTATATTTATAGTTATCACATGCTTATGAGTTGGCTCACAAGATGATGCCAAGTGTACATTTCAGATTTGGACACCAATGCTACCTTTAGCCCATGGCCCATTAGTGAACAGTAATCCAATACTAATCAATGGGCCTAGGAGGGTAGTTTGGACCTTTCCCTACCTGAGTACTGTTCCGCCTGTTGGGTCCGTGTTGATCCCTCAGACAGATCTGTCTACTTGGTTGATCTGCTTTTGAGTAACTCTGGATGTCCGAGCCAAGAGTCTCATGGAAGTATCTCAGTAGTTCTGTTATATGTTTGGTCTTGATGTGATGGTGGCGTCCGAGATTCTCTCGTCTGGTCCGTTTGGCATCTCTGTACTGACGTAGCCAGGATTAGAAGTCCTTTTCCTAGCTAGCTCGGACTAGCTTATGAGGGTGTAGTGACTTTAGCGTACTGGTTGATTCACTTTGACCGGACCATGTGAGGTTGGACCAGTACTGAATTGACTAATTAAGCCGTGATGCGCTTTAGGACACGCTCTATGGCGCCCTTAACGGATTGGACACACGTCCGTAACAACAGTAATTATGAAAAACACTTATACTTTTAGCTAAATATGATAAGTTCTAAGTATAATAACCTTAATAATGTTTGTGTTCGTATTTTTTATTATTATTATATACGATTTCCTCGGAGACTTATCTTCAATTTGACTTTCATTATTTTAAATGTTTTATCAAAAACTAACTCCGAAAAATATAGAGCAAAATTATATTATATAAATATATTTGAATTAGTTTCACAACATAATTTTATGTTACCATTTGGTCAAAATTAACGGTTTTGTTAATTTTGACTAACGGAATACTAAATTGGACAAATACGAAACATAAGGTACCAAAATTGGACGATCACAACTAAATATACCAAAATCGTAACCGTCACAACTTAAGGTACCAAAAATGAATTTTTCTCATTTAATAAATGTAACGCCCCAAAATTTCAAGTCAAGTCCAAACAGGTTAAAGGGATTGAGAACGCTACTCAAACCAACAAGGTGCACCTTTCTTTCGGGGAATCCATCTATAAGAACTCCAGAGTTAAGTTTGCTATGGAGCAATCTTAGGATGGGTCTCCCGGATCGTACACGAGTGAGGACAAAGTGTGCAGGAAAGGACATGTGTTGGCACAGTGGGGCCAGCATATCACCCGGAGAGCTGCCCATGAGTAATTGTGCCGACCCATTAGTGGTCCGGGTCGTTACAATAAAGGAGTTGTTTGGAGCCCAGCTCATACAATTTGTCGACTCCAATGCAAAATTTTAGTTCCAATTTCAATTTAGGATCAAATTGAATTAGATAAACCTTTAACTTTTATTACTTTCCCATGCATCTAATTTTTTTATTTTTTTTGACCTTTTTTATCTTTGTTTGACCAAAAGTTGATCCTAAATCATATAAATAAACGGCATCACAAACAATCATAAAGTTAGATCCTAAACCATATAAAATATATGGAATCACAAACAACCATATTATTATAGTACAATGATCATATTATCATAAGAGCATGAGACGTGATAAGGGTGACATAAGTTTTAGAGATAACATTTGCTACAGGCCTTCAGGCCTCCCTGTATATATATATATCTGATAACCAGCTCCAAGAGTACTTCTAAGTTCTAATCCATGAGATCATGTGAGGATTGAAGTTTCAATGTTAATAATTAAAATAATGTTAAATTCAAGACACTTTTTGCTAGCGCAAGATATGCCTGATTTGTTTTGCATGCCATTTATATTACGAAGACAAGTGGTGGAGTGAAAATAACGGCCACACATATACATATTGCATAAGAAAAAAGTTTGATATGGCATGAGAAATTTGCACGTAATTTATAGTAATTGACATTGAATGTGTGGTCTAATGTCAAATGCAAAATTCGTGCGAATTTCCCATGCAATTTCGTACTCTTTTCTTATCCTAATTTATTTGCTAAAAAAAGAAAAGAAATGAAACCCTAATTGCCACACATAATTTTACAAGAATGTTGTAGTGTCACTTCGTTATATTATACGTTTTTATAATGATATCAGTAATATAGAAAATTAATAGCCCTGCTTTTGTGCCAAAGTGTACTAATGAACTGAACTGAGTTACAACCAACTAATGCTAAACAAACCGACACTTTTTTGCTGAGAGCTTGACAGACCTGATTCGTCGTGGCAAGTATGACACCAAAGGATAGGGTAAAAACCAAAGGCATACAAATCGCCAGAATAACACCCCAATAGCTGAGCTGTAATTTCTTCCAAAGGCTTCACAAGCAAACAATGACAGTGACAGTGCAAGAACAATCACACTGTAAAACCACCATTGCGGAACATGCTCCTAGTTTTTCCTTATGACCCTTGTATGTACATCTCCAAATTTTTCTTGATAAGATGACTTTCGTTGTTGTCAAAATGTTTTACAATTGGAGAGATAGAAAAACATTAGTGGTTTCACATAATCATTGTTTGAGATTGATATTACATATTAAAACTAAATTTACCTACCATGAAATAGTACTACATGAGAAAGACTAGCGGCCAAACTTGCAAAGGTCATTCCATAAGCCAACACAGAAAATATACTAAGGTTAGGTTTGTTTTAGTCATCATATCGTTGAACATTGAACTCGCTGTCTATAATAATTCTGAACATATATATATATTGTATGGTTGTCTGTTGTAATCAAACACACTAGGGGATATGATTGGAAATCTCTTAGCGTTGTAAAAGTTCTTCCAATATGCTATTGGCATGACGACATAGAGTATCAATGCTAAACCAGTCAACATATATTGATGATGGCAAAGTCAAGTGTAGCTAAGGGACTCATGTAAAAGGAGGATGTTATCGTGGGCCAGCCGAACGTCATGCCCCACACCTATATGTTGTGCACTTATTGAGTCTGTAACGCCCCAAAAATTACACTAATTTTTGAAAAGACAGAGGCATTAAATCAATACTGAAAAGATAATCTAAAAGCTTTTGATAAGCTAAAATTCTAACAGTTGACTTGCGAAAGACTATTTTTCAAAGGCAACGGCTAAAAGTTACAAAAATTCCATTTTAAGTCCCCACACTACTCTCACTCTAGTTGCTGAACGTCTACCCGACTCGGTACTCCAACTTTCTCGGAATCTACAAGGAAGGAAAACAAAAGAGTGTGAGACAAAAATCTCAGTGGTGTTCGTGTGTGATAGTGACAATTAGCATATCAATAGGAAAAAAATATCGAAAATAAAAAAAATAACAATCTTAACATATAACGAATCAATAACAATGCAATCAATCATTCGTTTGTTGGTGCAGTCACCTTATAACCCAATCCGATCCCTTTTCTCTTCACTCAATCAATCAATACCCGCCATGGTACGGGGTGGTACACTACTACCTCTAAGACCTCAATGACTTCTACCTTGCGTCAAAGAGAAGTAAGCTAGAGCAACCCACAAACATATCGACAGTCACCACTGCCTGAAAATGCAATGAGTATACCCTAACCGAAAACTTGGCGAAAACAATCAATATCAATCAATCAATCGAAAACCATAATACATATACATATATATATACATATATATACATATATACATATATGTATACACACATATATATATACACATACACACACACACACACACACACACACACACACACACACACACACATATATATATATATATATATATATATATATATATATATATATATATATATATATATATATATATATATATATCGAATCAATCTTTCGTGATGAAAATGGATTTTAGCGGAAGCATGTGAAAGTTGCTTCGATGCAATTTTTGAAAGAGCATGAGTTAAAAATTACTTTGATGCAATACATATATATAATAAGAAAAACAAATGTACTTCCTTGGTTTTCGGAATCGATTTTAAGAACACTCACCTTAAAACATTCCTTGTTTAGATCCCGAAATACGGAGTTCCTGAATAAGGTACCGACAAGTAAGAAATCAATCTAAGACTACAAGAGGTGTACCCCTTAAACCCACGTTTCTCTATACTAAACTCTCGCCACGAGACACAAAAGAACAATTAAGCAAACAACTTAGAAAATAAAAGAGACGAGACAAATCATGGCTAAACACTCGAAGAGCAAGTAAAACACCATACTGCTAAGTGTCCAGAAGAAATTGCCACACTAAACCTTTCAATTTGCATTTAAGACAGAATAATTGAAACTCTCAAATACTAGTGTGTACCTGGAGTAACAAAACACAAACTGAACACATTTCAAAGCATAAAGGCAAACATACAATTAATTAACTAGTAACCTAACACGGAAGTTCTCTAACAATTAATTACTAATTAAGCATACAAAACAAATAATTAATTTAATCTTTCAACATCAAATTTGCATAGACAGAAGCAGGAGACATAAAGGCTAATTAATTGTCCTAATACTAAACTGAACAAGAGAAATTACAGGCCATGCCAACATCATATCAAGTAAATTTATCAATCCCGCAACACTTTGAAAAGCAGAAATCAGAGCATACACACAAGAAAATAACAGAGCATGCTGTAAACATATCTTAAACGGAAAACGAAAATAAGAGAAGAGTTACAGGCAACAAGCACATATTGAAACAACAAAAACATAACCTACAGCTACACACAAAATCCCGCCCCCGCGAACTCTAACTCAGCAACACAAAACAAATGTAAAGAGGAACTTACCGAAGGTCGAACGATTAGGAGCAAACACAAGCAAGGTTCTATGCGAAAGAAGATTGGCGATGCGGTGGACAATCAATAGTAAAACAAAGAAGGGATGAAAGAAAGCTCGGTAGTTTTGTGTTGAAGATTTCTGGAAATCAGCTTGGCTTTGTGCGTGAAGAACTGGAAGAATATTAATTAGGATTCTTCTAACGCTATGGGATTAGCGTAGAGAGTACTTGATATAATCCAGATTCATACAAAGGGTTTGATTATTGACGGGACTCTAATGGTCAGCTTAAAGAGTCCACAATTTAATACTATTTAAAAGAGTAAACATATAATTATAAGACGTAATTTACTGAAAATGCGGGGTTTCACAGAGTCCTTCCACATGCAACGGACAATGTCGTAATGGATGGAAACAAGAAAGAGGGGATTACTTGATAGGAGCTAGAAACTCATTACAAGGTCTACGAATTACAAGGTCTACGAAGAAGAATTGCCGCCTTGTTAAGCCTCCCTTACGCCTCGGTTTGTTCTCATGCAATACAATGGAGAAAGAAATTTGAACAAGATTGGCAGTCCACCACATGTATGGAGAGGTAGCAGATCATTAGTGTTTTAGAAGAAGAATTTGTTTGTGATTGACATAAATTAGTAAAACTAGAGTTACCTGCCATAAAATAGACCCACATGAGCAAGAGCAGCAGCCAAACTTGCAAAGCCAGTTCCATAATCCAACACGTTAGATATGCCAAGGCGAAGTTTGTTATAATCATCATACCGTTGAATGTTGAACTCGAAGCTTTTGTCATTCAAAATTCTTGACAAATTATATCGTTGTCCGTTGTCGTCAAACACATAAGAGGAGATGATTGGAAACTTCTTCGTGTAACGCCGCGAAAATTACACTAGTTTTTAAAAAAACAGAGGGCCGTTAAAACGAAGACGAAGAGAAAATCTAAAAGTTTTGAGAAGCTAAAATTTTAACAATTGACTTGCGAAAGACACCAATTTCAAAAGCAGCGGCTAAAGTTACAAAATCCCAATTAAGTCCCCACTCTTACTCTAGTTGATAAATGTCTACCCGACTCAGTACTCCAACTTTCTCGGAATCTACAAGGAAGGAAAACGAAAGAGTGTGAGGCAAAAATCTCAGTGGCGTTAGTGTGTGACAGTGACAATTAACATATCAATAGGAAAATCATATCGTAAACCCAAAAATAACAATCATATCATATAACGAATCAATAACGATGCAATCAATCGTTTGATGGTGCAGTCTCCTTATAACCCCAATCCGAACCCTTATCTCTCCACTCAATCAATCAATACCCGCCATGGTACGGGGTGGTACACTACTACCTCTAAGACCTCGGAGACTTCTGCCTCGCGTCAAAGAGAAGTAAGCCAGAGCAAACCCACAAACATATCGACAGTCACCACTGCCCTAAAATGCAATGAGTATACCCTAACCGAAAACTTGACCAAAACAATCAATATCAATCAATCAATAGAAAACCAATATATATATATATATATATATATATATATATATATATATATATATATATATATATATATATATATAGAGTATGATTTCAAGATTTGATACCAAGTGAATGTACAAAGTTGCCCTTCAAAATAAAAGTTGCATTGAAGTGTTTTACCTTAATTTCCAGAATTGCCATTCCAAATAAAATGAATAGTGTGATTAATTAACGTTTCCCTTTCTAACTTCCAGGCTTCCAGCACTTAATTAAAACAAAACATTTCCAACATCCTGGCTTTCATATTTGGAACGGAACAGCCAACGCTTCAACTGTGAGACTCTCAGGCAGGCTTCTTTTTATGCCATCTTCTTGGATCTCTTTAGCCTTCTCTGCTGAACACCCGATTGGCACTGGTATGTATTCTACTATATATGTTTTTCCTTTTATCCCGTCTCTCTGAATTGTTATTATCATTGAATTGCACCTGACTTCTCACGCGCAAAACTGTCATACTCAATCTTTAGGGACACTAATGGCCACCAACTGTTTGTTTTAATTCCTAAACCAGTTATTCATTCTCTCGGATTTGAATGAATACATGATCGATTATAGCCTCAAATGTTTTTCCAGCTTATTTGATTCCCACACAAGGATAACCATTATCAAATTGTTTAATTTAATTCTCATAAAGGAACTGCGAGAGAGAAGAATTTCAGGCATGGAGCGGCTTATGCACCAACACACTGAAAACGGGAAGGCTACGCAACAAATAATGCTGCCAGAAAACAAGAGGGCCATGGGTAAGCAATCCAATTAGCACTGCTTAAACCTCTTTGTTGTTTCGTATTCATTCATGGGGATGTGTGCACGGTGAGTCGATTGGTTCTTACATTCCAATGTTATTTGTCTTGGAGTTTACCTCTGATCATATTTTGTTAACATGGCTTCTCATTTAGGCATGGAGTTTTGTATTAATTAATTGGTATTATGCTTTAAATTTTCATTGCTAGAATCTGCCAGTCCGCCAGCTGTACTATGGATCCATCAGGTCCGACTATTTGTGAAGCTAGCTACATTGGGCTGTGTAAACTCTAAAGGTTTAGTATAATTGGTCAGTTACATATGTAATTCCGTCATATAGTGATGACAGAGTAGCTAAATGGATATTAGCTGTCCAGCAAAAGTAGAATGCGAAAATTGTGAATAAAAGTGAACTAATGTGCTCAATGGGATTACAGAAACACAAAGTCAAGTTTGCTTGCTGTTCAAATGTACATACAGTGAATTACTCAAAAAGCTGCGGTGCAGGTCACATGCTTTCAATGCCTTAGGACAGTTTACAGTTGTTTACTGCATCTGTCACTTGAAAAACTGTCTGCCATTCAGGATCCTAGCGAGCATCTACAGTTCCAGTCATTGCTCATTAGAATTTACTCAAAGGACCTGATGCAGTGTATTTACGTTGTTCTTGGTCACTGGAAGATGAGAAACTTGCTTGGAGAATCAAATCTGTACTGAAGGATGCAATTTTGTCTTGACAGGTGCACTTGAAGATCCAAGGAAAAGACGCTTGGCGAAACAGAGACAACAGGCTACCAGTTATGATGAGCATGAGAAAGGTGAAAAAAATGCTTCCCTTTAGTTGCACTTCAATATTATCCACATTTTTAGCCAGTGTAGTACACCTTACAATAGCAACAATTCTTGAAAACAAGTTTATGATGAAGAGGGGTAAGGATCTGCAGCAAAAAAAAAAAAAATGTTTGGCCATGGGGTTTGCTGCCAAACAAAGTGTGTGCACAACTGAGCTAATCAGCTTTTGTGGTTTATATATCCATTCAGTTCTTTATATTGAGATATTTCAGTTATGTTGTAAGGAAGTTGGTATCTATAATGTAATCAGAGGGGAGTAAATAAGATTCAGCTGAATAACACGGGTTCAGCAAAAAATGTGGTTAAAATGGAAGATGTAATTACATTTTATGCTAGACAATTCGTCATGATAGACATAGTCGTCGTTAAGCTCTTGAAATTAATATGCTTTTTGACTCTTTCAATTCTTTGGATTCAGTCCAAATATCTTAGGCGTATCCATGAACGGAAGGAAATAGACAAAAGCACAAAGAAAGCAGATAAGATCCGTGAAAAAAAATTTAGTCTGCTGCTCATTTCTGTTTTGTCTAGATGATCTGACTATGAGATGTTAGATCAAGTCTTCCCACAGCTCTTCTAACAAAAAGTCATTGAAATTTGTAGTCTTATGAACAGACTCCTGATCTTCTTTCTCGCAGCATCTTCTCCACCGTATTTACTCAGGCTAAAGAAACTGACAGCAGTTCCAGAGTTTGGTCGTTTATATCCCTTCCAATGTTCACGTCGGAGGCATTAATTTGTGTTTGTTTCTCTCCGAACAATTTTGCTTATGACCGGTGTGAGTATTCTCTCTCGGTATGCTTTTTGTTGATGTGTCTGATTTTGCCTTTTAACTCTGTAACTGAATATTCTACAGGTACTCTGATGTTGCACAATCTGTGCGAATACATCTCGGGTGCGCTACTCTACTTTCCCCTTCCCTGAAAGCATGTATTTTTGTTCTGGGTGAGAGCCTAGCGGGAACCACATTTTGTGAGCCAACTTCCATATGCATTGTGTTGTGTTTTAGCTTCAATTTTCAAGTTTCCTACTTTAACTTTCATGCAGTTAGTCTAAGAAGTAGAATTTTATTGTATAGAAACTAATGATTGAATAAAATAAAAGGATTTTGTTCTGAAGAAACCAGGTTGGAAGAGAACAAAAAGTGAAGTTACAATCTGTAATCCAACATATATAATCTGACATAGTCGGTGGCTTCCGTAGAAGCCTCGTGTAATTGCATCCGAATCATCCTTTTCTTATTATTAGTAGTCCTTGATAGAATGATAGTTTATGATACAAACAGTCGGAGTCCAGATGTGGTAATACCTTTTGTGAGTATTACTGAGATCGACTTGCTTCATTATTGTGTTTCTACTATTATAGTTCCTCATTCCGTTGCCCGGATAACTACAAGTTCCACCGATTGAAAGGTACGCACCTATGCTTTTTGACTCTTTCAATTCTTTGGATTCAGTCCAAATATCTTAGGCGTATCCATGAATGGAAGGAAATGGACAAAAGCACAAAGAAAGCAGATAAGATCCGTAAGAAAAAATTTAGTCTGCTCCTCATTTCTGTTTTGTCTAGATGATCAGACTATGAGATGTTAGATCAAGTCTTTTTATTCCCAGAATGGGTATGGCCTGCCTATTAGTGCACTTTTGCAGTTCGGTGATAGGTTTTCGGTTAACAATAACATGTATATAACTCTGAATGTTGGTTCTGTCTTATCCCTAGTTATACAGGAATTGGATTGCATGTTAAAACGTGGAAGCTTGTTCAGAAGAACAATTGATGTATCTGAAGCATTGGAAAGGATTAAAGATTGCATGACAAACACACAATGGTGGATTCGTGTGAAGAGTTGAGTTGAGTTAGGCATGCTAATTCCACCTACCCCACCAGCTTCATCTCACTGGGCAACAAGGATATCACTGAATTTAACATAGGTCCATTCCCATGCTCTCCATATGGTTCGCAGGAAATAGTCATCCCAACTGCCGAAGACCATACCCTTGAATGTGCTCTTTCCATTAAACGAAGCAGGAATGATGGACAACTTGTCCTTCTTAGCAACTATGTTGCCATGAAGATAAAGGCTATGGTAGAGGTAAGAAACTTACATGATGGAAGTGAAGAAAATCACTTGACAAGCGGCTATATGTCTAGGTTTTGATGTGTGTGTTAACTCCACTTTTTTGTGATAGAATTGATACGGATGGTGAATGGACAAGCGCCCATTCTGGAAGAATGTTAGAGTTGCACCGTGACAAAATCATGAGTTGATATTGCTGGAGACCCTTGTCCTTGGGAAGCATACGTCTGTCTTCGACAGATGCGTTGCCATAAGTTTGCCGAGGGAATAACTTTTAGTTGTGCTGCAACAGTTGCGATGGAGATAAAGTTCTTGCAATATATAGCCGAATATCAACCATTGCCAAATGGAATTCAAGCCTGTCTGAGCTCAGTACGGTAAGTGAACAAGGTAATGGAGGATTAACTGACTTGAGATTTCCAAACTCGACTGATGATGCAATTGTTGAATTAAACTGTACCAAAGTCAAGACAAAATCATCTGGTTTTCTACAAGAAGCTCCTGTCCTTGTAAAAGAAATTGGTGACAAAACCAAAAACTTTAAGAAAATCTTTGTGTGTTAATTTTGTCTTAAAACTGGTCATAAAAAACAGTTTTGTTTTCTTTATAGAAAATCTTTGGTTAAGCGTCAGAAGTCAAAAACTGATGTAATTCCAGATGAGTTTGAAAACACTGTAGAAGTCTGTGCACAAGACTCAAGTTCTGAGAATGCTAAATCAACAGTTGTTTCAACACCTCCTGAAATACCCAGTAAAATTATCAAGAAAGTTTGGAAATCCAAGTCAGATCCTGTGTGTCATGTTGTTATGTCTGCTATCAACACTAACAATGCAGGTTTATGGTATTTCGAAAGTGGATGCTCCAAACATATGACTGGTACTAAGGACTATCTAAATGATGTTGTTCCTCAATCATCTAGACTGGTCACATATGGTGGTGGCACACAAGGTAAGGTTCTAGGTAAGGGAGTTGTGAATCTTGATGGAATTCCAAATTTGAAGAATGTGTTACTAATTGATGGGTTGACAACAAATTTGTTAAGTGAGTCATATCTGTGAGGGAGAATGGCATTTTTGGTCCCATATTTTGGGCCAAATGGTGCACGCAGTCTCACATTTGAAGCTCTGGCATGTTTAATCCCAATTTTCAATCGACTTCAGGTTCGTGGTCCATTTTCGCTGATGTGGCTATCGGGTCAACTCTAAATTGCGATTTTGACTTCCACATCATCTGACACATCACCACCAACCTATTTACACTTAAATTTAAGTTCAAAATTGAATTTCTAAATAAAAAAAAAGAAATAAAATGAAAAGAAAAACAAAAACTGAAGATCCAAATGGACATATTCAAAGAGTTAACAGTCCAAAATGATACATTACTTCATTCAAATGCTAAACACCAAACTGATACATTACTTGTGAAGTTGTGATCGATACATACCTGTAGGGATTTATAACCCTAATAACCAATCCATCCAGTTTTCATTTTCCGTGCGTGTATTAGATGAGGGTGATGAATTTCTGGGCTCGATCCCACCAAAAGGTAACAGTCAACTGTAAAGCATTCTAATTGCCAAAAATGGTTTATGTAATATATCCCTGGCTTAAATATTCAACAGGCTAGAACAACTTAAACATTTACTTTTGCTGAAACTTTATGCTGTGTAATTTCAGATCTGAAGCCACCTCGTCAAAGGCCACAGACATCCACAAGAGCTGCGCAAAGATTAATAGCACAAGGAATGGGGATAAAGCTGCCTTCTTCTTCTTTTGGGTCAACAGAACTAAGAAAACAGTCCTAATCATCCGGTGAAGGAAGAGTCTGCTGATGAGGAGGAAAAGGATGATGCTAAGAAGAGGATTGTGATTGAGCATTGCAAGTCACCGTAACTCGTTCAAAACTCGAGCCTTGCAGTGAAGAAAGTTCGGAGGAAGGTGTGGATGGCATCGAGGTGGTGGTGAATCTGGAGAAGCCGAGGAAGGGTTTTGAGATTCGTGAGGATGGCGATGGAGAGGTGTTTGTGAGCTTCTTTGGATATGAGATTCTGAGGATGTCTCATGATTAGGTTTCTTCTTTGGTAAATCGATTTTGTCTGGGCTTGGCTGATGGTTTAGGTTTGGGGGTAATGGATTTTTGTCAATGGCTGATGATGATTTTTGGTATATTGCTACTGTTAGATATCTGGACTCTTTTTCATTATTAGCTTCAGTTTATGTTTTTGTTTTTGTTTTTCATTTTATTTATTTTTTTTTATTTAGAAATTTAATTTTGGACTTAAATTTAAGTGTAAATAGGTTGGTGGTGATGTGTCAGATGATGTGGAAGTCAAAATCGCAATTTAGAGTTGACCCGATAGCCACGTCAGTGAAAATGGACCACGGACCTGAAGTCGACTGAAAATTGGGATGAAACATGCCAGAGCTTCAAATGTGAGACTGCGTGTGCCATTTGGCCCAAAACATGGGACCAAAAATGCCATTCTCCCTATCTGTGATGATGATTGTGTACTTTGACAAAAAAATCTTGCATTGTCTTCAATGATAACTATGATTGTGTCATGTCTGGTACTAGGTCTCAGGATAACTGTTATGTGATGAGTTCCAGTTTAAAGTGCAATTTTGTTCATCCGAATGAATCTGTAATTTGGCATAAGAGATTAGGTCATGTTAATTAAAGAAATTTAGAAAAACTGGTTAAAACTGAAGCTGTTTTAGGGATTCGAAAACTAACAAGCCCTATCAAACTTGTTTGTGGGAATTGTTTGAAAGGAAAACAAGTTCGTGCTTCTCATCAACCTCTAACAGTTGAAAGTCAAAAGAGTGGTACTCATGCCTGTTTTGAGTTATTGCATATGGACTTAATGGGTCCTATTGAAGTTGCTAGTCTTGGTGGTAAACTATACATCTTTGTGATTGTAGATGATTTTTCTCGTTTCACTTGGGTATCTAATCTAAAAGAAAAATCTGAAACCTAACACCTTCAAAACCCTTTATGTGAGCTTTAAAAATGAAAAGAATTCGCTCTGATCATGGAAGAGAGTTTGAAAATCAATTTTTCTCTCGATTTTGTGAAAAGAAAGGTATCTCTCACGAGTTTTCTGCTCCCAAAACTCCCCAACAAAATGGAGTTGCGGAACGTAAGAATAGAACTCTACAGGAAATGGGTCGAGTTATGCTTAGCTCAATGAAGTTTTCTAAAAGATTGTGGGCTGAGGCTATTAACACTGCTTGTCATATTATCAATCGTGTCTATCTTAGACCAGGAACAAATGCTACTCCCTATGTGCTGTTAAATGGCAAGAAATCCAATCTCGAATACATGCATGTGTTTGGTTGTGTGTGTTATATTCTGAATGATAGAAAATACTTGGGCAAATTTGATGATAAAAGTGAGAAAGGAATCTTTGTTGGCTACTCTTTGAACAGTCATGCCTATAGGGTTTATAACCCTAGGACCAAGACAATTCAAGAGTCAGTCAATGTCAAATTTGATGATTCTGCATGTTTTTCACAAGAACAGGGTACTTCAGGCTATGAGATGCTGCATTCAGAACCAATGGAGCCAGTAATTCCAGATGCACAGGTTACTGTTGATGCCACTGTTGATCCAACAGTATCAACACAGATGAATCCAGCTCCTCTGATGAGTCTGATGACAATGAACCTCTCACACAGTTTGATGAACAGGTAACTGGATCAAACTTGGATGATGTGAGACGAGATCCACCAGCAAGAATTCAAAAGGATCATCCCTCCACACAAATTATTGGTAATCTCAATGACAGTAGGAATCTGAGAGACAAACCTAGAGTCAACTACAGAGACATGTTAAAATCAAATGTCTGTACTGAACTCGAAGGTAAAAAGGTTAGCTCTACTTGCTTTGTGTCGTTAATAGAACCCCAAAACATCAAAGAAGCCCTAAAAGATGATTTCTGGATCGAAGCTATGCAAGAGGAACTACACCAGTTCAGAACTAATGATGTGTGGACCTTAGTCCCAAGACCATCTGACTTAAATGTTATTGGTACCAAATGGATTTTCAAAAACAAAAGTAATGAACATGGTGTAGTAACTCGAAACAAGGCTCGTTTAGTAGCACAAGGGTTTACACAAATTGAAGGGGTTGATTTTGATGAGACTTTTGCTCCCGTAGCTAGGCTAGAATCTATTCGATTACTTCTTGCTATTGTCTGCTTTCTCAAAATTACTCTTCAACAAATGGATGTAAAATGTGCCTTTTTGAATGCTTTGATTGATAAGGATGTTTTTGTTGAACAACCTAAAGGATTTGAGGATCCACACTTTCCAAATCATGTCTTCAAATTTAAAAAGGCTCTGTATGGGTTGAAACAGGCACCCCGTGCTTGGTATGATAAGCTAACTACCTTCTTGATTGAACTTGGTTTTACTAGAGGAGAGGCTGATAGAACCTTATTTATCCTTCGCAAAGGCAAGGATATATATGTGGCACAGATCTATGTTGATGATATAGTATTTGGTTCTACTAATCTTTTGTTGGTCAAACAGTTTGTTGAAGCTATGACAGGTACATTTGAGATGAGTTTAATTGGTGAACTCAATTATTTTCTTGGCTTACAAATCAAGCAAAGCAAGGATGGTCTTTTTCTGTCCCAAGAAAAATATGCTCGAAATCTGATCAAGAAATTTGGCATGGACAGTTCCAAGAGTTCATCCACCCCTATGTCTTCTGTCACCGAACTGAGCAAACTTGATGTTGATGAAACTGTTGATTCAACACTATATCGCTCAATGATAGGTAGTCTTTTGTACCTTTCTGCCAGTAGACCAGACATTATGTTTGCAGTCTGTATGTGTGCCAGGTACCAAGCTAACCCTTTAACTACTCATATGTCTGCAGTTAAACGCATTCTCAAATATATCTCTAGTACTGCAAATCTTGGCCTATGGTATACCAAAGAAACAAACATTGATCTCATTGGGTTCAGTGACTCAGATTGGGCAGGTGATGTTGATGATCGAAAGTCCACCAGTGGTGGTTGTTTTTATCTCGGGAGAAACTTAGTATCATGGTACAGTAGAAAACAAAATTGTGTTTCCCTATCTACTGCTGAGTCTGAATATGTGGCTGCAGGTAGTTGTGTCACTCAACTAATTTGGTTGAAAAATATGCTACATGACTATGTTCTTAAGAGTGATACATTGCTCATGTTTTGTGACAACCTTAGTGCCATCAACATTTCTAAGAATCCTGTGCAACACTCTCGCACCAAGCATATAGATATAAGACATCATTTTCTTAGGGACTTAGTAAATCTACAAGTTGTTGATATTCAGCATATAGAAACCAATAACCAGCTAGCAGATATATTTACTAAACCCTTAGATTCTGAGAGATTCTTCAGTCTTAGAAGATCTCTTGGTTTGTGCTCAATGTGATCTAAAGTGTTGCATACACTGTTGACTTAAAATCATAGTCCAACAGTGATTTTTGTTTGTGATGTCAGTACTTGCTTATCTGAAGTCTTCTTTGTTCTATTGTTCTTGAGTTAAATGTATTATGCATTTTGCTGGATGTGAATACTTGGGAAGTCCTTTGGATCTTTTTACTAGTTTTGGCACTTTCTTTCTTCTCTACCCCTCGCACTGGACTGCAGTTTACTTGTTATGGAAGCAAAAAAGATGGAAAAAGATCCCAATGGAGGCCATTGCAAAAGAGCCCAATGTTGGCCAAATTGAAAAAGAGCCCAATGGAGGAATATTATTTACTTTATATTTGTTGGCAATATCTAGTTTCTCTCACTTCCTTCAAAATTGGAAGTTTGACTCTCTAAGACTACATTGAGTCCCGGTTTGAAACTTAAACAGAGCCCAACACTTGCTTCTTGTTTTTACTAAATCTGCAGTCTGTGCTTATTTCTCTTCTCTCTTTGAGTGTTGATTCTTTGTTTAAAAAAGTCCAGTGTTTCTAGACCAAGTATTTTTCTCCTCCAGTGAGATAAGACATCTTCATATCTCTCTCAGTTGTGTTTGTTGGTTTTTGAGTTGGTGGGTATCTTTGAGGGGGAGTGGGAATCTTCTTTTTTCTGCTTAAAGTTAGGATGCATTTTAGTTAGAGTCATTGTTCAGTCAACAGTAGCTCTGGAAACTTATGTTTGTCTCTCCAACCATGATACTAGGAGTCTCTTGAAGGTGAAAATTCCTACCACTCTTGGATCTCTTGGTTGTTCTTGTCATTTCTGCAGTTTTTTTTTTCATAATAATAAACAATTTTTTTTTTGTTCTACGAGAGATATATTGTGGGTTTCTGTTTTAACAGTTGGTTGGGTGGTTTTCATCACAACAAGGGGGGGAATTTGTTGTTGAGGGGGAAGTACAAATTTTTTCTGGTTAGGCGTTGTGAAGAAAGGCAATAAGGGGGAGATTGAAAGTCCACCGGTACCAAGGTGACTTGCCCGTAACCAAAGTGACCTGCTCGTTGGGCGAAAATCTATGGGTATCTCACGGTAAAAAGTTGTCCCATTAGTGACTAATTTGTAAAAAATTCGAAAAACAACTCTATGCTCTTTAATTTATTTCCGCTGTGTTTTGTTTTTCTGTTGAGTCACTGTTACATCAATAGTTATATCAACATTGATATAAACTGTTGTGTAGTTACGGTTTAGTACAAGTCCAGGTCCTTATATTCTTTCAAACCTGATGTTCTGCAATGCTTATTTCAACATAAGAATTGAACTTCAGTAGTATTACCCATGTCACTCTTGAGAAATCCTCTAGAATTGTTAAACAGGACTGATATCCTTGCAAAGATCATAATTTGAGAATGCAGCTGCTACATTAATAAATATTCTTAGTTCGAAAAGGAACTTTCATTTTGCTTAGCTTCCATACAAACTTCGGGATAGGAGAATTTGTTACATCGAACCACAGAAGGAATAGAGCTAGGCACAACTAATTTGAGCCTTTCATTAGGTAGATGACCTGAAGTCCTAAACGATACTGCCAAGCACGGTCTTGTGTTCTAGCACAACTGTTTATTCTTGAATCTTGATGCAGCTGAGCCATCACTGATCCTGGCCTTACAATCTTTCCCAAAGATGAGTGAATCTGCAGGAAAGAGTTATTGTTAATATAAGTGAATGATAACTTTCCTTCTTATACGTCATAACAGATATATCTGTATTTACTTGAAAGATACTCTCTACATAATATACTAGACTCCAGCAGGTTTAATCTTTAACAGTCAGGATATCCGTACAAAGACCATGTTGTTGAGTTGATACAGAGATGATGCTAGAATAAAGCTGACACTTAGGTCAGTAGAAACTTTAGGCCACCAAACTGACATGTACAATCTATTAGCTCATAGACACAGTGATACGTGCATACGGCCAAGTTCTCAAGCAGCACTGAGAAAACAATTTCTATGTGTTCAGTTTCTAATTTTATCTACTGTCAAACATACTATCACCCTGATCATTGCAGCACATGCTCTTTTCACCAGCCAAGTTGCTGAACTGTAAACATATTTTAACTTCATTCTACCATAAACTTAAGTGCACAAGTCACTTTTCCAGATGGACAACCAAAGATTTTCATGTGATCATATTTTGGTTTCTCAACAAACAATACTTTCACTTTCAATGGCCTTCAGATTTTTAGAAGTTGTAAATCTCCACTTGAGTGGATGTCGATTATCAGAGTAGCTAAAACAGGAAAGGTCGAAGCTAAAGCAGGAAGTATCTAATTGGGTAAAACTACGGTTTATCAGAACAGGATCCGGTATGTTTGTTGAGGAGTAAGTTCCTTTTCCAGCTAAGAACTTAAGTGCACAAGTCACTTTTCCAGATGGACAACCAAAGATTTTCATGTGATCATATTTTGGTTTCTCAACAAACAATACTTTCACTTTCAATGGCCTTCAGATTTTTAGAAGTTGTAAATCTCCACTTGAGTGGATGTCGATTATCAGAGTAGCTAAAACAGGAAAGGTCGAAGCTAAAGCAGGAAGTATTTAATTGGGTAAAACTACGGTTTATCAGAAAAGAGAAGAGAAAGATGATAGGGAAACGTTCATCAAATATTGTTCTTGTAACGATGATTTTGTTGATGTGTTTGATGGCGAATGTAGCTTTTGCAGGTTCACATCGAATGCTTTTTTTTGATTTACCTGAATGCATTGAAGCTTGTGATGCTGATTGCAGGGGTGATGACAAATGTCTGACTGAGTGTTATGCTGCATGTAATAGACATGTACACCCACCATCTATCCATGCCAAGCAAATGCGCAAAACCTCGAGGTGTGTTTGTAATTATGTTTCTCTTTTTCTTATTTGCTAGACAGAAATTGATACAACTCAGTTATACAAATTTTATGTACAGACATATAAATATGTAACAAATTAAGTTCTTGGACATTTTGGTTTTTGAGTTACTTATATGTGCTGGTTTTTCTTTTGAATAATACTACAAAATGTTGATAACTATATTGGTTTTCTTGGATGCAGGTCGAATGCTAATTAAGTTGCTCGGATGAATGGGAATTTGAAGACTGGCTACCCTACTATTTGCACACCTCTACATTCTTTAGATATTGTTAAAAAACACACAGTTGGCTTCTGTGATAGACAAAATTATTGAAATATGAATGTCTTTGTGGAAATATAACTTGTGATTGGAAAAGATGTGTTAAAGTTTATTGTTGTCTATTTCTTTCTTCTAAACAAATCATTGTGATATTCGTTCCATTTACTCGGATATGTACTTACCCAAACAATTGGTAATAATACTGGTTTATCATCAGTATGAGAAGTGAGGACTGTGAAGATGTACATATTGTCTAGAGATGGATTCAATCACAGATCCTTCTATTGCTGGTGATACATGTGAATTTGTGTCATCAAAGTTATTGGACTCACTTTCCGTGACAGGACTGATGTATAGGTGTAGATGACAATCGATGCATCAGCATCAGCATCAATAATTTCTGGAGACAAGAATTATGTGAAGGAACTACTGCTAAACAGGGCCGGCTAAGGCCCTGTGCGGGCAGCCCTGGAAATTGGGGGCCACAAATTTTTTTAGTATTTATATATAATACCTATTTATGTTTGTAAGTTTAATGAAACATGTTGTGGTGTAGTGGTACAAGTCTTGGACAGGAACCATGAGGTCTTAGGTTCGAGACTCCGTTTTCCAGATAAAATCTCTTGTAGACTTTAACATGAGTTGAATATCCAATAAACAAGCGGTTTGTGATCTACTATGAAACGTTGTTCTCAGTTTTGCATTGTTGCTGTATAACATAGGCAACCACAGATTTTAATAATAATATCAGAAAATTACTCCCAAAAAAATAAAAAATTTTGGTTGTGTTTATACGTGAGATTTCTGGTGAAAGAGGACTTTAGAGCTCAAGAATTCTTCATTAAAAATTTAACTCCAATTATATGTTTGCACTTTCTTGACTGTAAGTATGTAACTTGATGTTCTGCAATGCTTATTTCAACATAAGAAATGAACTTCAGTAGTACTATTACCCATGTTAGTCTTGAGAAATCGTATTATATCCTTGCAAAGATCATAATTCGAGAATGCAGCTCCTAATTTTATAAAATTCTTAGCTGGAAAAGGAACTTACTTCCTTTGCTTAGCTTCCATACAAACTTCGGACAGGAGAATATGTTACATCGAACCACAGAAGAAAAAGAGCTCGTCCCAACTAATCTGAGCCATTCATTAGGTAGATGACCTGAAGTCCTAAACGATAATGCCAAGCACGGTCTTTTGTTCTAACATAACTGTTTATTCTTAAATCTTGATGCAGCTGAGCCATCACTGATCCTGGTCTTACAATCTTTTCCAAAGATGAGTGAATCTGCAGGAAACAGTCATTGTTAATATAAGTGAATGATAACTTCCCTTCTTACAAGTCATAACAGAAATAAATAGCTTCTGTATGTTCTTGAAAGATATGTTATACTAGAGTCCAGCAGGTTTTTATCAGTCAGGATATTCATAAAGACCATATTGTTGAGTTAATACAAAGAAGAGATGATAGAATGAAGCTTGACACTTAGGTTGATAGAAACTTTAGGCCACAAAACTGACATGTACAATCTATTAGCCCATGGACACAGTGATACATGTATACAGCAAAGTTCTCAAGCAACACTGAGAAAACAATTTCTATGCGTTCAGTTTCTAATTCTATCTACTGTCAAACATACTATCACCCTGATCATTGCAGCACATGCTCTTTTCACTAGCCAAGTTGCTGAACTGTAAACATATTTTAACTTCATTCTACCATAAACTTAAGTGCACAAGTCACTTTTCCAGATGGACAACCAAAGATTTTCATGTGATCATATTTTGGTTTCTCAACAAACAATACTTTCACTTTCAATGGCCTTCAGATCTTTAAAAAATTGTAAATCTCCACTTGAGTGGATGTCGATTATCAGAGTAGCTAAAACAGGAAAGGTCGAAGCTAAAGCAGGAAGTATCTAATTGGGTAAAACTACGGTTTATCAGAACAGGATCCGGTATGTTTGTGAATACATGCCCTTTTTACCAGCCAAGTTGCTGAACTGTAACATTGATTTAACTTCATTCTACCATAAACTTTAAGTGCAGATGGACATGATAATGCAACCGTTCAGTTATGAAACAGATAAAACAGAGGAAAATCAAACTCATATTGTAGGCTATATTAACATGCTATTGCATGAATTCACCATACATTTAACAGCAATCCAATTATGAGAGTGACAGTAAGGTATTGCATTTACAAATTCTAAATGATGCCTTATCAATAGAATTAAAATCATCTATCGAAACTTATTCTTTGATCATTACCACAGATAAAACACTTACTTCGCTGAAGAGACATCATAGCGAAACAGGACACCCTTCAACTCTGATTCCAAGCTCAGTTGGGCACGACGCGAGAGGGCAGTGATCACCTGCACTTGATCCCCACCATTCAGACCCTTGGATATCTCTAGATCGCAATGCGAAGTAGCTCAATATTGTCATGAATGCCACTCCTGCATCTAGCCCAGCCGAAAGGATGTAGTTATGTCGTGCCCACCACCCCTTAAATCTTCGGTACACGTACACATTACAAAAGAGTCCTACTGCAAACCAAGAGGTGTAGTTTACTGCCTTAGCTATAGGAATCGCCCCTGCTGCTGATATCAAGATTGGGAGATTAATCATCCCAATCCACCTCTTCTCGGGATACTTTCCTGCATAGTACCAAACGGGGAGTGGAGATATAAGCCCGAATAGGAAGAACAAGTTTATCATCGGGTACAACCCGAGTGAGCCGATCAAACGAAGAGGGCCCACAACACCCCAAATCATGGAACCACTATAGATACTACGGTCTACCGGGCATGTCCAGGGGCTCCCTTTAGGTAATTTGGATGGATCACAAAGATTGTCGACCGAGCCTAAGAGCCACCATGATGTGCCAAAGTGTACTGATGAACTGGCCACAGTTCCTACCAACTCCATTTAAGAATGTTAAAGTTGCATTAGATATACTTTGACACTTTATATAGTTAGTTAATCAAGAAAGTAGTTGGCTTTTGTATGTACAATGTTTACCTGAACAAAAAACATGGATTTTGGAGGAATTTTCATGTAATTCCCTAGCTTGAAATCAGCAATAAACACCAGAGCATGAGACATGCTAAGGGTGCTATAAGTCTTGAAGATAACATTTGCTATCGGTCTCCCTGGATATATGTATCCGATAACCATCTCCGAGAGTAGTTCTATTCCAGCTGGTCTCTGAGGAACGAAGTTTCAATGTTAGTAATTAAAAATAATGCTAAACGCATGACACTTTTTGCTAAGTGCTAGACATATATATACCTGATTTGTTGTGGCATTTACGACACCAAGTGGTAGAGTGAAAATGAAAGCCAAGCACATCGCCAGAATAAAACCCCAGTAACGTAGCTGCAACTGCCTTCCAAAACCTTCGCAAGCAAGTAGTGTCAAGGAAAGTGCAAGAACTAAGATGCTGTGGAACCACCATTGGGGAACGGGCTTGTAGTTTTTCCCCATCAGCCTAGTGTGTATGTCTACAAATTTTTCTTCATAAGATGCTTCGTTTGTCGCCAAAATGTTCTACAATTGAAGGATTAGCAAATCATTAGTGGTTTAGAAGAGATTTAGAAGAAGTTGCGAATGAAATATAATATTAGAACTCAAGTTACCTGCCATGAAACAGTCCCACATGAGCTAGAGTAGCAGCCAAACTTGCGAAGTCTATTCCATAAGCTAACACGGAAAATATGCTAAGATAGAGTTTGCTGTAATCATCATATCCCTTAACATTGAACTCATAGTCAATCATAATTCTTGACATATTATATTGTTGCCCGTTGTAATCAAACACCATAGAGGAGATGATTGGAAATCTCTTAGCATCGTAAAAGTTGTTCCAATATGCGATTGGCATGATGACATAGACAGTCAATGCAAAACCAACCAACATATTCATGATGGCAAAAGCAGGTGTAGCCAGGGGACTAGCTATCGTGGACCAGTCAAATGCAATTGACCCGACCCCCAGTCCATCATGCCCTGCACCTATCTGTTGGGCAATTACTTAATCTTTCCAGATCCAACAAATGAAGGATAATGCTCTAATGGACGGAAACAAGAAAGAAGGGATGATTTGATAGGAGAAGGTCATGACAAGGACTGTGAAGAAGAATTGCCGCCTTGTTAAGCCTCCCCTGCGCCTGGTTTCGTTCTCATGCAATACTCTAAAGAAAGACACTTGAACAAGACTGGCAGGCCACCACATGTATGGAGAATCAACAAGGAACTTGCGAAAAATTCAAGCCCACCCATATCCAAGCATCTGTACATAGTGAATAAAGTGAGAAGAAGAATTGTCCATCTTGAAGATTAAAGTGCTCTCTCAGAAATATGCTGCCATAAGTAAATGTGTTGTAAAAGCATTATGGAAAACAAGGAATGAGGTTTGGTTAAAGGAGAAACTTAATCTCTAACTCAACTGGTGGAAAAAATTAGAATGAGTTGTTGTGGTGGATCAGGAATTAAAGGTTGAAAGATTTATCTCATTCTTATAGCTCTTGGGAATTATTCCATGTTGATTGCTAGAGACAAGAGGCAGCGGGTTTGGATGAATTTGCAGTCTCTAGTACTACTGCAGGGGTATTGCTGATACACTGCTTATTGCTGCAAGTAATGAAAAGTTTGCTTATTTTCATAAAACGTAAATGTGTTTTGAGTGTCGTGGATGATTTATAGATTAGGTTTAGGTAAGAAAATGTACCTGTGTGGTAAGCGTCAGTAACAATGCTATCCCAAGATTGATGTTATGGTGATAGCACACCTTAACCAGAGTGACAATCCCGATCGCGACAACATCACTCGAGCCCGCGCAGCAAATATGCTGATGAGGCAGTGCTCCTTAGCGCTGAAAGGCCCTGGGTTCAATGAAAAGGACCACCCTCCTGTCCCCGGGATGCATATCTCTTTCTTCGGGAGATATGTTGCCATCAGTTTGCCAAGTGGAAGGACTTTAAGCTGTGCCGCAACAGATGCCATAGAGAAAAATTTCTTGCGGTAACTGAAGAACTGGTTCAGGAATGACAAAGTGACACATAGTGCCATGCCCAGAACCCATACCCGAATGGTCATGTTAGAATGGGACAGTCAGCCTTACTTCCTCTATAGGAGAATCGTTCACCACTTCTGCAAAGTTAGTTTCGAAACAACTTGAGAAATCAATATGTATGTTTATGTTTGAATTAAAGTGGAGTGTAAATTCTAGCTAGTTCAAACAACTCACCCGTTCCTTGCCCTGTCATGTTCTGTGAAAAAGCTTCCATATGCTCAAACGATACAGAAATTTCTTCGATCTCACTCGTTGGAGGATACACAGGAGAATCATTCGCCTCTTCTGCCAAGTTAATTTTTGAAATAACTAAAGAAATTAGTATATGCAAGTGCATGGTTGAATTAAAGGTGAGAAAAAAAGCTAGATAGCTCAAACAACTCACCTATTTCACAAATTTCTACTATTTCACTCTCAGGAGGATTCACTGGAGATGCAATGACCTCTTCTGCAAAGTAAATTTTTGGAATGGCTTAAGAAATCAGTATATGCAAGTGCATGGTTGGATTGAAGTTGAGTAGAAAAGCTAGATAGCCCGAACAACTCACCTGTTGCATCTGCCACGTCCTCCGATGCAAGTTCCATTTTCTCAACAGATTCTGAAACTTCTATAGTTTCACTCGCAGGAGGATTCACTGGAGAATCATTGACCTCTTCTGCAAAGTTAATTTTGAAACAGCTAAGAAATTTAGTATGTGTATGTTCATGGTTGAACTGAAGTTGAGTAAAAAAGCTAGCCAGATCAAACAACTCACCAGTTGTTTCATACATCACAGTCTCTGAAACCACCAGTTCCATTTGCTCAATGGATTCAGAAATTACGACGCTCTCCTGAGGATCCATGGACGGACACTTCTACGTGACAGAGAAATTAGTGAGAGGAATTTTAGCATGAGAGGAAGAAAAACTAAAGCAGTTGCAGATTCTGGTGTCTAGAATTTAGAAATATACAAACATGTAAGATAATACTAACTGGAGTGGATCGAGTTTTCTGATGTACACTTAAGTTTCATGAATTCCATGTCGAACATTTGCATCAAGTGCAGAACATTGAAAACATTGCATTTTGTCACTAGTAAGACATAAGCGGATGATTACTTTTTCCGTGTATGTAAGAATGATTCAGTTTTACCATCAAGAGTCCGACTTGTAGTATTAATTCTAGAGGCTAGATCCAGCAGCTAAGTATCTAGGGCGTTCAATCATCAATGTGCTTAGATGTATTTAGTAAACAGGAAAGAGCCAAAGAACCTGTTTTAAAGTACTAATGTGATTAATCTAGACTATTAAGTATGTCATAACATTCTGCTACAATAGATATATACAATTCATTCACTATCACATTCTAAAACTAAGTTACGAGAAAATCTGAATGGAATGAAGAATTGAGCTAGTATAGGTCTCGCTACATGGAATGTATCACATTTTATATATGAACTCAAGTCAAAAAAGAATAGTTATGAAGCGTTCTTGATAACAATGTGACAGAATAAGAACCTTTTTGTAGGTGAAGGCTTGGGCTCTTTAAATGTGAAGGAGACGAAGCAGCTCGAAACCAGGCTTAATAAGGATCAGGGCCACAAAGGTAACACTCAATGCTGCAGGCAAAAATAAGAACATATACAGCGGTCAATCTTCAAACTTGGAATTTCTCAACTATCTTCTACTAATATACTTGAAAACTGGGGGGTTGGGGGCACTTATGATATGTACAAATTAGTCCCTTCCACGAACCTACAAATCAAGAAGGCCTAGGGCGAACTTTACCTTCTTGATATATTACAAGAACCGCGGACGCTAGTGAAAGCCGAGGAGATCTCATCCCCGAATCACACTAGGAGACCGACCTCCTATAGTTGGAATGGGAGAACTGATCTGAATCATCACAAGGAACTCAACATTGATCTAGTCTGACCGATCCTACTCAAACAGGTCCGACCATATTCCTTCCAACAAGGAGGAAAATCTACTGCTCGAAACCAGGCGAAAGGTAACGTTCAATGCTGCAAGCAAAAGAAAGAATATACACTAGTTAATCTTGGATGCCAAAGAGAGATAGTCTTATGAAACATAAGTGACAAGAACATAAACCAGAGTGAAGCTACCATTACGACCCTTAACATTTGTTTCGTAAACCATGTATATGCTCACTGCAGTACTAATCTTGAGAAACTGTTTTATTTGCTGTGATACTAATTGCCTGTTCTTGATTTTATTTGATAAAGAATGACACAATGATGAGCTTTAATGAATCTTGTATGGTGACTGATCTGTTCCTACAGATGTTTAGATGTCCTTGCAGTTCTTTCGTTATAGCAGAAAGTTTCCTTGAAAATCAAAGTGATTGGTTCCAAAGATTATACATCATTTTTGTTTTCATTAAACAACAAAAGAAACAGCTTTTATTATAGACCGGTAAGAGTGAAATTGTATGAACCAATACAATACCAGAACCAGATCAGAACTTATTACACCAAAACTCTGCTGAACATTAAAATCAGGTCTTAAAAATAGAACCACCATAAGCACCTGAACAGGAAAAACACTACAGCTAAACTTTGCACCAAGTGAGTTAAGAAAACTTAACTCACTTAGTAATAGGTACATTTCAGGAAAAAACTTCTATTTCCTTAACATCAGGTTAAGAAAACCACTTAGCACTTATATACATTGTGAAAGAACGTCAAACACTTAGGATAGATGGTTATGGTGGGGATTTTCCTTAAGGAAAAATTGAGAATTTTTTCGCTTCATCAATGGATAAATAGAACAAAGCTGAATGATGCAATTATGTTATTTTTCATGCAACTCACCTCAAGATTTGTTAACTTTTCACTTAATTAAGCTGATTTTTTTCACTTAATTAAGTTTTCATGCATTGCAATAAAATGCATGGTGGATTTTCAAAATGTCAAACCAGTAAAATGGTTCATGCAGCTCACCTCGATATTTTTGTAACCTCGTCGTAGTTGTTTGCCTATGTCTTAGATAAATCAAATAAAGAAGAAGAATGAGTACTGTGAAAATTCAGAAGTTGTGATTGTCATGGAAGAAGAAGCAGGTGTATTTATAGAGCAACATCTAAGCTTACTGTTAACTAGCTAGATTTCTTTGCTCATTTAAAGTCTTGTGTGTTTCATTTCATTTCTTTCCCGATTCGTGCAAAATGCCCCATACCAAATGTTTTACTCTTTGTCCAAATTTATTGCCTGATTTTGGTTTTTTTGGGTATATATGGTCATGATGAATTTGCTGCAAGAAAGAAAACTCTGCAGGTTGATGAGTCCCAAGAAATCTAACATTTTAATCAGCAAAAATGTTGATATGAATTCAATCCCATGTCATCTTACTTGATCAAAGAGATGTACTCTAGTCCTTTATGTCTTTCATCATTTTGTCAGTCCTTTATCTTCTTCTCCAGGTGGTAGATTCATAACATTAAAAGCAAGCTTTCCTTCCACATAATGGAGGTACTATGAGAATTTGAATCCTCATTTTGGTTTACCTGGAAAAGAATTGTTGGACTTAGCTTCTGATCAAGAACTCATACAAAAGACCTTGGTCATATAGTTTACTAGCTAGCTCCTAATAACTTGATGGTTAGTTCCCTTTTTTCGGATTAACATTAATCTGAGACAGATTAAAGGTTTTGAATGATTCTGAAACTTCATTACAGGAAGAGTTTATTTAATTTATGCTCTATGCACAATCCATGTATATGTTTGTTTTATTGTGTTGGAATCAACACAACTCAAACACAAAAGAATAGTACGAATGACTGAAAACAGATGAATTGAACAATCCGCGTAAGAAAAAGAAACAGGAACGAAGAACGCAACAAGATTTACATGGCTAGACTTGTTTAGTCAAGTCTACATCCACGGGAAAAGTTCAAAATTAAGAGATCTTCTACTATTTCTCAATGATCAATAGGATTAAAGAAGTTATACAATGAAATCCGACAAAGACATATCTTCAGGATTTATCAATTTTCTATCGTAAACCGTAATTCCCAAACAAGACCGATTTCATGAATAAAAATCAGTAACTTGTGAAATTGTGATGCGGTTAATCTCTTTCCGATGATGTCCAGTGTAACTGCATGATCAGTTTCTATGCGAAGCCTCAAGATTGACTGAATTTGACGAAGCTAACCGGAGAAGATGCTTTCGTTAATTAGTTTCCTAACAGATTTTCCCTCCATTTAACTAGCTCCCAAATGAATCTCAACCGTTCAAGATCTCCAGATTCAATCCCGACCATCGAAAACAATTAACCAAAATGAAGTATAAAGCTCACATGTTTTGATGCCACTTGATTTTGTGTTTTTCAAGTTTCAGAATTTTACAGTAGTACCTTCTTCAAGTTTCAGAAATCACATGAATAGATTGAAGTAGGGAAAATGATGTACAATCATTTGGGACCACAAATCAAATTTTCCAAACCATTAAAGGAAAATGAAAAGAATACAACGTTGCAATCAAGCTTTAATCAAAAGATTAATCCAATCCTTTTGTTCTATAACTAGTTACTATTTGATTCATCAAACTTCTTTGACATTTTGGCCTATTCCATCCTTTTAGCACTAAAGTTGGATCCCAGAAACAACATGATTGATCATTGCACTGTGTTAGATTTCAAAACAGATTTGAAAAACCTTATCTTTGATCCCAGAACTTATCTTGAGATCACACATTATAAGTATTGGTATTCTAAATGTAAAATCAATATCTAGCTTCTGTTTAATTGTTGGCCAAGAAATGGTATTTTGAAATATATTTTACAAGGACCAAATGGAAGTGAATTGATGTGCTATGTCCATGTAATTAATGGAGGTAATTTAATTAGTACATAATAATAAAACAGAAAGTTTTATCAGAAAATTAAAAAATTACAAAATGGAAAATTTGACTCGGGACTGAGGAAGTAGTAGTAGCTGTTATGTGGTTATTCGACTTGAGAGATATAATTATATGATACTCATTAGCTCATTTTGGCTCGAGTTCGGCCAATCGATAAGATGATTGAGTTGAACTCAAGCTCTTTGTTGTCCTGTATAACTACCGAGTCGAATTAGGTTCGACTCGATAAAACTCGTTAAGGCTTGTATATTTTAGTCCATACATATACATTAAACTATAGGACCTTCTATTTTATTGTTATCGTTTTTTAAATATATACTTTTGTGTTATTTATTGATTTCAAGTTCAAAATCATTACAAGTCACTCGAGTTTGAGTTGAATTTTAGGTAATTTCTTTAACGAGTTTGAATCGAATTACGACTAGACTCGTTTAAGGTCGGTAACTTGGTAAGATTTACGCGGAATAAACATCCTAAAACATGATCGGAAGGCACATGAAAAGCAAACACTAAAGTGGAAAGTGACGTTATAAAAACATAGGGGGTGGAAATATAGTAATGGTCCAAATTTGGGACCACAAATGTCAATTTTCTTAGCCATTATAAGTACGGATTCGCAGCAAAAACTTTATTTGAAGTTTAGCCTTGCAAAGCAACACGATCAGTGTACATCTCACCAATTGTTTCTTCATCTACTCACACAATTGGCTCATCAAAGGTTTTGATATCTGACCTACTCAAGTTAATTGTGTTTGTTGAACAATAATTTCACCTTTTCTTCTGTAATATAAGGGTTTTGAAAAAAAGTAATGAGTGTAGTTCATTAAGTTACATGCACATTAAAACTTCCACGAACTTTCCTGCACGAGGTTAAAGTAGTAGCTCATTGTGGACCAAGGTGGGGTCCACTCCACACTTTAAATATGTTCTTTCGTCTATATTACGTTTTTATGATACTACTAAAAACTTAACGTGTAACTCATTTAATGTTGAATAATTAGTTGAACTATTAGTTGGCACCAAGAAGTAATTACACAAGAGAATTAGATCATGGGTTTATAATTGGATTATAGATCATGACTATCCAACTTTATTAAAGTTCCCTTGTAATTTCAAGGCAATTACAAGTGATAATCAAGTTATATTCATTAATTATGTTTTAATTCCGAGTTACTCTAGCAATTAAGAGCTTAATAAACCTTTAGCGAGGACAAGAATGCATAAGAGATAAACTTTTATAAAGATACAATAAGCATAAAAGATACTCATATAGTAATCTTCAATTCACCGAAACCAATCAAAATCATACACCATCCAAGATGCTTCAGTACCAAACAATCTCTCTAGCTAAAAAAAAGTGTAGTAATCTCATACTAGTGTATATATATCTGGAAACTACCAATTGCAGAATTCCAATAAAGGATTTTTGTGACTATTCAAGATGACTTTTCGTCAAAGTCGCATGAAGAGTCATATACGTACTGCTTTTCAATCGCAAATGTTATACGTACAAAAAAGAAAAAGAAGCTAGCTAGTATTACTATGTACTGGAAAAAATGTCTATAATTTGTTCTTTTATTATACGAGTGAATTAGTTTATTACCAAAAATTTGCTCTTTGTTAATTTCCCCTTACGTCCTTATCTTAGTACAAAGACCTTAATCTTGCATGTACAGAAGAAATTGAAAGCCCCTACTTTCTTTCCAACATGTGTTCAATATTACATTTTTTTCCTCAAAGTGGATATCCTGTTCGTTCTTTTGTCCTCGAAAATCAAATTTTGCATTCTTTGTCCCTTTAAGACCGTATCTCACACGCATTTACTTATTTGACTCATACATTATAAACACATATGATTAGGGTTTAGAGATACATTAATTATAGAGTCTAACTAGTTTATGGCCCGTCGATACTCGACGGGTATAGTGAAAAGATAATAAGCATATGGAACTCTACAATTACTACAATATCATTTTTAGTTTGCAATGGAGCGTTTGTTATACAACTAAACTCAATTTTAGTTTAGCCATACAATCGATCATATTTTGAAAACGTATGTTGATTTGTGATATAATAATATCTTTTAGGCCACCCATCTAATTCGCCCAACCAAACCCCCCCCCCCCCCCCCCACAAAAAAAATACAGGGATAGTGTAAAAAAATGATGTAGAGAAATAATATTTAATTTTTGGGGCAGGGTGCACACTCACCCACCAAAAAGAAATTTCAGCGTAACATGTTAATTAATGAAACTAAAATGTTCTCTTGATAAAAAAAGAATGTTCTCTTAAATAACCGTTAATAATTGTTTTTCCAATATACTATTAAACATGAAAACTCATTAATCTTTTCTTTTTCAATACCATCTGAACATGCTGAACATGTGATTAGTACTTTGAATTACATATGCTCTTACACAAAAAAAAGTCAAACTAAACCTAACCCTTTAGTCCAAGGCGGAGAGATTTGTCTGAAAGATTAAGAAATGCCCTAACTATAAAAAAAAACTTATTGTGTGTTGGAGGTGGAATGTAATTCAAATCTTTCCACTGTTATTAGATGATGAAACTCATCGTCAGATCGATGACGATGCTGGAATTGCTTGTCAATTTTGGTTCCTTGGTCACTTACACGGGATTAGTATGTTAAGGTTTTCTATAAATCTTCAAATTTGTTTATACCAATTTGTTTGTTGTTTACCTTTTCTATAGTCTCTTAATTTATTTTTGTTTTTCATTTTATTCTAATTATGAGGCATGCCACAATGGTAAAAGTCTGGCGACAATACAAATTGACGGACAATGTTTGTCATATTTGGTACAATTCGGCTAATCATTCTTGTTCGAGTTATGTAAATCAATATAAGCTTTGATGCATCAGAGATAGCTTACTCGTGTGATCCTTGTTCGAATTCTATAGATCTATAGAATCTAACAATGCCACTGTATACTTTACTTCTAATGATAAATATAAAGGGATGACAAAATAAACTAATCGAGAAAATAAGATTGTCTAATTAACTTCCTTGTAAACAATGTTAGCGTTGGTCGTGGTGTCAGTGATAATCCTTCTTCACTCAGTACCATATTACTGAGTCTTTTTTTCATGGTAGTAGAAAATGTAAAATACGAATTACAAATGGCAGATATGCCTTTAACGGGTAAGGAACTTAGGATCCAACCCAACCCGAGCCCACTCAGGACCCGACGGGTTGATAACATAGTATATTTTATATATGGTACTCTACCCATACCTGACCTGTTAGTTAGTAACATGTACATATATATTTTTTAATCCTCGAATCCGAACCAAAATAAAAATACAAAAGTATATAACGCAATTAATTGGGTGGGTTTCCAACAACCCTGCACTTCACCACCCCAATTTTAAATTACAAACATAATTTTACATGCATGTTACAATGGTTTTTTTGCACCTCCAGGGATAAATGTATTTTTTTTTACTTACTTAACTATAATTAAAATGTTGCAGTTTGAGTCTTGTTACAGATGTATGGAACGGGTTCAATTGTATGCCTAACTCGGACGTGAACATTATTATTATGAACGAGTTTCGATGCGGGTTGGATAGAACCCGACCGATTTTAAAGTAAAATAACGAATATCAATTTAGTAAGATATAGGCCGGCATGAGCTCAACAATGTGAATTCCAATAACTGTACGTTGATTAGTCAAGTATGAATTTGATCGAACAATACCAATCCCACTCACCTAAACTGGCAGTGTCTAGAGAACTTCTTTTTCTTCTTTCTAACCACATTTTTTCTTTCTTCATCTTTACCCAAATTATCATCAAATAGTCCTTTTTAACTCGATCATTATTCCAAACCACATGAAAGAATCCCGTTGAATCTTTTCAAATTTATTTCTTGAAAATAAATGCATGATGAAATTTTTAGGAAAACATTGTGAATACATTATTTTCCATGCACGGAGTAGTAGCTTTTGTCGGACCGCTAGGACCATGCACCATTGTTTGCAATAACCTCGTATAACACAGGTTTGGTGTCTTTGTCGGGATGCTCATCACATATATAGTCATTAATGTGGCGTTTAATTATATCATCATCCTCAACTTTAAGAAAGACTAATATGTAGGCATGTAAGAGACCTCGCTTTTGAAACTTGATGGTGTATATAACTGAAAAAATGAATGACATATAACACATGTCACCAAGTTTAGATAGAAATATACGAATTTAAAAACATGGAAGTTTCACCCAATCATGATCAATTTAGACTTGTAACTTTTTAAGGATCCTTAGGTGGACCAATATTTAGACCCACCTATAAGGACCTATTTGGACCAGGAATTGGAGTTGTTGGTTGGCAAGGGTATGAGCCTCTCTATTTGTTTACGATTCTTGAACACGACTAATATCGTACTCCATGCGTTCTGTATAATTTCATACATTTGTCATTTTTAATCGTATCATAGAACTCCATACATTACTACCTCCGTCCCCTGCATACATTTTTAATCGTCCACAGAACTTCATACATTAATTAAAAAAGGAAGCTACCCCACACCCAACAAAAATAATAAACTATTTCAATTTTAAACACAAATTAAACATTTTGCCACTAAAATTAAAAAAACCATGAGGTAGGAAGGTACCACAACCAAATAATTAAAAAACATATTGTTACATCTTTTTACCAATTTTTCATACATTTCCATCAAAAGTATACATTTTTACCACTTTGTAATAGATTATCATTTATTTAAATATTTCACCATCCTAATCTATATAATAGACTTCATAAGTTACATTCGATTTATCCAAAATAACCCTCACACCGTTGGTGTAATTTATTTCTTCTCTTTTAGTGATGCATCCTAAATTTACATTAAATGGAAAATATCATAAAATATGGAAAATTACAAATTACTCCCTACATCACGCGGAACTTCATACTTTTCAAGTTTTTAGCCTTTTCACATAACTTCGTACATTACAAAAAAAAAAAAAAAAGAAGAAGAAATTACCAGCACACACTCAACGAATAATAATCAATCTTAATTTTACACAAAAATTACACATTTTGTCACTAATTAATAAATACATTTTCCCACCTTATTTTTAATCTTTCATTACTTTAACTTTAGCATAAAACTATACGACAATTCTATTGTACGAAGTTTCTTCGGAATGGCTGGATAATATTCTTGCAAAATAGCACACACATATATATATCGAACAATAATATTTAGATGGTAGGAAGGTTTATAATTATCAACACACGTCAACCTTTCATTTAATTTTTCATTCTTTTTCATATATTGTGACAATTTCATCCTCATCCTTCTTCCCTTCAACCTTTTCATCCCCTTTCTTCTCCTTCATAGTTTTCTTTGTTTTTCCGCTTCTTTTATTTCCACCTACTCCCTACTAAAAACAATAATTTAAAAAATAAAAGTGAAAATTTAATAAAATTTATTTTAACAACTTAACCCTTTTCCTTTTAATTTTAATTCATTTTAAGTCGGGAACTTATCTTAAGAATTTAGATAAAATATGAATCACAAATTTTCGATGGACCTGTATTAGTAAGGGAATTGAGGGATGGACTTATATTCTTAAATATTAACGTGTTAAATATTATAAATAATAATTTATGAGTGAATATTTTATATCTTCTAATTAAATATTATTTTACATTATCAACTATTTTACATTGAACATCAATATTTTAAAGAAAACATTAATTTTTTACAAAACTTCATTCTTAGTTTCTGACTATAATAATAATGTTTGTCGATTAGCTAGTTACATAAAAGTTTTTGAAATTGAATATATTTGTAATTATTTGTGGTTAGTTTTATGAATTAAAAATATATTTTTGATAATGTTTTTATACTAATTTCACTTGAAGTTTATTGTAATTTTATTAAGTAATTTTGATCAACACATTTTAAACTTACCTATAGCAATAAAAATTATATAGGCATCAACTTGAAATAAATCATATTTTTTATGCATTGAAATGTGGTTTATAAAATAGCCTCACTTCATAGTTAAAATAAATACATCTAATTCCCACCCATGGAAAGCTCCCCGCATAATCATTTCCATGAAATTAGTGGACACAATTTACCATAGATAGCTTTTACATGGCTGATAGAAGAATTGCAAAAGAAGAAACTAACAACTTAGCAAAAATAATTGATATGACACAATATAAATGCAAAATTATTTTTGTTTCTCAAGCTAATAACACATCATTGGAGTTAAATCTCTGGACCAATTAGAATAAAAGGACTGGCCAACTAATCAATGAAACGGACCAATCAGAACCCTTTATTTTGCCAAATAATTAAATGATGTGGATAGCCTTAAATGGCTTCAAACCTTTTTTGCTTAATGTATTATTATATAGATTAGTGTAAATTTGAAGCAATAAATTAACCAGCTATTTTGGATTATTAGGGTTTAGAGATGGCCTTACCCCTTTCTTTCTAGTGTTATGAACAAACACATACTCCCTCTATTTCATAAAAAGTGTTACAACTTTTCGTTTCCGGCGTTTCACTAAAAGTGTTACAATTTACATTTATGGAAACTAATTAAATAATAAAACTCCCTACCTTTCACTTTTATTACAATATGCCACTCATTTAATCTCTAATAATCATGGGGCCCACTTGTACTTTCTACTTTTTCTTAAAATTGGTGCAAATCCAAATTGTAACACTTTCTCCAAAATGGAGGGAGTATGTTGTAAATGCAATTAAAGTAGCTAGTTACATAATCCGATCAAACTATACCGAAAAAATATAATATAGTCAAAGAAGTACGTCCAAATAATGCACTAATTCAGACATTTACACCCTCTAGCTCCGCGCGCACACAATGATTATAAATCACGAGAAGATGGTGGATAAAACATGTATGTATGTATCTTTGGCCTAATCATAGGCAAATAAGATACCTGAACTCACCATGAATCACAACATATAAGGTATACCAAATTCTTTTTCCCCAACATGCCTAAACATCAACCAAGTCAAACGGTACAAAATGTTTGATAGCTATCACTTCGACAAAATTATATATATGTCATCACTACTCAATCATTAACCATATCAAACAAGTTCAAAATCTTGAAATTGAACCCAGCTTAAAATTAAGAAAACTATTGCAAGGGCCATTTTTATGTTAAAAACTAACTGTCACATGGTCACAAGTAGACACCAATTTCCTTGACTTAATTAGCTCAAAGCAAACAACCCTAATTTGCCTAAATCTCTCCGAAACGGAACGAGAATCAACAAAACATCTCACTTTTTTAACCTCAACAAGATTAAATGGACTTCGAATTCAAAACTATTTTAAATACTAAACCTCTTAATTTTCATTTTATTTTTCAGAATATTAGGGAAGTTTCGAATGTCTTCGAAAAGTTCCAAAACTTCTATGTTTTTTTTTTAACATGCATGATCACTGCAACAGATTATAACATGTCACACAACATTTCCTTGAAACTTCCGGTGCTTGTTTGGCAAGCAATCAAAATCACTAAAACCTTGTTAAAAACACTTAAAAACATCTATTTTAACCTGATTTTCATGATTTTAATCGATTGCCAAACAGCCTGACAGTATCCATTCTTGTACGAAATCACAAAAGAGATATCCTAGCTATTCCAACAAATTAAAAAAAAAGTATAATAATTAATGATGAAGGGCAAAAGAGTAAATTTGGAAAAGGCTGAAGGCATTGCCATATTTGGTGAGAGTCTAGAGTGCAGAGCTGCTAATAATCACTAACCCACAACACCACGCCTGCTACATATCTGGTAATCAGCATGTCATTTTCATGGCCATCTTAATTTCTCTATCTCTCTCTATAAATAAATTAACAAAAATACATTATTGTTAGGGAATACATACATGTAATTAGACAGTGTATACAAAGAAAGTAAGTGATATATATAAACAACTAGCTAGCTACCTAGTAATATATTGGCTTGGCTTGGCTTGGTTGAATTAATTCACTGAGATTTTATATATACAATAGCTAGAAAAGAATAGTTTGAAGAAGAAGAGAAGGATTCTTGGAAACTGAGAAGAGCATTCAAACTCTCCGGTAAATAGAAATTTTTTCCATACAAGTTGAGCCAACCAGGTTTGTTTGTCATAATTATGCTTGTTAATGGAACAACAACAACAAGAAGAAGATCAACAAGAAGCAGCAAGCACCAGATATTTACTTATTTTATTTATCTAACCATATGAACATCAACATAAGATACAGCTAGTAATCAACACAAGATAACTATATTTTTTTTTATTTATTTTAGTTCTTGTTGTGTGATTCATTTCTTTTCTTTCCTTCTTCATGCAATTGGCACAGTGCCAAATGTTTTACTCTTTGTCCAAATCTGTTGCCTGTTTTTGGTTCTTTTGGGAATACATGCTCAGCTTCTTGATTGGTCAATGGATCTGCAGCAGCTGCAAGAGAAAAGAAATTAAAGAAAGCTGGGGTTTTTAACATGGACTTGTGTTTGATGATTCCCAAGAAAAATCACATTTTTATCAACAAAAATCTTGATTTCAATAAATGGTTTCTTGGGTTATTTTTTGTGGATGAGGAAGAGACATCCTTTTGAGAATCCCATGTCGTCTTATATGATCCGAGACAACATGTACTCTACTCCTTTATATCTGTCTTCTTTTTGTCAGTCCTTTCATAATTTTCTTCTTCTTCTTCTTCTTGAGGTTAATTATATCTCTTATTATTAAAAGCAAGCTTTCCTTCCACATAATGAAGGTACTCTGAGAAATGAATCATCTTTGATTTATCTTCAAATTTTTTGTTGATTTAGCTCTTTAAAAAGTCATATGAAAGACCTTGGTGACATGATTTTGCTCTTAATAATAACTTGTTAGTTCCCTCTCTCTTAATCTTGATTAACATTATATTCTGAGCCAGATCTGTAAAAAAACCAAGACTAGCTTTTTAATTAACACATTTTGTAAAAAAAGAAAACTGATTCTGGTTTGGTCTATTTTATGCATGATGCACAGATGTTTGTTTGATACCTCTTGATTTTGTTGTTTTTTTCAGTTTCACAATTTTGCAGTTTTCTCTTATCTCTATACTCCTATAAGTTTATTAATTAAGGTCTTGGAATCTCAAACCCCTATTCCCAAATTTCAAAGATTTTCTCACTACAATTATTTTGCTTTTCTCTGCATCTGCATCCACTTTTATGAACCATTTATCACTACTATGTGTATGAGTTCATGTGTTCTTTCTTTGTTATACAAGAGAAAGTATTTAAAAGTTGGAGAAATTATGTTGAATGTGATGCTGATAAAAAGAAATATGGTGATTAGGGTTCAGTTTCAGCAATGGGAAGGGGAAAGATTGAAATCAAGAGGATTGAGAACAATACCAACCGCCAAGTGACTTTCTGCAAACGAAGAAATGGGCTACTGAAGAAGGCTTATGAGCTTTCAGTTCTTTGTGATGCAGAGGTTGCTCTGATCGTTTTCTCTAGCCGTGGACGGGTCTATGAGTATGCCAACAACAAGTAATGTCTCAAGCTCTCACTACTAATCACTGATCTCTTTAGTTTATATTTACAAATGCTCTAGTAAGCCTGCATGGAAACAGCTCAAACTTCTGTGGAATATATTTACATGTGATGCCTGATAATATCTTGTTTATAGTGTGCTCCATATTGTTTAATGAATCTATTTTATTTTGTTGAGAAACTGGGATAACTTTTGAAGGACTCTTGAGTTGGTCAACTTTTTTAACTATTTTGTGAATAGCTTAACATGGAACTATCAATAGGAATCTCACAATTTTTTTAGTATCTTGGAGAAACATTTAGCTCATTGAGCTAGGTAATTTATAGGCATTTAAATATACTAACAAACGCACAATTAGCTAGATTGTGTGTATTGTATTGTGGTGTTCAAACCCGGCGCTAACAATGAACTTTCAAACATACAATCAGTAAGTATTTTTTATCAGTGAGCTAACAATAAACTTGGTTTACAAGAGCAGTGAAAATGTGTATTGCATGGATGATCATGAAATTTGAGAATGCATTAGATCAAGGGTAAAGAGTTTTCGTTCATTTTCGTAGTCACACACGAACGAATGATGTCTTTGACTCAATGTTTTATCTAAAATTTTGATTCAGTTTTTCAAGGGCTAACGCAGATAATTATGTGTAATGTATAAATCAAGAAACTAAATTTTAAGAAATATTTTTAAGTTCAAAACCGATGCTAGATGCTAGCTAACTCACACGTAATTGAGTGATGGGATTCTTCAACATTTCTTCAAGTATTTTATAATGATTAATGAATTCTCCATAGGTAGATGTTTATTGTATTGGAACAATTTCCGTCTAGCTTGTTAACCCATTTTATATACACTAATGTTAATTTATAAAATGCGATACTGTTTGCAAGCATGTTTGTGATTAATTCTTGATAATCACACAGTTCTTGTCAAACTAAGTATAATCAACTGTAGAGTGTTGACTATGATTAATCTCTCCATATATGGGAAAGAATAAAGTATTTTTGAAAAGTTATGTACTTTCATGGCATGTCAAGTTAATGAAAACACAACAGTCAATAGCAAATTAAGAGACAACATAAATATATAGAACTGCAGTTGAAAGGAAAAAATCATCATCTTCTGATTCTTTCACCAATTTGTTGTTTAAGACTTGCAGTTTGCTTTTCATGTGTAACTTTCCAATACTTTCCTTTTCCAGCATTGTAGATTTTGCATAAAGAGAGTCCATCCAGTTGTAGTATTAAGTTTGTTGCAAGATTATAGTCCTAAACTCTATCACTAGTCTTAGGTTTCTTGTCTTTCCACTTTCATGTATATGTTGCCATGTCATGGGGACCCAATTTATTAAACAATTGAAAGGAAAGAAAAAAAAAAAGAACAGATATTATGACATCATATATATAAGACCTTTGAACTTTTTTCTTCTTAACTTTTGGACTATATATCATAAAATTTCTAAATGTTTCACCCATAACCTCAAGATGTTTTCAAATTTCATTTTCGGAATGTATACCTGCTGGTTAATAGTCGAAATGCTCTCAATATGTCTAAATGTTGTTCACGAAACGCTTCTTCATTTTTGTTTGGCTTACGTTAATCTATATAAAAACATTTTAATGTTGCAAAAATTGACTCCATTTTTTGTCGATAGTGTTTTAGTATATCGATACATACTAGTAGTACATAGTTTGAATACAACTTTTAACCTTTTTTCTTGTTCTAAAATGCTTGCTGCAATACTAATACTCAGCTGTAACTGTTGAATTTGTTGCAAGATTATAGTTCCATACACATCACTAGTCTTAGGTTTCATGTTCCACTTCAGTGTCTGTTGGCACATCAATGGACAAAAGTATATAGTATACACCAACATTACACTTAATCACCTAGGGCAATTTCTCTTCTTTTTTTTTCTTTCGAAAGGACCAAAATTGACTTGATCAGAGAGAAAAGAGAAAGTAAAGAAAATACTTTCATCACATTTTACCTTCAGTGAAAATACTGAGACATTTTCATTTAAAGTTTGATATGGAAATGCTGGACATTTTACAACTAACTGAATTTGATCCTTTTGAATGAAGATTTAAAATGTTTCATAATATTTCAAAAAAAAAAAATGTTATGCACATAGATGAGTTTTGTAATGTTTCGGAATATATCCGACTTAATTCCATCTGTCCATCTCATTTTCCAAATGGTTTTTTGTGATACGGGAACATTTTAAAAAATTCAAAGTGTTCTTAATTATTTTTAGGTAGGCAAAACACATGTTTATGAATGACTTTTAATCCATGCTTTAGCATTTCTACATGATGACTAGAACACAGTGAAATTTTTAGCATTTCAAAAACTTCACTACATAGAGAAGTTCAGTGTTTTCGCATGACAACTGTGTGATTGGTCGGATATCTTGAACCAGACAATAAATTCATTTCTTCTCTCATCATTTCTTGTACTATCACTAAATTGTCTGTTGCCATTCTTAGCTCACATGATTTTTTCTGATTCTCTTCTGCCTGTGACATTCCGCAATATTAGATTCATTCTATTCAGATACCTTATTGGTTTAACATGTTTTCAAGATTTTGATGAATTATTTTGGTCATTACATATTGCTGAAGTAAATTTTGAGATCGCTCAATTTTCATTGTGATGTCTTTTTCTCAAATAATTTAAAATTTAAGGTACATTATGTTCTCACATTCTTTTGTCACACCTGAACTATATGTGGGTTCTAGTCCGACCCAATATTGATAGTGGTGCACATACAGAGTCCTGGGCATGCATGCAGTCAATATAGCAATATTATCCTGGTGGGGCACACATTTTTGGCTTTTAACTTAGCTTGCTTCGCTCTGGTTATATCTTATCTTGGCATGACACAAACTCGGGTTCTTGCGTTACTTATCTTAAATCTTAACTTGGATAGTTGGCTTCTTCTTAATCTTTGGCTTGATTAAACTTAACTTTCTAGCTTGACTTAATTACCTCTTATCATGAATGCATGTTTTTGGACTAAATCTCATTTATGCAGCTCTAAGACGCGTTTAACTTGTTAAACATGCTAAATAACCAAACAATGATGGCAGAACATGCATAAATAAGTAAGCCTGGGCAAAACTTATCTGTTGATTGCAATAGACACTATGTTGCATTGAATTTAGACTTGATACAAGGTCTGAATTGCTTGCAATTATCAGATTATTAGTCAGTTTAGTGATTTTCTGCGTCTGTCCAATTATCAAGATGAAACTTGCAGACACGTTCAAGATTAAGAAATTAGCCTTGGGCCTCTTGGTGCCTGCAATTTCAGAGTTTCTGTTAACATGAGCTGTTTTAAATACTTTGTGCAGCACGAAGGCGACTATAGACCGGTACAAAAAGGCAACTGCAGACAGTTCAAGTGCATACACTACTCAAGAAATCAATGCTCAAGTAAGTTTCATCAGATATTAGGCCTTAAATTATGATGCAATTGCATATTCCTGTTGCACAGTCTGCACATTCTTGTACATATCCTTTCACAGTACAGTCAAAAGATCAATAAAATCATACCAAATGTGAATATTCATGTAGTTTAGGAACTAAAAGATAGTCATTTGATTTAATATGTTTGGTGTGTCTGGATGATTCAGTTTTACCAACAAGAGTCCAAGAAGCTGCGCCAGCAAATACAGATGCTTCAGAGCTCCAACAGGTAGTATTCGAAACTTCTATTGCTAGCAGCGAAGTAGGGTGTTCAAGGTGCTTATATGTATTTGGTGAAATAGCAACAGAACCTGTTCTTAAGTACTAATTTGGTCAATCTAGACTAGTCATAACATTCTGCCCCAACCGATACAGTTCACTGTCACATTCTGGAACTAAGTTGGGAGAAAATTTGAAGGGAATGTATTGTATTTCATGTACTCAAGTCAAAACAAAATAATTATGAAGCGCGAATGATAACAACGTGAGAGAATAATAACCTTTAATGAAATAGAGAAGTTGGGATGCTGTTACGCACATACAACAATCATTTCCTATAACAGGCTCCAACTGATGCAGCCTCTTTCACAGGCATCTTATGGGTGAAGGCTTGGGCTCTTTAAATGTGAAGGAGATGAAGCAGCTCGAAACCAGGCTCGAGAGAAGCATAACAAGGATCAGGGCCAAAAAGGTAGTGTTCCAGCTGCAAGCATGCAAAACAATTTAGAGAACATAGAAAAAAGAATTCGATTAGTGCATGCTCTACACAGTAACATACATAACATCACAAGTGTTCAATCTTTACTGACAGACGAGCATAAATAGACCATAGTGAAGCGACTATAAATAACCCTTAATATATCATAAACCATGTATCTGCTTTCTGTGATAGTACTAACTTTGAGAAACTGTTCTACTTGACCAGCATGAGCTGATACTTGCTGAAACTGAAGAACTGCAGAAGAGGGTAATTATCTCAAACTGATCATCTTATTTTAGCATCCCGTTCCTGATATGACACGAAAGAAATATATATTTCCTGTAACATTTTCTATCTGCAAGTACATACTAGTAACCTTGAGTTTTGGTGGAATGTGTCTACCGAATAGGAAGTCATGCTGGAACAGGAAAATGCCTGCCTCAGGGCAAAGGTAATTTTAACAGATAATGATAACCTTAACTCTGAAAGTTAATGTCAATTCGAACACTTGTTTCTTCAACACAAACCGGACTTTTTGTCTAACATGACATAAGTCCAATAAAAGTAAATAAGTCTGGATTTTTTGGTCAACAATGCAAAATGATGAGTTTTATCTGTTGTATCCGAATGTTACTAGTAATTCTGATCAGAAGTCCTTATAGTTCTTACAAAGATGCATCAATAACAGAAATGCGTCAACTGCATGTTCCTGATCTTGCTATCTTATACGAATACTGATCAGAATCGTTATTTTCTGACTACAGATTCAAGAGAATGAGAAGCTTCAGCAACTTGGCCTGATGCCTACTGGGCAAGACTACGCTTTACAGGCTTACTTTGCTCGCAACGATATGCTCCAGCTGAATATGATGGACAGCCTGACTGCTTATCCTTCATCTGACAAGAAGACTCTTCATCTTGGGTACTCATCTTTATATGAAACCTCACTCATAGTTCGGGTAATTCTTTGATATGACTGTATAAGGATCATAATGCCACGTATGTCTTTCTGATTCGATGCAGGTGATCAGTTTCCCCACGCGTGGTTCTGCAAATCCAGCATTTACAGATCGCGTAGATATATCTATATGCATTTCGTTAAGACATTTAATCTTATTGTTGATTTCCGGGGACATGTTCCGCTAATTTTATCTATTGTTTGACTTGGTACACTTTCCTGATCACTGGTTATGTTAAGATATTTAATCATGCTTCCCCTATGAAGTTGCACTTGATCATTTGTCTTTCTAAGAAAGATGGTTTACTTCAGTTAGATGTTGCTCAGAATTCAAGATTCAGGAAGACAGATCTAATAACATGATTAGATGATCACATAAAGGAAAGCGATAGGAAGCATGGTTAATATTGAACAAGTTGCAGGTAAAGGTGTGACCATTTGAATTAAAAGACCAAACAAGACCTTTGCCATACACAAGCTCAAGACCAGTTTTTTCACCCATCCTCTTACCTGAGGTTGCTTGGGGCCTGTTGAAACTGTTCAGTAGTATTTACATGGCCCTGAATGCTCTAATCAATCACGAATATACAAGGTATTTAGCAATCCAACCCACAAGTTAGTCACAATCTCCCAAGAGGAATATGGGCAAATTGATCACGAATATACTCAAATAACATAGTATCCAGTGTCACAACAAAATAAGCACTTGATAATGGTTTCAGTACTTTTCAACAGTAGTACGATAAAGTACTTCACTCAAAAGCATACTTCCAAATCCCCAGGAATATTATATATACATGAGATGACGCTTGCTTGTGTAAATCATTACAAAATAGCACATCTTCCACTCTCAGCTTGCTTTCGCAGCTCCTCGGTTTCCCTCTGAGCTTTCTCTAAATGCTCTCTCAGCAGACGTATTTCATCATTTGACTTTGTCTGAGCAGCTTGTGCAACTGCTTCTGCCCTCAATCGTGCAGCTTGCTCCTCAGCCAATTGTAGTTCAAGCCTGTGAGTGGTCTCCTTGAGTTTTGATTCAACCTATAAAAGAACGTTTTTTGCAAAATTAATTATCAGGCATGTGCAAATTTCACATTGTAATGCCACCATACAGTGGTTCTGAAAAAATTGCAGCATCTTTTTGCAACCTCCATTTCAAGCTTAGAGAAAAGAACATGGATGTAGCATACTGAACATGCATGCAGACAAGAAAAACACAATATTCATGTTTTCATTTGAAAAGGAACTGAAAAAAGAAACAACTATGTACCATCTCAGTTATTCTCAGAAGCTGCTCTTCATATGATTTATGGAGCTGGTTCTGCAATTCAGATATTTCCTGTTTGGAGTACCCCTCCAAGGAATTGACTTCTGCAGTTTGATTGCGCAATTTAATTGCTCCCTTCTGTTGAAGGTAAAAGTAAAATATAAAACGTTAGTATCATCTGCAACAACTTCTGGAACAGTGTAACTGATCAGTGTATCAAATTAACTCACCTTCAATTCAATGAATAACTCGTCTGTGTATGGTTTCCCCTCATTTCTATCAACCACCTCATTTACAATGGAAAGAAGTTGCTTCACTTGTTCATATTTCTTCAGTTCATCTTTTGTCTTGTTATCAAAGAGTATCTTCCTATTACCGCACATTTCGAGTGTTTCCTATATAACGAAGAACAGATGCTCTTAAAAGGAACATAATTGCAAGCTTAATTGAGAATAATAGAGCAAACCAGAGCAACAAATACACAAAAAATTTCCCTCAATTGAGTACCTGGGCCGTGTAGGCAAACAAGGCCCCTTTTCTATCTATAGAGACTAGATACATGAGATAGGTAAGCATGAATGCAGGATAGTGCAATAGATGGTCAAATATACACTGAATTTGTCTCTATCTCCGCATAAGAAACTAAAAAATTGATGCACTAGAGAAGTACTTTATGTGTTTTTACTTTGTACGCCGGAAATTTCTCCCAGCTCTCAAAGTCTGACTTACATATAAAGTTGAAAATGTAAGAAACAATACGATTATGTTTGTAGCTTTATGTTTACCGTATGATTGGGTAGACTGTAGAGTCAGCCTGCTTGCCTTATCATAATCAGGATCAGATGGTTAAATTAAAGGCTTCTTTACATGCAGAACTGTGTTTCATATTTGCAAACTAAAATGCACATATAAACCAGAGCTAAATTGACTACAACAGCGTAACACTTCAACTGAGGAAACTGGTTGGAAAAGTTGAAGGAGCAGACGTGAAAGATTTAAATGGCCATTTGTCTTTGTATTTTATAATTATTGCTAGTGACACCATGTTTCTCTCCTGAAACAGGACAAACAAAACATGATTTCCATGTTCATATAGAAATGCTTTTTCTACACATAAGTAGACAATGCAATATAAACAACTGTGAGTATGACAACATGCTCTACCTTCAAAGGTTCCGGACAAGCACGTCCCAAGTAATCATCCAGGGTCTCATTATTTTCTTCAAGATCATCACCGCCAGTGAAAACTACAATCATGTAGTCACTAATTTTGCTACCAAAGAACTTCCTCAAGCTCTCAATTGCAGCTTCCTCTTCCCTTGAAAAACGAGATCTCACTGAAAGGACCACAAGAACAGCATGGATACCTTCCTTTGCCATGTTGATGCATTTCACAATTTCCTTCCCGATAAACTCAGGCTCAGCAGAAAAATCAAACAAACCTGGAAATAGTCATTATTCCACGTTATGTTACATATAGTGAAGTCGAGTTAACAACAGATAGTCAGATACACAATATATTGTCCTTATTTTTTTGAAACGGAATTAAAAAAATTTGAAACGGTATATTATCCTTATTTTAGTTTTCCTAAATATCCATACATTGTCCTTCAACATTTCACCTTATCCTCTTAGGCCACAACCATATGAATGAGAAAAAAGTATAAATTGATGAAAGTATAAATTCACAATAACGCAATACCTGGAGTATCAATCACGTTGAGAACCTGTCCATCTTCCAGCACAGTCCTCTGCAGCTCACAAGTACTAGTGACACCAGCTGAGCTCGACATCGACTTGAATGCCCTTTTCCGAAGAATACTATTTCCCGTAGCACTCTTACCATTACCAGTTCTCCCAACCAACACTACAGTTCGAACTTCAGTCGGACCGGAAACAGGGAACTCCCAATCATCCTCAAGTGCACTTCCACCCATCGCACAACGAAATCAACTACACAAGCAAAACCACACACACAGTAAATCCACCTGTAAACAGAACTTCAATATGCAAAATACTGAAACTCAATCACAGCCACAAAAATTCAAAACAACGAGAGTCAATCACACAGGATCCTTTTCCTAATTCATCCCCAAACATAAGCATCATCAACTATACACTTTGTACTTAATTACTGGCAACAATTAACAAAAACTGAAACACTTTTACATCGATTAACAGAGTAGAGGCATAATCAATAAATCAAAGAGTGATAATTAGCAATTGAATCGCAGAAACAGAAAGATGAGAATTGAACCTGTTTGCAGAAATAATGTGAGAGTAGTATATTTCGATCAGTACTGGTGGATATTTGATGTTTATTTTGTTGCCTTGGAAATGAAGACAAGAGTTATATAAATCTCGAAAGTGAATTTAGACAAGGATCAAGTCAAATCAAAGAAAGAACTAAAGTGGCATATGAATCGTTTAGTTTGGGCCCTTTGATTGGTATGAGACGGAATCTGGGCCGTTCGATGCAGATAAAAAAAGCACGTTCATACCTTGTGTGTACATTGTTCATTTCATTCATGAGGACGAATTCGTAGGGGTGGATCTCAGTTCTCACCCCTACATATTTAGGATCCGTTGAAAGATCGCAGATATGCTGTGAAATTTTGAGAAGAACCAAATCAAGTTTTCCAAAAGGAAGGTATCGGCACCAATTTTAATACTAAGGTAAATAATTAGAATAATTTATTTTCAGGCTCACTTCTAAATGAAATGTGCATGAGTTGTAAATCCGTAATCCATATGTTTCACTAAAAACACCTTTTTAGACGTTTATTTAAGAGTTTTACATTACCACTAGTGTAGACTTACTATATTCAATTATTAATTTTTAATCACTCGATTTCATACTGTAGTAAGTCTACAGGATCGATATCGTCTATAATGAAGATAAAAAGAGCTCAACAAACATCAAGGGTATTATTGAGAAGTTATGGTGTTTAGTTAAACATATTGGTGTTTTTCGTAAGTCTCATGGAATATCGTCTATGACTATATCACCTTAAAACTCGCTCTTGAAATTTTAAAGGCGCTCAGAGTGCGCTTAAGGTTTCTTAGAGCACGCTCCAATAAATCTTAGAGCGCACATTATGGAAGCTGTAATTTTTCGAATTACATGCATGAGTGCAAGAACTAAGACATTATAAAGCATTGTTACATGGTAAATTAATGAATTAAGGCGAATTAAACATTAATAAGAAATTACTCAAATTGCCATTAAACTAATTACATAGCCTATGCGGCTCCGTCTTCTACTTTTCTTTTATTTATCATTTTTTGGTTCAATGGCGTTACCATTCAACTGTCTTATTCGCTTACATCATTGTTTAAGCCAGTTGATAACCGACCCGCTTTCTTCGTCGACTTCCATCTCATCCGGTGTGGTTTGATCATCATTCGACTGGTCTTGGAAGATGTTTTACACATGACACTTTTTTTACTTTGGCATTAATTAGTTTCACCACAAGCTATTATTACTCGTAAATCTCTGAGCTACTGTCATTAATTACACTTACTATTACTAACAAATCTCACGCTTGATGAGTAAATATGATGATGAAATATCATTTATTTGTATGGACTACTTTTGAGTATTTTGTATTGTTTATTAATTTATATTTTATAAAATTTACAATAATATTGAAGTATGATAAATCTAATTTAATTTTTCTACAAATTAAAAATAAATTTATATAACTAATAACATACTCTTTAAGGCGCTCGCACTTTATATATTTTTAAAATTTTTACGCTATTGCGCTCACGCTTTTTCTTTCGCGCCAGGTGATCTAGGTCTACAATAAAAATAAAGACACCATTCCATAGGACTTTGTGTTCATACTCAACTAGTAACCCGTGGTGATGCCATGCATGATTTTCTTGCAAACCTTAGCTAAGATTATTGAGGATCCATCAGAGTTGACTCTTTGAGTTATCAGTTGGTCTTTTGGGAGTGTAGTATTTTGTTTATGTGATCTAAGCAGTGAGAAGAAGCTAGTCTCTATTGGAATATATATATATGAGCAGTTTTCAGAATCTTGAAAATGAGGCGAAAAGGGTTTTGAATCGAGCCAGCCTGTGGTAGATTATGCACCTACTCTTTTCCAGATTCTACTTGTTCCATAAATTTGTTACCAAGTTTTCATTTTGACTCAAAGTACTTGGAATTGATTGCAAGAACATGATACATCACTGTTACTATTTCAAGGGTATAAAGTTATACAAGTGTTTCCTCTCTGAATTCATATCTGCTATTCAATTCCGTAAGTTGGATCGCGCAGATTAGAATCAATCCACTTGTGTTCGTCCTGCTATTTTCTAAGCCTTCCAGTATGCTAATGAAGACTTCGGAACTAGGAGGATACAACCATACTCATGCACAACAAGGCGACTGACATCACACAGCAAACTAGGCCATTTTAATTAATTCCTAAGGAAAGGTACAGGAAGCATAGACATTGAAGCCAGGTATAAAAGACTTGGCAACAAACATAAAATCCATTGCATAAATATAACAACCAAAAGCATGAACAAGGCAAATGATTACTACTGTAGTTACGATTACACAAAACCAACATTCCACGTTCCAAAATCAACCAGTTAAAAACTCAAGAACCTCTTTAACCGCGCTACTGGCCTAATCTGGTTCTATCTCTTTGCTTTACATCTTCTTCTCAGTACTTTTCTTTTTCGTTGCCCATAACTTCTCAGTCTTCTCTGCCGTGCTTTTAATTTGAAAGGCCAGACGAGGCTTTCAATAAACGTGTATCCTTCTCTAAAATCAGCAAGCTCCCCATTCACAGCCATACGCTTGGATGTATTCTTTTGCATGTCATAGATAAAAATATTATATTGGCCACAACCTCACTGTCCCCGATAAAACACAAAGGCTTCCCTAAATCCCAATCCCATGTTCCATCAAGTCTAAATTTAGTCCAAGAATCTACCCGTCCATACTCTTTCATCATCCATACATCAGTAGTAATATAAAAAGTGTCTACAAAACACAAACACCCTCCAAGAACGCAAGTCCTATTGTGCTCCAACTGACCATGCGGAAGATTATCACTAACAGCAATCTCACTAAACACCTCACTAGCCAAATCAAAAGCAACAATTACATACTGATGCCTCGAACCTCTATGACAAGCAGACAACCAATGTATAGCTCCATTGACAAACACCCCATCCGACCACAAAGGATCGCAGTGATCCTTAGGAGAGCTTGCTCCCAATCCTTTTCGAAACACCGGATTTCACAGAATACACATCAACTAGCACATAATTACGAACAAAATTAGAAAGTTGCACAAGTTCATAATCATCAGTAACGCTATCATAACCGAACCCATACGATATCATACATATCGCACTTGGTCGAATAAAAGTATATTCATGCAGCAGCCGGGTCAAGCCTTCTGTTCGGAAAGGAATTTTACGAGCTGACGAGTAGTAGGATTGGTCAAAAACATGTCGGGCAAGGCAGGATATTCGACCTTGGTGGCGAACAAAACCAGACCATTACAAGAGCCCTTGATTGAAGCCAGAGTATTTGGCAGCTCAAGCTCGGCTGCAACGGCATTATCCGTAAGAGGAGGACTAACTGTGTAGAATCTCTCGGCATTTCCGGTGAAGGATTTGAGGATGACATTGTGTGGCTGATTGGTTTTGAGAGTAGCAATTAGGTGTTTTTTGATGAATTGGGTGGTCCAAAGGTGAGCTCGCCATGATTTCGACAAGCACCTGCATCTGCCTACGGATTTTGTTGTGAGTTTTTTCCATTATGATTTCTTCGGGGAGTTGAGGATTATCATAATCGGGTTTCTCCTTCTTCATTTCGAAATTTTCGATCTTGTTTCTACAGGATTTGCTCTCTGTATTTTTTATAGAGTCCGTTTTGCGAAATACCTCCCTATATATAGGAAAGTTCAAAAAGTCCACTTAAACGTTAAAACTAGACAATTTACCTTAAAAACTAGACAGTTGAGCTAAATGTTCATCCAAATCCACATGTTATGATTTTTACATCAAATTGTCTAGTTTTGTCATCAAATTATCTATGTTTATCGTAAAAATGTCTATGTTTAACATGCATACATTAGTAACAACCTATTTATCCAATGAAAAAAAATTTAGAAAAATAAACATGAACTTCAATTTCATTCATCAAACAATAAATTTCAGTATACAAAATAATCAAAAATTTACAACCTATAAAAATACATGTATTTTTAAAAACATTAAATAAAATCTACAAAATAGCTTTCATCACACTCGACTTGTTCGTAGACACCTTCTTCCACAACGTTTCAATTTCTTTGTTCAGCCACCATTTTTACGAAAACCTAATACATACAACAAAAATATCAAAAAAAAACATATACAATTTCTACTAAAACATAGAATATTTAATTAAAAAAACTAGACAATTTATAGTAAAAAATAGACAATTTCTACTAAATCATAGCCAATTTATACAAAAAAACTAGACAACTTACAGTAAAACATAGACAATTTATACTAAACATATAATTTTTATATAAAAAAACTAGACAAGTTATAGTAAAACATAGACAATATACTCTAAAAACTAGACAATATCCACTAAAAACTAGACAAAACTTCCTAAATAATTATATTCATGTTTGATAATAAAACTAGACAATATTTTATAAAAACTAGATAATAACCTCTAAAAACTAGACAAAACTTACTAGATAATTATGTTCATGTTTGATAATAAAACTAAACAATATTTCATAAAATCTAGACAATATACTCTAAAAACTAGACAAAACTTCAGACACAATTATGTTTATGTTTGATAATAAAACTAGACAATATTTAATAAAAACTAGACAAAACTTCCTAGACAATTATGTTCATGTTTGATAATAAAACTAGACAGTATTTCTTAAAAACTAGACAATATCCTCTAAAAACTAGACAAAACTTCCTAGACAATAATGTTCATGTTTGATAATAAAACTAGACAATATTTCGTAAAAACTACACAATATCCTCTAAAAACTAGACAAAACTTCCTAGACAATTATGTTCATGTTTGATAATAAAACTAGACAATATTTCCTAAAAACTAGACAATATCCTCTAAAAACTAGACAAAAACTTCAAATCCATTATCAATTTAATGTAAAAACTAGAGAATTCCTTGAAAATATAATGAAAAAACTAGAGAATTTTTCGCATAAACTAGACAATATGATGTAAAAACATTAGAATGTGAATCAAACAATAACGTCTGGAAGAAGCCAGAGAAATGGTATTAAATACAAACAATAACTTAATAACCAAAACATTAGAATGTGAATCAGGGATTGTCCATGTACCGGACATAGTTGAGCTCTAGCTCAGTATCAACTATAAGATCATGTCCATGGAAAGTGAGCGAAAGAGACTCTATCTGCAGAAGACAAAAAAACCATGAACCCACTAATTCAACATTTGCATTAGGATGACAAGTAAAATTTGGAGAAGCACTTCAAATTTGGCAGCTGGTGCACGCCAGTTCAAAACAACAATACACGATTTATACATAACAATACACCATTCTAGCCTAAGCATCTCAAATGCAACATCTAAACTGCTTAACCAGAATAGAGAAGACAATTGGACTTTAACACTTCACAAAAGTAAATGCCTCCACCTTAATCAGTAAGTAACAGTACATCATTCCAGCCTCCTATAGCTAGCTCTTTGATTAGAGAAAACCTTCAAAGCAAAAATTACCAAATTCACATCATATTGCACTAGACATTCAATCAAATCGAAGAAAATAACAACAGTAAAGTGAAGGTATAATTAAGCAAGCAGCAATCAGTACCATTGGAACCATTTAAATTGACAAACTAACAGACATTCACCACTAAACATACAGCAAAACGAAAACATAAATAAATCAAATCTACAAAAATAGATGATACCTTATAGAGGAGCAGAAGGAAGAGGTTCGCCTTCAAGCTATAGGTCTTCGATGAAACCTGCAAAAATCGAAGCTCAGTCAAATCGAAATGAGGAAAATCGAAATCGAAATGATACACATAGAGAATTGGTGGAGACGAACCTGCTCGTTGACGTAGTTATCGAGATCGATAAGGATGTCAGGGTTTTACAGATTGACGGAAACCATATGCTCCACCGTGTATGCCATGCCCGACGACTGATTCGTCGCCACCAGCGTGTTGTTGATGATTTCCTTTCCCACTGTTGTTTCTCTTCTTCTTCGGAAAAGCTTGGTTGATTTGTGAGTCGCTTTCAGATCTAAATCTGCTTTCCTTCAAATCCGTCTTTCGCATCTTCACCAACAGCTTCCGCTCCTCGTTGATCCCTAGATCCTTGGCGAACATCGGCAACTCAGATCCAGATCCTGTTTCCTTCCACCAGCCGTCAATCTTCACATCCTCACCACCTGTCGAACAATCGCCATTATGGATGAAGAAAGCAAACGATGCAAATCAGATCTTCAGAAACACGAAAGAAATCGCATAAAATATTGATTAAAATCGAAGGGAAATGCAGAAAATTATGGTTTTGGAGCTTTCTAGAGGGGGAGCTCGTTTCTAAATGGAAATAAAAAGGGAAAAAAATGAAAAAACAGCCTTTTATACAAAATTTGGGATATAAACCGCTCGATCCGGATCCATATCCAAAAACCCGACCCATGAGAAAGGATCCGCGAGAAAATAAGGACAAAATGAATGACATTAAATATAGACAATTATTAGGAGAAACTAGGGGTCTTTCTGGACTTTTTAAATGTAGTAGGACTTTTATGAGACTTAGTATTTTTATTTACCGAGGAAGTATACTAGAAGAGCAGTATTTCCATTAGAAATGGAAATTCCTGTTTTTACCATCCAAACCGGACGCGGTTCAATTCTAAACCGCACGCAGGCATTACCACTTCGAAATTCATCCCACAAGATAAAAGGCAAACCAAAACCAAAAAAGCGCAGAAAATTGAAATTTCAAAACCCACATTTGTTCCTGGCGATTTTTTCTCCGAAATTCGGCAATTAGTGCAATTGGCTTCGTTTCTGGCGATTCCTCTTGAAAAAACTAAAGAATCAACATCTAATATGTCTTGCAATCGATCGAATGAGGTAAAATTTCATAGTCCCCAATTTCTGTGAGATTTTTTCAATTCGAAACTGTTCCAATTTGATTTATACAGTTAAATCTGAACAAATCACAGATTGGAATAGCTGATCAACAGATTGAAATAGTTGATCGTGATATCGGTATGATGTTTTTTTTTATCTTACGCTTTATGTACGATTTTTCATCGTTCTGTGTGATTTTATGAAATTGCGTAATGCGATTACCTATTTTACACGATTTTTCATCGTTACGTGATTTTATGAGTCGCCTGTAATGCGATTACTGCTTTCAGACGTTTTTTCATCCTTCTGTGTGATTTTATGAGCTTCTTGTGTGCGATTACCAGTTTTCTATGTGATATCCAGCTTTCCGTATAAATTATCAGCTTTCTGTATGATTTTATGATCTGCCTGTGTGCGATTACCAGTTTTCTGTATTTTTTTCATCATTTTGAATGATTTTAGACATTGTCTGTTCATTTTTGTTCAGTGTCTGTGGGTTTTGAGTCATTGTCTGTGCATTTTTATTCACTGTCTATGGGATTTAGAGTGGTCTGTGTATTTTTATTTATTGTCTGTGAGTTTGAGTCAGTGTGTGTGGGTTTTTGGTCAGATGTCGGTAAGTATATATATGTGTGTTCTGATTACAACATGATTTGTACACATGTGTATTGCTTTCATTTATACCAATTTACCACTTGTTTGCATTCCTACCAACTTACTAACTACTTGTTGCAATATATAATGTTCTTTAGCTGAACCTGAACCAACCCAAGACTTGCCTAGAGCAAATGAAGATGGGGAAGTTCAAGAACGGCGTTTGGGTGGACCAGAAGTCCAAGCTTATTGCGGTATGTGTATTTGCTAAGTGTTACAGTTGTATATGCATGTGTATTATAAATTAAATATGAAATTGTAGCTCATTTCGTATACACTTGACTATTACAGAGTGAGGTGGAGCGGATCATTGCGGAGAGGTCGCTTCGAGGTGAGGAGTTGTCCGTGGAAGAACAAGACCGGATCTTTCTACAGTCAACCCACCCGGCCAACAAGTGGTCGAGTTTATGGTCCCGGTAGTTATGGCGAGACACGGCGTAGAGCTTCTCCGTGTCCCTGACAATCTCGGGGACATGGTGGTGTTTACACAAAGGCGGTCGGCGGATGGTGAATGAAGCGGTGACTCCTCTCGGTCGAGATTGGAAATCTCAGGGATGAGCAGGCTCGTATGAATCAGAGGTTGGAAGAGCTCTGCCGCTTGTATATGAGCCAGAATACCCCCGGTCCCTCGTCTTAGTGATGTTGTGATATTTTAGATACTATGCTACTTTTTACTTTGTTGGATATTTGGATTTATATTCGGATATGTAGACTTTATTTTGGATAATTTGTTTTTTGGACGAATCGTTGTTGTTAATTAATGCAATTTCTCCTTTGTGACATATCACTATTATATTTGTTGAAAAAAACAGGTGAAAATTATAAAATAATTTTAAAAAAAATTAAAAAAACAGTAGTTTAGCGACGGATAATTATCCGTCGCTAAACTACGAATTAAGACGTTCTATCCCTAATTCGATTAGAGACGGATAATTATCCGTCTCTAATGGCGACGGAGGGTCAACGCCCTATCCGTCGCCAATTCCGTGGCTATTAGCGACGGATACAAATCCGTCGCTAATTTGCCTTAGAGACGCCCGTCATTAAGACGGGCATCTATCCGTCGCTAAGGCCTTAGCGACGGATCGGCAGGGGTTTAGCGACGGATAATTTCGTCGCTAAACCCCTGTTTTGTTTGTAGTGCATATTTAGACACTAAAAAAGTGCTTTTGGAAGAAGAAGCAAACTAGGGTTTATTGTAGTTGATTTGAGTGAAAGTGCTTTTGGGAGAAGAAAGAAACGAACAGTTGAAACGTATTTACTGGGTTTACTGTTTACATTTATGAGTGTAAAAAACAAATTTGAAAAAAAAGGAGGGAAAAAGGAGTGACCATTGACATTCTGTTGACCATTCTAACATGTGTCTGTGATTTTTTAGTCCTTATCTGTGGAATTTTAAAGTCCTTTTGTGAGTTTGGACTAGGTTTTACATTTATATATCTGTAAACATAGTAAAACTTTATTGACATTTTAAAAACTCACAGACACATGCTAGAAATCCACAGACAAAGAATAAAATCCCACAGATATAGTAATATAACAGTAATATAATTAAAAACTCACAGACACATTTTAGAAATCCACAGACAAAGAATAAAAATTCCACAGATATAGTAATATAACAGTAATATAATTATAATTAAAATGCAGTTACATTTATGTTGAACATAGTAAAACTTTATTTACATTAGACACTAATTAAAAACTCACAGACACATGTTAGAAATCCACAGACAAAGAATAAAATCCCACAGATATAGTAATATAACAGTAATAGAATTAAAAACTCACATACACGTTATAATTCCACAGACAAAGAATAAAAACCCACATATATAGTAATATAACAGTAATAGATTAAAACTAAAATACAGTTAGAGTTTCTCTGCTACACTATTTACTGATCAGAAAAATGAACTTTTCTCTTGTTCTTTCTTTCATACAATATAGACACTACAAAAAATCTGGGCTGTAGCGACGGATAGATCCGTCGCTACAGCCCATCTATCCGTCGCCCCAGCTCTGGCGACGGATCGGGCGACGGATTTTTATCCGTCGCCCCCCTGGAGCTGTGGCGACGGATAAAAATCCGTCGTCCAATTCGCGACGGATTGGACGACGGATTGACCTTTTTTCAAAAAAAAAAAAAAAATGATTATGGGGCGACGGATAGATCTATCCGTCGCCCCAATTTTTTATTTGGGGAAAATCGTATCACAATTTTATATTCAGATACGGATTAATTCCGGCTGTGGTGGTGCGGTGGTGGCAGTGGTGGTGGGGTGGGTGTGGTGCTGGTGGTGGTGGGAGGTGGTGGTGGTGGTGGTGGTGGTGTTGGTGGTGGTGGCTGGGTGGTGGTGGTGGTGGAGATGGTGGTGGTGGCAGGGTGGTGGTGCGGTGGTGGTGGGAGTAGAGAGGTGGTGGTGGTGGAGATGGTGGTGGAGGAGGATGGTGGAGGAAAGGAGGTGGTGGAGGAGATGGTGGTGGTGGCAGGGTGGTGGTGGTGGGAGGAGAGAGGTGGTGGTGGTGGTGGTGAGATGGTGGTGGAGGAAAGGAGGTGGTGGAGGAGGAGGATGGTGGTGGTGGGAGGAGAAAGGTGGTGGTGGAGGATGGTGGTGGTGGGAGGAGAAAGGTGGTGGAGGAGATGGTGGTGGTGGAGGATGGTGGTGGTGGGAGGAGATGGTGGTGGTGGGAGGAGAAAGGTGGTGGAGGGAGGAGGAGGAGAGGAGAAGTAGTGGAGAAAAGGAGGTGGTGGAGGAGATATATTATATTTTTTTTAGGTTTTTAGCGACGGATAGATCTAGATCTATCCGTCGCTAATTTTTTTTTTTTTTTAATTTTCTGGCCTTGTAGCGACGGATAAATCTATCCGTCGCTACATAGCGACGGATAGATTTATAGCGACGGATAGATTTATCCGTCGCTATTTTTAGCGACGGATAAATCTATCCGTCGCTAAAATTTTTTTTTTTTTTTTTTTTGGTCAACGCTCTGTAGCGACGGATAATTTTATCCGTCGCTACAGAGCGAGGGATAACATTTATCCGTCGCCAAACGGGGCGACGGATAGAATCCGTCGCCCCAAGTAGCGATCCGTCGCTACAGGGGCGACGGATAAAATCCGTCGCCCCTTTCCATCATTTTACCTCAGAATTCTTGTAGTGAGACTTAGCCTTTTCCTTTGCTTCCTGCTCAGCCTTCTCCTTTGCTTCCTGCTCAGCTTTCTCCTTTGCTTCTTTCTCAGCTTTCTCCTTTTCTTTTTTCTCTTTCAATTCTTTCAACATGGAATGCTTGTTCTTTGCAAAGAATTCCACACCGTATGATTTTCCCTCCCAAATTCATATCGGCGAGTAATGAAGCACAAATCTCAGCCCTCCTAAGTAATCGGCCTGATGGTTCCATCAAATCAGGACATTCATACAATGATCCATGAAAATCTTTCTTCTCTGACATCACATAAACACCACAATCATTGTTTCGCTCCTCTCCTATCAAATCCCATGGGAGTTCCATGTGCACAAAACGGTATTTGGGGACAAATTTGGCATTTGGGTGACTATTTGCAGTCAGAAAAAAACCAAAGTACTTCTTCTGCAAATAAACACATACACAAGAAATCTATAAACAAGAAAAAAAAACACACAAATACATTTAAATAAAAAAGAGAAATTAAATGAACAATTTAACTAACCAATACGTTTCCAAACTTCGAGACATTCTTCCATTTATCATATGTCACTGGTAAATTGCCCATGTAGTGAATAACTTCAAGACGAGTGTCTACTACAAACAGAGTATAATGGTCTCCATTGTGCAATGGCAGAAAGAACTGCAAAGAATATACAAACAACAAATTAAAAAATGTAAAACTCACAGAACCCTGATAAAAAATACACCATAATAATAAAACAAACATATCACATACAGAAATGAAAAATACCAACCAACTTTATAAGATGTATTTTCTCGAAATTGATGAACTTGTTAGCCAGGGACATTGCATCCTCCAAATCTGCGATAAACTTATTATACTTCTCTGCCGGAACTTTATAGGGTAGGATACAGCTTTTCCAAGATGATGAAATCACGCTAACGGCGAACCAAAACCTTGAAGGGGATTCCTTTTTTTGCTCTATATAATTCAATAGTAAAGACCATGAATCCATTACAGGGCTATAAATCATACAGTTCTCGTCCAATGAAAGAATGTCATCTAGAAAATAGTTTGATTGAAGGAAATTAGGACCCCAATAAACTCTAACTTTCGAATGTTCATCACCTAATAGATGAACATATTCAGAAAAACAATAGTCCACAACCTTCTTCCTTAGCAGTTTCATAACATCAAGAACTTTATGAATTTTTTTTGAACATATTTGATACACAATCATAAGTAACATGTTCAACGCCACACTGCAGTGAACATCCCATACCATCATTTTCAGGTGACTCATTGATCAGCTCATCAAACTGTGATAAATCACCATCAGTAATATCAGTAAATGGCTCATTAAATAGTTTTAAATCCCCTTGTGTTTGTAATGGCTCAACTGCTTTCTTTTGTACAACACAATCATCTTCAGTTGGTGTGTTGAACCCAAGATGAAACTGCTTCTTGGGATCAAAATCATAGAGCTTGAAAAACTCAGATTGCATCTCCTTCTTCTTCAGCTGCAACTCCTCAACCATAGCATCAAATGTTGCCCAACACTTGTAATAAAAAAAGTCCAAGTCATATGGATATAAACTCCCACAGATCCCCAACAAAAACTCACAGACTTCCCACTAAAATCCCACAGACAACTAAAAAAACACAGAAATAACATAAAAAAAGAAAGAGAAGCAAACATAAAAAAAAAGAAAGAGAAGCAACAAAAAAAAAAAAAACTTACATCCATTCCAAGCTTTGTAATATCACTATTCTTGTGGATACCATTTGGAATACGATACTTCAAAAACCCATCATCAACATCATTGACATCAACAGCAGAAGCAGCATTCACTAGAATGTCAATCTCACCCTTACCTACTAATTCTGTATCAGGAGGAGGACAAGAAGGACCATCATCACTCTCATCAGAAATAGGATACACCCCAGCCAAATGGATCAAATTACCAAACTCACCCTTTTCATCCGAAACCCTTTACAATAATCTATCGTTAGGCCAATGTTGGATTAGAGGAAGAGTAGTAGGTTCTTTTTACCTTTGAAAGGGAACCTATGGATATAAGATATCAGAAGAACCAACACACACCCAGACACACTTATACCTTTATCTGAACTCTAATACTTTAAAACCCCCTTGGACAATTTATCCAAAACAAAAGCACACCAATCAAGCTCTTTAATTTTTGAAGTATCACACAGAAAAGGTAACAGGGTGTAATCAACCACATGGTTAGCAATTGGTGACAGAATACATCCACACGCAACTAAAACAAAAAGCCTTTTAAACTCATCCCCACCATAAGCCAATCTCTCCTTAATGACTGATATTATTTGACCAACTGAAGTACCTTCTTCAGATGTCTTCTTATACTTATCAACAAATTCAGCCCTCAACACCTTATCAACAGGTTTGGGAATAATCTGATTGGAGGTAAATCTAGGTAACATGAATATATTATATACATCGTTGACAGACACTTGATACTTAACATCATTAACCTTTTGGATCAATCTAACAGGATCGAAATTCTTAACTAAATATGGCATGATGCCACCAGGTATCCTCTTAATCTTGAAATGTAGCAAACTACCAAAACCAATATCAACAACATCGGCTCTTTGCTTTTCAGTGAGTGTAGAAACCAACTTGAAGAAATTGCCTGGTGAAGTAGCCTGCTCAAATGGTTTCACTACATCGTCAACAATTACCACCTGCTTTTTTGCGCGTCTCCTTTGAGGCTTTTGCATTTGGTTAAACCACAATGACAAGTTGTTACAACCATCTTTCTACATGCTGTAGCACGCCAAGAATAACATCCTCCTCCTCCCCACCAACATCAGCCACCTTGTGAACAACATCAGTCCTAGGGGCGTTGTCATCAATACAATCCTTACTCCTCACCTTGAACTTCAACCTAGGTAACTTCTTCCTCTCTGTTGGAATATCTTCAGGGTCAATATTAATTGTCTCATTAGGTCCATAAGATGGATTCACTGTAATCAAGAAAGAAAGTATAAGATACCACCAAAGACCCATACTAAAAACTCACAAAACCATACTAGAAGACATAGACCAAAACATAAAACTTACAGACACTATCTAAAACAATACAGACCCACTACTAAAGTCACAGACAAACTAAAAACCACAGATCCATACTAGAACTCAGAAAAACAATATTAAAAGTCACAGACCAAGACTTAAAACTTACAGACACTAACTAAAACCACACAGACCCACTACTAAAGTCACAGACAAAACTAAAAAACACAGATCCATACTATAACTAACAACCCCATACTAAAAAAACACAGATCCATACTAAAAAAGACACAGATCCATACTAAAAGTCACAGATCCACACAGATTAGAAAACTTACACTTAGGTAAACCCATTGACGCTCCATGTTCACGCTTAACATACATTAAACTCTTCAATGGAACATTTTCGTCACTTGATTTCCTCTTCGGCATTGTATACAACCTGTGAGAAAAGAAGGAAAAAAATAGATTAGAAAAACGGGAAAAAAAAACTACAATCAAACACTAAAACTACAAAAAAAAAGTTCAAAAAATTACGTTTAGGAAGTTCAATCGGAGCAAAATGATGATGAAAAGTGAAGTGAATCAAACAAGAAAAAGATAAAAACGTTGGAACACGCACAAACACGCCGAAGCATGTGAAAACGGCTCGAATTAAAAACCTGCCCGATTAATAACGTTGGTCTGACCGAAAAAACTTAAAAATCGGGTTTTCCGAAACCTAATGGAAAAGGCGCTATTTTCCTAGAATTTGGGTTATTTACCTGATAATGGTTTAGTAGAAACCCTAGAAGACGAAGAGTCGCTTATTTAGCCCCCTTACGGGAAAATTTCAATATTGGTCCTTGATATGATATCGTATCCAATTTTCATCCTTTCAAATGGAATGATATGGACCCCGCCAATTGGCCCCTTCGCTAAATTAGCCTATGTTATTTGAAAAATTACAAAATTTACATATAAAAATTTCAAAAATTACATATAGCCCCAAAAGTCAACCCATGTAATGACATGGTTTGCTATTTTGCTAATGTTGAGGGAAACTTCACATTGCCATCCCTATTAATGATTTTTTTACTTTCATTAATTCTCTCATTTCCTTTTTCTTTTTCTTTTTCTTTTTCCTAATTTATTTTGCAACATTGGTAGTTGGATATATTTATAAATTATAACTAACTATAACAAATTCAGGGACTTGTTTATAATTGATTTAAACTAATTTCATGAGGTAATATAGATCGAACACGTGCCTCTCACGTGTGTACTGTATTGTAATTGACATGTCAAATTTCAGGGACTTATCTGTAATTGATTTGAATTTTTTTTATAAAACTAGTCATTATTTTAGACGTTATTTGTGAAATTTTGTCTATAAAACCACCACTCAACTCTTCTACTCACATGTTTTCATCTCCAAGACAGTCCGACAAAATAATAGGCGCTAACTACCCATGCATAAACAGACTATACAATTATATAACTTTTAAAATAAAATAATGTAAATAAGTAGATCACATAATCAGAAAGATCGTTAAATAATTTCAAACAATACAAGTGCAATGCATAAATTATAATTGCGAGTTAAATTTACGGTTATGGTTCGGGTCATTACATAAATGGAGGGAGTAATTTGATTAACAAATCTATTCAAATTCACAATTTGCAGAAAGGGAACAATTTTGACATGCTATGGCCGGCAAGACTAACGGCGAAACACATAGCCGATCAGCTCAAAATCTGCTCCAGCCTGAAACAAGTCGAATCATGGTACCCCCTTATGCTCAAAACCAGCACATTCCAAGATTGCTTCGCCACAAACCAATACATTACCGCTTGTTCCTCTTTCAAGAACACAGACTCTGCACTTTTCGCTTTCACCCAAATTGATTCTCCCAATGTATTCGTCTACAATTCAATCATATCCGCCTTCCTCAGCTGCTTTCGCCCACAAGAAGCTCTTTTGTATTTCGTAGACATGTTGAGAAACAGTGTTACTCCAGACAGCTACACTTTTCCGCCGGTTATTAAAAGCTGCCGGCTTTTATCTGTTGTGGGATTTGGTGAGTGTGTTCATGGACAGGTTTGGAAATGTGGGTTGGATTTGGAAGTTCATTCGCAGACTGCTTTCGTTGATTTTTATTCGAGTTTTGGGAGATTTGATGAGGCCGTGAAGGTGGTTGATGAAATGCCTGAAAGAGATAGTTTTGCTTGGTCGGTTATGATATCTGCGTATGCCCGTGCTGGGGATTTGGGTTCTGCAAGGAGGGTGTTTGACAAAATGCCGGAGGGGAGGAGTGCTGCTGCGTGGAATACGTTGATTCATGGGTATGTGGAAGGTGGAGATTTGGAGAAAGCAGAGGAGTTGTTTGTTAGGATGGCTGGGAGGAATTTGATTACTTGGACGACAATGATCAATGGGTATGCTAAACATAGGCGATACGGGGAGGCGTTGGAGCTGTTTTATGAGATGAAGGATAGTGGGATTAAGGCTGATGGAGTGACATTAGCAACTGTGATATCTGCTTGTGCACATCTTGGGGCACTGGATGAAGGAAGGAAGTTGTACTGTTATGTTATGGTGAATGGGTTTGATCTTGATGTGTATGTTGGTTCTGCATTGATTGGCATGTATGCAAAATGTGGGGCGTTGGAGAGAGCACTTGTGGTGTTCTTCAATTTGCGAGAGAAAAATATATTTTGTTGGAGTTCTGTGATTGATGGGCTTGCGTTTCACGGACGTGCAAAAGAAGCATTGATGATGCTTAGCATGATGGAGAAGGAGAACATCAAGCCAAATGGCGTCATCTTTGTTAGTGTCCTTGCAGCTTGTAATCATGCGGGATTAGTTGAAGAAGGTAGAAGAATGTTCTCTGAGATGTCTGATAGGCATTCAATCCTTCCTGCAATTGAACATTAGCAACTGTGGGATTAAGGCTGATGGAGTGACATTAGCAACTGTGATATCTGCTTGTGCACATCTTGGGGCACTGGATGAAGGAAGGAAGTTGTACTGTTATGTTATGGTGAATGGGTTTGATCTTGATGTGTATGTTGGTTCTGCATTGATTGGCATGTATGCAAAATGTGGGGCGTTGGAGAGAGCACTTGTGGTGTTCTTCAATTTGCGAGAGAAAAATATATTTTGTTGGAGTTCTGTGATTGATGGGCTTGCGTTTCACGGACGTGCAAAAGAAGCATTGATGATGCTTAGCATGATGGAGAAGGAGAACATCAAGCCAAATGGCGTCATCTTTGTTAGTGTCCTTGCAGCTTGTAATCATGCGGGATTAGTTGAAGAAGGTAGAAGAATGTTCTCTGAGATGTCTGATAGGCATTCAATCCTTCCTGCAATTGAACATTACGGGTGCATGGTTGACCTTTTAAGTAAGGCTGGTTTACTAGAAGAGGCACTGGATTTGATACATAGCATGAGAATGCAACCGAACTCTGTTATTTGGGGTGCTTTGTTAGGTGGATGTAAGCTTCACAAGAACATAGAGATTGCACAAGTTGCTGTCGATAAATTGATGATTTTACAGCCGAATAATAGTGGGTACTCCACCCTTTTGCTTAACATGTACGCTGATGCAAATATGTAGACCGAAATGGCTCAGATTAGGCAAGACATGAAGGAAAATGGATTATAGAAGATATGGCCTGGTTCAAGATGGATTGAAGTGAACAAGAAGTTGCATCAGTTTGCTGCCTGTGATAATTATCACCCAGCCTCAGAAGACATTTATTTGGTGTCAGATGTGTTAGATTATCAACTTAAGCTTGTTGGTCATGCGCTTGATCTTGAGTTTGTCATACTTTTCGGTGCGTTACCCAGTACACTGATGGGTGACTGAACGCTTTAGTTTTCCAGTTAGTTTGATGATACTTGTAGTCCATGATGTCAGATAAGGCTATAAGCAGAACCTGGCATACCCGAAAACCGGTTTCCTAAAGCATCTTCTACATGTGCTTTGATAGGGAAGAAAAGAGCCGGTTAAAAGTGAGAAATTCATGAAGTACCTTCACTTTTGTCATCAAAGTGCCAAAACCTCTTCACTTTTACCAGCTTATATCATCCCTACAATTTGGTTCAAGCAAGAAGAAGAAGCTCATTATTGGTCAAACTCAGTCAGGAATCCTCAGATCTCCACTCGAGGGTAAGGCTGTTCTGAACTGCTTTGTTTTGGTTTATGATACTCTACTGTGCATGCAGTTGGGTAGTTTTTGTTGGTTTTGTTATTGTGAGTTATTGATTTTTAGGTTTTAGTACTGCGATGTGTTAGTAATGGTAGGGTGGGTGTTAAATGGTCCGGTTAGCCCATCTGCCATTGCTAGTCAATTTTTCCTTGTGGTGTGAGGATGACTGGTAAGGAACCTCCTCAATCCGTTTTTGGTCCAGGTAGTCTAATGTACCCCTGTTAAATACTGGTCAAATTTCCTGAATTTCATAGAAGCAAGAGGTAGAATTGTTCTCTTTACCACTTTACAGACTATATTATCGGCTGGCTTATAATCTCCTTGGTTTGTGTAATCTTCTCAGGAACTTGCACAAGCCCTACAAGTGGCTCCAGGCAAGAGTCATGCGCGTGATATGCAGATTGTAGAAGTCTTGGTAAGAATTCGGATGCTCAGGGTAACCAGCTGGATCTTGACTTTGTCATAGGAAATTTGGGTGCACATCACTCAATATAGCGCGATGGGTTATATGGAAGGGTTTTTTTTTTTTTTTTTTTTCCGTAGTAGTCCATGATGCCGGGTAGGGCTATGGCAGAACCTGGTACCAAAAAACTGGTTTCCTGGAGAAGAAGTTCACACAGAAATTTGGCTTATTGTGTGTAAGCATGTTCATTTGGTCTGAAAGTAGTACATTATAGCCAGAATTGAAAGTCTGAAACTGGAAGAGTTCATTTTAGCAGGAAAAAATGTACTGTGATAAATCAGTTGGAACTTGGAAATACTTGTGTTTCAATTACCATGGTTTATGGCTCAGCCGGTAAAGGAACGGAATTCCAGTTTTCTAATGGAAGAATCAATATGAGAACAGTTCTGTGTTCAAAGGCCATATATAGAAAAAGAAAAGAGACTGTCAGGTTGATAGACACATGTTAACATGTACTCAGCTGTCATAAATCGGGTAAAGTAGATAAATTATACTCCAGATTGTACCATGTACAGTTTATATACTCAACATTGGTACCGTATAAAATGTATACCTTAAATCAACCATCCGTTTAAACATCATACTCCGACCAATTTTATTATCAGAAAATGGCGCGTGTTGTTCAATCGCCGGCACGATTCACGCGATAAATTGGCAAAATAGATAAATTATACTCTAGGTTGTACTTGATATAATTTATATACTCCACATTGCCACCGTATAAATTTTACACCGTAAATCAACCACCCGTTTAAACATTATACCCCGATCAATTTTGTCATTAAAAAAATGGCGACACGTGTCGAGTTGTGATTAAATATGGGACATTTTATTTTTAAGAAATGTAAATAATTTTTTTAAATTGTATAAAAAATAGGATTAATTATATACTTCCATTAATTAAAAAATGAAAAAAAATATGGAAGCTTGACAAATTAGAAAAAACAAAGATTAGCAAAAATGCAGTTGTACATACAATAATTGACCGGACATGTGTTCGATGTACTGTTGGGATTAAATATCTATCTTCAAAATTAGTATGAATTACCACGAAATAAAGTATGTACTTTAGAAAAAAATGTCCGGGAGAGCTCCGCCTGAGGAGATTCTTCCGAGAGTCATTTGAGTTCAACCCGCTACAGTTTATAAATCTCAGAGAATCACATACTGGAAAAGGGCGACTTTCCACCTGCACGCAGCTACGGTCCGAGGACCTAACCTTCCTACACAAGGACTCTACGGTTGACACATGAATGTCTTACTATCTAGGGCAGAGACCCCAACCAAGGACATCTAGCTCACTTATCAAGGTGACCAGGTAACTTAGTTGCATGTTTACATTTCAATATTTACCTCCGAGGAACCTAGAGCATACTGCTTAGACCCCATTAGTTGTTGGGTGAATTTCATATGACTGCAGGTAGGTAGTGTATCGAGGATGAATATCTGGAACACAACACAAGAACAAAACAAATATTTATACTGCTGAGCGAAGGTTTGACCTATTTTTTTAAGACTTTATTTGTCCCGCTCTGGTGCTCACGGTTTACGTAACAAATAGTCTCCCAAGATAGAACTGCAGTGATGAATTAGAATTCTAGCACTTGAACTCTAACTCCGGCGAATTACTACAATAATGAATTAACTGAAGAACATCCAACACCCACCAAGTATCAAAATAGAAACTATATTTTATACTACTTCTTTATCCTTCGATACGGTTAGAAAATCCCATGAAAATTCGTATCAACGTCCTCCAAACTTGACAAGTTACTTAGGACTTGAAATCCGTAATGAATAAACTATCTTCGGGTCCTCCTCAATTCTCCTAGATGCGATTGGATGATTTTAGTTGATATATTTTGGATGTATATTAAAATGAAGTAGAGAGCCCTATATATAGATATCCAAAAGTTGCAAGGAAAAGATGCAATTGTTGGGCCACACCTCTCACCATCCGAACAGACAAGTTTGAATTGGTGTCACACCTGTTAGCAAAAGGTGTCCAGCTCTATTCGACGAAAGGGAATTTTTACAATGTAGTCACTTATGTGACAACAATTTACTCTAAGACAACACTTAGATTTTCGCCTACCAGCAGGTCACTTAGGTGACTGGAGTGTAAGTCCTACAAGTGACTATTTACCAGCAGGTCACCTAAATTAAATTTTCCAATTTTGAATTCTTGTACAGTAATCACGTGACTTGTGTTCAAAATTCGAATTTTGTGGTACCGGTACTAAATCGATAGTATTACTTCAAGTATTTTTAATAGAATCACGATTCGATAAGTTGCATTGTATAATCAATTCTAAAGTACTGAAGTGTCAAATAAAGGTACATGCGCCATCCCACGGTATCTAGTACCAGTCCCCTATCATATCATATCACTTTAAATCATATTAGTATCAATTTAATTCACTCTATTACATTTTACTATCATTTAAACTCCAATGAACTAGATAAAATGAAACTTAATAAGTACTTTAGAAAATTCTAATTCCGAAGGTTACCCGGTACCGGTACCATGATACCGGTACCATGGAGACAGTGGGTACCGACACCATGGTACCGGAACTAAATTGATAGTATTAGTCAAGTATTTTTAATACTATCATGATTTGATAAGTTACATTTTGTAATCAATTCTAAAGTACTAAAGTGTCAATTAAAGGTACCAGCAACATCTTGCGGTATTTAGTAACAGTAGCCTATTATATAGTATCACTTTAAGTCATATTAGTATCAATTTAATTTATTCTATTACATCTTACTATCATTTAAACTCCAATCAACTAGATAAAATGAAACTTAATAAGGTACTTTCAAAAATTCTAATTCCAAAGGCTCATGTGACAACCCCGGTACCGGTACCATGATACCGACATAAAGTACATTTACCAAAACTTCAAATAATTTGCTTACACCACATAAATATATTCCAAGCCAAAGTAAATGGATGAAAAATGAAATTTAATAAGTTAGTTTGAGTAATCTTACATAAAAGGGGCAGGTGTGTCTGATTGGTGATTTGGGGGGGAAAGCAAATGGAGTTTTGGGGGGAAATTGAAGTACATAGAATGAAAATAAGATTAAAGATACCCATCCAGTACATCACGCAGTAGACATGCATAGGTAGGTAGCAGCAGATCACGTGTTCATCCGGTGATATGTCACTAAGGGTACAATTGGTTTTTCAACTGAAAAGGGCACTGGGTGGTAAGATGTGATTCTATGGGTGGTGGAGGGTAAATTTTTGTGCACCAGGTGACTGGAGCGTAGCTCCCCCATTCGAAAGCTAGGCAGGTCACGAGTTCAAGGCCCAAGAGTCACACCTTTTTTCTATTTTTCTTTTCCAAGGTGTTCCATGAGGTATCAAGTTCAAACATCTTCTTTCACATCTTTTTATCTATATATATATATTTACATTTATTTTATCGGAATTTATCGCAACTTCATTGCGAATACCTTCGTATTAATAATTACAAGGGGTATATTTATGCATTAATTTCCCATTCATCTTCAATTCGAACTGAGTAATTAAAGATATTAAACACATTTTAATTAAAAATTTCAACATTAGTTAAGTCTAAGACTGGTCGATCCAAGGCAGGCCAGTTTAACAGACTAATCCCCTCTTAGATTAATTGTGCGAGATTAAGGAACACTTTTCGAGAAGCATGAACACTTTTAGAGGAGCTACTATTTTCCTGGCTTTTCATAGACTTATTTTTACTTTTTCAACGTGTTTTTATCTTCATCATGTACGTTTAATTTGGGTGTATTACTAAACAAAGGAAAATAAATGTATAACTTCACAAAATGATGGAGCTTCCTCCCATGCTTTTTCATAGAAGAAAATAATTAGAAAACTATAATAATTGAAGATTGAGGGCTAAAAGCAATTAAATTTGACGTTATAAGTTTTTAATATTTTTTTTAATTTTATATTTGATTAATACATTTTTTTTCATTTTTATTAAATAAAACTTTCATAGTTTTATAATTTTTTATGGAGTTTAAATTTATTTTTTCGTGTTCTGTTGACAAAATTGGCCGGAGCATAATGTTTGAAGAGATGGTTGATTTAAAGTTTTAATTTTATACGGTGACAATGTTGAGTATATAAACTATATAATGTATAACCTGTAGTATAATTTATCTATTTTAATTACCTCGAGATTAATTATGCAAGTGACACGTGTCTAGCGCGTGAATAGTGCCGGCGTTTGAACAACACGCGTCATTTTCTAATGACAAAATTGGTCGGAGTATAATGTTTAAACGGATGGTTGATTTAAGGTATAAATTTTATACGATGCCAATGTTGAGTATATAAACTGTACAAGGTACAACCTGAAGTATAATTTATCTATTTTAAGCGACATAAATCTGATCTTAATAGCGGTTGGTTAGTTGTTGATGTTGCCTAATCATGATTTTTAATCACTAACTAATATTTTCAAAATCTTTCGCACTGTGTCCAAATCAAATGTAATATTTGACTTTTAAATTATCTTTAACGTCACTTTGACCACAAATTGCTAGTAAACGAAAAGAGATTTTATGAAAGTACAGTTTATTCCATTATTTTCTATTATAGTTTTAGTAATTTGTGATAAAAATCTATCTCCAAAATAAAATTCTAACATTATATTTGTTTATAAACGGAATAACATGTTTTATCGCACCCAAATCCTTGAGTTTTACTGAAATTACAAATACGTGATCTAATTAATGATGACTCAATTTCAGTATCATAATGGTCAAATTATTAAAAAAGTCGTATGCTTCATGAATTTAAGGAAATTATACTCATCCAATTTACACTTACGTTGTATTTCGTCTTTCCTATACTTCACAAAAAATCAAGTCTTGCTCATCATATTGTTGGAGTATCCAACATCCTTTACAACCTGTTTACGAATTACGACTAGTTTTGGCCTTTTGATGACTTTCAAATTCGAGGAATATTTGCAAAGTGTAGTTTTTTACATTGTTTCTTTTCTTATTCTCTTACTCCCGCCTAAAATATCGTTTAGTGTCTAACTACTCCCAAAATCAACGCTTAATCCAAGTCAAATACTACCACTAAGTTAATAAAATCCATTACGTGTAACCCTCAGTCTGTCCACTGCCAAAAATTGTTTGTATTTAATAATAATAATAATAATAATAATAATAATAATAATAATAATAATAATGTTCTTATAGATCATAAATACTGTACAATTCATTAAGATTTAGTACTAGTTTGTTTGAATATAAACTTGAGTTCGGTTTTGTCAACTTGAATTTAATTTTGCTACCTTTTTATATTTGTTTCTCCACTCAACACAATTCTTCACGATTTGAGTTGCTATTCATCAACTCTAAAACTTAAAACCTCAATATGCAAATATACAATTGAACACTATTAAATATCACAATTTAATATCAAACACAACACTCACAACTCAACTCCAGTTTAATCAATATATTTATCAATTCCCCTTAAGTTTGGAGCTTGGAGCCAAACCAAGAGTATCTTTTAAAAGAAATCCTCTAAGATTTTGTGCATTTCGTGCATTGACCTCTATGTTTCCGTAACATTTCCAACATGAGAAAGCAAGCCATTTAAAAATCTGTTGAAAAAGAGCAAGTTTTATGAAAGACGGTTTCTAGATAATTTATCTAAAGACGGATCTATGTTTTTAAGTAAATCATCGATTGTTATTAATCAAAATGTATATATTCCCAACATTAGTATTTTTTCATATTACAAATGAATTTCGTTAACAACCTAGACATTTTTATTAATTAATAGATAATTTTTCTAAAAACATAGGTCGTTTTTAGATAAGTTAGCTAGAGATCATATCTCATAATACTTTGTGGTTGAAAAATCCAACTCACAATTATTTTCTAAATGCAAATCTCAAAGACTCTAATTAGTATCGCCAAACCTACTAAATTAAATTATGAGACTATGAGATTTGCATTTTGTTTAATTTGATTAGGTCCACTTATCATGAATTTATTAGATTAGTTGCACTACATAAATCATGTAATATTCCATCCTTCTAAACATGCTTACGCGAGCAAATACGAAAGAACGAACGCGTTTCACGTGTTGAAATGCGTCCACGCACACTAGAAGATTCCGCCAAAAGTGAAAGAAGAGAATAATAAAATAAATAGATGTTATCTATATAATTTATATATAGATTATATATAGATGGAATAATATTGTCAAGAAAATCATTCATATTATTAATTAAAACACTTATATTTATACATGTTTTTCATATTACAACAGCATTTATTTCAATATATCTCCTAAATCCGGTTCAATTACTGCATGGTACACAGTTTTTAAGAAGAAAGTAGGAGATTTTGTAATAAAGTAGGAAAGAGATTGAATAAAATAAGATAAATAGTGAATAAAGTAGGAGAGAGATTTTCTATTAAAGGAATTAATAATTGAATTTGGGACGGACCAGAACGGAATACATGTAAATGAAACTGGGACGGAGGAAATAAATATTTTCGTTAATAACATGGATGATTTTATTGATAAAATATGTTGTACCGTATTCCATGGGATTGTCAAAGCGTTTGTAGCCGAGTGGCAAACTGAGACACCCGTACCTAAGATGTCACGGGTTCGATCCCGAAATGGGTGATTTCAAAAAAAAAAAAAAAAAACTGAAGCTTTTTTTTGACTCTGACTTTCACCTCTATATATAGCCACCACCACCACCACAATCACAAATTCACAATACCATTGTGAAAGTGTGTCAAATCATCTCTCCAAAACAATCGGAGCCACAATCAAACCGACAAACAGACATTTTTTCAACTCTATATTATTATGGGTAGTGAAGGAACAGAGATAATCACCAGCAAGAAGCTGAGATTGCTATGCCTACATGGGTTTCGAACAAGTGGAGAAATCATCAAGAAACAAGTCACCACCAAATGGCCTCAATCAGTTCTTGATGAACTCGATCTGGTCTTTGTTGACGCCCCTTTTCCTTGCCAAGGCAAATCTGATGTTGAGGGCATTTTCGACCCTCCTTATTATGAGTGGTTCCAGTTCAACAAGGTCTTTCTTCTTCCTTGTTGCTTTCTCACATGTTCACATACTTGTTGGTTTCTTCAATTCTTTTGGGATTTTTGTGACATGGGTTTTGTTTGGGATGATTTGATTTGCAGGAATTTTCAGAGTACCTGAACTTTGATGAGTGTCTTGCTTATATTGAAGAGTGTATCATTAAGCACGGTCCAATTGATGGCCTTCTTGGTTTCTCACAGGTACCAATATGCTTCTTTTATGTGCATTTCGACTGATTGGTGCGCGTTGATTGCTTCGATTGTGTTAAACAGATGTTAATGTGATGGAGTATTGTAGTAATCTGCTCAGTTTATGAATAGCACAAGTCTGAATAGCTAATGTCAAAATTTGTTCTTTGGGGATATACTTACATGCTAAGCCACACCCTGGGATTATGTATGATCTTTTGGTATCTAAATATTGAGTTTTTTTTTTTTTTTTTTTTATGTAATTCAGGGAGCAATTTTAGCTGGTGGATTGCCTGGATTGCAAGCCAATGTGAGTTATGAAGAATCGTTGTTTTCGTATGTTGAACTGCTAAGAGAGAAAGAGAATTGGTATTTACTGTTTTGCTTTGTTTTACAGGGTATAGCTCTTACAAAGGTACCCAAGATTGGACTTTTGGTGATAATTGGAGGAGCAAAGTTCAGGAATCAATCAGTAGCTGACAAGGCATATTCCTCACCAGTTCAGTGCCCATCTGTTCACTTCTTAGGTAACTCCAATGCCAATTCTTTGATAGTTTTCGTCAGTTCGTGTATTTAATAAACCATCCTCGTGCCAGCAGCCTTGGCTGATTTACCAATGATATATATTCCCCCAAGCTCTTCCAATGTTATGCAACTGTACTGTTCTTCTATTTAACAATAGTACTCCGTATTAGGAGTTCAATACTGGACATCAGCTAACTTGGTCCGACAAGTTGAGCCACAAATTTAATCTAGTTTGAATTGTTTGGTGCCCAAATTTGCATGTTGGGTGCATGTAGGATTAGGATTACAGATAATAATCTAACTAATAATACCAAGAAGAGTTTGGTGTATCTTCTGGTAGATTGCAGTCCTAGGCGGCTTGACTGAACTAATGCATTTTTAAGTCTGCTATTATTATTTTGGTCCATATCCTAGGTACATGCCATGAAATAATAGCTTACCAGCTTAAAATATGACATGTAATTCTGACTAATAGATTACAAAATGAAATTTAATGCAGGGGACCAAGATTTCTTGAAGGAGTATGGTACCGAACTCCTGGACTCCTTTGTGGACCCTTTGGTGATCCGGCATCCTAAGGGCCACACAATTCCAAGATTTGGTAACAACCAACTTTCAACTCATGGTGTTGCACACTTGCATTGAGTTTGTTGAGTTTCAACTTTCTATTATATCTTGGGACATGCAAATACCTAACCCGTGAATCATTTCGATTACTTTCAGACGAAGAAGGCTTGGAAAACATGTTGAACTTTCTTGAACGGGTTCAGAAAGAAGTTGAAGGACATCAAGAATTAACTTGTATCGATTCTTAAGGAAGAGTTTGTACTATTCCATTAGATGATTAGTGTAATATGAAATATGCTTGCAAAATTCTGATTGATTTGTGCTCATTGCCTGGAGATTGATCCAGAATAACATGGAGAGTGTTCATTAGATTATGCCCAGTACTTGGGATCATCACTATAATAGTATATGATGTTTTCCACAGCTAGGGATGTTATGAATTAGATAACTTTGAAGGTTAAAAGGGCGCAGAGTTCAAGATAATGGTGAAAAAAATCAAAATGTATGTCAACTTCAGAAATTCAGATCATGTTTGCAAAAGGCAGAAAAACGTGTATACGAAAACTGATGCAGGTACAATCAGGGTTAAAGCACAATTAATTCCGGTGCAAATTTGCAACAAGTCCTACAACTACAACTACAAAACCATAAGCATTAAAGCATAACTATACATAAATTGTTTACACGGTTTCTGATGATAAAGAGTAACAGAAAGAAAAGAAGCTTTCGCATTTGCCAGTCACATATATACAGAGGAAAGAACAAAGGTGTTGAGCACTCAAGCAAGCTTCAGGTATATGTACCTCTGCAGTTCCAAGGTCAGCATAGAAGATTATGGATCTGAGTTAACACCTCTCAAAGATCTTGAAAAGCTTATCCAGTGAAGCAACCTGGAAAATGAACGTTTTGTCTATGAAAACCTCAACTTAAAATCAGCAATCAGGGCACATTTCATGTTTGTTCATTGCCAAAAGACGTGAGGTTTGCAACAAGAACATCATAACAGGGCAAAATAAAAGTTTTTTTAAAAGTAGAAATAAAAAACCGAACTAAAAAAGTTACTCAGGTTTTTAGTACCTTGACAAATGTTCCGTCAGTAGCCATTGAAGTCGGAGGCTTGAGAAAGAGTCTCATGGAGGGAAACAGAACATGTTGTATTGACCATTCACGCTGAGCCCAAGCATTTTCAGCCTCCAGAAGTAGGTCATTGTCAAATCCTTCTTCTGTTTGACAAAAGCAATATTTGTTAAGGCCTATTGAAAACTTAACAGGAACAAGCAAATATCAAAGAGAATTCTAAAAGCTGTAATAATATATTTAAGTATAAATAACGCATTGCTCTGTTCAGTCTGTCTCTATGAAATGAACAATGTTTTGTGTTTTCAAGAAGATCTATTTTCCACAAATTGTTCAGTTTCATTTGAGGTATTGTAGGTGAAACCTGTCTCAGAAGTCGAATAACATGCCAGGTTTCTTCTAAAACCCATGATAGCTAGTCAAATTTATGTGCTCACAAAGTAAACAAATCATGATGTGATATTAAGATGAATGGAATAGTAAGTAGGTGGTGAGGTGATGTACAAAGATCTGTGTGATATAGTACATAAAAGAAACTTCTAGATGGCTGCCCTCTGCAGCAGAATCGATCAACCAAGACAAAATAGAGGGTGGTGACACATACACAGTCATGGAACACCTAAAAGTATTGTGAAGACAGAGAGCCATTCGTATATTAAGCAGTTAAAAGAAGCATGCATATGTTGCTATTCATGCTTTAATGCACTTGATCTTCCTCCGTTGATCATTACCAGTAAGGTAAATAAAATGTTTGATATTATGCAATCTGATGCCTTAGCCAAATTGGAATAACTGCACCAAGTTCACAAGCGAGGAACACTCTGTAACAGTCATACCAGCATCTTTTGAGGCCTGCCCTTCTTCAGGACTGCTACAAGTCACCCCCTTATAAAATTGCAAGCCATCACCTGACGGGTTAGGCAGCAAGGGAGGATGAAGGGCATAGAAATTCCCAAGAGCAGCAGCAATTGTCTGAAAACAGACCTTCTCGTCATCCCAGTCAACCTGCAATACCAATAAATATCCACTCAAAAATACTAGCACTGCAGATAATTCTACAATTTAATACAGTGCATTTGGCAGATGCAATGTTAACATTAGACTGGAAAATTTATAAAGGAACATTACTGTTGATTAATTTGATTTCCAGACCAACCCATATTCTTGTGAAATCAGTTCACCGGGCAAGAGAAGAAATTGAACTGGTAGTAACCAATCACCCCGATTCACAGGGTAAAATAAGAACTCGAACTGGTAGTAACCCATCACTAATAAAAAGTTCGAGGAGATACAGTGACTCAAAGAAGCCGGGGTAGAATGGTCAGGATCTTTTTACTAATGTAAATTATCATACTTCTGTAGATTTAGAAGATAGGAAAAGAACATACAGAAAGTATTTACTGCTCAAGCATTGTACAGGCAAAACAGACAGATACCAAACTGCCTTTACTGCGAGTCTGTGTGGAAAAGAATAAATAGAAATAAGCATGACAATCATAGCATGCTGAATGGGTACTTGTGAGTTATGCGAGTCAGTTAGTGCATCTTGAAAATTGACTCTGAGAGCAAGTCGATAGGCCAGATGAAAATTTATCTAAATGAGCTGGAAAAAGAGACGATTGATATCCAACTTACATCATTGCCCAGACAAAGAACCAACTCTGGAACACGATCCATGTCAGGAGTGTACTGGTCAAGGACCACAGGAAGCCTGGACAGATTACCATTCTCATCAATGTGAACACCAAAATACTCACTCAGCAACTTAGAGTTCCTCTTCATCAGCTCTATATTCATCTAGCAAGTAAAGAGGAAAGATAAATAGAGGAAACATAAACATGATCTTATATAAAATTGACTATAAAATAATAAAAATCCTTTCGCTTTACACGCACATGATAATAAGGGGATAGTCTGGAACACATCTTAGACACCAAATAGCATGCATCTCAGGTATAAATTTGTCATCTCATGTATCAACTATAACCTAACTTGACAGGAAACAGATTCACTGATGTTGCATCATCACATTGTAATCATTTCCTGAAACTGTTTTAACACAGTTTCATTAGAAAAGTTGAAAAGGGGCTGAAGCAAATAATGAAACTCCTGGACAAACAATCAACAGACCACAAATTCACATGACTTGTTGCTTTGTCCTGTCAATGGAATGATCCTCATGGAATTTACCTCCATCCTAGCACTAGATAGCGCATATGCTCAATGAAATGCAACTTTTAAGGTTCCTATGAGATGCACTTGAACACCCCTTGAATTTTAACAACTATTTTATCCTGTGTGTTACAGAACCATATACAATTTCAAGCTCCAGTTAACTTTTTCTTATCTTAATGCTTATCGCTTAATTCATCTTCTTTGTTTATTTCTTGTGACTAAAGCTGAAGGCAAGCATCTTCTTGCTGATATCATTAAATGCATATGGGAAACAAAATACTACATGAGAACTGGCAACTCTAATGATATGGAGAATACAGATAATAGAAAGTAGAAACAACATGCACAGGGCAATACTTTGGAACTTTAAGTTAAAACAACTTACTTCACAAATCTTCAGTTTTAGGTCATCATTGTCATTTCCTTCTGAATTCAAATCCTCCTCCTTCAGTGCCAGCATTATCAGCTCAGCCAGTGGAGCTGGCTCACTCAATTGAATTGCATTAAAATGTGCAAAACGCCGTAACACTTGCTGATACATTAGCTCTTTGCTGTCAAGTCAATAAAAGACAATTTGTAAAAATCGTACAGCTAAGTGGGCAATAATATGAATATGATAATACGTAGGCAACACAGAGATGCTTATCATTGTTGATGATCAAGCATAGGACCTACCAGCTACATGTGAGCTTCGTTAGTTAGTACTTTCATAGGCAAGTTATAATTACAAAGAAAGGAGGTAACATATTTCATTATCTATATAGACCACATTCAAGTTATTAAGGATCTTCTACCAGGCTGGAACTGGACAGAAGTAACTGCACTTTATAGCAAAAAGGCACTAACCTTACAATTTTAAGGGGTCAAGCTGCTTATGAATGCAAACCAAAGCACTACCACCATCAATGCACTATGAACTGAAACATTCCTTTATCTAAGATTCAGTTTTGACTAAAGAAAACGATCCTTTTATCAAGCTCGTTATTTCTTCCTGGAGGAACCACACTGATTTTAGTTAATAGACCATCCAAGCCCAAGGTTCTCTGTCCAGTAGACTCAAAAGTTACACAATATACCTGCGTCGGGAGGAGCAGCTATCATTTGTATTTACATGCAACATGATGCTTAAGAAGCACAGTGGGGCCTATTCTTTTCATTTTTTTTGGAAAAAATAAATATAATATATAAATAAAATGTCTGGAGGTTATTTTAAAGTAAATCCATACATTTCAGTTCCAATTGGTTTGGAGATTCCCAAATTCAGTTGTAAGGATGTGACTGGCTGGCAACGACATAAAATAGAAATAGAAAGAGAAAGTGATAACCCCAAAAATAAATTAGCAACTTGGACAAATTACAAGAGGCAGAGAAGATTTTACGTGATATGAATTTATATAGGTCTAATTCCAAGGCTTACAATGACTTGCGAAACTTGATTGCATGTCATTTCTCAGTCAACACAAGAAAGAGGGAATTATTTTGCTGACATTCAGAGTATTGTAACTAAAACTTCAAGGACATTAGTTTATGAGAACAAAAATCTGTTTGGTGCTTATGTTTCAAGCAATCAGATACTGCCTAGGAAACAGAGTCAGAAAGAGAGAGAGAATAAATCACCTTAAGTTGACCACATTAGCCAGATAAAGCTGAGTATCATGCTGCATCAGAGCGAAAACATCATCAGCCATTCCAATATATGTGCAGTGCCCAACAATCTCCAGTAATTCTGTTCCAACACAAATCAAAATTTCAACTTTTCATCAAAATTTTCTTAACTATATCAAGGATGGGACTCATACCGGCATGACAGCTGGAATCAACATCTCTAACAAGTTCCTGAAGGCTAGTAAGATCAGCTGTTTCCTTTGGATTCCTTCGCTGCCTGATTGAAGACCTACGGTGAACAAAAATATATGAGAATGAGGACCTACAGGTTGCAACAGGCCCCAGTGAACTACAACTTCTAAAGATCTTTCATTGGAACAAGCATGCATACATGGTCATTATCAATATACCCAAAACGCTAATATGAAAATAGTGTGGTTCAAAGAAGTCCTTTTGCTTACGTAGTTCGTGAGTCAATCCATGATAGTATTTTTGTATCACACCTGGAGGATATTAACTAGACAGGTCTGTTGCATGCCATGAGCAGTCATTTTTAGTCATTACATTGTCATATTATCACCTTAAAACCTGCTATTAGGGACAGAGGCATGGATAAAGAAACAAAGAGCTTTTCTTTGTCGATCTTTTTACTTATTGCTCCTGCAGTTCAAGTACTTTGTCGCATTTACTGATCACCTTTTGAGAGTAATCACTAACCCTGCCACTTACAATTAAACAACCTAAGCTCAGATAAATTTCTTGCTCACATTAATATATCTTTGTTTACAATATCTTGTTCCTGTTCTCGCTCAATTAATCATTCTCCAAAGGAATACTACAAAAATAGAGATTAAGGTAAAGATTACACATATATTTGTTTCTGAACATTTGTTGGTAATTACCCTACAGTGTTTGATATTTATTCAATCTTCAGTACATTATAAGCTTCTGATTCGAGTCTTCTGATGTCGCTTAAAAATGTGGATTTCAGAAACCTATATTGTTAGAAATCCCACTAATTTCATTATTAAAACTAACAATATTGATATTAGAGTGAGTGGCCTACATTCCTTAGCATATCATTTACTCTGAATCCTCACACTGACTCTTGTATGAATCCACACAAAAACCTACATAGTTCTCGTTTCTCCCTGCAAATTAAAGACATGGATGGCATATGCGGACGGAACTACCTTATGGAGTTCAAACAAGAACTTCCTTGCGCATTATTAGAAGGCTTAACTTGCAAGTAAGCATGCAACCTTCCAGCAGGATCCTGTGAATCTGTTCGTACCATTTTGTTCACCGGAGTTTTTTGAGATTTTGAGCCTACAAAGTGTTAAATGGAGATTATGTAATTATATGCAAAGTCCAATAAGAACAATGTAAGAAATATTAAAACATTCCAGAAACAATAACAGCAAATGGAAGCAAACTACTGTGTGTGGCGTACCAGAAGATGATGGGTGAGTTGAGGAACCTTTGTTAGCAGATATCAAAACAGACGGAGAAGCATCCAGTCTCTAACACAAGAAATACACTAAAATTAAAAAAAAGCAGGGAAGAAGGAAGTGTGAGTAAGGAAACAGAGAGCATATACAAGGAGCTGTGAAAAATTAAATGCAGACAGCATGACAGTTACAGTTGCAAAAATAAAAGGTGCTCAAGTTAAGTTGTTCGTTTGGTGAGCTACATTGAATGAAACAAGCATATACAATAGTATGTTCCAATCCAAGTCATTTAGCTGTCATGTATGTAACGCTTAATGAGCCGTCTCATTGGCGACTATAGCAACACTTTCTGCATACTTATTGCAAAGTCAGACAATGCACAAGGGATTAAAGCCCAAAAATTACCCTCATTGAGCTAGAATCATTTAACTTGTGCCGGGAATTGACTTCAAGGAATCAAATTCTCAAGGAAATAATTAACAATTTACAGGCTACAATTTCCCCATACACAACTTTCAGCATATTCAATTGATGGTGATATGATGAACAGAGAAAAGAATGGTGGGGTAATGCTTTCTCTATAGCAGGATACATGTCCAATAGAACAAAGGTACCATCTCACAAAATGCTTACTACTGTTCTTGATGGGTTTGATTGTTTTTTATGAGAATTTTTTTTATTATGAGTGTTTAAAAAAAAAGTTATAATAAGAAAGTGAAAGTTGAGCGAGATGTAGTTTCGAATTTGTTTCCACAAATATATTTATATTAGAAAAATCAGAGAAAACATAGTGCATGATATCATATCAAGTCCAGTTTGGCTGGAGAGAGCAATGGTTCGATTACGTAATGATCAGCTCAAAATTGAATTGATAATAAGTGACGAGATCTTTTATGAACTAAAAATTTGCTGTGTCAAAAATTAGTAAAGAATTCAATTTTAGGATCAAATTACATGGAGATCCAAACAGTGCTATATGCCATCATAGAGCATTGAAGCTAAATCAAGTTTGCGTACTCTTTGAACGGGAAAAGAAAAGAACAATTATACTTCCTCCGTCCCACGATAAGCTTCCCATTTTGTTTTTTTGTCAACAAAATAAGGAAAAGTAAAAAATTAAATATTATAAAAATGGAAAAATAATAAAGAATGAAAAAAATTGATAGTGGGTTGATAAAGTGGAAAGTTGAGTATTATTTAAATGAAGAGAGAATAAAGAATGAATAAAAATAGATAGTGAGTTGGTAAAGTTGTAAATATGCGTGTATTATGAGGGCATTAGTTAAGTAGTGTAGAGGGTCCAATTGCCAAAAAAGAAAATGGGAAGCATTGTGTGGGACGACTAAAATGGGAAGCATGACCAGGAAGGAGGAAGAAGCATAAATAACTATACCAGGTTCAGCAATGAAGCCTTCTTGTCAAAGTTGGCATGACAATTACTCAAACAAGGTCAACAAACAAAAGACATGTTTCTACAACTTTACAAGTTCAAGTTCAACAATAAAGACCTTGTACATATTTGAATGTAAAATGAACTTAGATGGCGCGAAAATTCAGGCAGAAGCAAACCAAGCTTAATTAAACTGCTGAAGTACCTGTTCGTGAAACGTTCGTGACTCATTTGAGTTCCTTAGTTTCGATTCTACAGCAGTCTGTATCTTTTCAATTATAATTTCTTGATTTAGAAGGCTCACCTGTGAAAAGTTCAGCCCCATTAGTTCTAAAAATGTCAGTGAAAAGCTACTAACTTACATTTTTACTTTTCATTTATTGTTAACTACTAAAAACACCTCTCTCTTAGTTGGGTGTACATTCACGTCAATGTGCTCAGGGGGCATTTTGATTGACATATAGATGAAAGGCTTCGATGCCTTCGGCAATGTTGCAGCGTAAACGATTTCAATTGCCCTCTTTAGCACACCACACTCTACTAGTCTATCTGAAACAGAAAAAGTAGAAAGGGTAGAGCCAGGGGGGTCAGAAATCAAAATAACGTGTGACTAATTATAATTCAATTGAAAATATACACTACTTGTACCAAAAAAATACCACACACCGTCGCCATAAATTTTGTTTTTACAAACCAAGAGTTGAAATACACTAATTCATATAAGTGAAACTTAATTATTATACATGATAAAAGTTGAAATTTAAATGATATTAATTGACAAAAGTACCATGTATATACAAGGGAAAAGGAAGGAATTGGGTGTGGCTGGAGCCACACTTGGCTCAAGTGTGGCTCTGCCCCTGCATACCATTGATAAAGAGCACCATCGTTATTTTCTTTGCGATGTAATTAGAATTTGAAATAAAACCATCCATTTCAAATATTGAACTGGATGGATCATTATCCGAAGCTTCTATCTTCAACAGATTTTGACAAACCGACAACCCATAAACTGATCTGATTGCATCAAGTCTGGAGGATGTGGCAATCGATTGGACATCTGCTCTACCAGCTCCATGCTGATAAAGTGAAAAGTGTATCAGATTCAGAAACATGGATTCTTCATCAGAAATAGATCCAACCGAGAGTGAACAGCAGGCAAACCTTTCTGCAACTGAAGCTCACATTCATGTGATGAATGGCGAAACGAGAAATTAGATCAACTATTTTGGAATAGTCATCAGCCGAATTCTGCAGTGTTTTCTTTCGAGCAGTCATGTTGTAGAATAAGTTTTCGATCTGCAAAAAGCAAATAAGGCACAAAACAATTTCAGAGTTTTTTTTAAGCCATGCGCAAGCTCAAAACCGTCTTTTGGCCAATAGCATCCCTCCTTTTTCCACTATGAAGTTCAACCGTAGGCTAAGTATCAACTTATTTCAATGTGAAAAGTCCCATGCTAATACCTTTTCTTTCAACATCTAAAACCATTAGCTACATAGTTTGCAACCAAACTATTAGAAATGGGGCATAAGTGCCCACCACGTACCATGATTTGTGTACCTTTAACAGCAGCGCATGCCTTCGGTTCATGCTCCATCATTCCATCTCTATAAGTTGCCCTAACCAATAATTACAAGAAATGAAACATTATAAAAAATTTATGTGAGTGTATTATCACATAAAGAACATATTACTGGCAATGCACAATGGCCAACGAAAAGTTGGGACCGAAAGAACAAGAAATATGAACGAACTGCAATAAGTATCAGATACAGAGACTTGGAAGTTGGAATCAATTGACCATGCCGAAAGACTTTATAATGATACAACTAAAACAAGAATCAGAATGACAAAAAAAGAAATCACCAAGAAAATAAGGTTTAGAATTAACAGAGTTTGACAAAAGAACTTTTTTGGCTTATTGATCATATGAATAAAGAAAATATGTGTTCAGTTCCACTAATATCTGGAATAGCCACTTGAATGAGAAACTTTTTGCAATAAAAAAAAAATCAAACAACAAGTTAGTTCTCACACAAGGATGCACTCATGAAATAAACAAAAGGAGAAGAGAACAACAAAGGCATAGTAAAATTACCTGTAACCATGTAGCTGCCCTCCAGTAATCGTAGTGACTGTCACATGACCCACATACGTCATACTTGCCAAAGCCTCTCCTCTGAAACCCATTGATCTAATAGATTGCAAATCCTCAAATGTACTCAGCTTCGAGGTCGTATGCCTTTCACACAATATTGGCAGATCCTCAAGCTAAGAATAAAACAAAAGAAATCAAGCTATTCATCATCCATAAGAAGCACCTACACTCACTCGTTAATATGCATATACAAACGCACATATTTCTCAGTCTTCCTAATCAAATTCATGTTATCCAACATCAATTATCAAGCTGAAATCCAATCTATCCATTTCACTAATTACATATATATCACTAAACTGCAAGTCTGCAAGCACTAAATATGCACCTAACACTCACTCCTTAAGATGCATATACTTCTCAGTCTTCCTAACCAGTAATCACATTTATGTTATCCAACAGCAATAATCAAGCTGAAATTCAAGCTAACCATTTGACTAATTACAGATTTATCACTAAAATGCAATTCTACAAGCAGTTAATAGCGAGAGTTCAATTAAGAGAATGTGCATACTCGAATTCCATGGCCATCATCAGATACTTGAATGAGCTTCAGACCGCCGTCTTTAACCGTGACGGAAATGGTAGTCGAACCGGCATCCAAGCTGTTCTCGATAAGTTCTTTCACGGCGGAGGCCGGTCGCTGGATGACCTCGCCGGCGGCGATTCTGTTCACCACCGCCTCGTCGAGACGCCGGATCCTCGGTGGCTCTCGTGGAGCTGGATTTGGCATGGTTTCCTCAACATCCATTTGATTAGAGGTGTCAATTTCCATGTTATCCATGAGAGAGAGTGAAGAAGAACTGAAAGGGGTTTTTGAAATTTGGGGGTTTTGGGTAAAGGGAGGAGTGTAGTGGAAAATTGTTTGGCGCCAATTAGTTTATTGGGCCTTAATGTGGACTTTGGATCACCAATCACAGTCATTGAGTCCAATATATGGCCCGTTGTCTTAAACCGAATTAAACTAACCCTTTTTTTTCCGTTCCAGGTGAGACTTTTACTATCAACTGCAGTAAAAATGTCAGCTGTACAAGGTGTGATCTAATTCCATAAATGCAGGCTCCATTGTTGAAAATGGAGGAATGACTCAATAAATTTGAGTCAAATTCATATGAACGCCATTACTGGTGTTGCTGCTAAGAAAGAGCAGGAAACTCAGATTTTAGATATAAATAGAGATGCTAAGATCAGTTGTAAGGCATCACCAAGAAGAAGAGATAAAAATAGCAAGGCACTTGAGTGAGATATTTTAAGTTTAGAATTGGTTTTTTACAATAGTTGAGTGCAACCTATGTTCGTAGTAAAAACTTTTAATGTTTCTGAATATACATCTGCAATATTTGTCGGTCTATTTAGTCTCTCTATAAATACGGTATCTCAGAAGACTTACTCTTATCCAATAGTTATAAGTGCCCGTTTGGTTTGAGGGGTTTTTTGCGGGTTTTGTAGAATACCTCAATAATCAGGTTAGTTCTTTTGTTTAGAAAAAATGGATTATTTGGAATAATCCAATTTCTCCCACTCAGCCTCAAATTTGTACATGAATAATCTAATTTCAAATACCTTCTATGAGGAGGTATTTACTTTTGGATTATCTTCTTTCTCGCGAAATGTCTAATTTTATACAAAATTCCCATCAATTACTAAATATGCCATTCCAATCCAAGAACACCAATCGATTTACATCAATGCACTTTTTTTTTTCCTTCCTAATTTCCACCTTCCATTTCTTCTTTTATATTTTCCTAGTTTTGCACTCTTTCTTTTTCATTTTTTCCGTTTTCTGGTTTCCAGCTTCCTTTTTTTTTTTTTCCAATGGTTTCCTAGTTTTGCACCCTTTCTTTTCATTTTGTACCCCTGTAATATTTATTTCTCTTTTCTACTCATTTACTCATTAGACCTTTTATACTTTTGTTTTTTGGCGTATCTTATATATTTACATCAAAATTAATTTTGTTTGTTTAATAGTATAACCAACTTTTTTATAAGAATGATTAAACAAAACAATACTAATAATTAAAAAAATTGGTTAGCGTTGCTTACGAGAATAACGATGATAATTTAGAGTTGTCGGTTCAAGAACGTTTTTTCTTCATCATTTTTTGAAAAAATATTCTAGCATATTAAATATGTGCAAATTTTGGAGAATCTGTGAGTATATATGTGTTTTGAATACAAAATATGCATCGTTAATTACATATATGTGAATTTTTTTTTACTTTATATATTATAAAAAAAACATTTATATAATTAAAAGTTTGAGTTTTTATTTGTGCCCTACCTGACCTAAAATCCTGGTTCCGTCACTGACTTTGGCGTTTTACATGCTTTACACTTTTATGTTTAAAATGTAGGAAAATTTATGTTTAGATGGGATGATAAACATATGCGATGTCGATTTCAATAGCCAAAAATAATTATTCTACGCATGAGATGAAAAATATGGGATTATAAATTTCACTCATATGAAATATCGATCTTATAAGGAAATATGTATTTCGTTAAGATAATTATTACACAGATTATAAACAATATCTATAAACTAAATTTTAATGGTTAAGTCATATAAACTCAAAATCGATGCCAAAGTTATCAACAATGGCAATGTAACTATGGATGCAATAATTTCAAAGATTTTCGGATAATTTTGTATACGAAATTCATATGATCAAAATTCCAGAATTTCCCGATTAAACACGAGAAGGTGGTAAAAATTTGCTCCCCTAAAATCATGTTCACATGTAATTTTCACTAAATAAAAATTGAAAATCAAACTCGATTTTATACAATAAGTGGGAAAGCGTAGAGGTATATCAGTAATTCCACTTTGCTTTATCCTACTGAATAATCCAAAATCAATTCAGAACCAAACTGGATTTTATTGGAAATAGTTCAATTCAAAGAGTCCAACCAAACAAGATTTTTAGGCGAAAACCCACAAACATAATCTAATTCCTTAAATGGGCCGAATAATCCAGTTTTGCAAAATGAAATACCCATTTTCAAACCAAACGGGGTTTAAGTGTTCAACAAAATAAAAAAATCTGGACATTGTACACCAGAAGTTAGGGCTGGAAACCGTCATGATTCATGAAGTACATTATGATCTGTTTACATCAATGCTGCTGCGTATCTCATTAAGTTCGTTTTCTCACCAAATATAGAGCAGTTCAGCTAAAACCTTGGTGCACATAGACGAACAAAATACAATACAGGGCCTTGGGGAATGAAACAACAAAATGTTACTTGCTCTAAAATCTACAGCAAATATTGTTTGACCAAAATGTTTACGAGGCCTTCTTGCCATCACCCTCATCTTCATCATCAGAGTCACCGCTCTCCCGGAATCTAGGGTTTTTCTCCTGCATTAAACGAGCATTGATATTCAGATATGAAAAACTAACAATTCACAAACAGGGTGCTTCAATGATATAACATGCGGGCCATTACAACATTAAAATACAAGATAACCCATCAACCCAAGTGAATATCCGTCTATAATTAGAAACCAGGTATCATAAGGTATAAAAAGACAGGCAGTGTATAACTTGAAAGGGTGCTGCAGAGGACAATCAAGAAGTACAGACTACAAAGGGGTAACATTTTACTTGAGCAAGCAAAACTTACAGGTCTTGGCTCATCCGGATTTCTCCTATATACATAGGCTGACTTTCTCCTAGCAAATTCTTGCCGGTCATCTTCTCTGTGCCTCTTACGATTATAACCTGCTTCCCCAAAGTAAAATATCAGTTAACAGACTCAACGTTCTGTAAGAGATGAGAAGACTTTTAAAGGTCAAATAAGCAATCACCTCGGCCATGCCGGTAAGAGTTCCCAGGACCGTAATTTCCATCATCCATAGGATCTGCAAGAGTACATGTCAGCTCCCAAAGAAGAGACAAATAAGAAAACTAATAACGGAAAGATTCATATAAGTTATGAAGCCAAAAACTTCGGAATCAAGAAAAAATGGTCCCAGAGATTGCATTCCATTTCATATGTATCACAAGACACTCACAGTGTGTCTAATTGTTTGAGAGTTTCGTAACCACAAGACCAAAAGAATCAGCATCCCATATGGTCACTTAGGTAAAATCAAATTAAAGCCCGTGAACATGTTATGTAGTTTAAAAGTAGCATTATGTTTCCAAGGCATTATAATGTGTCTACTTTAAAACTGTATACTGAAACTATTAACTGCAAGCAAACATATTAAAGAAGAATGCATATGTATGTTTAACATTTAAGGAGGAGGTTTAGTTTTCACAGGGCCCTTGAGCTATCACAATCAGAGATGAGATTGTGCAATGACTTACAGTTTGCTGGAATAACTTGGGGAAATGCACCAATTGCTTCAGCACCATAATCTACTAGCTGCCTCTGTGCTTCCAGTTCCTTCTGGACTATTTTACCATAACCTCCTCTACGTATGGTAGGTTAAAGAAATCAAATACTTTTAAGTTCACTTGTATTAGATAGAAAACTGAATAATATATGTTAGCCTGAAGTCTTTTCATTTTCAGAACCTTGATGGTAAGGGTCTATAATAAAACACATTCATGAATGATGTCACCATTCAGCGAGGGCGAAGGGGGATACAAAATGAAGAATACACGAAGCACAAGACCATTCATAGAAGTAGAATTACAGAACTCCGACCAGATGCCAGACATGTATATCAGGCACATTTATAGGAAACTCCAATGATACCCCAACACTTAACATCTCAGAAAAGAATACCACTGTGAGTATAGAAGACAAGCAAGAGCATGCATACATCAAACAAACACATCACATGACTCAAGTCAAAAACACTGATCGGCATATAATAATTCGCATAAATTGTTCAAATAAAAGGATATCTGGATCATAATCCGTACGATATTCATCCCGCACCTGAAAAAGGTGACATGTATTATGAGAAAAGGTTGGAACAGCAAGGTATAAGTTTGACCAAATGAAGGAATTACCTGTCCACCACTTCGGCCACGACCCCATTGCCTGCCTTCCTGAAACCCCCAATCAAAGTCAACACGAATAGGCCTATCATCAAGTATGGTCCCACTGATATACTTAACAGCATCTTCAGCATCTTCTCTCGAGTAGTACCTGAAGGTGCAAGTGCCCACAATCGATCAAATCTCACTTCTTATCAGGACGAAATAATAGAGTAATACCAGCTTTTGGGCTAATAAGAAAACTACCAGTAACAGATACAACAAACTCTTTTATTTTATTTTTTGGCTCGGAAATATAGTAGTCTAAACCCACCCTGTCATGCCCGCCCAAAAATGTAAAAATGATACTAACTTCTCTAATTCCTTCAATTTGATAGAAATCAGAGATCTTGTTCTTGTTTCACTCATATGTACTGGAATTTATACGAGCACTTGATAATTTTGAATAGGAAAATTATAAGAAAGTTGAAGAACCTTTCAGGGTGTATATCCACTCTTTCATGTATGAACCAAATATGGAATAATATTTAGGACTACAAATGAATTAAACAGGCATTTGATCAGCCAATACATTTGGTATCAAATGTTAAAATGACTGAGAGACTCCATTTGACATCACTTAAGTGCAGCTCATGTATGAAAATTTATACGGAATCACTCTTCATAAGTAGGACCAATCAATCAACTCAATACTCAAGTATTCAATTCACACAGAGCACCACCAACTTGGGTCTTAAGACAACCAATTAGCATTTCATTCACACAATATTTGCAGCAGCAAATACCAAACTCATAACAATAACCTCCCCAACGAGATCAAGTGACATTTCGGAGAAATTTAGGCTAATACACTAAAAAGTCCCCTCCAACTTAGGTCTCAAAATAAGCAATTGGCATTTCATTCAACAAAAGTCCAGCACCATATGCAAAAATAAATGCCCATTTCCAACTAGGTCAGCTGCCATCAGCGAATTCCACAACTTGTACAATGTATAGACTAACACGCGTACAACTTCCGAGTAAATTCTCATGCGTAAACCTCAGTAATTAGGCTAGTCATAGGTGTAAATGTAGCTTACAGTACAAAGCAGAAGCCACAAGGTGTTTTGCTGTTCTTATCCAAGCCCATGATAATCTTCTTAATCTCTCCCGCCCGAGAGAAAAGCTCGTAAACCTGCTCCTCCGTCGTGTAAAACGACATATTCCCAATGTAACAAGTCACCGAGTTTTGCAGTGCCTCATCGTATTCTTCATCATTTCCAGGAAACCTCCTATCACGATACGCAGATATCTTGTTCGGGTCCTAAACAGAGCAAAATAAGCCATAAGTAATGGAAACAGGAAAAATGGCGAGAGTCCAAAAGCTTACTTCTAAATTAGCTTAATTACAATGAGCTAAAATCGACCGAATTACAGATAATTGAAACAGGAAAGAAACAAAATGAATGGAACATGTAATGCAACTACGAATTAGTTGGAGAAGAAGCTAACAGTGAGAAATTACCCTAAAGAGAGAAGCCATCAGAGAATCGAGATCAGAGCAATTGAATAAACAAAGAGGGAAGATGAAGAAGAAGCCCTAGACAAAGAGGAGCGAAGCCGATGAGTGGAATTGTGGGTCGGGTTGAGATTAAACTCATTGGGCCGGGTCAACTCAGTAGTAAAAATCCGGTCCTGCATACCGGGTTCATTTTATGCTTAGAATGGTCGTGGTGAGTGGGTACGTGACACTCAGTCACATACATCAACAAAAAAATAAAAACGTTCACAAATCAAAATTGTAATTGAAATTGAAACATACAACCTTAATTCAAATTTTCAAATTCGATTAACGTCACATTGCCCCGAATAAAATTTATAATTATAGAGTACTTTTAAGTTTTACCACTTAGGGCAACGGCTTAATAGCGTTTACAAGAATAAATCCCTCAGGTTTGAAAGTTCAGGAGAAAGTTAGACACATGTCAATAAATTACAGTAAATAATCACTAACATAAACTAACTAGGCACAAACCACTTAGTTATCCTTATATTTTAGTTCATTTAGGTCGTCTCCAACAGGGTTGCAAACGTTTTGCAACCCTGCTGCAACTCATGTTGGGACTCCAGTAGAGTCCCAACACGAGTTGAAAATTAGGGGTGCCTAAATACCCAACCTAACGCCTTCTTTTTTTCTCTTTTGTTTTAACTTTTAATTGTTTGTTGTTTTTTGCTGAATTTCTTCTCTTTAACTTCTTCTCTTCTGTTTTTCTAAGTTTAACTAAATTATTTCTTTTATTTTGTTGCTTTGTTTTTTTTAATTATTGAAACTAAAATTACAAGTAATATCTTGTTATCAAATTTCATTATTACAAATATGATAATAATATCCGTAGCAATATAAAATGTAATTACAGATTACTTCTAAAATTTAAAAGACATATTATTTGAATTTAAAATCACACTTGTGAGGTTATCGGGTATGATAACTAGGATTTGAATGTAGTACTTTCATTGTTGTAATTCTCAATTTCAATTATTTTTAATTTTCAATTTCAAGTGTTGTAATTTTCAATTTTAAGTGTTCTAATTTTCAATCTTAAGTATTGTAATTTTTTAAAAGTAATGTAATTTTTATTTTCAAGTAATATATTTAAAAAAATATTAGTGTGATTTTGTTATAATTAATTAACAACATTTAAAATCAATTCAAAAATAAAATTTAAAAGGAAATGAGAAAAGAAAATGAAATGAATAATTAAGTTTGAAAGAAATGTTAAAATAAAATAGATTTTGGGCCTCACTGTTGGAGTAGATAATTGTGGAGAGTTGCAAAGTGAGTTGCAGTTAGTGGAATGCTGACGTGGCAGAGATTTTGGAACTGAGTGAGTTGCAACTGTTGGAGATGGCCTTAGGCCAGCTCCACCAGCGTTGCAACGCTGGTGGAGCGCTGGCTCAGACTCCAGCCCAGTGTTGTTTTCACCGCTTTTTCTTTTTTTCTCTTTTCTCTTTTGTTTTAATTGGTTGTTGTTTTTTCTGAATTTCTTCCCTTTTAACTTCTCTTCTGTTTTTCTAAAAGTTTAACTAAATTATTTCTTTTATTTTATTGCTTTGTTTTTTTTAATTATTGAAACTAAAATTACAAGTAATATATTATTTTCAAATTTCATTATTACAAATATGATAATAATATCCGTAGCAATATAAAATGTAATTATACATTACTTCTAAAATTTAAAAGACATATTCTTTGAATTTAAAATCACACTTGTAGAAAAGAAAATACAGACACTAAAAACATAAAAACGCACTTGGAAAATGTAAACTAGATTAATGGCCCATCCTTACGATTTTTCCATACGTGCTCAATCAAGTCTTTCTGCAATACATTCGCTTTAGCATGATCAGTGTGTCGCATTCTGTTGAGGATATGTTCCTTAAATGTGTATGGAATATTGTGATCAGGATTTGAATGAAGTACTTTCATTGTTGTAATTTTCAATCTCAAGTATTGTAATTTTTATTTTCAAGTAATATATTTAAAAAACAATAGTGATATTTTGTTATAATTAATTAACAACATTTAAAATCAATTCAAGAATAAAGTTTAAAAGGAAATGAGAAAAGAAAATAAAATGAATAATTAAGTTTGAAAGAAATGTTAAAATAAAATAGATTTTGGGCCTCACTGTTGGAGTAGATAATTGTGGAGAGTTGCAAAGTGACTTGCAGTGAGTGGAATGCTGACGTGGCAGAGAGAGTGGGTTGCAGAGATTTGTAACTGCTGGAGATGGCCTTAGGAACGTGATTTCGGAGTCCCAAAGAATAATTAGGTTTACATGTAGTTATTTAGGTATATGTTACACTAAAACGTGAAAACACGCTATGCGTGTTATTGTGGCATTTAGTTACAAATAATAGAAAAAGTATATGAAGTCTAGTACTATCGTTGTTTATGATAATGAATTGTCTTTTTTTTAGTTGAATTAGGGTTTGTGTTAGTGCGAATTGATATGCGTCAATTTACTTAAAGAATATAGAAGAAGAAATGTTGTTTATCGTTCTTGTTGTTTTTATGATGAATTGATTTTGTTAGAGTTTAATTAGGGCTTTGAATTTAATTGGATAAGACATATTTAATTTTTTTTAATGATGAATTTATTATGTTGGGGTTGATTTAGGGCTTGGAATTTAATTGGAGAATGCAAATTGAGTTTTTTTCAATGAGGAATTGATTTTGTTGAGATTGCGCTATGGCTTAGAATTAGAATAAATAAAACATATTTGTTTTTTTGCAAATTAATTTACATATATATTACAAATCGGTTCAATTTAACTTAAATTAAGTACTCAATTGCACAACTCTAATAATTGTCAGCTTATATTAAAAGTAATATAATAACCAAACAATTGGCACGTGGAGGACCACTAATTGCAACTCAATTTCACCAAATTGCAGTACAATTGATGATGACACACTCAAAACACCCACTCTCATCAAATCGGTGTGTGTGTGTTACACGACAACCATCAAAACCGTCCAAATAACTCTAAATATCTTAGATATCCACGGCTTCAACAAAAGCCTTTTCTTCTTCAACAACAAAACCTATCTTCTTCTTCGTTAAAAAAAAAAAAAAAAAAAAGAACTATCTTCTTCAACTTTTCAATTTAGTCTTCTAACTTTCTGCTACAAATTGAATAGACAAACAAGAAGTTTCCAATCACAAAAAAAGAGTCCAATTAAGCCCAATTCTCAGCCTACCATCTTAAATGGGGACTTACGGAGAAGAAAAAGGAAGGTGATCTCCATGAGTCGGTCAAGGAAAAAAGAAGAAACAAGGAAAGCTCAATAAAAAACAAGAAGACGAGTTGCATTCCGAATTTCCGATTCGGATAAAAATGAAGTCGGCTTTGGTGGATCGGTGTACAATTCATGAGAGGATGAATTCTTAAATTATAAATTTGGTGGTTTGCTAATTTGGATTAGATTTGGTTTGATTGTCAGCGGTTTCCATTGCTTAAGGGGGATGAGATATATAAAGGAGTTGATCGATTAATAGAAATGATATGAAGAAGAAAAAGGGATATGGTTTGGTTTTGAGAAAGTAGACATGGCATGAATTGAATAAAAATGCAATCAATGTTTAAGTGAGTGTGTATGTAACACTGAGATATTGATCTGCCCTCCGAGTCTCCGACTAACTTTTCATTATACTCTCTCCCTTGGTTTCTTTAGGAGTTTAACATTTTAACTCTATGAAACTTTGACCCACGAATTACTCATAAACTATATTATTTAACAAATTTAAAATTTATATAATGAAAATTTAAGAAGTAAAATTTCGTAATATAATTCCATTAAGTATTAAACAACTATATTTTAATAGTAATTTGTGATCAAAGTTGAGTAAACGTTGACCGAAAAAAGTCAAATTATTAGACTTGTAAAAGAACGGAGGGAGTAGTATTTTCTTACATTTTCAGGTGAGTTGAAGGAGCGATTACATAACAGGTACGTGTGTATTGTAAATTTTAGCAAGGCATACCGTGTAGATCTGGAATACACTCCACACGCGTAGCGTGTGTCGTTATTCTAGTATATAATACTAGCATTTACGTAACACACTCTGTGTGTTAAGGGTTTTTATATAAAAAAGAATATGTGATTGAAAAAAGAGAAAACATTAAAAAATAATAACTAAATGAGAGATACTTACGCCTATGGGATTCGAACTCTGCACCTTTTACTTAAACTGTGACACATGTACACACCAGATTCAAATTGAATAAATAAGATTAACGGATGAGATTTAAATTGAATTACAAACTTAGTGAAACTTTTGTGAATTATTATACTAGTTGATGTAGGGTAAATCCGGATAAGTCAATGTCCTACTTAAGTTGCGAGGTCAGTCAGTCAGTTAAGGCAAGGAAGGGCCCGTCAAGATGTGGGTCCACCGGAGTACGGATCCGGTCAAGATGTCTTTTAGGTTTTCTTTATATTGCTCTGATCTTTTGGTCCGTCACAAATGATATACCCGTCTCAAGAGGGTCCGTTAAGATGTGGGTTTAGGAACGTCTTTCTGGGAAGAGCCCGCCAATAGGATGAGTCCGGTACAATTTGACTTGGACTTCTCCCGAGAACAAAAGAAGGGGTTAGACCCTTTTGGGCCAACCTGCCTTGGACAGTCCGGGCTAAGAATCAACTTGGGTGACGGGCGGATCGAGTTATCTCGGACCCGAAACCTAGAGAGTAGATTTTGTAGTAGTAGTTGCATACCTTAATGAGGAGTAAATGCGAGTTATTTATAGGGGAAGCTCGGGGGGACAAGTCGTCTGACACCCCGGAATTCTGTCGGTGTGGCAATAGTGTGACACGTGGTCTCGGAGATAGGTGGCGCGTTTATCACACGCTTGTCAATGCAACTTCCATGTAGATGGTCCCGTTAAGTCGGCTAAGTCCGTCAGGACTTCTATGCCGGGCGTTTTTAGGGCAAGCCGTGCTGGTCTTTTGCTTGCTGGTTTATATCCCAAGTTTGTGGGGGTCGGACCCGCCAACAGTAAGGCTCATAGGTAAGTTATGTTGGGGAGTAGATCTCTCTTGTGCCGGGCTTCTAGTCCTGGGAGTCAGACTCTTCTCAGCTGGTGACGGTCCTATAAGAAGTTAAGAGAGCGGGAACGTTGTATAACGGCCAATTCGTTGGACGAACTTATATGTTCATATCATAAGTCCCCCCAGTTTCCAAGTATCTTAGTAAGAGATAGTTGTGAAATTTTCATAATTAGTCCGTCTCGAGTAAGGTTCTTGCCCGTTACCCAGCTTCTGGGCCTGCAGATTTGATCCAATTCGAAGGCCCATCAGTCGGCCCAGGCCCAGGCCCAATTTTGTTGGTGTCACTGAGCTTACGTGGCGAGATTTGATTGGTCCCTTCTTCTTATAAATACTCCCTCAGCTCAGATCCTGGTTCCTCTTATTTTCATGCTTCCTTCGTTCTTTTTTTTTTCGAACACACCTCTTCTTAGAGTCAAGGGCTTAGCGTTCTTAAAAAAGTCCGTGACAACTTTATGTTAGTCGGTCAAGTTTTGGTCATCTGGTAAGAGACGACCCAACAAAAGTTTTTCTTCAAGATCAAAGCTTTTCTTGGGTCGCTCTTTTCGAGATGTCCGACACTGACGACTCGGGATCTTCTAAATTGCTTGTCTCATCAAATATAATAAAACAAGGGAAACCTTGGCCAGCTAGTGTTTGTCCGAGAAAATTAGATGGTGGGGAGAGCTGATGGTCCCTGACCTTGGCTGGCCAACTCTATCTTCTTTAATCTTGGACAGTACACTAGTTCGTCAAGGGTCGAGCAACCTTCTTGTTTATTCAGTGATGTTTGGATCATCTCCATTTTTACTAAGTCCGTCGTTAAAAAATGGATCGTCAAAGCTTCTTTTCGGATCTTCCAGTCTGTAACTTCCGAGATTAAGAAGTCCGATGGTTGGTGGTATACTAGTCCCCCCAAGTGCCGAGCTTGGTAAGGAAGACCAAGGTTGGGACTTCTTCATTCTTTAAATAGCCCGACACATCGTGTAAGAACCTGTCATGATAGATCGAAGACAATCCGGTTCAATTATGTGTATCGAGCCGCAATTTTTACGTCTTAGGGCGAATTTGGCCGGCTAAGTTCATCATGATGACGGTTACTCGTGGATCGATGCAATGGTTGAACCACTGGCCCATGGGCCTGATTCGGTCGGCCCAGTAATTCCTATAAATACGTTCGGTCCTCCGTTATTTTAGCACTTTTACTACCGCGAGCATTTACCTAGAGAGAGAAAGAGACCATCGTCTAGTAGTGAGAGAGTTCCTGTGCCCGTGAAGATCTTTGTGTAGCCCGAGATCCGCCGTCTTCAGTCCTTTCAAAAAGTAAGTCCGTTACTTTTCTTTTTTTTGTTTCATCGCTTTGGCCCTTCTGTATATTGTCGATCCATAGGTTTTGTAGAAAATAGGGTAAAGGACCAAGGTTGGGGCTTAGGTTACTTAATTCATTTCTTCTGATTTCTGTAGATTCCCAATCTCGGTCCTTTTTTTTCCTTATTCCTGCTATGTCGAACCAAGCTAGTGATATGGGCGATGTCTTCGTCAATGAGGGTGAGGAAGTCGTTCAGCCGGGCCCCATAATTAACTTGGACTCTGATCAAAGGATCTGAGGTGGAAGAGGGGCCGCCATCGCCATCGGAGGTTGAATTGGTGGAAGAAGCGCTCCGACGCCTGCATAACTTGGTGGAATCTTCTGGGGCGAGGATTGAAAGGGTGGATCCCGAGCCCCGTCCGACGGCCTTTATTCCTCCGGAGCCTACACATCCTAGGAATCCATTTCCTCCTTTCATGTTTGCGAGTCTCGGGTACAATTTTAGAGCTACGCCGGACTCAGATATGGGATACTTCTCCAGTTTTGAAGCTGGAAGTTCATCCGCGGCCATTCCATCAGAGCGTGTTCCGATGATGGAAGAGGTCCTGGCCCGGGAAGGGAGTGAGTCGCCGCTGTCCTTTGACTCGCATCCCTTGGTGAGAAGAAGAAGAAATGAGCCGGAAGCAGACCCAGGAGTTCAATCGGAGGCGGCTCCTGTTGAAAATGACTCATCAGGAGGGGACTCGTCTTCTTCTTCTTCCGGATCTGATGGGAGTTCATCTGATGAGAGCTCTTCGAAGTCGGGATCTGATTATGAAGAAGAGGAGTCCGGGGAGAGACGTAGGTCCGACAACCAGGCTAGCGCTAGCGGGGCCGGTGGAAATGAAGATGACCATGTCAACATCATGGATTCTGAAGAGGAAGAGGCCGGCGAGGAAGAGGGGGCCGATCAGGATGAAGAGCCTCAAAATGATAACCCGTGTCGGTTCTGATGGTGGTATCTGAAGGTGAAACCCAAATGCCAAAGAAACCAAGGAGGAAGATGTCGGCCAAGGAGATTAAGTCCCTTAGGTCTGGACCCATCGGAGAACTGAGGCCGGAGGCTGAACAGAATGACGACGGGTCAATCCCCCTCTGCACCTCTACGTTGAAGCCCCGGGATATCGCCAAAGTCAGAGCGATCTATGAGATCCCGGATGACTATGAGATAAAGATCCCGGGACCCAATGACAGTTTATACAATCCTCCTAAAGGGTACATGACTTTTCATGTACGGGCTTTTAAGTGCGGATGGCGGCTTCCCATGATTGAACCAATAGCGGACTTTTTCCGTCATACACAGCTTTGCCCGACACAACTTCTGCCGAACGCCCTGGGTACCATTATGTGCATGTGTGTTATCTTTGCTCTGAAGGGTGAAGAATTCAGTTATGACAAGATGCTGGCGGCCTTCACTCTTGCTTCTAGTCCCGGGATTTCGTTCTACTATTTCAATGCTCGCAGAGACTTCAAGTTCCTAGATGGCTACGAGAGCTCCCATGGGTACAAATGGTGGCCCAAATTTTTCTATGTAAAACATCCGTCCGGCGAGTGGAACCTCCCTTTGAACTTCCGGAGGGATAAGTTTCAAGCTTTGGCGCTGAAGAAAGTCCCGGTGTGGATGAAATAGATGCGCCCGTTAGAATTCATGGAGGAGAGGATTCTTCGTACCGAGACCGGGGAAGAAGAGATTGTGATGGAAAAGGTGGTTCCCTAGATTGGGACCCGGGGCTCGACCAGTCTCCATCATGATACTGATCCAGGTCTCAAGTATGAAAAGGCCGCCGTACTGGGAATAGATGGGGGGAGCCGACACTTTTTTACACTTATGGTTTGGAGGTCCAACCACATATGTGGATATCCAAACTACTCCTACCCCTGTTTTTTGCAATAATAATAATGACTTAAGTAAGCCTTGCATTTGCTGTTAATTTCCAAGTCTTTGATTCTCGAACTCCTTATAAGTTTTTTTTTTTTTTTTTTGATGCAGAGTATTGGATAATGTCGTCTGCCAAGAGGATCTTGGAAATGAGAAATAAGGAGAAGGCCGCCGAGCTGGAGAAGCTGAGGCAAGGGACTACCAAGAAGTCCCAATACAAGCCCGGGCCCCAGAAGTTGCCCGATGTGAATCATGTCAACATCACCAACCCTCAGAGTGGGTCCGGGTCCCGATCTGGCCGGCAAGCTGAACAGGTAATTGGCCATAACTTGAACATCAAGTCTCGTTGCCACGGGTACTCGACTACCATTGATGGTTCGAGGGTCCATGTGACTTCCCCGGTCCCTCTAACACATAGTCAGGTGCAGGCTCAAGGTACCAAGTTGATGGCAGACAGTACTAGGACCGCCAATAAGAGGAGGGTGAGGGATACCGAGGAGTCCTCTAAGAGGCAAAAGACCGGCTCTAGCCTTGTAAAGTCAGTGGATCATGCTGCCTTGCGGGCTCTTTCCCGTGCAGAATTGGCCGAGAGTCTGGAGGCCGTTACTGACGTGCTTCGGGCTCATCTCGACACGGTGAGTTTGTCTTTATTGTGTTAGGTTTCTCATTTATTAAGTGCAAGGCAGCTGACTTCGGTCTTTTTCAGGTTTCGGCCCATGCTGTGGCCTTCAAGGAAATGGAGGATGGCGGCTCCGCCAAGTACAAGAAATTGCTGGACAAAGCCGAGGCCGAGGTCAAGAGGCTAAAGACCGAGAAGTCTATACTTGAAAAGACTCTCGAGTCTGAGAAGGATGCCCACACTAGGGCCGAAAAGGGGCTTGAGGTCCATTCCCGAGCCCGTACTAGACTGGCAGAAGCCTTGGTGGCCAAATCCAAGACTACCAGGGTGGAGGTCGTCGAGGATTTTTTGAAGTTCGACGCCTACTACTTCTTGACCCGAATGGATGCCGGATCTACTAGGACGGAGGCCTTTTTTGACTGCCTTGGCCAACTCCAAGCTTTGGGTCTGGCGGAGGACAGCATCGAAGTGACGGATGAGCGGTTGGATATCCAATCCAATCATGTCGGAATTGCCGTTGAAGACCCCAAACTCAAGTCGCCTGAGGAGATGAGTGGGGATGAGTTTTGGCCCGTTGTGGCATCATACTTGGATTTGGAGAATACTCCGGCTCCTGTCTATCCGGCTTGGCTACCAGAACTGATGGAGCCCGGGATCCTTGACCATAGGAGTTTTAGAGGGAACAATGCAAGGTTCCTCGATCTTCCCGGTCCCATTAAGGAACATGAGCAAGTTGAGGCCGAGGTGGAGATCGAAGGTGGGAATACGATCACTAGGCGTTTTTGGAGAAGGGTTGAGAAGCCGGTCCGTCCCCCCGCAACTCAAGACGGGAATACTGCCGGGGAAATCCTTCCGGTCAGGAGAACCCTGGTGACCGAGAAAACCCATCTGGTCAAGGGAACCCTTCCACCCCGGGAACTTAGGTAGCGAGGCCGGGTCTTTTTTGTCAAACACTTGTAGGCGGTCCTTTTTGTGTTTCTGGGTTATTCCTCCGGCCTGTGGAGGACCTTTGATTTTAGCCTACTTTTTGTAAAGTGTTGTAATGTCAGTCATTCCTAGATCTTCTTAGTCTGCTAGGAGATAAGTTTATTTTTGTAGATCTTGGAATGACCAGGCCATTTGATGAATTAATGAATTTCCTTTTCAGCCAGTTTCCTTAGTATTTTCTTTTGCCAAGTACTTTTAGGTCAGATCTCTTTGATGCTTGTTAATATATATTTCCCCTGTGATGGGACCGGACTCTGTGAGTCTCAGTCCTTCCTTCTTTCAAGGCTTTGGCTTGAAGAGATGTAGTGTCAGACTTTTAAGTCCTAGACACTTTTGAGTGAATTACGGACTCTGTGAGTCTCGATCATTCTTTCCTTCAAGGCTTTGGCTTGAAGAGACGTAGTGTCGGACTCTTAAGTTCTAGACACTTTTGAGTGAATTACCGGACTCTGTGAGTCTCGGTCCTTCTTTCCTTCAAGGCTTTGGCTTGAAGAGTGATAAGCTCAAATTATACTCTAAATAACTTAAGAGAATAAGCTGTAGTTGTAGACTATGCTTAACTCGGTATCTTTCTCTAGGGAATTAATCAAGCTACCACAACGAGTGAGAGTAAACAGATTGTTTGTGAGTAACAGATAAGTTTTGGATGTTTTTACTTATAAAACACAGATGAAACAGGAAACAGATGAACTGGTTTGATCAAAGAGAGAAGATGAAAACAGAAGTAATGATCAAGTAATGCTAATTCGTTCTAGGGCAATCATTCATATTTGTCACACGGTCGGCGTACAAAAATCAATTAATTCGATTCAACCAATTGTTCTTAGAATATATTATACTGGAGAAATCGTGAGTCATCAATTCACGATCCTTAAACATGAACAATTTAGAGAATTTAATACAGACTTATCGAATTGAAGGTTTTTACGAAGATTTTATACGAGACTAACCTATATGAACGAATCCAAAACCCTTTAAACGAATATGCAAGACTATCACATAACTACCGTGTTCGGAGTGATTTAACTACTCATGAGGGAAGCAAAGATGAAAGACAAGGTATTGAATATGCCCAGCATAAACATGGCGATAATCGCATGCAAGATCATACAATTCGATAAACAGAAGAAAACACGAATTGAAGATAAACAATAGAGAGTTATCAAAAGAATACCAAGAATTCGATATCAATGATTCTTACAAGAGGTAAACCAAGCTCCAAAAATCAATCAATGTCAAAACCTAGTTCTTGAGCTTTTTTCTATGTAAATCTAGGGTAAAGGAGTTATGTCTGAAGTTATGGTGAAAGAAATCTATTTAAAGGAGAAAAAACGAAGAGAATCCTAGTAGAATTCGACCAGGAGACCGTCCAGAAATCTGCTCTCGTAAGTTCTCGCGGCGGCGAACAAAAATCCTCGCCGCTGCGCGGATGTTTTCTGCCAGCCAGATTACGACGTCCATATATTTTTCTACAGGAGTAATTTGGCTACGATTCTAGAATGAAAGTTGTAGCCCTTTGAATTATATTTCCATGACCACCGAGATCAGGTAAATCGGACTTCATATGAGAGAGTTATATCCAAAATGGCTAGACTGCTCCGTAAATCATCACTTTTGCAAGCTTCGCTAAAACGGCTCTCAAATCTTCGTCCGAACTTCGAATCCACTTCCGTCTTCACCCAATTACTCTTCATTCACAGATCTATAACCAATGTCTTCACTCCGATTTTCACCTTCGGGACCAAAAAACACAAAAAATCCTACAAAACACAAACAAAGTACCAAAGCATAAAAACGTACAAAAACACTATAAAACTAAGGTCAAAGACTAACAAAAGACCGCTAAAAAGGACCAAATGAGACGTTAGAATATTGTCTCATCAAAATCCTCAAACCGAACATTTGCTCGTCCTCGAGCAAACACACAACCTAAACAAACTAGACTCAAAACAAAAACAAACAAGAAGCACATAAAAGAGTTGAACTCCCAAGTGACCGAATCTACCATTGTAAACATTAAATTCACAAGATGCAAAGGTTTTGCACTCAACTAACCTTGACAGAATAGTGCACAGAAAATCAAACAAGAAAGTTTCTCAAGTAAATAGCACTTAAGTCTAACTCGCTAATCCCTCACAAGAGGATCCTATGCAACTCTCTCTCACACTCTGAAAGTGTCCAGTGGGTTAATCACTCAAGAATATCAAGAGAAAGGAAGGTGACTTTCGTCAAAAAAGTGCCTCAAATAACTCATGCAATGTACTCAATCAGTTAAGTCAGAAGGGACTTTTTCCTTGCACATAGTAGCTTGCCAGAACATACAAACCAACTTCCATATCACCACATTCTTGCATACTATGAATTATATGCTAATCAATTGGCCACAATGGACTCTTTTAGTCTCACTTTTTTGGTAGTGTCTGTTTTACCGAAGTCCGCACTTTTGTGCGTGTCAGTTTGGTATACGTGCCATCAACCCTCACGGTCATATGGCTTTTTAGGACCACGCCGGTATATAGGTAGTATTTGAAACACGCCCAACACGACTACGGTGATGACGAGCACCACAGATACACTCCGAGACATATTAAATAATCGGGGGAAGCAATACAGATTACAAGTATAAATTAAACATATCAAGACAATGAAATTCTTCTCCCCAAACCGGTTCTTTGTAATGGATTGACATCGATAAAATAGATCATGAAGAGCATGTCGTTAAATCATACTTAACTTACAGTACACATGAGCATGATGAGTATGAACAAGGGAGTTTGCACTTCCCGAATAAATCACACAGGTGCCGGTACAATATTTTTTCGTCGGCTAAAGGTTTCTCACCGGCTTTTTGGACCAAAGAGCTACACATACTTGCTATTTACAAGAGAAACATACTTATAAGATTTTAAATCCACTAAACAACTTCCAGTTAAATATCATACAAAACATAAGCAGCAAGCAAATTTATCATCTACAATAGACGTTCGACTTGGAAGAACAACTCAGACTCACGAAAGACTCTAGAAACAGAAGTAAAATAGCAGGAAACAATGTACGAGACAACATCCCCAAACCGACACAATTGCTAGTCCCTAGCAATGAATAGTGTAAGAGAAAATGTCTGTGTAGAATGACTAACCATAGCGATGTCTCCGAAGGTGGAATAAAGCTGATCTAGAAGCGCCTCCACCGAAGCGTTGCTCCCAGAAATCCTACTGTGCCTTCCATAGTGTGGCCTGCTGCTCCAAGCACTCAATCTCACGCTGCTCTCTAGCATCTACTCTCCTGTCTCGCTCCTCCTGCTGCTGGTACATGTATTCTGCTAGACATGTTGCCTGCAAAAACGGTGTAAGAGATAGTAATATGGGAGAAGAGTAAGATTACTACTTTCCCAAACCAAAACAAGATCATCAGTCAGAAGCAGGGGAATACAGAAATATCCCCAAACCAATTCAATACTCCATATCAAAATTCGATTCAATGCAGTGGTGTAAGAAACTAGAAATTGGGGAAATAATCGAAAAGGGAGAGAAGAGCTTTTTTTTTTTTTTTACTCTCATTGCATGAAGTTTTCTTTATCATGAGATATATATATATATATATATATATATATATATATATATATATATATATATATATATATATATATATATATAGTCGTAGGTTCTCGCCGCGGCGAAGAATAAATCTCGTCGCGGCGGAAACTTATGAGACAAACACTGGAAAAAAAACAGACTCTCGCCACGGCGAAAACTTACGAAGCTAAATCCCGTCCTCTCGACTTATCTACATGGCAAAACGCTTCACATGGCGGCGAAATTCAATTTTTTTTTAACTCTAATGCGATCTCACCTCGCGAGATCGAAATTCCATGCCTCGGCTAGAATTTCACGAGTTTCCTCGTGTGAGTACAAAGGTTCTGCTCCCACAAACACGTACAGACATAAACTGAAAACAAAACAAACACATAAAAGTGGCTAACATACCACCCCACGTAGACAAATAAGGCACACATGCCGCAAAAAGATATGCAATCCTATGTGCTCACCGACCACCACTATGAAAGCGATAAAAACGAACACAAAACACATGAAATCCCTCCCCAAACCTAAACTTTAGCTCGTCCTCGAGTTTCAAGTTTAAGCAAGCGAAGGAATAGAAAAGAAAAAATAACAAACTGATAATAAAGAAAAACTTACCCCCGGGTTGCCTCCCGGGAAACGCCTTTTATTATAGTCGTTGGCTCGACTTTTTTGGAATGCTGCTATCCATTATCAAACGGGAACGAATCCCTTGCATCCTTTCCGGTATCCTCAGCATTTTGTGAGCCATCCTTAGCTCCTCTCCTCAAGTTCTCTAATAATTCCATGATTCCCTGAAAACTAAAATTAAACAAATCAGAAGATTTAAAAACTAAAAAATAACTATGGAAAACGGAGGGAAAATAAAAACGAGAAATTGGGTCGAAACTCCCTGGGCAATTCAATGTATGTGATGGAACCAATACGTGCTAATCACAAGCAGGTAATGGAGTAGAATGTATTTCATCTTGTTCTGTGGGGGCAGATTCGAAAGTTAGCTCAGCAAGGCAGTTTGTCTTCTCACGCTCGATGTTCTCATGCCACAACATCGTCTCTTTATAAATACAAACATGCGCATTGATAAACTCAAAGAATTGTCCAAGTTCGAACTCACCTATGCGTTGTCTCGCAGCTTCATCTAACATCATTCTACTACTCTCGTTTAATCCCCAATACAAACATTCTATCCATTCCTTATCCTCCAATCCAGCATATATGCATTCTTCTTGCAGCTCTAGAAACCGAAACCAAGCTTCGTCAAATCTTTCTCCACAAAATTGTCAAAAGCTGCGAAGCACTTCCCTGTCTGTTTGGCGGAGCTGTGCTCGCTCGATAAGCCATTCTCCATAGGTTTTTGATTTTACGATTGGGGATTTGTATGGCTTCTCGGTTGTCATAAGTTCCTGCACACACACAAAGACAGGAAACCACGAGTAGTTCCGACAAAAAACAAACAAAAAACTAGCTAAACAAATAAAAACTATAAACAAACAAAAAATCACACTCAAAACGCTACAATAGGAATTAATTCCCCGGCAGCGGCGCCAAATTTGATAAGCTCAAATTATACTCTAAATAACTTATTAGAATAAGCTGTAGTTGTAGACTATGCTTAACTCGGTATCGTTCTCTAGGGAATTAATCAGGCTACCACAACGAATGAGAGTAAACAGTTTGTTTGTAAGTAACAGATTGATTGATGGTTTTGTATACTTCTAACTGGATTGACTAAAGCTAAGATTATGATCAACAATGAGAGAAAGATGAATACAGTAGCAAGATCCAATTATGCTAATTCGAACTAGGGATAACACTCATATTTGTCACACGGTCGTTGTACAGCAAATCAATCAATTCGATTCAACCAATTGTTCTTAGAAAATATTATACTGGAGAAATCGTGAGTCGTCAATTCACGATCCTTAAACATGAACAATTTAGAGAATTTAATACGGACTTATCAAATTGAAGGTTTTTACGAAGATTTTATACGAGACTAACCTATATGAGTGCTTTGATAAACCCTAGAACGAATATGCATAATTTTCACATACTACTGTATTCAAAGGTGTTTAGCTACTCATACTTGATAATTGCATGCAAAGATTCATGGTAATAATCATGTGAAACATAGATGAAAAACTCGCATGCAATAACATACAATTCAATCGATAAGATAAAGAACGAATTGTAAAGAACAAGGCAATGGAGAAATCAATACCAATAATCTTGATGAACAAAATCAATGAATAACCAAGCTCCAAAGATGTCTCAATGTCAATGATAAACTAGGGTTCTTAGGTCCCAAATTGGCTTTAGAATAAGTTATGTTTGAAGTTATGGTGAAAGAAATCTATTGAAAGGAGAAAAAACGAAGAGAATCCTAGTAAAATTCGACCAGGAGACCGTCCAGAAATCTGCTCTCGTAAGTTCTCGCGGCGGCGAACAAAAATCCTCGCCGCTGCGCGGATGTTTTCTGCCAGCCAGATTACAACGTCCATATCTTTTTCTACAGGAGGAATTTGGCTATGATTCTGGACGAAAGTTGTAGACATTTGAATTATATTTCCATGGCCACCGAGATCAGGTAAATCGGACTTCATATGAGAGAGTTATGTCCAAAATGGCTAGACTGCTCCGTAAATCATCACTTTTGCAAGTCACGCTAAAACGCCTCTCTATTCTTCATCCGAACTCCGAATCCACTTCCGTCTTCTCCCAATTACTCTTCATTCAGATATCTATAACCAATGTCTTCACTCCGATTTTCACCCTCGGGACCAAATAACACAAAAAATCCTACAAAACACAAACAAAGTACCAAAGCATAAAAACGGACAAAAACACTATAAAACTAAGGTCAAAGACTAACAAAAGACCGCTAAAAAGGACCAAATGAGACGTTAGAATATTGTCTCATCAATCTCTACAGGGATTACTGCCTCGGATCCATACACCATGCAAAAAGAGGTTTCTTGAGTAGCAGTCCTTGCAGTAGTCTGGTATGCCCAAAGGACACCTAATTCATCAACCCAACTTCCCCTTGCATCTCCAAGTCGTTTCTGAAGTTTATCGACTATGGTGCGATTGGTGACCTCTGTTTGTCCATTGGCTTGCGGGTAGTCGACGGAGGTGAAGCGTTGTTCAATTCCCATTTCTTCACACCAATCTTTTAGCTTACGTCTAGAGAATTGACGTCCGTTGTCAGCGACTAAGATCCTTGGTAAGCCAAACCGACATGACAACTTCCATAAAAATTCCATCATACGCTTCTCTGAAATGGGTGCAGTGGCCTCGGCTTCTACCCATTTGGAGAAGTATTCCACTGCCACAATTAGGAACTTCTTTCCTCCCGCGCCTTTGGGGAGAGGTCCAACTATGTCAATGCCCCATTGATCAAAAGGGCACGGGATTGTTGAGGGAATCATAGGAATTGATGGCTGGTGTGGAATGCACGCGAACTTTTGGCATTCAGCACAGGATTCAGCCTCCTTTTGCATTCCGGGCCAGTAGTACCCATTTCTCAAAATTTTCTGGGCCAGGGCTCTTCCTCCCGAGTGATTACCGCAGCTCCCCAGATGAATTTCTTTCATTACCATGTCAGCTTCGGATGGTCCCAATCATCTCAGGTGGGTTCCATCATAGGATTTTCGGTACAAATCATCTTTGGATAAGAAGTAGCGTTGGGCCCTTCTTTGAACTCGTCTTGCCTCTATGTGGTTACTTGATAGTATGTTGTCACGCAAATACCGTACCACATCTTCCATCCAAGTGCCAGCCCCATCGAGTACTCCAATGAGAGCAATCTCTCCCAAGGCAGAAATTGCTGACTCATTTGCTGTCATGAGAACAACGGACCGGGTGTCGATGGCCCCTGATGAGGTACTTGGATAACCCATCAGCTATCGTGTTATGGGTTTGGCAAATTTTGGACAATGTGAAGAAGTCGAACTTCGTTTCCCATTCCTTTAGTACCTTTAAATACTTCATCATGGATGCGCTTTTGGTTGTAAATTTGCCCGAGTATTGTTCTGTAACAAGTTGGGAGTCTGAGTAAGCACGAAGTTTCTTCACCATAACAGACTTAGCCATTCTCATGCCTGCTATTATGGCTTCGTATTTTCTTCATTGTTTGTGACTTTGAAGGTTAGTCTTATGGCATACTCCATTTGCGCTCTTTCTGGGCTAATGAGTAAGACTCCCATTCCCCCAGCGTGAGAAGCTGACGACCCATCCACATAAAGTTCCCAGATGTCTTCTTCTTCCGGACCAAGCTCCTTAGGGATAAATTGAGCTTGTTGGGTCGGTTCATGTTTTAGGGCGGTCTTGGGTGACGGTCCTGGTGGAGGGGGTGGTAAGCTACCAGTTTTATTCCTGTTGAGAATCCAATCAGCCACGGGATAGATCTCCTGGTTCTTTTCGGGTTCCGGGTTGACAACTACAAGGTTTCTTCAATGAGGGGGGCCTTCTCCTTTTCTTCGTGGGTTTCTTTCTTGCATGGATATTTTGCTAGAAAATCGGCCAGAACTTGGGCTTTCTTCGCGGAAGGGGCCTGATAATCGATAGTGTGATCTCCCAATTCTATCGTCCATTTGGCCAGTCTCCCGGACTTGGATGCATCTTCCAATACATGCTTCAAGGGTTGGTTTGTTAGAACCACCATCTTATGGGACCGGAAGTAAGGCTTGAGTTTTCGAGAGGTCTCTACCAGGCAGTAGGCGTACTTCTCGATTTCCTTGTAGTTATTTTTTGCGGTCCCTAGAACTTTGCTCAGGTAATAAACTGGGAGATGTTCGTTCTTCTGGATTCGAACAAGTACTGAACTTACGACCTCAGGTGTCACAGCCAAATAAATGTACAGGGGCTCTCCCTCCTCAGATTTTCGAAGGCCTCCTTGTATTCTTGGTTCCACTCAAAATCCTATGCTTTCATGAGTATTTTGAAGAAAGGGAGATTTTTCTCGGCGGATCTGGAAATGAATCGACTTAGGGATATGACCTTCCCTATGAGTTGTTGGACGTCTCTGAGTTTCTCTGGGTGAGGGAGTTCCAAGATTGCCTTGATTTTTTCTGGGTTGGCTTCGATTCCTCGTTGTGTGACCATGTAACCCAAAAATTTCCCCCATGTTACTCCAAATGTGCACTTCTTGGGTTCAGTTTCATGCCATATTTTCGGACGATGGCAAAGCATCTCTCCAAGTGGGGAATATGTTCTGATGCCTCCCTGCTTTTCACTAGAATGTCATCGACATACACGTCCATTGATTTGCCTAGTTCTTCTTTGAACATGCGGTTTATCAATCGCTGGTAGGTTGCTCCTGCATTTCTTGGGCCGAAGGGCATGACCTTGAAGCAGTACACTCCTCCGGCGGTGATGAAAGCGGTTTTCACTATATCTTGCTCGGCCATCTTGATTTGGTAGAATCCTTGAAAGGCGTCCATGAAGCTTAGTAGAGCACATCCTGCGGTTGAATCTACTAGTTGATCAATCCTTGGGAGAGGATATGGATCCTTGGGGCAAAAGCGGTTGACACTGGTGAAATCATTACACATTCTCCACTTCCCCGGACTTTTTCGCACTAGAACGACATTACATACTGTTGGGAAATTTCTTGGGAAATTTGTTAGGAAATTTGTTAGATATTTTGTTAGAAATATCTGTTTAGATTTTGATCAGCAACATGATGACTTATCTTAGTCTCAGAAAGGTGATTAGTACTCTTGGTTCACTTGAACATTGTAAAAGAGGAAACTCACTAAGTATGATAGTCTAGCTAATCTTGTATAGGATGTTAGGTCTCAAAATGTAATTTTTGTTTTATGAAGAGAAGACCAAGAAGAAGACATCCAAGCAGAACAAGCTCAACGACATTGAAGACTTGAAAAGCGCACAAGATTATCGAATCATTTTCGGATATCTTAGCGGATATCTTGAAGACACGAATAGTTTTATACAAAGTGTCATCACAAGAGATATCGAGAAATAAGAGGCCTATCGAAAACAAGGAAAGTGTCCACAGATATCTATTCTCGGATACCTTGAGCATTAACCACATTTCGAAAAGAAATATATATATTGCAAACAAAGTTGTTTCAATAAAAGTGGTATCGAAGATTGAAGATAAGGCGCAAAGAATCGGATAACACGCTTCTCTACATAAAGCATAGTTCCGATTGGCACTCTGAGACAAAAGTATAGTACAATGCATTTAATGCACGGACAGAGATGTGCGAATAAAAGCAAGCGGCTTCAAGAAGAAGACAAAGCACTTCTAAGATTATACACAGATCAATAGTTTGAATTTGAGCCTAACGGATACTATTCAAACGGCACTCAAATTCATCTATAAATATCAACACTTAGACTGCTTGAAGAGATACACGACACACTTTGAAAATGCTGAACATCTTACTCTCTCAAAGCAACTTACTTATCCTCAAAGCTTTCTGTTGCGACCAAAGTTTTTGATCTTGAGTAACACTGAAGTTCTAAGTGTCCTGATCCTAAACAAGCATAGCTATCTGTGAAAGAGTTGAAACGAAAGATCAAGCATCTGAGATTCATTCTCTTGAACATTTATCTAAGACTTGGGTCAGTAAAAAGAACAAGATACCATACATTGAAAAGTGTATTAAGTATACTTGACTCACAGAGCTATCTGAATAACTGAATAAGTTATTAAGGAAGCTCATCTGACAACTCAAACCAAAACCAACACCATAACTGGCGTGGAGTACATGAAGTACTTAGTTTGAAAAATCAGGGAATAACTCCAAGGTTACCGGAGTATAGGAAGTACTTGATTTGGAAAACTAAGGAATAACTCCAAGGTTATTGAGTATAGGAAGTACTTAGCTTGGGAAGCTAGAGAATAACTCAAAAGGTTTCTGAGTACAGGAAGTACTTGGCTGAGAAATCCGGGGAACAACTCAGGGGGAACATTTGGTTGGGAACCAATTGTTTAAGAATCTTAGAATAGGATTTTTGTAAGGAGAACTCAATTATCTATTCTAGTGAATTCTAGGTCTCTGGAAGACCGAAGTGGATTAGTTGGAGGATTACGCCACCTCCATATACCACTATACTTGCTGTGTTATTTACCTTTCTGTATTTACATTTCAGCAACACACCCACACATTAACTGTTTCTGCACTTATCTTTATTAAGTCTTCCGCGCTCTGATTGTAAGTATCAGATATCTATTCAGATATCTGAGAAATAGTTTTTATCGACAAAAGTTTTAAAAAACTATTCACCCCCCCCCCCCTAGTCTTTTACTTTGCCGTTATCTGGACCAACACATACCCAATCCGAATAATGAACCTCTTCTATGTGTCCATCTTTTAGGAGTCGGTCTATCTCCTCTGCGATGATTTTTTTTTGTACAGGGCCATGGTCCCTCTTTTTCTGGCGGATAGGTCTCACGTTTGGGTCTACGTTGAGCTTGTGTACCATGATCCGTGGATATATCCCGGTCAAGTCCTCAGTTCCCCAAGCGACAACATCGGCGTTCCTTTTCAAAAATGCCACCATTTTTATGGTGGTTTCCTCATCCATTTCCGTCCCGATTTTAACAACTTTTTCGGGGCAACCTTCTATGATTGTGACTCCTCTGATCTCCTCATGTGGGGCCATTCTGTTTTCGTGGAGGAAACGTTTCTTGGGTGAGTCTTTTGAAGGTTCGTCAAGGATGACTTTGTACTCAACAATTTTGTCCTCGCCTTCCTGGATTGTGACGGGAGTTTTTTGTTTGTCCACACCCATTTTTAACCAATTGATACCTTGTGCGACAGGTCGTTCTTTCCGGGGCTTGTGAACTTTCTCTTGAATGAACATACATTGTCTCTTCCTTCGTACCTCAGCCTCTTCCCTTCTGATTTCTTCCTCTTCTCAATGGGGTCGGGAAGCTCTTCTGGTGGACAAGGTGTAACATTCCCAGCCTTGTCTTCGATCACCATTGACTGTCCCGATTCTTGCTTCAGTTGGGAACTTCATTTTTAGATGGAAGGTCGAGACGACCGCTTTGAATCGGTTTATTGTTGGTCTCCCCATGATGATGTTGTAGTCGTAGTCGACTTCAGTGACGACAAAGGTACTTGTTTGGTAACTCGATAGGGCTCCTTCCTTATTGAAACGGAGAGGTAGAGAATCCCTCCTGGCCTCACCTTGTTTCCGCCAAATCCTATGAGATCTGTGGTTACCGGCACCATTCCTCGCAGACTCAATTGCATCTTTCTTACGGTGCTCATGAAGAGGAGGTTGGAATATGCTCCTGTATCCATGAGTACCTTGGTCATTTCGTACCTAGCGATGTCTATTTCGATCATTAGAGGGACATCGGGATCATGAATCCATCCTTCCCCTTGGCATGTCGAGGGCTTGATTCAAAAGTGATGACATTGGTCCCTGGTGCCACCATGTTAACGGATTTCTCGTTAGATTTTTGGAGAGAATTGGCGGTTGCTTCCCTAGCGTTCCGACTATCTCCTCCTGGGGGTCCTCCAGCAATGATCAATATTCTCCCATAGATGACTGGATTTTCTTGGACATATCTGGGTTGGTGGTCCACATATGCTATTCTTGTTGCTTCTTGGCCTTGAGCAGGGGTCCTCCGGTTTTCTTGTTTTCTAGGGCTTAGAGATCTTTGGTCATTCCTTCTTTCCCTAGGGCTATAGGAGGGGTTCTCCTCGGGCTTATGGTTCTTCTTCTTCTGAGATCATTTCTTTATTGCATGGGGCTTGCTCTTCCAAGGGAAGGACCTCGCTGATCTCTTCTGTCCTATTGGTTGCGGACCATGTTATTCAAACTTTGATTCCGTTGACTGCCCTCGTCAGGTTTTCTGATCACGTACTTCTGTAGGTATCCCAACTCAATCAATCATTGAATTTCTTGTCTTAGGTGGGTGCATTTTCCCGTCGAGTGTACTACTTTCCTATGGAAGTGGCAATATTCGTTTGAGTTTCTGGTGGACCTGTTCTCTCTATGTTTTGCGGGCCATTTGAAAGGGACGCCATTGTTTTGCATGATCGTGAGGATTTGTTCTTTGGGGGCCTTTAGATCGTGGTAATGAATCTTTCGAGGGGACCTTCTTCTCTCCTCGATCCTTCCTCGTCGATCATTCTTCTGCGTTCTGGATCCTTGGTATGGATCTCCCAGTCGGGGATTATCCAGGATGGGTTCGTCTTTTTTACACCGACTTTAACCACCATCTTGTCGAGGGTCTCATTGGTATTCAAGAATTTTTTGATCACCTCAGTCAATTCACATTCTGTTGTTATATCGGCATCGATGAGCTGGTAACGGAACGAAGCATTGTTGGTGTTTTCCCCCAGGTGCGTGATTCGTTCCTTGATGGGATGCTTTTCTACCAATGTTGCTGCTTGCTCAAACCTTTTTAGGAATGACCTCAAACTTTCATGATCCTTTTGGATGATTTCTCCCAGGTAGCTAACTGGACGGGCGGCTTCCAAGAAGTTCTCAAACCTCATGGTGAATTTAGTGATTAGATGTTGCCATGACATGATGGAATCTGGGCGGAGTTGTTTCCACCATCTCATTGCCGGTCCGTAGAGGGTGTTTGGGAACAATTGAGCCCTCACATGAGCTGGTACATCATGCCCACTTAAGGAGGCCTCGAATCAGATTCTGTGATCAACATGACTCCCGTCATATGTTTCCTTTGATGCAGGGGGTTTCGTCCTAATGGCAATTCTGCCATTCTGACTTCTCGGCACAGAGGATCCACATTTCGACCGTACTTGATGATATCTCTGGCCTGTGTAAGAGATTCCAATTTTGCCCGTTCAAGGTCTAGGGCCGCCTCATGGATACGGACTTGTTCCTTGATTTTTTCGCCCTCTGTCATGGGGCTCCGCCTGTGATGTCCTCTGGCTGATCGGGAGCGGCTCCTCTCATGATGCCTTTCTGGGCTCCTCCTCCTCCTTTCATAGTGATCCTCATTGCCCCTTCTTTCGTTGGTGCTGGGAGACCTATTATTCCTGGCAGTTCGCCTATGGGTCTGAGGGGGTGAATCTCCTCGGTACTCATGGGCTATATCCTCCTCACTATATTGGTTACGCATGCTCCTCCTATCATTATTCCTTGGGTGATGATTTCTGGTAGAGACCTGGGATGGAGCGAAGTTATGGGAATTCTCATTCTCGACTCTTCTTGCCTCCCTCCTTCTACCCTGGTTTTGCTGAGCTCTTTCGTCCAATAAGTTTCTTAAGTCCCCTGGGGGTCTCCTATTGCCTGCCCTATTGGTAGCGGAACGATCTGTGTTTTGAGATATTGGCGGTTCCCTGGCATGATCACTCGCGACTTGTTCGGGGACTTGATTCTGGATGGGGAGGATTGAGGCTCCTGCTCTTGGCACTCCCAACGAATATTGTGGCAGTGTCCTCATTTGTATGGCGGCCTGCAATTGTAAGATTTGTGCCTCGCTACATCCCGCCAAGATTTGATCCGCCGTAGTTTGAGGATGGCGAACAGGTGGAGGATTCTGTAGTACAGGAAGAGTTGATTCGTTCCTTGTAGGGACAGACATGGATGCTTCCATCCCATCTCTTTCATCAGTGATGAGTCGATTTTACATCGTCTCATTCGGTCTTTTTACCACCTTATTGCCATTCTCAAGTATAGTTCTTATGTATTTTATTAGTGTTTTGTTACGTTTTTGTGTTTTTTGTGTTTTGTAGGTGTTTGGTGAAAATGCATTAAAACAAGGGCTAAACCAGTGCATTTAATGCATTAATGGAAGCATGGAAGTTTATGTACCTGAAAGGTTGTTGAAAAGGGAGTTGATCGGTCAAAATGGAAGTGGATTCGGAGTTCGGACGAAGATTTTAGAGCCGTTTAAGTGAAAGCGCGCGACATTCGAACTACAATGTAGCAGCTTTGGCATTTTGGCCATAACTTTTGCATATGAAATCCGATTGACCTTATCTTGGTTTCCACGCGTAGATAATACCAAGAGCTACAACTTTGAAGAAGGAACCATTTCCAAATTCCGACGTTTAGATATTCAAAAAGGCAAAAAACCGGTGCAGGAGGAAATTGGCGACTCGTATAAATGGCGTGCGCTGAATGTTTCAGTAAGTATTTGGCGACGCCTTGATTGCCTTTTTGGGCCGTTTTTGGCCCTTTTTCGGCCCAAAACGTGATTTTCAGCGTTTTTCACTATATACAATCTATTTTCTTGATCTTTTAGACACAACTTCATCATTATTCTTCTCTTCTTTTTGCTTTTCAACCTAGAACCTTTCCAAGGCAATTACCTACCCATTATTGGGGGTAATTGAACCGTTTATCTTGTAATCCGACGATTGACATTGATTGGGAGATTATCTACATAGCTTTTCGCATCGATTCGTTTCAGTTCTTCAATTCTACCTAGGGCTTGTGACAACGAAGGGTAAATTGTATCAATTCGTTCGAATCTTTGTTTCTTGCTTTAGATTATGTTTGGAGCCTGTTTGTTACAATATTGATTATGACTTTGCATAATTTGAGTAGCTAAACACCCCGATTATGGGGTGGTGACTGATTCAATGCATGCTAGCTAGGGTTTATGTGATTCGAAGTGCGTCGGGATTCGATTACTTGTGCTTTTTAGATTAATCGCATATCTTGCTATTACGTTTGATGCGCAATCTGTCAATATCACTGTTAGATTAAGCATTTAATCAATACACCCAAATATTTTTCGTCTTGCTTCAATCTAACAGTTATGTTGGTCCATATAACGGCAAAGTAAAAGACTAGGAGGGGGGGGGGGGTGAATAGTCTTTTAAAATTTTTGTCGATAAACACAGTTTCTCAGATATCTGTGAAGATATCTGATACTTATTTTCAGAGAGCGGAAGACTTTTTGTGATAAGTGCACGTGCTCAGCAAGATATGTGTAAATACTTAGCAAAGTAAATAAAGCAAGTAATAAATTGCAGAAAGTAAATAACACAAGTCTTTATAGTGGTATCTGAAGGTGGCGTAATCCTTCAACTAATCCACTTCGGCCTTTCTCAGACCTAGAATCCACTAAGACAGATAAATGAGGTAACCTTACAAGTATCTTCTTTCGATTCCTAAATACACTAGGTTCCCAACCAAGTGTTCCCCGAAGTTATTCCGGCTTTCTCAAGTACTTCATGTACTCAGAAACCTTTTGAGCTATTCCTTAGTTTCCCAAACTAAGTACTTCCTATGCTCAGTAACCTTGGAGTTATTCCTTAGTTTCCCAAACTAAGTACTTCCTGTACTCCACGCCGATTAAGGTGTTGGTCAAGGTAGTTTGTCAGGTGAGCTTCTTTAATAACTTATTCAGTTATGCAGATAGCTCTGTGAATCAAGTATACTTAATACACTTTTCAATGTATGGTATCTTGTTCTTTACTGACCCAAGTCTATGATAAGTGTTTAAGAGAATGATTCTCAGATGTGAAATCTCAATTCAACTCCTTCACAAATAACAATGCTTGTTAAGGATCAGGACACTTAGAACTTATGTGCTACTTAGAATCAAGAGCTTTGGTCGCAACAGAAAGCTTGAAGGTAAGTAGTATGCTCGAGAGACCACTTGTTGGAGTATTCAGTGCAAGTTCAAGGTGTTGTGTTCAGTGTATAAGTTCTGTGTGTAAGTTCTGTGTGTGTTCTCAAGCATTCTAAGTGATGATATTTATAGTTGAAAATCATGCCGTTTGAATAGTATCCGTTAGGCTTAATGAAATTCAAACTATTTATATCTGAAAATAGTTCTGCAGAAGACGTTGTCTCTTTTTAGAGATTTCCTCTTTTGTTCAGATGTCTCTGTCTGCGCATTTATTGCATTGTACTATTTTTGTCCTGTAGTGCCAACGAAACTATGCACGCTTTCTGAAGCTTTGCACGTCCTTTTCTAGAGAATATCACAACTCCAGATACCGCTTGTTAGAAATATATTGTTTCCTGGAAACATAATCTTTATCCAAGGTATCTGAGTGTAGATATCTGTGGGCACTTTTCCTCGTTTTCAGAAACCTTGCATTCTCAGATATCTTTTGCAACACTGTTTATTGAAAAACACTTGTTTCTTCGAGATATATGGACATAGGTGTCTGATAACCTTTGTCTTCAGCAAATTTGAGCAGTCTTCAAATCTTCAAATCCGTTGAACTTCTCCTGCTGGATGCCTTCTTCTTGGTCTTCTTCAAAGAAATAAAAATTACATTCAGAGACCTAACATCCTATACAAGATTTGCTAGACTATCATACTTAGTGATTTTCCTCTTTTACAGTGTTCAAATGAACCAAGAGTACTAACCACCTTTCTGAGCTAAGATAAGTCATTAGGTTGCTGATCAAAATCTAAACAGATATTCCTAACAAGTTAGTTGCAAACAGTAATAGTATCATTAGCTAGATTGATTGTAGCCTAGTGGAATTGACGCCCCCACTAGTGCTATTCGTTTTTGAACTCAAGATTGTGACAACTTGCGTAATCTATCCTGTGAATCGTATGTATCCTGCTAGCTAGCTTGTTTCATGTTACCGCTCCATAATTCTCCTTATTCATATCATTGTCGTTTAGATAAATATGTTTTCTAGTTAGATTGCATAAGTAGATAGACAATATAGAACAAATTCGCTGCCGAAGTAAACAACCCTTTTTACTGCTTTCTTTACTGTAATTACTATTCGTAAACAAGACTCAGCTTAGTTAAGTCCTTCGAGACCGACCTCGGGGTTAACTCCACTACACTATTTTCGTAGTGTTGAGGATTAACTCTTGGCTCTTAAACAAATTTAGAACTTTGATTTGACACATCAATCAGGTTCGGGGATGACCCTGTTTCCTGCGGATCTTTGGTTTCCGCCTGAATTCGATGGTTGTTGTTGAGTGGAGACTGAGATTCCAGCATTTGAAGCGGCTGATCTAGCGCGAGTAGATTGTGTCTTCTTCGTTTGTTTCTTAGCAGGTGCCATGGCTTTTTGTACTTAGGGATTCTCACAGACGGCGCCAATATGATGTAGGATAAATCCGGATAAGTCAATGTCCTACTTAAGTTGCGAGGCCAGTCAGTTTGTTAAGGCAAGGGCCCGTCAAGATGTGGGTCCGTTGGAGTACGGATTCGGTCAAGATGTCTTTTAGGTTTTCTTTATATTGCTCTGATCTTTTGGTCCGTCACAAGTGATATACCCGTCTCAAGGGGGTCCGTTAAGATGTGGGTTTAGGAACGTCTTTCTGGGAAGAGCCCGCCAATAGGATGAGTCCGGCACAATTTGACTTGGACTTCTCCTGAGAACAAAAGAAGGGGTTAGACCCTTTTGGGCCGGCCTGCCTTGGACAATTCGGGCTAAGAATCAACTTGGGTGACGGGCGGATCTCGTACCCGAAACCTAGAGAGTAGATTTTGTAGTAGTAGTTGCGTACCTTAATGAGGAGTAAATGCGATGTATTTATAGGGGAAGCTCGGGGGGACAAGCCGTCTGACACCCCGGAATTCTGTCGGTGTGGCGATAGTGTGACACGTGGTCTCGGAGATAGGTGGCGCGTTTATCACACGCTTGTCAGTGCAACTTCCATATAGATGGGCCCGTTAAGTCGGCTGAGTCCGTCAGGACTTCTATGCTGGGCGTTTTTAGGGCAAGCCGTGCTGGTCTTTTCCTTGCTGGTTTATATCCCAAGTTTGTGGGGGTCGGACCCGCCAACAGTAAGGCTCGTAGGTAAGATGCTGGGGAGTAGATCTCTCTTGTGCCGGGCTTCTGGTCCTGGGAGTCAGACTCTTCTCAGCTGGTGACGGTCCTATAAAAACTTAAGAGAGCGGGAACGTTGTAGAACGGCCAATTCGTTGGACGGACTTATATGTTCATATCACTAGTAATGTAATGTAATTAAAATGTCCATCGGACCAAATAGTCGGACTTATGTTAATTTGAAAAATACGCATTCTAAGCTACAAGATTTACAAAAGTATTTCTACTCCGCACGAATTGGGTAGTTTAGTTTAATTTTCTTCTGTACATCATTTGTATCTTCCCGGCACAAGGTTATTCACACAAAAAGAAAGCCTCATTGTATCCAAAACGTGCAATCTTATGTAAAGGGTGTTTTTTGGGTAAAATTTTAGAGCACTTGACTTTCTTTGTGCTTTGGCTATTTCCGGAATCTCAATTCAGCATCATCTCTGGATCTTCATTGCCGTGATGCAATATCAGTTTTTGGGAAAGAAAAAGGCTTCAAAGGATGGAGTAATAGGGTATGATTGTAAGGGTAATGGGTAGAGTATTATGATGATCTTATCCTACTCATTGAAATTCCTGCACGGAGAGTTTGTTACCGACATATTAAAAGTGAAAAAAGTTACGATATATTTGTACAATATTCCCAAGATTTATAAAAAGTACTAGTAGGAGATTAGTTCTGAGTCTGCTAATAAAAGAATTTCCTTGCCACCATCAGACTTTCGGAGACAAAATCAACATCTCTCTAGATGTTCAAGAAAGCATTCATATATATCACCCAAGAATCAAGATCATTGTTTCTTGCACGGTTCATATAATACACAATGGCACAATAAACATTTACAAACATAAAGAAGTGATGTTTGTAAACTGATGCAAAATGTGTACTAGTTTAGGCTTTATCACCTTATGAAGCAAACTGATCCAAACTATATAATCACTCAACCCTGAACCAAATGTCACATTTCGTTTTGAGCATGCGTATTATAAAAAGTACTTAATGGAAATAAAGTGGATTTTGTAGTATGCAACCCAAATATGTTAGTACACATGCGTATAACGCATTCAATTTAAAGAAAATGAAAGTATAATATTTGTATTTGAAAATATGTAATGGAAATGTGTGACATTCAGTCTGGAACGGATGGATACTCGTTAGCTAGTTCTAGCATATACTACTATGGAAGTAGTATCACTGTATCACATACTAACTCATACCTTGTTCAACACCTGTTCACATGAAGCCAGTTCTGTTTGACCTTGGAGAATATTTCATTATTAAACAGACCAGTGGGCCAGTAACTTTCAAGAGTAAAGCAAACTCCTTCATCACTATATACTCTTACCTTCAAGTATGGTCATAAAGACTCAAGTGCACAAAAGAAATTATGTAATACGTTCATGTCCTTTCAAGCCAAGATATATGCTCATTCCTACAAAATCCATGGATAAATCCGTACTTATATATTACTAATACCAATGTGCTTTATATGACTTATACAAATCAAGTAATCTGCCAAGACAACATCCTTAAAAACATGAACAAGTTGGCATTTCTCTGCTTTCTTCTCTTGCTAGTGCTGCCCCTTAGAACTGCAGCTAAAGATTTCCTTGAAGATTATGAGGTTGGAACAGACGTCGAGGATTGGGAGGTCGAAGAAGATGATGACGGCGACAATGCTGAGTTCATGGAATCTTGGAAGAGTCGAGGGGGGAATAAGGTTCTCGTCAACGTGGATGCATTTGGTGCGGCTGGAGATGGTGTATCCGATGATACTCAGGTGAAAACTTCACTGTATGTACTGTAAATGTGTACAAATAGAAAATGTTTTATCTGTTCCTAATACGTGACATGTCAAATTCAGGCCTTTGCAAAAGCATGGAAACAAGCTTGTTCCACTCCAAAATCGGTTCTCTTGGTTCCTCAGGGGCGTCGTTATCTAGTCAATGCTACCAGATTCAAGGGGCCATGTTCTGATAAACTAATAATCCAGGTACATGCTCATGGAAACTAATTGATCCTTTCATAAACTCTGGATCAAACAATTACCCTTAACATGTATGAGGAGTGTTGTATGTAGATCGAAGGAACTATCATAGCACCAGATGAGCCCAAAAACTGGGATCCCAAGAACCCGAGGATTTGGCTTGGTTTTTACAATCTAAACAGTACCTTTTTCCAAGGAAAGGGGGTTATTGATGGATCAGGAAGCAAGTGGTGGGCAGCTTCTTGCAAAAAGAACAAGACTAATGTAAAACTTTACAACATTTGCTTAAGTGGATTTAGCAAACAAGAAATTATATGGAATTACTAACCCGTATTATTTGATTCCTCGTATTGCCCCTCCCTCAGCCATGTGTATCAGCACCAACTGCCTTTACTATAGATTCAAGCTCAGCGATAAGAGTGAAGGGTCTCACAATTCAAAACAGTCAACAGATGAACTTTATCATTGCCCGTTCTGACTCAGTCCGCGTGAATGATGTAAAAGTTTCAGCTCCTGGGGATAGTCCAAATACTGATGGAATCCACATTACTCAATCAACAAACGTCGTTCTGCAAAACTGCAAAATTGGAACAGGTACATGATACAAAACAATAAATCCATGTGTGCAGTTTCTAGGTAACTGTATCTGCCTACTTTTAATAGTTACTCTCCCTATCATTGTTATCTGATAGAGAACTTCATGCAATTCCAAAATACACGTTTCAACACATATGCAGCAATAAGTTTTTCAAAGAGCTAAATAAAGATTCTCTGCAGCGGATAGTGAGTTAGAAACTTCAAATTACTCGCTAGCTTATGCCATTCATACAATCTCAAACACAGTCTTCAAACCTAGATATAACCAGTTCTTATCTGGACTCCAGGTGACGACTGTGTCTCAATAGTCAACGCCAGCTCAGGTATCAAGATGAAGAATATATATTGTGGACCTGGTCATGGAATCAGGTAATTAATTAAACATGTATCAATGTTAAGATGTACGTTTCAGAAATTAAGCGAAAGATACCAAAACATCATCAGTTTCACTATTTCCTTCAGATTTTTATGTGTCTGTGTTTCTAATGTGATGTAACAGCATCGGTAGCCTTGGGCAGAACAACTCGACCGGCATAGTTGAGAAGGTTGTCCTGGATAATGCATTCCTCAGAGGCACAACTAATGGTCTCCGGATAAAGACTTGGCAGGTAAAACTGATGCCATTAGCAGTATAAACCACTTACTAAACAGTAATGATAAAAGATTCTGGAGAATAAATCATAATCCTGGCTACCAGAAGGATATGGTAAGCCTATCCACGAATCAAATTTCGCACATGCATGATATGAAAAGCTTAGTTTTAGTAAACCAGAGAATTGATGATACTTTCAAGTTATATGATAGAAACATAAAAAAACTTATTCACAAATCTACCAACACAGAGTTTATGCTCAGAATTATAATGAAGAACACAGAACTGTACTGGCCAAATATACTTCTCGATCACGAAGTACTTACTAAGCTTAATAAAAATTCATACAAATAAAAAGGGGGAGGGGTGGATGAAAACATCACCTGAATCCCACTACAACATCGTTGCTCAAAGATATTCCTGATTTGCAGGGAGGATCTGGTCATGTGAGAGCAGTACGCTTTCAGAACGTGAGGATGGATGATGTCTCCAATCCCATTATCATCGACCAGTTCTATTGTGATTCACCAAAATCATGCCAAAACCAGGTATATTATTCATGGAGTTGTACATGTGAATCAAAAAATATTTTTTCCATTCGTGTCTAGCTATCATTGCTGGACATGCATCTGGGATTGCCTACATAAAGGACTGACACTCTACCTCGTTGTCTTAGACTTCAGCTGTGGAAATAACCCAAATAATGTATCGAAATGTGACCGGGACTTCAAAAAGCCAAGAGGCAATGAAATTTGCATGCAGTGACACTGTCCCCTGTACCCACATCGTTCTCAACAACATCAACTTAAAGCGAACTGATGGCACCGCAGTGACCTACTGTCATTCTGCGGCGGGCATTGGTTATGGATATATAGAACCTTCAGCAGAATGTCTGACATCTAGTGATAAGGATATGATCATCAAAGAGGAAAAAGAAGCTGACACTGCAACAACTACAAGTGAACACATCATTCATACAGAACTCTGAAAGTAGCCTCTTTCATGATACTATGACAATAGAGTATGAGACAGATTGATATAACTTGAGTCTTATTGTTACTCAAGTTCTATAAGAGTGAGTATAGTAGTTATTTACTTTATAGAATTATCTATACACAGTTTTATGTATACGAAAATGTAGTAAAGTGTGTTATGAACAACAAGGGAGTGATGTATCCTACCCCCATAAATTTTATATAACTAGAATGATATATGATGATTTAAGTACAACTCCGTGTTAATCGATGGTCGTTAGTCATTACTGTTCTGACTTTACAAGCACTATAACTTCCAGGACTATCCAACACGGACTATTATAATCAGCAGTGTATGAACTATAAAACATAAAGACAAGATGAAAATTCATTATCACAATTCCCAACCCTAACTCTTCTATTCAGACCTCCATGTTACTGTTACATGATAAAACATTGATTTATGGAATCATTGAGTCCTTCAATTCTGATAAAAGGTTATCTGTATTCTAACCAAGGGCTCAAAATGACAAGGAACGAAGTAGCTAATTTGCATCAGAGAAATACCACTTATTGCTTGATCTTATCTCAAAAACAACATAGCAGCTTTTCCAACATTTACATCAGCAGAAGTAAACAATTAACAACGGAACGAGTCACAAGTCTGAAGATATTCTATTGCAAACAAGCACGGAGTGCGAGTACATGATTAATCCAGTGAGAACGGGGAGGTGTCAGTAAAATTTAGGACAGCAAGGAACTATACTATCAAGTCTAATATAAAAGGGGATGATTTACTTCTTTTTCCGTCCCGATAGCCATTACTTCCACCTCAACTAAGCACCTCCATGGTGGGAAATGAGAACATTTCTATAAAGAGCAGCTACATGTAGGAAGCATATGAATATGATAATCATATCATCCAGTAAACCAATTATGCCTACAACCCCTGTGAAAAGAACAACGATACATTCTTTTAAAGAGAATCCAAAAATGCCAAGCTATAGAAATTTTAGAATCTATAGTAGTACCTTCAGGTATAATGTCCACTGGGCTAATGACATATATAGCACTGACAATAATCTGTGACGGGAAAAAGAAAAAACTGTGACGACAGGAAGACCAAAATCAACGAGAAAGAGTTACCTCAAACACTTAAATAATGCAGAAAAAGTATAATAAGAGTAACTGGACATATACAGCTGACAAGTTCAATTAGTGAAGCCAGGAGTAATTTGTAGAAAAAAGTTCATTTTCCAAGCACATATTCCTTAATGTATTGTTTGACCTAAAACAAATAGCTGAATTGTCTCTAATCTTTTGTTGATTTGCTAACTTAGAGCACTGTAGGTTGTATCAGAAGCATCTACTGCTATGCACGAACAAGAGCATGAAAAATTTGTTGGAGCAGAATTAAATTTTAATATAGAGTCTCCAACTTGCATCTGTACTGTGTCACAAAAACGTGCAACAATACATCAGTAGAGTAGATCTCGAGTCATGCATTTATTCTTTTACAAAGTAGCAAAAGATCAAGCCACGAGACCTCAAATTATGCACCCGTCCCGTGCTACAACAATAATCATTCTCCAATTTTGTTTTGTGGCTCTCATGGCCAGTAAAAGTAACCACTAAACCACTAGGCTGGGTGGGGGTTGGATGGGGAGAAACTTTTTTGAACATCAAATAATTATCTCCCATTTCACCACAAGAGCCTCAACTGACAAATTTTCAAACCCAAGCATCTACAATACTAATTTTCGCATCTCAAGTCCTAGTTCATTTTCATCATCCAAATTTTAATCAGTCCTCGTATGCTTGGATCAATAAAGTGGCACGAATCTAGGATCCCACCATCAGAATTTGAGGACAAACTGAGAAGTCAAACATGGAAAAGCTTCCCCTCACAGGTATGCATTCTCATGCTACACAAACACATGACAGATGATATATTTGGTCGAGTGAATAGGCCTGGACAGATCCTTATCCAGAAGACACGGATATTATGGCATGGAGGTGATGGAATGCAAAATTTCAATATGGAATATCACAAATGACAAGCATAATTGTCAACAGCGAAGAGCATGATAACATAAGCTGCCACGAATCCATCTAGCATAGCAGTAACTTACAGCCAGATAAACACGTGTCTTGATAACAAAAGGAAGCAATCTCTGTGGGTCCATTATGTCTCTCGCCAATCTCCTCAGAAGAAATGGAAGGTCTTGCATTCTCTGCCAAGAACAAGGAGCATCCCTCGTCAACAAATTCAGGATATACTTAATCCGGCTAAGACTCAATCTACAGAAATTGGGAAAGGAACAAGAAAACGAGATAAACAACTACAAACCTGCATGAGGCCATAAGAAGTCTCACCGTACAAACGGTTATATCTTTCAATCCTCTGCAATATCTCAGTAACATAGCCATACCATGCTGCCTTAGGGAAGCCTCGCTAGGGACCAACAAGGTGATCTCACGTCTACACAGTGGACATTTACATGCGTGAAGAGCAGCTCCATGATCCCAAACGTGCAGTATACAGCTACCTAACAACAACAGCCACATCCATCATAAAACTAAACCTCAATCCAACCAAAAAAAAAAAAAAAAAAAGGCTTCCCTATACCAGATGAGCTCACAATGTTCTTGTGCCTAATGGCTAATACATCGGAAACGAACACAAACCGAGCCTTTAATCCCTAATCTTGTACTAATGCTCACAACTGTCGATATATAATTAATGTGCAGTAGTTACATATACATGGTTTTTAGTCATTGCATCAAATAATCATGATCAAGAATCAAGAATCCAACATCTAAATCAACCATTGATTTATGAAAACTAAAACATCTGATGAAAATACGAACATGGAACAAAAATTACAGGAAAATAAGGACTAACCGCAGAACCAGTGAGAGCAATTAGCTTGGCAAGGAATGTGAAAGTTCGCATGGCAAATTGAACACACATCATCATTTGCTGGACCATCCATTTCTGTTCCAATTTTCTCTGATTCTTGAATTAATGCTTCGTTTTCGTTTTGGATTGTGAATTTGTGATTTTTTTTCCATGCAATTACATATAGTTTTTTTACTTTATTTATTACTACTACTAAAATTTAATTTAACACTACCTCGGATGATACGCGGCGCGATGGCGCGGCAAGTGAAGAAAGACCGAGTAAATAATGGCACGAAGGCCCCTCAAGAATGATAGATTCTACCATAACCTACTGATAGTAAAATAATTTGAGATTCACACTTACCGTCTTCTACTGTTAGATAAGGTTGTATTAGAATTAATATTAGATTTCATCGTATATTAGATTAGGGGTGGGGCTATTTGAAAAAAAAATTATATATGTATTAAAAGAAAAAAAAATTGAACATAGCCCTACCCAATTTTTGTTAAATTACATTATAAGTAGGATGATTTCAATAAGATTAGGTTATTTTATACATAAATTTGTTAAAAATTTATACTCACCCATAAAAAAAATTGCCAGTTTTTATAATTACAAAAAGAGAATTTAATTTAGCCCTAAACACGGCGAGATCCCGACGTCCCTGTCTACTTTATTCATTATTTATTCTTTCTTCACTTAAATAATACTCAATTTTCCACTTTAACAACCCACTTAATCACTTTTTATTCATTCATTATTATTTTTCTTATTTTGTTGACCAATAAAGCAATGCTTGACTAGCATGGTCTTTCTTGACTCATTTGACTTAATTTTAAAATTATGATTTCTAGCATGGTCTTTCTTAGACTCATCTTACTTAATTTTAAAATTATGATTTCCATCATTCTCGGTCCTTTTTTTTTTCGTGAAATAGGAAGGTGCCATTTTTTTTAATTCCATACACATTGCATTTCTTATTTTGTTGACCAATAAAGCAATGATTGACTTTCATGGTATTTTTTTGACTCATTTGACTTAATTTTCAAATTATGATTTCTAGCATGGTCTTTCTCGACTCATCTGACTTAATTTTAAAATTATGATTTCCATCATTCCCCGTCCTTTTTTTTTTTCGTGAAATAGGAAGGTGCCTTTTTTAGTTCCATATACATCGCATATTTATTTAGTTCACATCACAGTCAATTATGAATAAACTAACTAATAACTTCATTCGGAGTGCATGTTTTACATATTCCATTTGAATTACAATCATTATAAATCAACTAACTAATAACTCCACTTGGAGCAACAAATACTCCATTAGGGGAAATTAATAACACTCCATTTCGGAGAAAATCACGTCACGGAGACTCGATCCCATCACCTCATCCTTGTACCTTCAGTTCCCTTACCCTTGACCACCTTATGAATCCCGGTGACATATTATTGTTGACTGCCATTGTATATAGTTTATTAACGATGGTCAGGATATTGACTCGTAAGTATGAAATGTTCAATTTCAATTTTATTTATGCGAATGATTATAAAGAGAGCCGAGAAGATAATATTGAGACCAAAGAAAGTAACATGATGTAATGGTTATACTCAAAGTTAGCTCGGTGCCTCGGTCGTATATTAATTAAAAAAAAAAAGAAAACCTGCCAAACAACATCATTTTACAAAGTGATAAAAAAAGAAGTGAGATTTTGTAGTATCTAAAAAGGGGAAGATTGTTGAAATCCAAAAGAAGAAAAAGGAATTATAGGGGGTCCATATGGAAAATTCTAATATACCAAGGACCAAATGTGAAACCAAACCTTCCGAAATCCACACCAGTAGAAATTGCATTCAATTTGAACCTCAGCCAGTTTTTGCCTCGTAATCAATCCTCTGGAGATTAGATTACACTCACACTCTAAACTCACCTGCCATTGCCAAAAAGGCAAAAAAAAAATCCAGCAAGTGAAATTATTCATTATGATGATAGTATCCATAATCCCAAAGCCATTTGCATTCAATGCGCCTTTAATCTCCACAAAACTGTATAAGACTAACAACAATCCCAATTTTTCCATTTTTCCATTTCTCACTTCCAACAACGCTCCTCTCAGAATTCACCATGAACGACACCGTTTGAGGACTCGAGTTTCTTCTCTCGTCCTTCCGCTCCTTCCTTTCCCTACCGATCAGGTCTGCTGATCCTTTTTCTGTTTCATTTATGTTTTGGTTTAGCTGGATCTGATTGTTCAGTTTGCGATTGATTTGTTGTTGAGAAAGTAATTTTTATTCGTGTTGTGATGTTATGAGTGTGCCACGGAGATGTGTTGGCACGTAGATGAGCTGTTGCAAACCTCGGTTGTGTGTTGATCTAGGCTTTAGAATGTATGTTTCGATTTGAGATGTGTTTAGCTGCATTTGTTTGCGATTTTGCGGTGCATTCGCGAATTGAGTCAGTGTGGAGATGAACTGGTTGTTGGATTTTGTGGATCTCATAGCTTGGATCTGAAAATGATGTGTGAATTTGGGATTTTATTATGAATGATGAATGTGTGTCTTTCTCTGAAATCGATGATGGAAAGTTTTGTTTGAGTGAATATTTAGTAAAATTTCTGTAACTGATTTTGTTATATCAACATCATCAACATCTTCTGTGTCAATTTCTTATTTATTTTTCTATTTCAGTTGGATTTGTTGATATATATATGTACATACCGATTAGCTAATTTTATAGTAGGTCTTTAAAGTGTTTTGCTATAGCTGTTTCCCTAGCTGTAACTTGTAAGAAGGATGTTTACTTAAAGTTAGCCATTACGCTTTTGCGATTTAATGCCTTTTTGTTTGACATGTGCAGGTGCTTGTTCCGTCTGAGGTTAAAACTTTGCATTTGTACGAAGCAAGGTATATAGCACTGCTAGAGGAGGTACATTGCATATTTTCTAGTCACTTGTTATATAATTATGTCTAGCTAGTTTGTCTACTACCGTACCACATGTTTTTGCGGCAAACCATATGAGGAGTCATGGAGCCTTATCACCACCTTATTCATTTAAGACCAATAGCAGATCCAAAATGGTACAAGTACAACTTTGAAAACAAAATAACATGATTTAGTTCATTTACTGAGTGGTTGTTTTCTGATGGTCTGGCTGTCTTTTCTTTGTATCAGTGTGTATCAACTCTTTAGCTTATCAGAAACTCTGAAGATGTGCCTATAATCTCCTTATAGTTTGATAGTGACACAAAATGGATGCAGTAAAAATCTTAGTCAGGTTTAAAATCAACCCCCACATAGCTATGCCCAACTGTATTAGAGGGCAGAGTGGTACTATGGTTATTTCCATTTGTGCTGTCTTAGGTCCTTTAGCAATGAGTGTGGTCTATACCATGTTGAGATCATGTAATGACAATACTACTTGAATAGCCTCTCCTGATTAATTTTCTAAACCATACATGCATGAATGTCTTAGTCCTAGAAGATGCAGAGGTAAGTTGAATCCCCAAATTATATTCCATACGCAGGAATATCTACTACTAATACTAAGCAAATACTTGGAAGTAGTTATCAGTCCCATAAGTAGTTTCTCCACCACTTCCTTAATTTTACGCTATATAAAACCGTATCCAAATATTACTATTCATAGGAATAATAGCATGTATTCAAACTTTGTGATTTCGTTTGTGTTTTCTTAGTTCTTTTTATATATTTTTCAGATAACTTTATAAACAGTAATGAGAAAATAAATCTTCTATCAACTTTTTAAATTCGTAAAATTTTTATATGATTAAAATGGTGTATTGATCTTTTTCTATTATATGAATTCAAAATTTAAAATAATAAGAATGTCACGCGGGTATCCATGTGTCACCGTATCAACAATAGGAATATATATCTGAATTCTCTTTCTTTTTTGCATCTATGATGTGGTGGACCCTATCAGAATATACACAGTTCTATGTCTAAGAGTTATCCGACACCGTTCCTTGATATGTTCTTTACCCTGAAATTACTATGAAATTGCTACTAATAGTATTCGTCTGGTACTTCAAAATCTTGGATGTTTAAAGGTGTCCAATTTGCCCTACTTATTTAGAATTTGAATTGTGTATCAAAATGATACCCACACGGCCACATCCACACCCTTCTGGCTCCCACAACTCCTCAAGCCTTCCAACTCTAGTCTGAGTTGTTCCTGTAAATGTTGTTGGGTGGGGGTATGCTAAAAGATCCTCTGAAAATATATCCCCAAACTTCTGTGGATAATACCCAGTACACTAAAAGTTAAGCCCCAACCCACGTTCGTTAGTATGGTATACGTCCACTATTTTGAGCAAAGAATTTGCATGGTTTTCCTTTGGTCATGTCTTTTTGTGGAGATTCTAACTTACTTTAGACTGTTTTCTCTGACCACCTTTTGTTTTATTTATGCAGTCTTTATTTCGGAAGAATAAACTGTTTGTACACTTCGTACTGGATCCAATTGTCTTTTCTGCCATATCATCAGAAGCATCATTTGCTGCTAGATTTGGTTGTTTGGTCTCAATCGAGAAAGTGAGGTTCTGTGTCTTTGGATATTTATCTTGCTACGAAGTTCATGAACTCAATAAGCATTCTCTTATTTGTCTTCCAGGTTGAGCAGCTAAAGATTGGAGCATTAGTCTCAATCAGGGGTGTAGGCCGTGTCAAAGTAATAAAGTTTGAACAAGTAAGTAGTCACTGACCTCACCAAAATATTTGGAGATCGTAAATAGCCTTAAATTATAAAGATGTTTATTATTTTTATTTAATTTTCAGATATTCCTGAACTTAAAAGTTTCTGAGCCCCTGCAATATGGTCATAAAATCATTCTATGAACACCCAGTTTATCGCATCATAATGGGTGAATTTTTTGATGATTAGGTAGTTTCTTGTGCTTGACATGACTAAAGGTCAACTAGTATAGGTAAAAAATAAATGGATTCAGATCAAATTTAAACATAGTGCCAATAATAATTGTATATCAGGACGAGGACTACTAATGGAGTTGAGCAGTACTAACTTTGAAAAGGATAGGTATGATGACAAAACGAGAATTGCATTTGCTAGTGTGTATATTATTTTTTATTCCCTCCATTATGTCAAAAGCTTCCCATACCAAAAATGAAAACAATTTCAAATAATCATTATTCATTACCCTCACCACGCAAACATATTTACAAATTTGCCACCCCACTCACCATTACCTACTCAAGTAATACAACACTCCTAATTCTTCATTCCTTCCTTCCTCAAATAATATTCCACCATTATAATATCTTCATTCTCCAATCACGCTACTTTTACTCACTCCTTAGTGTTTGTGCCCTTTTATAGCAATTTCAAAGTTCTTAAGGGAATGGAGGGAGTGCCTCCTATAGTTAGTTATCTTTGTGCACTGAATAAATTTATGCTGTCATATCATAGATTGGCAAAGTACCAGTAGGCTTGCCCATAAGCTTAGGCTGTCTAATTCTTCTCTATTTGTAAATAAGTGCACCCTATATAAGTTGTTGTCTGGTGGATTGCTTTTGTAGCCTAAAGAATATCATCATGGTTCGATCAAAAGTGAAGTACGAGTTTATCACCGATGATCGTGCTCGTCGTGAGACATATAAGAAAAGGAAAGGAGGTTTTTTGAAAAAACTAAGTGAATTGAAAACACTATGTAACATTGATGCTTGTGCCATTTTGATGAGCGACGATGAGACTCAGCCGGAACTTTGGCCTTCCCCAGATGAAGCATCCCGTATAGTTGAGAAGTTCCGAAGTTTACCGCCTGCCGCTCGCCAAAATAACATGACAGATCAAGTTGGATTTCTTAAGCATAATATTTCTAGGTTAACGACTAATTTGGAAAAGGAAAACAAGCAAATTAGGTCATTGGAAATGGAGCTATGCTTGGCTGAGTTTTTGAACAAGGGTGAGGTGGATGTGGCAAGTCCAGATGATATAAATGACATGCTTCGCATATTGGAGAGGAAGATTCAATTGGTTGACCGTCGAATTGCCGAGGTTGGGCCGTCTAGTTCTACCATGACTCCAGGTGAAGAGAGCAATAACGAACCTCCCTGCGGAAAAGGGAAGCAACCCCTTTGAGGAACCATTATTTGGATCTATAAATTATAATCTTCCCCGTGAGATTCTGCCGAGTACTCTTTAAAAGTCAACGAGACTTTTAGCCTTTTATTTGGTGCTATGTTCATGATCAAGAGTTTTTAAGACTTTTCATAATGGGAATAAGTTGTCCGATTACTTAGAACTCGTGACGTACCTTTAATAATTTCGCCATCTTTTGGATGAGTTGTGCCAAACATCTAGCTTTTGTCTGGAAGTTCTTTTGAAAACACACTTTTTTGTTACCTTTTTGGGTATGGAGAGACATGTCTTTTTCTCAGTGAAATATCGATCTCATGCCAATCTAGGTTGTGCTTTCCATTTTTATGATGATAGTTATGTAGGGTTTTATTTTCCTAGTGTCTTGACTCAATAGTAAAGAACACAATATAAATTGCATAATTAGTTCCCTTGTAGAATTAGCAGTTAGGAACTAACCATTAAGTACGAAGTAGTGTTATCGTGATGCACTAAATCAAAAGTTGGATTAGTATGTTATGATACCAACCAAACATTTTTATATGAAATCATAGGATTCTGATGCTCTATTACTCCGCGAAGCATTACAGTGTTGATTTTGTTACCAATAATCTATTTGAAATTATAGGATTCCGATGCTCTATCACTTCTCCAATCATTACACTGTTGATTTTGTTACCAAAATCTATTTGGAACTACATGCTTTGTCATTTAAACTACTAAGCATAGTTATTGATCCCGGATAGCGGCGCGGAGCGGCCAACCCCCTATAGCGGGAGCGGGATGATCGTTATTAGAAGTACCGCACATACTTGTAATAAAAATTATATAGTACTCATAATGTTCATAAGTACGCAAACAAATACCCAAAATCCAAGAAACTACTAATAATCACCAAAATGACTCGTCATTTTTCATCACCAAAATCATCCAACAAATCCTCCACCTCAACATGACCTCTTCCGTTTCTTAATTTGCCTGAAGCAGCATCTTAATTCGCCCTAAAACCCTCTTAATTCTCCTACATTTGAATAGCGGCATGTAGTGGAGCGTTGCAACCGCTACAACCGCTATTTGATAAGAGTTTTCTACGTAGAGCCAGGAGCGGCCAAAGCTCCTGGCGTTGCGGAGCGGCGCTATTGCAGCCGCAATCGATAACTATGTTACTAAGAGCCTTACTTAAAAGTGACGATTATGTGGTGAAAGATGAGGTCGTTCTAAGTGGATTTTTTTCTAGTTTATGTTGTCTTTGAGGGGGTGAAACAAACACTTAGCATCTCGTGGTTCTTATGCCCGTCATTGGATTGACCTCACAAAAATACTTCTCGTACTCCATAATGGATCCTGTAGACGCCCTGAGTGTTGCCTTAACTCGAACTTGGTCTTTCGACTAACAAAATGGGTTTCGTTGCTATTAAGTTTACTATATTGTCATCGTATTGCCTATATATCAAGGGAGCAACATCAATAATGAAGCAAATAGGGCATGGGTGTCATTATGATAGGTATCTCATGCCTAACATGCCATAGGCTTATGCATGAAATGCTTTACTTTGTATTAAGATGTCACGAAGACTTTGCAAGTGCTTGTTTTGAGCACCAATTGGTTTCGACTTAGCCCTTGAAACCACGGTTTCACTTTTGCTCACAATCCATAAAACTAGTGTTATTGATTGCGCATAATATCGTGCATCTTAGTGAGACGAGCTTTGGCGCTCTCTGCAATTGCCCAACACATGTTCATACTTAAACGTACGAGAAAAATTCTCTGAAGTCCAAATTATACCCCATAATTATTTGCGCGCGTGTGTGTGTGATATGCTTCGTTTAGTTTCAATAGGAAACAACTAAATAGTTGTAAATTGTAATATAGGAAAGGATGGTAATTATCTATCTTAAGTGAATAGTGTTTCTTAAATGTTGTAGTATGTGTCAATAGTAGCATATTGTATAGTCTATAATACGCTTCGTTTAGTTTTAATAGGGAACTACTAAATTAGTTGAAATATAGGAAAGAATGGTAATTAACTATCTAAAATGGAAACTAATAGTGTTTCTATAATGTTGTAGTGAGTTATTCATACGAGATTTACTTCATTTTGAGTGGATTTCAAAATATTGCATCATTCATAATATTTGAATTATTGATGTCCAAAATACTTGCATTAGTCATTGGTACAAGTATAAAATGGTAACATACCATATTGGCACCGACAGGTGTAAGTGCGAGCCGGTATTGAATTTGAATACCATATTGGCGCTGACAGGTGATTAAATGTTCCACGATCTGGCACATACCCGTATATGTTCCAGAACTTGGTACCATGCATATTGGTACTAGACGTGGGTACAAATTGACACTCGATATCAGTAACAACTGGTAGTTACATGGCACCATAGTCTGGCATGCCATTTTGATCACTGGTACCACCAGACCATGGTACCTTGTATCGTATTCTCTGATGTTGGGTGTTTTGTTTTGGAAGTGAATCATCTGGGCATGTTCTATGTTATGAATGATGTTGACTAACCATGGTTTACTAATGTGTTGAATGATGCAAGGTCTTGCAGTTGAATGACTTATAATACATCTTGACCACTTCCTCCTTCAATTAAGTATGATGATTAGTTTCTATTTTACATAATTAATTACAGAAAGGTTATTTTAGTCAATCCATATTTTCATCTAGGGCTAGGAGCAATTTATTCGGGTCTTATAATTTTAGATTTTTGTAGTTGGTTTTGAGAGCACGCATGGAGCATATTTTGTGCCTGAGAGCAATTCTTCCTAAACTTATACATATATTTTCTCCATGAATGTTGGGTAAAGGGTTATAATGCAAGGACAAGGTCTGCACGAAGGGAATGCATTCTCTGTTAGCTGTTATCTGACATTTTTGTTAAGATTTAAGAAGCAACTCCAAACAAGTTAGTGTGATAGCTGCTAATTGAGAATGCTTTTCCTTTAGTAGTTTAGTACTACTATCTAATGTTTATGTACCTGTTACTTGAAATTATCCGGCCATAATTCATTAAAAACAAAAAAAGCAGTGGCTTACCATAAAAGAAAGCATGTAGGGTTTGACTTTGAATGCTACGTACTGAACTTCTTGTCCGGCCTTTGGTTTGCCTGGGTTATTCCATGAGTGAGTCTGTTTACACTGGCTTCGTTTGTATCCCTCACAGAATCCAAACCCCGTGAGGTATAAAATCAGTAGTACTTGTTTCTCGTGCACTGGTTGTCTTTTTAAGGTAGGATTTCAAGTACTGAATTGTCTGTTTTTAAATCCAGCAAGATTTCAATATCATTGTAAAAATAATATGAAGTTGGCAATAGTTTTTAAAGTAACTCACTGAATTGGACAAATTAACACCTGCTAAAATTAGGGATTATAGGAAAGATGATGTTGTAAATGCTAGCTACTGTAAAATAACTGTCTAATGTGAACAAATTGACAGGTTCCGAAGTTTACCGCCTGCCGCTCGCCAAAATAACATGACAGATCCAGCTGGAATTCTTAGGTATATTATTTCTAGGCTCACTACTAATTTGGAAGAGGAAAACAGGCAAATTCGAACATTGGAGTTAGAGCTACGCTTGGCTGAGTTTTTGAACAAGGGTGAGGTGGATGTGGCAAGTCCAGACGATATAAATGACATGCTTCGCATATTGGAGAGGAAGATTCAATTAGTTGACCGTCGAATTGCCGAGGTTGGGCCCTCTAGTTCTACCATGACTCAAGGTGAAGAGAGCAAGAACGAACCTCCCTGTGGAAAAGGGAAGCAACCCCTCTGAGGAACCAATATTTGGATCAATAACTTATAATCTTCACCGTGAGATTCTGCCGAGTACTCTTTAAAAGTCAACGAGACTTCTAGCCTTTTATATGGTGCTATGTTCATGATCAAGAGTTTTTAAGACTTTTCATAATGAGAATAAGTTGTCTGATTACTTAGAACTCGTGACGTACCTTTAATAATCTCGCCATCTTTTGAATGAGATGTGCCAAACATTTAGCTTTTGTCTGGAAGTTTTCTTTTGAAGCCACACTTTTTTGTTACCTTTTTGGGTATGGAGAGACATGTCTTTTTCTCAGTGAAATATCGATCTCATGCCAATCTAGGTTGCGCTTTCCATTTTTATGATGATAGTTATGTAGGGTTTTATTTTCCTAGTGTCTTGACTCAATAGTAAAGAACACAATATAAATTGCATAATTAGTTCCCTTGTAGGATTAGCAGTTAGGAACTAACCATTAAGTACGAAGTTGTGTTCTCGTGATGCACTAAATCAAAAGTTGGATTAGATATGTTATGATACCAACCAAACATTTTTATATGGTAGTTAATTCTCTAAAATGGAAACTAATAGTGTTTCTTAAATGTTGTAGTAAGTTATTCATATGTGATTTACTTCATTTTGAATGGATCAAATTCAAAATATTGCATCATTCATAATACTTTGAATTATTTATGTCCAAAATACTTGCATTAGTCATTGGTACAAGTATAAAATGGTAAGATACCATTTTGGCGCCGGCAGGTGTAAGTGCGAGCCTGTATTGAATACCATATTGGTGCTGACAGGTGATTAATTGTTCCACGTTCTGGCAACATACCCGTCAATGGTTCCAGAACTTGGTACCATGCATATTGGTACTAGACGTGGGTACAAATTGACACTCGATATTAGTAAAAAACTGGAAGTTACATGTCACCATAGTCTGGTACACCATTTTGATCACTAGTACCACCAGACCATGGTACCTTGTATCGTATTCTCTGATCTTGGGTGTTTTGTTTTGGAAGTGAATCACCTTGACATTTTCTATGTTATGAATGATGTTGACTAACCATGGTTTACTAATGTGTTGAATGATGCAAGGTCTTGAAGTTGAATGACTTAGAATACATCTTGATCACTTCCTCCTTCAATTAAGTATCATGATTAGTTTCTATTTTACATAATTGATTACAGAAAAGGTAATTTTAGTCCATCCATATTTTCATCTGGGGCTAAGAGCAATGTATCCGGGTCTTATAATTTTAGATTTTTGTAGTTGGTTTTGAGAGCACTCATGGAGCATAATTTGTGCCTGAGAGCAATTCTTCCTAAACTTATATATATATTTTCTCCATGAATGTTGGGTAAAGGGTTATAATGCAAGGACAAGGTCTGCACCAAGGGAATGCATTTGCAGTTAGCAGTTATCTAACATTTTCGTTAAGATTTAAGAAGCAACTCCCAACAAGTTAGTGTGATAGCTGCTAATTGAGAATGCTTTTCCTTTAGTAGTTTAGTACTACTATCTAATGTTTATGTACCTGTTACTTGAAATTATTTGGCCATAATTCATTAAAAAAAAAAAAAAAAAGCAGTGACTTACCATAAAAGAAAGCATGTTGGGTTTGACTTTGAATGCTACGTACTGAACTTCTTGTCCGGCCTTTAGTTTGCCTGGGTTATTCCTTGAGGAGTGAGTCTGTTTACACTGGCTTCGTTTGTATCCCTCACAGAATCCAAACCCCGTGAAGTATAAAACCAGTAGTACTTGTTTCTTGTGCACCGGTTGTCTTTTTAAGGTAGGATTTCAAGTACTGAATTGTCTGTTTTTAAATCCAGCTTGAAGGAAAGACAGGATTTCAATTTCATTGTAAAAATGATATGAAGTTGACAGTAGTTTTTAAAGTAACACGCTGAATTGTGAACAAATTAACACCTGCTAAAATTAGGGGATTATAGGAAAGAAGATGTTTGTAAATGCCAGCTACTGCAAAATAACTGTCTAATGTAGCGGCTTGCAGAGAAATTATGGAAACCGACATGAATGAAGTAATAAATTCACATGCATTTAATAATTCAAGCTTAAAAAGGAAATGAATGTATCTTGATGACCTTTTGGACTATAAATGGTATTTGAGAAAGAAAGTAAATAACGGAGTTACTTCACGTTAACTTATAACTTAATTGCAGGCACAACCTTACTTGACAGGTGAAGTCATCTCAATACAAGACAGGGCTTCTGAGAAAATGACGGAAATTAGCTCTAAAGTTTTGGAATTGAAAGAAGCACTTCGCAGTTTGAATAGCTTGGAGATAAAGTTGAAGGTTCTCTCTTCTTCTTTCTTTTTCTGCGGTGGCATGTGCATGCTTGTTGTTTATACCAGTATCTGCATCAGCAAGAGTCTATTCACAAGGCTGTATGTATTTTGTTTTTCATTATGCTATCTCTGTTCGTTGAGACCTGAGAGTACTTTGCTCTGTTTTTTGGATGACGTTGAGAACACAAATTTGCTGGTGCACTGGGGGGTAGTGCCATAGTACTTTGCTCTGTTGAATGAATGTTGGGCTTCGAACTTATTGTCTGTGATAAGCAAGTCTAACGGACACTGAAAAATGTAGAACTATGAACACCCTGCAGCAGTAAAAGCAGTGTGCTTTCGACCATAATGCATCACATTGTTCAAACTGTCTCGCACTTCTGGTCCACTACTTTGTGTCAACTTATCTATTGCATAAATTATTAACATTCGTTAAACTTTCATCTTTGTATTGCTGCTTTTATTTCTGTGAAGTATAAGTCAAACTCGCAACGAGTATATGTTATTATGTACGAGTGAATTTTGGCAATAAGTTATGTTTAAATACCTCCTTTATGGAAAAAGCATCTCTACCCTGTAGCCGTTATTGCTTGGCTACCTCCTATAAATAGAAAGTCAGCTTCAGCTTGGCGGCACATAAAATGCCACAATATAAACAGTGCTCCATGCATCCGATTTTCCCAAAAAACGAGAGAATTTAGAAGCTACAATCAAGCATTTGAAGCTGATATATGGCCAAATTACTATTTCTGTTTCCAGTGCAAGATGCACTCCTCAAACTGAATCTTCATTGGCGTTACTGGACTCTTATAACCAGACAATGAGAAAAATGTTTCTTGCATCTTATGGAAAAATCAGATGGGGATATGCGTTTATTAACCCCCATTTATCTCACCCTTTGACGCAGGCTCCTCCAGAAGCGGTATTGCAGACTCAAATCTCAAATTGTTTGAGTTGGGCGGAGAAGCAACTGTCCTTGGATTTCATCCCAGATTTCATTCCACCTGTAGCTGAGCTTGTTTCTTTTGCAGCGTTTCAACCTGTTACAGGTAAATCTGGCGATCCTTGCTTACCATATTTTCTATTCTTTACCAAGATAGGCAATGCATATAGTAATTGCTAATTTTACACAAGTGATCAAATGTGTCCATGTGCAAACTACGAACAACTGGCACCTTTCACTATATTTATTGAAGTAGTATTTAATTATACCCATCTAGGAAAAACCAATTTGATGGTTAGCTAAATTGTAGTAGCTGCAGATATTATCTCAGGATCACACATGTATAGTCTTAGGAACTGGTTTTTCCTGATTATAAGGGATAAAAACATTTCACTCTACTATAAATTGGGGGAATGTATCAAACACTTGGGTTGCTGGTGGTGTAGTCTTTTCTTTTTTTTTTTTTTGAAACGGCAAATATGACAACTATTCCCTATACTATTTCTATACCAAATCCTTAACCACCTTATGTCTCCACCAGGGATCGAGCCATGCACCTCCTCCTTCACGCTCCAGCTCCATTACCACTGCACCACCTTGCTGGTGGTGTAGTCTTTTCTGATGTTCCAGAAAATTTGGTTTTTTTCCTGAGAATTCACTTTTTGCTAGATTGGACTTGATCTATTTTTGTAGTGTACATTCCAAATGGAAATATTTTCAGGAATCCGTTCTGCGAATTTGCCAAAGAGTATCTCTTTGGTTGTTTTATTATATACATAGACTTGTATAGTTAGTAACAGGGTAGAAGCACCATGGCTGAAAATATTTTTCATGTCATCCCTATCCTTCCTTTCCAGGGATGACTAGATGGGGATGCTCGAGTCTTTTCTTTCACTAAATATTTTCATGTCAACATAAAGTAAAGTCGAAAATTGAAAAGGAAACTAGCAATTATATGTGACTGATTCTTACTGAAGAAAAAATCTTTACCTGTAACAGAGCTGAACACCAATCGAATCCGACTCCATAGTCAGCATATTCAAATTATGGGATTAGCTAATCTGAGTCACCAAGAAAACAAAATCTTTTTCTGTTTGTTTTTCATGTTATGAACCCCTCAAACAACTTTATCTTTCTATTCAAGTTTTTTTATTTCGAGTCCTGACATAGGTTGCTTCTGTTCTTCCTATAATCTTGGCAAACCCCATTACTTCAATTAGATATTTGTTACCATTTCTTCAGTGGGGGCAGTCCACAGACTCGCTCCGTATTTTATACTTTCTCTGTCCCATTTTGGTGTCAGTGCTTTCCATTTCATTCCGCCCTCTTTGTTTCTCATTTTGTTTCTTGGCTAATCTTAATATTATAGTAGTATTTTTAATTACGAGTCCACCCTTTTTTCAAATAAACAAACATACTCAACCAACCCTCTTAAATTTTTTACTGTTACTTTATTGTTAGAACTTTGAACCATCAATGGCCTAAAAACAAATATGTCCAGCACACACTCCTGTTTAATCATGCCAAAGCCGTATTTTGAGTATCCATTGGGACGGAGGGAGTATCACTTAGGAGTTAGTATTACATTTGCAACCAGTTCTGCTCATTGGCTCTATATGGTCCAAGAGACCAAGACTAGTAAGTAACAGAACAAAGTGAGTCCTACTCTCGAAGGGAACAGTCTAGTACAGGATCCAACAGATTTAGCTGGGATATAATCTTAACTACCTAGGATAATTTTTTTATGTGCTAGCCATCTTTTGTCAAGTACAGGATCTGATTGAGGTGCATAATGTTAGAACAAACTGGACCACCTAAGTCTTGAGCCTCCCAAAGTGCGGAATACTCATGTTGTCTCCGCTCCTTTTGGCAACAGGTGCAACTGAATCAGAATTGCTAAAGTTACGGAAAGAAAAGTTGGCAGCAATGGAGGTGACAGACACATTAGAAAGACTGGAGAGCTCCATTGAGTTGGTGAGAAACAACATTGCTGTTCTTGCAGCTAAGCTTGCTATTCAGTCTGTACAGGTCCCCTGAGCAATGTAAAGTTCAAATTTCCTCATCTCCATATGAGGCCACTGTAGCATGGAATGTACATACATACTTGTATTAGTAATAGACTATGATGAACTTTTGGTCTTCCTGAGCTCGCAGTCCTCAAGGACAAAAAAATCTAACGGTAAAGAACATGCACCTTTGTAAGAATTGGAAATGATAAATGACACTGGGCTCCGTAAATTCTAGACAAATATAGACTTGTGGTCCTTGGCACTATATGTCTATATCATGGTAACAGTGAAAATTGCCCCTGCTTGCTTGCGTCGTTTCTTGAGACCTCTCTTATAGCCATATTCAGGAACAATGTTTGAAAACAATTGCATGATGTTTTATGAAGAATTAGAAAGAAGAGCTCAAATAGTTAGCTGATGATATGAATGCTTATAAAGATATCGCAGAACGTTCATTTTGGAGCCGAAATTGGTTTTGATGGTACTTGGTAGAGCTAGAACAAAAGCTCGAGAGTAGCGAGCAGCTCTTGCCTTTCTGCAGACATCAAAGGAGTACTTGGGAAAGTAGTTGGCCGAAAGTGAAACCAATCTGAGAGAACTTCTGCAACAAGATCCTGGTCTTGCTCGTCAGATAATGACCATGTCTGTATAAGCCTCAGTGTTCCATGACTTTACGCCTCAAATCTTAAAAGTTGTTGATTTTGCTTTGTATGGAGGCATCACTATTGTTGTTTGCAGTGTAAATTGCATGCTTCTTGAAAAGAAAAGTATTGCAAGGAAGTCACAACTCTTTATTATAATAGGAGAAGGCAATGATGCAACTCTTGAACGCGAAAACTTTTCATAAGTCATAACTTTGTGTTTAACACTAACTTATCAGCTCGAGTTTATTTTTGAGATAATCATGTTACACTTAGCTGGTAGTTGATAAACTAACTGACCTGATAAACTTATCTCGTAAGCTTATAAAAAAATAAGCTCATTAATTTATTTTTAAACATTATATTTAGTAAATCAGTTAATTAATTTTGGGTTGTTTGGAATAGAGTTTACGTCCCGTTTTAATTGAGTTGGATTTCACTTTTGTATTTGGTCATCCCATTATAATTGAGACAAAATTGTTATTTTATAATTGAACACGACTCAATTAACTCAAAAGCTACATAATAACAAACATACAAAAAAAACACCTAAAAAATTTAAATTCTATACCAAATACAAAATTTCTCAACTCAATTAAAATTTAATCACTATTCATCATTAATTCATTATACCTCAATTAAAATTATTATTGGTACACCCGTACGAGAACCACAACGACAACGACTTTCATACTATCTTTTTACCTCGTGCCGCCAGAGTCCGCCACACGCCCAACACACAGACGCCATCGATTGCGGCGGCGCGTGTCTAACAAGCACCATAGCTAAGTCACTCACCACTCGATCATACACACGCCTACATACATCCGTTACTGATTGAGCCGAAATCAGGATGAATTTTTCCGACGAAAATTTTGAGCTAAAGGAAGTGGATAGACTCAAAGGTCACACCGATAGGGTTTGGAGCCTCGCTTGGAAACCTAATTCCGGAATCGACGGTGTTCCTGCTGTTCTCGCTTCCTGCAGCGGCGACAAAACCATCCGCATCTGGGAACAGTCACCCACCACCGGCTCTTTCTACTGCAAGGTTATCTCAGCTTTCTGATGCTTGTAATTTACCTTTTAGTTGCTCGACAAGTTAATCCAAGCTTTTCGAGTTTGTTTATCGTCAATTTTATGAAATTACAGCAAATTAGACTGACTTTATGAAATGTAATGTTGATGCGTACAGGCAGTCATGGAGGATTTGCATACTAGGACAGTTAGATCGTGTGCGTGGTCGCCGTGTGGGAAGTATTTAGCGACAGCTAGCTTTGATGCAACCACGGGTATATGGGAGGATAATGGTGATGAATTTGAATGTGTATCTACTTTAGAGGTGAATACTTTTCTTTATTTTAGGTGTGTGGATTGGTATTTGTGCAGTGGGTTAAGGATTTGAGTTTGAATTGCATTTACATACAGGGTCACGAGAATGAAGTTAAATGTGTCTCTTGGAATGCGTCTGGTACACGAATAGCTACTTGTGCGAGAGATAAGTCAGTTTGGATATGGGAAGTTTTGCCGCAGAACGAGTTTGACAACCTGTCTGTGTTGCAAGGACATACCCAGGATGTTAAGATGGTGAAATGGCATCCATCGGTGGATATTCTGTTTTCTTGTAGTTATGATAATACTCTTAAGGTACTATGGGAGCATACGGTTACAATAGCATCTTCGTAACAATCGATCATCTGACAGTTTTAGGCTGTGGGAGAGTTGTAATTGTTTTTACTTGTACGGTATGATAATACGATACATTTTTCCAATTGTTGTAGGTCTGGGCTGATGATGGCGATGATGATTGGTACTGCGTGCAGACCCTGAATGAATCCAAGAGGTGTGTTATTTGATATTATGTTTTCATGGACATCTCTTACTGCTTAGAATACTACAGAGTTCGTCTCTTTTGCTTAGAACACTGCAAAAGTTAGTGATTCCGTAACATACTTCCCCATATATCTATTTGGGCTCATTGACAAACTATATGGAATTATGGATGGTGGTCCCTTTGATAGGTTGGTCATCAAAGGAAAAAAAAACCAAAATAACAAAATTGTAGCTTGCCACTAGTAGGCTGGTTCATGCTTAGTGGCTCAAGTAACAAGTCGATATTTATCTAGTGTTGCTTTGTGATGTTAACAATCTTCTCGGGATCAAAAGTTAGTAGATAAAGATTCTGTAAACTTGTAAACAAATTCAAGTTTATCTTCTTTTATAGCAGAACCTTATCACTGTCCAAGATTTAGATAATATGTCAGTGTTTGGCTATTTAATATGTGCTTTAGTGCTTCTATTGCAACAAGCTATAACAGTGTTGTCAATCCCGGCGGGATAGCGCGCGATCCCGCTATCCCGTCCCGGTTTTGAATGTTACTGGGATATACATGTTGATAGCTTCCCGGACTTTCCCGGGCACGATCCTAACGCGCAATCCCGGAAATCTCGCGCTATAGCGCCAGCAACAGTGAAGTTGGGGGGTAAAGTTGTTATTTACCCCCACTTAAACCTAATAGAAATCAGATTTAGTCCAAGACTCAGCCAATTTACTCCTACTTGTTATTGGAAGCTTACTGCCCCCAATCACCATTTTTGGTTGCCTTCACCGTTTTCAGTCCAACCGACCAATTTACGGGCCGGATCTTGTCGGAATTGTGGCCTGAGCTCCGGTGACTTGCTAATTTTAAGGTATTCTTAGGTTTTGCACTTCAATTGACCAATTTTGAGTTAGGGTTTTGTAAAATTGAATTGGGAATTTCAGTTAATTCTTGTTTTCTTAGCTTAGTAGTAGTAGTAGTTCTGTTAGTATCTTAATTAAAATAGTTCATAGATATGGCACAACCACCGGTCGAGAAAATACTTCCAAAGGGTAAAAACATCGATTTAGTAGTGCTTAATTGTTTGTGACTCTTTATGGAGTAATCTATGGCTTTTTATTATTAAATGGGTTATTTTAAGATTTTATGTCTATTTAATAATACATGAAATATTTAAATAGAACTTTAGTATCCCGGTCATCCCGGTAGAGTGATCCTGCTATCCCACTTTTTGAAGTCGGGCGCGACGCTCCGCAATCCGGGATTGACAACGCTGAGCTATAATTTCATTTTTAGTTATGTGATTGGCTGGTTGCTTGCACTGTATTTCTGTGCATCAAATCACTGTAATTGAGTATATTATGTTTATCTGTAAAATTCTTGACCTAATATATCAACTTTCTTTTTTCCTCATATAGTGGACATACAGCTACAGTCTGGGCCCTGTCTTTTAATGACAGCGGAGACAAGATGGTTTCTTGTAGGTATGCATGGCCTTGCTTGTATCTCGTTGTGTTATTTTCTTCTCTTTCTTTTTTTTCCCTTCCTGGTAGCAATTTGCATTATGTTGTGTTTGTACCTTTTTTATGATTATGGAATTCAGTAAGCTGTATCAGCAAGAATAAATGATTAAATAACATTAAAGAATGATCAAATCCCCTTGTCAAGAGTACTTATGGTCATTGAAGATATACACATAATTCGCTCAAATATATTTTGCAGTGATGATCTCACCATTAAAATATGGAGTGTAGACATCAAGAGGCTGTCTGCAGATAGAAACACGCCTTGGTGAGTTATTTTTCCGTCTTACCTCTTTTTACGTGAAGCAGGGGCAGTGAATTTATAATGTCTGATCTTGTCTTGTTCTATAAGCATTGAAATTATTGGTGCACTACTTCATTATTAAAATTTGTTTTTGTCAGGACACATCTATGTACTCTCTCTGGTTATCATGACCGGACTATTTTTTCAGTAGATTGGTCAAGGTAAGGTATCTGAACTTCATCCTTTATTAACACCCTCATGTCAACTGTAATTTTGAACTTTTGTTGTCTAATTGTCTTGGATGTTTATGGATTTGTTGATAATCTTATTCCAAGTTATAAATATTACAGGGATGGAATAATTACCACTGGGGCAGCTGATGATTCAATAAGCTTATTTGTGGAGAGCGAAGATGGTCAGGTAACATTTAATGCTTGTTTAATCGGTCAACCTATTAAATCATAAAAAAAATTTAGAATTACTTTCCTTCTCATGTGTCGATGTTTTATGTTGCATAGGTTGATGGACCTACTTACAAATTACTACTGAAGAAAGAGAAGGCTCATGACATGGATGTCAATGCTGTGCTATGGAGTTCCACGGTATGTAATGCTATTCAAAATTGATCCAATGCAGTGGATGATGATATTTAGTGTGGAAAACTATGATAGCTGACATCTTTACTAAATCAATGCCAGACTCGATATGTTATGTTTTAACACAGAAACCACATGTTTGCCTGCATCATAGGTGATTGCAACACAGATGGGATTGTTTTACAGTTTATGTACCAGTTACACTAGTTGATTTTAACATTCAAGAGCAACATGCCAAGATGTAAACTGCAATCTTATGCAAGATAAGAGAACCTTAGTAAATAAGCTTCAAATAAGAATAAATATATAAACTAAGAAAACAGTTTGGTCCTGATGGAATGAGGTATGATCGTGAGATGGTTAGTTGGTATTTTTAAGTCCTTGACAAGAAGTGGAAGTGTGGAGCGAATAAGATTCATGATTATTGGAGGAAGAGTGCACACTGGTGGACTAATTCTCATATTCCGCATAATAATGCTTTTGTACATGGTGTACTTGAATTCAGATTAACAAAAACACTAAAATACTTGTAACTGGATAATTAAGTTGGTTTCACAGCAAGTTGATAAACTGCAAAAGATATCCATTTGCTTTGTCAAAATAAAAGACATAATGAGGGAATGGGGCAACATCTAAATTATTTTGAATGCTGATATTGAATTGTCAATAGAGGTTTTTTTCTGAACATTGAGAGAACAATTATAGTTCTAAATAAAATTCAGGATAGAGGCTTCTGGTGGAAATAGTGGGAGAACAATCACTGTTTTAAAGGAAAAGGAGTATGCATTGAACGAACTACAGCAATGTTAGAACTTGAGGTTTCTATTATCCGATTTATGACATGTCTGCAGGATCCGTAATCATTTGACGCCGTTTGTCTATGATAGTTGTAGAGCAGTTAACAAATGACATTCATGTTTAGGTACATTCATCTGGTGATGTTTATATATACTACCTTTCTATTTATAAAAAAAACCTGAAAAATGTCTTTATTTTCAATGAGATCAAAATGGAAAGTTTCTGTTGCTAACTCAAACTCCCACTTGTAGTTTATTAGTTTTTCAAAGCACTTATTTTCAAAAAATTTGAAGATATTTCTTGCATTCAACTTGCTGAGACATTGACAACAAACAAAACTTTGCTGTGGGTGAATAACAATTGTGAGTTGATGAAGGACAAATATTATTCTTACTGACCTGAGAGCTGGAGGGTAACAATTATGTTGGTCCTAAAACAGTATAGTGAGTGCGGGTATGAGTTTTGATACTTAGAATGTTACTACTCAAATGATAGGAGTATGAGATTGACAGCAATGGTGATGGAAAAATTATTACTCTACCTGTGAGTCGAGATGTGAAATTGCTGCTCAACTCCTCTCTCTCTCTCTCTCTCTCTGAGCATAATAGCCCAGTAAGATTGAAAAGCAGTTCCATATAATTCACATAAGATTAGTTGGCCAGATTTAGAGATAACTCGGAATGCCTGGCCCCAATACAAATATGTATACAAGATAAGTTTAGAGTGATGCTTACGTTTCACTATTATATATGTAATAGTATTAAGAGGTATAAGCAACAAACGGAGATATTCTGACCAATGTAGTAATAATGCCCCTTCTGGGGAAGGATGATACCACTTGTGGTGGTTTGATCATGTAAATGCTGAATGCCTGACTTTCAAAAAAAAAGTGTAGAAAGTTCAGGAAGTGCGGCTGGATGAGTATTTTTTTCTTAAGCTACATCTGTCAGTGTTTTAAAAGGTACCGCTGGGTCTCACTTAGGGCATTTTGACTGTAAAATGTCCCATTGCTAAGCTACACAATGCTCTACTAAATATTTTATGCATTGATCGGTGTTGCTTGTATAATTGTCAAAGTAGAACAGAACTGTTTGAGCCCCCTGCGGGGTTTCAATGATCCTTAAATTTTTTGCACCAAATGGATGTTGATTGTATAATTATCAAAAACAGAAATAATGTTTCACCAAACTTGTGAAAAACAAGAGTCACGTTTCTTTAGTTGCAAAAACAAAGCTGGCCAACTAAAATGGTTGCGAAAAACAAATATGACCGTGTTTATCTTCTGCAGAGACATAAAAAGGTTCTAATTTTGCAACTTTCTAGCAAAATTGGCACCTTTTTTAAGCTAGAGAAAGGTAGTTCTTGTTTATTTTGGGTAAATCATTGGTATTCTTTTCTTTCACTACTTTTACTCCATAAAGTGTACATTATAGTTTCTGTATAATTAATTTGTCTTTGAGTCCGTCTCCTGAGAGTCCACAATATATTGAGAGTCCTACATAATAGACAAATTATATATAAAACTATACAACATAATTTTTTTGCGGGTTGACCCGCTTTTTTTCTTTATAATACACAGCTCGCTTGTGTCCATCCAATCATATTGATACTTTGGATCAAATTGCCTATGTTTGGTATATAATTATCTATGTTTAGCATAAAATTATTGATGACAACCTATTTATCCCAAAAAAACACATTATTTGTAAATAAACATATAAATCAATTTCATTCATCAATCAATAAATGTCATTACATATAAAACATTACAAAAAAACTTAAAATCACTATATCCAAACTATAATCATCTTTGCAAACAAAAAACAAAACACCCTTGACGTGTTCGTCGACTCATCCATCCATGTCTCCATCTTTATTATCAATCAATCGTTTTCTTTATTCGACCACCATTTTTACAAAAATCTAGTATATGCAACAAAAACATCAACAAACATCAACAATTTGATTTTTAACATCAACAATTGCAATATAAACATATGCAATTAGTGGTAAGGAAATTTAAATACTCAGAAATAAAAAGCACCAACAAACATCACCTATTTAACATTCAATATCAACAATTACAGTATAAACATGCACAATTCACACTGGAAACATAGCAGTTTTACAAAATACATAATCTCTAAAAAAATTACAAACATCAAACAATTTACGGCTAGACATACATAATTTACATAAAAACCTAAACAAATAAGAATTTCAAAAGATGAAACAAAAAGCTTATATTAAAACATCATCTATTTGCCCTTAAACATCAACAATTATAGTATAAACATAGACTATTCATACATACATCCAGTTTTACAAAACTATAAAAACTCTATACAAGAAAGAGGAATGAAACCACAAACATCGGTAATTTACAACTAAATATGCACAATTTACATAAAAAAAACTAAACAATAACAATTTCACATAAGAAAATTAAGAGATGTCTCTAACCGCTCCCCTATATATATACCAAGTGATCATCCCTAAGAAAATTAAAACAATGTGGGAGTTAATACTATGAATTATTACAAACTACTCCACAAAGTACTCCAATGTGGGAGTATGTAACAAACTGCTGAGTTAAACTTAGTCAATAAGCACTAGAAATAAAAGATGGGAACATAATCTGTTTATATAACCAAACATCAACTATTTACACATAAACATGCACAATTCGCTCTGAAAAATAGGCAATTTAAAAACAACACTACCGAAAGTCTAATTATAAAGTAAGGAAACCACAACATCATCTACTTACAACTAAACATACAACATTTACATGAAAACCTAAACAAAATCGAACACTACAATGAAGATCTACCAACAAACGTAACAAAAGCAAAGAAAAAACTAACTGAAAATAGAGAAAATACACAAACATCAACAATTACTAGCCATACATCCGCAATTAAAGTTAAAATCTCAACAATTTACACACAAAATATACAGTTACACGAATCACTAAAAATCACCAAAACCAAACAAAAAACGAAAAAATCTGAAGAATGACTAAAACTAACTAGTTCAGTAATCAAGACATAAACACATGAATGTTCAGTAATCAAGGTAAATGACGTTTGTAGATCCAATTACACACTACCTAATCGCAACCATGTTACACTTGAAACAAGTTCCTAACCAAATGATTTTTCCAGAAAACAAACATTTGAAATTTCAAACCAATAAAGCACACTAATCATGAAAATCATTAAGATTGAAACAAAAAATTCAAACTAGATCTACGAACTGATCATGCCAGCTAAATTTTAAGCATTCTCCTTACAAAAAGCAATAGAACGAGAGAGAAACAGGCTAAACAATGATGAAACATCAAACATCGTTAATCGCGAGTGAAGTCGGAATAAATCGAAGAAATCAACACTCAACAACACTGATAAAAGTAACAAACCAGTATAGTATAGCATCAACCATACAACAACAGAGGAATCAACTCGAACCCTAAAAATCGAATGAAATCCAATTCAAAAACCTAAATAGCGAGAAAACTTACAATTACGGTTTGTAGATCTCAAGCAGAAAGAGTCTGGAAGAATAACCGCTCTCAAACGTGAAGGTGGCGTTGATTGATTTGCAAAGAAAAGCAAGCATTGATGCAGAGAGAAGCGCAGAGAAAATCTGGAAGAAGCTGGAAGAAAAGAAACGATGAAAGAAAGAAAAGATCTGAATCAATAAATATCATATTTTTTTTAACAACTCGCGGGTCAACCCGGACCGATGGTTGACCCGCGAAATCTCATAAAATGGGTTAAGTTGTATCTTGTGAAGGACTTTCAGACTCTCATTATCACTAGGACACTTTTAATTCTTTGTATTTGTCTTTATCACAATATTTGATGTTTATCTGGTTGTAACTTGACAGAACCGCAAGTGCCTTGCCTCTGCTAGTGATGACGGGACTATCAAGATCTGGGAATTTGGCCCTTCATCATGCGGACAGATGAAACTGCAGTAGCTATAGCTTAAAAAGTTTGATTATCACAGTTAATTTGCTTAATTTATCCTAAGCTATTGTAAAAATATCACATGTACCATAGTAGTTTGTGTTTACATATGGTACTCCTATTCTTCTTGGATACATACAATGAAATGAAGCTTGGTTTTGAGGATAATTGGGATAACTGTATCTGTTTTGTCGAAGTATTGAGTTTATCAAACACCAGCCCTTCCATTCAGTCATATAAGGCTTGGTGGAAACACTTGCAGAATCCTTGATGATAACTTTATTCATTCTTTCCTTCACATCAAACAAGATAAACTGATCATTATAGATTATGAATCTATAATCTTTTTGTTCTTCACAAAGGCTACAGGCCGCATACCTAGAAACTAGACATCTGGTCAAATTGGAAAAATATAGAGAAGATCGACTTGTCTGCTGATCAAATTGGAAAAATACAGAGAAGATCGACTCACAAACTGAGATATAGTCCAGACTCCCAAGTGTTGCAGTTTTAGTGAACCATTCATTTTTTTCAAACACAAAGAATGTGCTAAATGTTCTTTATTGTAAAACTAGACAAATGGTAAAATAGTAAATACAATTATTCCCCAGAGGAAAAGGAGCTCAGAAGTTATTCCAGGAGTTCTTATGCAGGAAAGAAAAAGTAAAGTACTAGAGAATGGGCAATTCTTGACCATCAAGGATAACTTGGAGTGAATAATTACAAAGATCTTGTTGTTCTTGATGTATCCTTCGCACCGACTCTTGAACACTCGGAGAGCAGTCTCTCACAATCAACCTTTGTAGCGTGTCGATTTTTCCAATGTCAGCTGGAACTTCATCTAGTCGGAAACAACAATCAATAACTAGAGTCTCAAGACGTGGAAAATGTATACTTTCAGCTCTCCATTCACAAAGGGCTAAAAAACTCATTTCCAGGTACTTCAATTGAAGAAACTCACCATCACTTGGCTCCCATGCCTGACCATAAGGCACATAAAACGAGTAACTCTTCAGTTTTAGCGCTTCCAGCTTCGGCAACGAACCAATCATGGACATGTCCTCCAGAGATAATAGAGTCCCTTTCAGGCTTAATTTGTTAAGATTATCAGGAAAGGCAAAATCTGTCACATAGGTGCTTCGTTGGTAACCCTCATCGAAATAGATACTGAGCTCTTCAAGATGGTGTAGATCAGCAAGATTGTTGAGTCGAAACACTTTGTCATCAACAGTTGAGTAATCTTTGAACTCGATTTTCAGTTTCTTTAGATTTGATATCCTACCGATGATGCTCTGAGTGAACTGGCAATTCATTATGTTGGATCCGATTATAAGTTTAGCTGCAACAAAGGTCAGTATGAAAAATATATGACAACAGTACAGGAATAAAAAACTATCAACACTTACTGAAACTTGATTACACAAACAAAAACAAAAACACAGGTTCGGATTTAATCCTGGACGAGTCAGTAGTGAGACCACTTCCCCTTAAGCTAAATTTGTCCGCCTTTAGTAAGCTTCAGGCCTTCCTCGGACAATTAGCTCCCAAGGTACAACGTCCAATCTCAGCAACCACTGGAAGCTCAGCAGCAGAAGCTCCGTCGAACTTCTGTGGTGAAGAACACTCGAATATCTAAATTGAAGGCACTCTAACCTGGAACTATTGGATTCCGGGATTGGCAAACAACACGTACGTGTCAAGGCAAGATGCCTTAGACGTGAAATCTCCCAGATTTGCAATGGTAGAAACAAATGATATGTATTACTATTATAATCCTTCCCTCCACTGATAATGAGCATTTCAAGATTCTGAAGCTTGGACATTGATTCAGGAACTATCATTGTTCCCCAATATATGCTATGATTAAGATGAAGATACCGCAAATTGGTCAGTCTAGATAAAATGTGAATACAAGACGGATGCCTTATATTCACATAATCCAGCACCCTCAGTAATTTAAAGCCCATAAAATTTGACAACCTCATCAGAGTTCATGACACATTCATTTCGCAGACTGCAGACAGGCACATCACAGCCATCAAATGTAGACTGGAGATTACTCAACTGAGAGAAACTTACTCTGCGTTGACGAATGATGATTTTACGCCAAGCATCTCGTCTGAGAAAATTCTTTCTGAAATAAAGAAGAAAATTTTCTTCTTGGGCTTCTTTCAAGCTCAATTCTCTCCGGACCTCGTGAATGCTTGAAGTTTTGATCTTCCCGTTGTACTTCTTCTCCTTGACTAAGAGAAGATTTCTTTCTACAAGTTCCTCCAAGCATCCCTCTGCAACCTCTTCAATTGTTTCACGTTCCCCGGGTTCTAAAAATCCTTCGGCACACCATAACTTCAGAAGTTCCTTGGTTGGGATTTTAAAATCTTCCGGATAAGATCCCAAGTACAAGAAGCATGCTTTTAGGCGGGCAGGCAAGTTTGTGTAACTCAGAGAGAGAATTCCGAGTAAGCTATCATCCGCTTTTGCTTTTGTACTTTCCACAACTTCTTCCCAGTAATCCAGGGTCTTGTTGAATTTCAGTAGCCCTGCAATCACAACAACAGTTAGTGGGAGCCCTTTGCAGTTCCTCGAAATCGTTTTCCCAATGTCTTCCAATTCCCCCGGGCACTGTTCGAGTCCATACACCCTCCCCCGCAATAAATCCCAACTCTGCTCCTCATTTAAGAACGGCATCTTGTGCACATCAACTGAACAACCAGCATATGCGGCCACTGGTACCAGCCTTGTGGTTAAGATAACACGACTTCCTTGTTCTTGCTTTGGAAGTGCAAGCTGAACTTGATCCCACACTTCTTCATGCCACATGTCATCAAGCACGATCAGATATCTCCGGCCGTATAAATGCTTGTACACTAGCTCGATCAATTTCCTTACAGGTTCATCCTGTTTCTTTTCTCCAGGAAGGAGCCCTCGAAGAATCTCTTGAACATCATATTCCTGATAGACTGTTACCCACAAACGAACATCAAAATCATGAACAATTCTCGAATCTTCAAAAACAGATCCAGCAAGAGTGGTCTTTCTGATACCTCCTATTCCAGTAATGTTAACGACCTGGAGCATACGTGGTCTTCCAGTGAGCCGATCCAATATCTTAACCAAATCATCTTCGATCAGTTCTACAATTGTGTCAGTGGCACAGCCAGGTGGTCCGGCTGACGAACTTGTTGCAGCATGAGAACCGGTGATTCCTGTTTTAACTAATTTTTCATGGCGTACTCTCGTCAGTTCCCCTGCCTTTTCTAAGAGGATGTCAACTTGTTCAATGCAACTAGCAAATACAGCTGCTGTAGTCTGTATAGTACCAGCTACTGGAGGTACCGTTGTATCGCCTTCTTCTTGACCAAATGATCTCGCACTCGACCATGTCCTCCATTTGGTACGCATTCTGATTCGACTTTCTAGTTCATCAACATTTGGTGACCATGATTTAGTGGAATATTCCAGAAATTCTTGTAAGCGAATAACTTTCTCGCGTAGAGACTTGAGTTGCTCTTTCTCACAAATAAAACTGTATGCTTGGTGATGGGGTAGGATTTGATCAATTACTCTAGCAACAGTTACTAGAGCAGCATATGCCATTTTTCTTTGAGTTTTGAGGATAATGTGGCTATGAGAAAATAAATTTAACTCGAGAAGGAGACTTCAAGTTAAGATGCAATGGATGTGTTAGTATAGATTAGATCATATATGTACTATTATAAAAAATCAAGTCAACTAGGCAAAGGCGTTGATTAATAATTTGATAAACAAACCTTAAAAATTCACAGTGGTTCACCCAATTATAAATAAATAAATCAATCAATGATAGGAACTAGGAAGAATAAAATTGAATGAAAGAAGAAGAAAAAATCACATATTGCCATTGCATGCGTAGGCATCATCATAAGATAAAGGCTTAAAAGATGGAGGTTGAAAAATTTATCCACCTAACGTTATTTAATAAGTGAGTTTCGGTACACCACAAAAACCCAGCATCTCAATCCCATCAAGCATCTATATCCCGATTGACTCAATTTCATTTGAATACGGGTAAGAATCTTAATTACAATCGACACAATTCCTCTTTCTTTTATATTGAAATTGGAATTCATGAATTTGGGACATCTTTTTATCTAAAACTCATAAGAAAATAGGTATTTTTCAATTTTTTGTTTGTCCCGTCTATAGCTATATTCAATATTTTATCCCCACACTATATATTTCAGCTCCTGGATGTTAGTATATATGTCCTAAAGACAATCATTATTGAAGACTTTGTCACATTCAGTCAAGTAAAGGTTTTACATTTAAGATGAATGTAAATGATATATTAGCATATTAAATATGTATAGTCTGATTGTTTGTTATTATATATGCTAATATTCCCATGAGCAAAGTGTAGTTGCCAAGTGTGTGGGAACTTGGACAACGGACATAGCTCATAAACTAACCCCGACTAAGGATTATCGAGAATGGGATATCGATAATATAGCATATGTCGGTATGCGGTCTACATCACTTCCTTAGAGGATATAGTTTGTCTCACGACTATAAAGTACTAGACTTGTGATGGACGCATAGATACTTTCAGAGGAGTATTGGTATACCCGCCGAGAAACCATTTGTTAGATTCTATTTCTATGTCTACGGGATTATCGGTTTGTAGGGTAATGTAATAGTCCTTTGACTTGAGGTCAATGTTGTATTATACATGGAACGGTGAACTTTGACCATTACCAATGCTCGCACTCAATATGAGTAGATACGGCTTGTGTTGGGTTCATCCTGATATGTATAAGTATAGCATGTGAGCCAAGATAGGATTCATTCCTCGAATAGATTCGGAGAGATTACTTGTGTTCTTACAACCACGTTGGACCACTAAGTCTTTGGCCAAAGCATGATATATTCAAAGTAAGTTGAATATGATCAAAAGGTCAACTGGTTAATAAGATAACATAATTAAGTTGTAAAGGGTAGACACATAATCGAGCCCTGGACTTAATTGAGTAATCGTGAATGAAAGGACCGTATCATTATGAGCTCTACATTCTAGGTTCAAGTTTGCATCCTCGCAAATGTATCTTGGTATTGACATTGTTCGGATTAAGCAGTCTAGGAGTTTTATCCGAACCGTAATTAAATCAATATAACCATATAGACTGGTCTTTAAGTGGATAGTTTTATGAAGAGGGTGGAGATAGTGCTAATAATTAGTATCCACTCTAACCTACTTAATAAACCTCTAATGACTTGGTTATTATGAAGAGGATGAGTAAGATGACAATATACGTGAGACGGTCTCTCTGATATTGTTTTGATTATTTCAGTTCCTTTCTCTTATGTATGATTTCAAGGTTCGTAAAGAAATAGAAAATTATACACGCCACCAACAATCTACCAAAATAATACGTAGCGTTTTTGTTGGAGATAGCAAATTGGAGTTTGCAAATCGTGAGCGATGAATTCGTGGACACCATAGTAGCGGGTTCTTGCTCGAATCAGTGGACACCGCAATGAAGAGTTCTTGCTCGAATCAGGTGTAAGTTTTCTTGTTACAATTATTGTATCATTTAACGTGCTAAATTTTGTTATTAATTCGTTATCAAACAGTTCTGTATCGAGAAAATTTTAAGTTCCGCTGTGTGAACTTAGAGTTCATATTTCCATATTTCAACAGTGGTATCAGAACTCATGGAATGTTTTCTCATTTGATTGTGAGTTAAAACTGTTTTTTAATTACTTGGTCCGTAAAACTAATAAATTAGTTGGACTAATTTATGTTGGCTACAGCGAAAGATTTGTTTCTGATTAAAGACGGGAAATGAAGTTGTTAATGTATGATCATATGTGGTACATGATTTCATAACTTGGAATTTTATGTATTTCATATGTTTTCCATTTGTGTCCGTTTGGTTTGAAAAGGGGTATTTCATTTTGCAAAACTGGATTATTCGGCCCATTTAAGGAATTGGATTATGTTTGGGGGTTTTCGCCTAAAAATCTTGTTTGGTAGGACTCTACGAATTGAACTATTTTCAATAAAATTCAGTTTCTTACAATTGATTTTGGATTATTCAGTAAGATAAAGCAAAGTGGAATTACTGATATACCTCTATGCTTTCCCACTTATTGTATAAAATCGAGTTTGATTTTCAATTTGATTTAGTGAAAATGACATGTGAACATAATTTTAGGGGAGCAAATTTTTACCACCTTCTCGTGTTTAATCGGGAAATTTTAGAATTTTGATCATATGAATTTCGAATACAAAATTATCCGAAAATCTTTGAAATTATTGCATCCATAGTTACATTGCCATTGTTGATAACTTTGGCATCGATTTTGAATTTATATGACTTGACCATTATAATTTAGTTTATAGATATTGTTTATAATCTGTGTAATAATTATCTTAACGAAATACATGTTTCCTTATAAGATCGATATTTCATATGAGTGAAATTTATAATCCCATATTTTCATCTCATGCGTAGAATAATTATTTTTGGCGATTGAAATCGACATCGCATATGTTTATCATCCCATTTTAAACATAAAAGTGTAAAGCATGTAAAACGTCAAAGTCAGTGACGGAGCCAGAATTTTTAGGTCAGGTACGACACAAATAAAAACTCAAACGTTTAATTATATAAATATTATTTTTATAATATATAAAGTAAAAAAAACACATATATGTAATTAACGATGCATATTTTGTATTCAAAACACATATATACTCCGCCTATATTTTGTCAAAATTTGCACATATTTAATATGCTAGAATATTTTTTCAAAAAATGATGAAGAAAAAACGTTTTTGAACCGACCACTCTAAATTATCATCGTTATTCTCGTAAGCAACACTAACCAATTTTTTAATTATTAGTATTGTTTTGTTTAATCATTCTTATAAAAAAGTTGGTTATACTCTTAAACAAACAAAATTAATTTTGATGTAAATACATAAGATACGCCAAAAAACAAAAGTATAAAAGGTCTAATGAGTAAATGAGTAGAAAAGAGAAATAAATATTATAGGGGTACAAAATGAAAAGAAAGGGTGCAAAACTAGGAAACCATTGGGAAAAAAAAAAGGAAGGTGGAAAACAGAAAACGGAAAAAATGAAAAAGAAAGAGTGCAAAACTAGGAAAATATAAAAGAAGAAATGGAAGGTGGAAATTAGGAAAGAAAAAAAAAGTGCATTGATGTGAATCGATTGGTGTTCTTGGATTGGGATGTCATATTTAGTAATTGATGGGAAGTTTGTATAAAATTAGACATTTCACGAGAAAGAAGATAATACAAAAGTAAATACCTCCTCATAGAAGGTATTTGAAATTGGATTATTCATGTACAAATTTGAGGGCTTGAAGCGGGCTGGAGAAATTGGATTATTTCAAATAATCCATTTTTTCGGGTCGACAAAAAGGCAACTAACCGGATTATTGAGGTATTAGGACAAAACCCTAAAACCCTCAAACCAAACGGGCACTCATCAGAGCATATGGGTATTGTAATTAGTCGAGTAATTAATTCAAGGCTCGTTTTTCAAATTAAATTTACCGAATCGAATCGAATCGAATGGAATCAACAGTAATCGAATCAAATCAAACGAAATAAATCAAACGAATCAAATTGAAACGAATCAAGAAATTACATTTGTCCCATTTTTAATAATAATGAATACTACATCCTATCCATTAATAAATTCGTAAGAGATTTTTTCCTGACGTTGATCAGATTACTCAAATTACACGAAAAAGAATATAATAAAATTATATTATAAAAATAAATTAAGTATATTTGACTAACATAACTTTGTTTTATACTTTTTATGCGTAATTTGTAGAGTTTGGCTTTACTTTAGTTTGGTATAACTTGTTTTTATTTATTAAGTTTGAGAAAAAACTCAACGACGCTTACGAGTTTCTTATTGTTTTAATATCTTCCAATAAAAGAATACGTTGATTTTTGTTAGATGACGCATAAAAAGATGTGAACCAGTTTGAATTGAGACTCTCGTGCTCCTGTAGTTTATTATCTTAACTCAACTTTTACGGTAGAAAAGAAGAGTAATTCGAATCGTAACTATACTTTTTATTTCATTGATCTACTAAAAGTCGTGTTAAAAAGAAAGAAATAAAAATGTTGAAAATATCTCAATTGGATAAATTTTCTTATTTTCCTCGTACAAAAGATGGGTTGTGTAAATAAATGATAAAATAATAATAATAATAATAATAATAATTTAATGAACTTAAGAGAATGAATCAAGACGAAATGAATCGAATCGAATCGAACGAATTTTCAAAAAAAGTTAATGTCATAGAGGCTACAGTAGACTTGTTTTGGGCAAAAGAAAATGGTAATGGTCTGTAACGTAACGACAATCTAGGTCAAGTCCGCCTCCATCGGTGGCCGTCACGAGTCGAACTCCGAAATGGGCTACCAGCCCAGCCCACCGCTTCCTTCTGTTTGCTCCACCAGGCGTCTCAACAAGTCGGGACTAAACCGGCTCCTTCTGTTTGAACAAAGAGAGTAGCAGAGGTGATGATTGAGTGTGGTGCGAACCAATTGACGGCTGGGTTCCGGCCATTGGGATCGGAAATGACTGTTTTGAGGTTTCTGAAAAGCCTATGGGTATGCTTTGGAGAATTTGATATGGTCTGGGGACTTCCTTTGCAATTTGAAAGAGTCTCCTGTCTTATTGCTGGCAGTCCCTGTACAGTTCAGAATCTTCACATAAGCCCTAGAAGTTTTCGAAATTGACCCCTGAACTTTAGAAACTTCAAAAACATTACCTTTAAAATTCTAAAAGTGTCAAATGTTTTATTTTCGAAATAGAAACACTTGATGACTTATTTGGATTCAAAGTAACAAGTGTATTTTCTTACAAGTTTTAACTCACATTTATTTGTCTATATTTGTCTATATGAATTGCTTTAATTTATATAGATTAGCGTCCGCGTTTATGCATGTTTGGGTAGACGGTGTCCAATATTTGTCTATATGAATTGTTTATATAGATTAGCGTCCGCGTTTGCATGTATGGGTAGGCGGTGCCCATTACTTGTCGGACCGCGTATTACATGCAGCATATTTGGGTAGGCGGCACCCAATAAATGTTTGATGTGCTCAAATGTAACTTGATCTTGTTTAGGAAACTAATACCCCAATAAAAGTTCCCCAATATTTAATTTAAACCTCATTTGATGAATGACGTCACCCTCGTAATTGAAAAGGAGATCCCTACCATTTTGTTAAGAGTATTTACACTCTAGTGTTTATCGAAGCTACATGGATGGAACATTTCCATAGGGACAGTGTGTCACCGTGCGAGGTTGTGGTTTAACCTACTATGTCTTTTCGCCCTAGTGTTAGAAATAGTTAGGGGACGTCGATTGGACAAGATCTAATCAACTAGGTATTACACGTGGTGTAATTGGTTAAGAACCTACCAAGTTTGGTTGTTTCAATCACCAGCCCTAGCAGGGATTGCAACAACTAGAATGAGGGTCGTAACCTATCATGATTTATATTGTATAAATTTGCACTTCTCCGGTGGAGTCGTTTAGTATGTGAAAATGATGAAAACTAAATAAAGAAATCCTTTAAATTTAGTTGCTGAATGTGAACGTCAAAAGGTGTAATCATGCTTGCATAAGGATCGAACGGTGTTTTCATTCAAGATCTGACCTCAATCATCAACTCAGATCTGAGAAAAAGGTATACAACGTTTCTATGTTCTTTCCTGTATGTGTTATGTTCTCAAGAATATTACCTATATTTTCTGGAACATGTCGTATGTTTCCATTCAAAAGCTGATAGTCGTTTTGTGTATACAACGTTTCTATGTTCTTTCCTGTATGTGCTATGTTCTAAATAATATTACCTATATTCTCTGGAACATGTCATATGTTTCCATTCAAAACATGACAGTCGTTTTATGATCTATTTTTCGACAATATTATGTTAAATTTTACTATTTGCCGTATTTCCTATATTTTTACGTATATGTACTATTTTCTCACCAATATACCATATGTTCTCAACAATATCTACTATGTTTGATATGAAATAATTGCTCATTGATGTTGTTGTTTATGCATTCACAAGGTGTAATCATGTTTTCATAAGGATCAGGTTACTAAATTTATCAACTTGAAGAAGAAGAAGAAGAAGAAGGAAGAAGAAGAAGAAGAATGTTGAGTCAAAAAAGAGATGATGAACCTGAAATTATGTAGATAGAGATCAAGAAGAGGTTTGGAAAGAGACAAAAGAAATAGCGTTATATGTTCTTTTCTTGGCAGTTGTATGAACAGTAGTACAATATGTAATTAAATGATATAGGTTCCATTTTGAGTAGAATCTTGTTTTTTGGATCTTGATTTTATATGTTGTGAATGATTTAGGTTCCGTTTGAATATAATCTTGTTTTTTGGATCATTTTTATGGTTTTTGAATCTATTGAGTTCAGGGTCTTTGAATAATGTTGAGTTCATGGATGAATATGTTGATAACATGGACAATTATGTTGAGAACATGGACTAATATTGTTTACCAAATCACCTATATTCTCAACAAAATAACCTATTATCTTAACCAAATCACCTATGCTCATACCCCATGATTGCCGTGTAGTAATTGCTTTGTCAACATGAAAATCTTGTATACAGTATATTACATGTTCTCTATATGGAGTTTGAATATCTCAAAAGCATGTTATTTCAATGTTATTTATTAATCCATGATCTTAACATATTTATTATGATCTCAACATATTCATCCATGTTCTATGTTGCTTAGATACTCAGATATGTTCCCAACTATTACATCCATGTTTTCAACATACTGATCCATTATACCAAAATACAAGATTACACAAATAAAATAAAAACCTATGTTACCAATCATATTATTCTATGTTCTCAATCATATATCTCATGTTACCAACCAATTCAAATATTTTCTCATCAAAATATTATAAAACGTCACACAGAAAAATTAGATGTTACCAACAAATAATTTCATATTCTCAGTCATATAGGCTAAGTGGTAGAGAATGGATCACACTGTAAAAAAAAAAAAAAAAAAAAGATATTGTTCATATACGTAAACAAAGTGGATATTGCTGAGAACATAGAGTATATTGGTGAGAAGATAGTGTATATACGTAAGAATATAGGAAAATACAGTAAAAACAGAACGCAAGGTAATATTTAAAAAACCAAAGCATAAATGACTGTCAGGTTATGAATGAAAACATAAGACATTATATAGAGAACATGGGCAATATTGTTGAGAACATAGCCATATACGAAAGAATTTAAAAACATTATATACCTTATTTTTTCAGATCTGAGTTGATGATTGAGTTCGGATTTTGAGGTAGTTCAAGTGATTTAAACGATGCAAATTTTGGAGAAGACGTTCACGAGCTTGAGAACTTGATTACGAGTATGCATTATCGGCACAAAAGGGATGTGAATCACATGCTAGATTATCCTGGTGAAAATAATGAATGTTACGAAGTAACATTATATATGCAATAGCTTGTGGCGAATCAAGTGCAATTGGTCAATGTCAAAAGTAAAAAAAAAAAAAAAAAAAAAAAAAAAAAAAAAAAAACATGTCATGGATAAATAAAGCTTTTAAGATCAGTCCAATGATGATCAAATATGACATTCCTCACCGGATAAAACGGGGCGATTGGCGGAGAAAACGGGTTGATCGCCCAAGAAAACGAGTCGATCGTCCACTAGCCGAGATAATGATGTGAACAAAGAAGACGATTGAGTGGTAATGATACTAAACCAAAAGCGATACACATAATAAAAATAGAAAACGGGACTACAAAGATTATTAATTAGGTTAATGGCAATTTGGTATTTTCTTATTAATGTTTAATTCACCTTAATTCTGAATTTACCATGAAACAATCATTCACAATGTCGTAGTTCCTGCTTCTGATACCCCTTTCTTATGCACGATTAGTTCATGTTTTTGAGAAATCTGTTAATTCCTATTTACAAAATTGGAAACAGATTTAGTAACCTGTTTTCAAAATCTCATGGTTTGTTCCTGTTTTCTAAATCGATAAATGGTGAAATCAATTCTAATCGGACACATACATTGCTGTTGCTGATACTTTGCTGTCCAGATACTGAGATTTAATCCCCCAGCCACTCTTCTAGGAGTATGTAGATGGCGAGAGCACACGAAGTACATAAGTTTGGTCAAGTGGCATAGTTCTTTAGATATCTTATTCTCTGATAGTCACGACAACACTATTAAGGTAAACACTTTGAATTTGGTAAAAAATATGAATTTGATATAATATTTGCCCTGTCCCCCTGTTGCAGATTTGGACAAATATTTCTTGGAAGAATGGTTCCTGGCCTGGGTGAATGGTTCTTGGAGTTTAGTGCAGACCCTGGGCCGAGGTGATAATGTACATAGAGGTCGGGTCTGGGACCTCGCTTTTGATAGCACAGGATACATGATTGTCTCCTGCAGGTATTCTCTTTTCTCTTTTACCAGTAAAATGACACTATTATAACACATGGTTGTTGCATCCTTACTATCTTTGACCTGGTCTAAATTTATTTTTCATTTTTATCCACGAAATTTCATAACTGGATGATTCAGAGTTCAGACGGTGAACATGGGTAACTCATTATTAAGTGCCGTTATAGACTGCAAAACGTGCTACCCAACTTGTGGATATGAGCTTAGGAAGGCACTTTTAAGTGCCAGCATAGACTTCCACGTATTCCCAGGTTTTAGGGCCTACTATGGCACTTATAAGTGACGAAACAGACAAAGGACTAAGATGGCACTTACATTGAAACAAACAAAGGTCCTAAAACCTATAAATTGTTTCCCAGTCTTCAATTCATTCATATTCTTGAAAATATAAAAATAAAAAATGTGTCAAAGAATGCAAAAGTCCGCATACATCATACAAAAATCAAAGGTCCTATAAATTACTAAATACTTCCTTGTACACAACACTAGTACTAACCCATTACGATGCCACGGTATAGTTTACATTTAATAATAAATAGAAAGGGGGGGATAAAATAAATTAATCGAGAAAATAAGATAGTCAAATTTATGCAAACAACGTTGGTCGTGGTGTCGGTCGGTAGTCCTTCTTCATCTAATATTATTATATCATTGAGTCTTTATTTTTGCTAACTATAGAAAATGTAAAAACACGACTTATGATGATAAATATGCTTTGAAAGGGGTAGGATCCAGTCTTAACCCGTTCGGGACCCGACAGGTTGATAACATATATTTTGTATTAGGTCCTACCGTGTCCGACCTGTTAATTAGTAACAGGTACATGATTTTTTTTTTTTAATGTATCCCTCAAACCGAACCAAAATAAAATACAAAAGTATACAACACAATCAATAGGGTTGTTCCCAACAACCACAATGCGCGTAGTATGTGGTTACTCCACCACACACAAAAAAATTATATTGTACAAATATAATTTCAAATGTTACGATTGTTCTTTTTCCAACCCCCAGTTCCCATGAGAGGTACTCATGGACGAGAATCATACAGGCCGTTTGGTGGATTGGTTGTCATTTTTTGGTGGGGATTTTAGACAGATTTTGCCTGCCATACCAAATGGCAGTAGGCAGGATATTGTTCACACCTCTCTTTGCTCATCTAAGAAGCTTTGGCATTCATGCCGTGTTTTGAAGCTCACAAAGAATATGCGCCTGTAGGTACTTTGACTAATACTTTACATTAATTATTAACTTGTATTATACATTCTATATTTTAAAATAATATATTGTTTGATATAATTATATAATATGTTGATTTTATGTTATTTAACTGCAGTCTGGCGACCCACCTACTGAGATTGAGAGCATTAGGTAGTTCGTTGAGTGGTTGTTGAAGGTTGGGGATGGAAAAGTTGGTGGTGATAGTGATGGTGAGGTAGAATTCAAATTGCCCGGGGATTTATTTTGATTCGTTCTACTGATGACTCAATTGCTGCAATAGTTAATAGTCCATATCCGAGCATATTAGCCATATTGGTGACGATCTATGCTTCCAGGATAGGGCTATTTTGGCCCCGACTAATGAGATATTCCAGGAGGTCAGATTATTTCATGTCACTTTTACCTAGAGATGCCGCTGAGTTCATGAGTTCATATAGCATATGTCTTGACGAAGACGATATCGTCAATAGAGAAGATGTCTATGACATTGAGTTCCTAAACACTATTAGGACTTCTAGAATACCAAATCATATCATTAGACCGAAGGTTTGATTGTCCTATTATGCTTATTAGGAATATTGACCAGTCTGTCGAGCTATGTAATTGAATTAGCCTAATTGTTACAACAATTGGTAAACATGTGATTGAGGCGAAGACTATACATGGAAAGAATGTCGGGGTTAAAGTCTTCATACCTCGGATGGTATTTTGATCTTACCAAGTTTCCTATTAGATTCCAGAGGCGGCAATTTCATATGTGATGACTATCAACAAGAGTGAGGGTCACTCATTATCACATGTTGGACTCTACCTTCCAAAACCTATTTTCAGCCATGGTAAGCTTTATGTGACATTTTCCAAGTCACTAGCAAGAAAGGGCTCAAAGTTCTAGCATTGGATGATGAAGTTAGACCAATTGACATGACGACCAATGTCGTTTAAAAGGAAGTGTTTAGAAATCTATGAGGTATGCCTTTTTATATTAATAAACTTTTTATTTATATTATCAACATGCAAGTCTTTGATTTCCAATATTAATTACGTTTTAAAAATGTTGGTTTGCAGTTGATGACTATTCATATCACCACCAAAGTACTATACATTTACTCTGCACCCTCTTTCCAATTGTTTGATGTATTGAACATTTAGCTATCTTTAATATTACCCATTGTTTAGATGTTGTGGTATTTTACACATTAAATAGAAAAAGTAAAGTATGTATGTTGCCACGGGTTAGTGCTAGTATACTGTATAATAGATACTCCATTTGGATCGGTTCGGGTTGACTAACAACTAAGCCCAACTTCCTAACTTGTAACCAAGTATAGTCCGTTTGATAGTGAAGCCCAAGCCCAGTACAAATTAGCCTAAAAACGTTCCTTCCCTTATTCTTTCTTTCTTTCTTCTCCATCATCGTTCCTCTGATTTTCCACCGGACTCATCCTTGCCGCCGTCAGAACTAACGTCAGGCGTATAACTCTAGCTCGATTCGTCCTAATTCTCCTCTATCAGCTATTAAAGGTATTGCATAAGTTTCTAATTCGAAATAATTCGACTGTACTGTCATTCAATTCCACAAAGGTGTGATTTTTCGTTCATTTATGTAGCAATACTTCAATTCTCAAGCTTTACATATTCTAGTTTAGGTATTTTTCACCTGAAGACGTACAAACTAAGAATTTAGTTTTGTTTCTAAATTAAGTTTTTAGGGAATTATAGTCTAGCTTTCATAGATTTTGATTAGGATATTCTGTTCAGGAACTTATCTCAGTCTATAAGGATGGCTGGTAAGGTGCAATCAAGGGGTGGAAGTAGTAGTTTGAAACGCAAGGGCAGGGATACTGGAGGAGGAGGAGGAGGATTTAACAAGAAGAATAAACAGAAGAGTGGTAGTGGTGGTAATAAAAAGAAGGGAGCTAAGAGTGCTCATCGTGGACCGCGTTTGCCAAATGCCTTGCGGAAGGTGGTTGATGTCAAGAGCTCTAATTATGATGATGATGACTATTCTGATGATGCTTATGAAAATTCTTGCTCTGACAATGACGTGTATGAGTATGAAGAAGCTTTTGCGGAGGAGGAATCGAGGAAGAATAAGCGGTTTGACGCTGTTGAGAACTTCCAGTATGAGCTTCCGGAAGATTTTAAGGTTTATATTGATCTCTAGTGCGTATATGTGTGTGTTTGTACTAGTATATTTTGTTGGTGCTAAGTTGTGGCTTTGGTATGTAGGATGAGAATATTGTGTCGGACGATGAGGATCACGAAGGTGATAGTGATGACGATGATGAAAGGCATGGAAGGTTGCTGGAGGGGATTACTGGACTTCCAAGTGAGGCTTTTAAAGGTACGCATTCTCGTTTTTAGTATGAGTCGGGTTTCGTTGAAAGGGGCTTGGGTACTATTGCAGCCGTTGCTTCAGAATAGTGAAAATGAGGGCTTAGATAGTATTTGCATGTTCGTGATTTATAACTTCTTTAGTAATTTAAGTGAGAAAATATTATATCCATTATTAAGAGAGTAATAGTTCTAAAGCATCTTTGAATTGTTCTGTTTAGCATCATATTGTGTAGTAATGGAAGGTATTCTATGCTAGTATTATTCCGAACTGGAAAAAGTGTATTGTGTTATCTCCTTCACTTGTGTGCACGGAATGTAGTGAATCTCAAAATTGCTTATAAAGTCATACAGTACTTGGCCTTTTATCATGGAAGTGTTTGCAACTCTTATGAAGTAGTAAAAAAGAGGAAAAGACATACTCCATTAGAAGTATGGTGGCCTTTTACATGCAAAGATAATCTGGTCTGTTTCTATGTGGAATTTTTTTTCTTATAAATAAAATTTGTTTGCTTCAGAACAACTTCATCATCATTGGGTCTGATTATTTACTCACCGATTGTAATTGTATCACAAAATCTGCGGTTGCTCTCCCTTTTGGATGATGTCTGTGTGACTGCATTGATAATTGTGATTCCCATGTTCTTTTTTCTACATCCTGAAGTCACTGTTTCTTATGCAAGTGAAATTCTTAAAAGAGCCTAATTTTTTTCTTAACATTTGAAAAAAAAAACACTTCTGATTCTGATATACAATAGTGTAAACTTACATGCACCCATCAGGTGTTAATTGTTGTTTTCATGATTTTTGTGAAATAATAGGTCTGTGTAAGATTTATTCATTACATAATAGATGGACATTATAGACTGTCACCCTGAGAAAATGATCCACTCCTTGTGCCAACTCTAGGTAAAAAGAAGAAAGGATTTGTCGCTTCTGAGGCTCCTATGGAATCTGAAAATAATCAAACAAGTGATGTTCTTGTTGATGATGGGCCGATCAGCATTCATGACCTTTTGGACCCACTCCAAGGGAAGGTTGGCTTCAGCAAACTTAGAAAGAGCCTGCGTCGCATGGACAATAAATCAGATCCCATTCTCGCACCACTTCCCAAGCCAGAAGAGGAGAGACAGGAGCGAAAAGCTGCATACGAACATTCTAAAAAGGACATTACTAAATGGGAACATAAAGTCAAGATTAACAGAGAGGCATCTACATTGTATTTTGATGAAGATGTGGATGTGGGGTTCTCGACAATAGGTGCAATAGCTTCTGAATTTGAACCAAGAACTGAATTCGAGAAGAATATTGCTTCCTTGATTAACAATAATGAAGTTGTTGAAGCTCACCAAAAAGATGGTGCTAGGCTTCTTGAACTTAACAAGGTATAAAGTTCGTATAAGTCTGTTTCTAACTTATATTTATTGTACCTCGATCATGCTGTTCCATGAAAATCGTGTATACAGACTGCATTGAGTAACTTTATACTGAATTAACGTGTCAGTTATCTGTTGAAGAGATGAAAAATCACAAGGATCGACTTGCAAAAATGCGTAGTCTTCTTTTCCGTCATGAATTGAAGGCAAAACGTATTAAGAAGATCAAGTCCAAGACCTATCACCGTTTGCTGAAAAAAGATAAAAGAAAGGCTGCAGAAGCTGCATATGAATTTGATCCAGAAGCTGCAAAGGAGCTTGCTAGGAAGCAAGAGTTCAAAAGGGCTGAGGTAAGATATGTATTTACATGAGGTGGTCTTTCTTGCCTGCTTGGCCGCCTTCGTTTTTATAATTAAGAGAGTGTTTTGGTGAATATGTTTTTTCTTTCAAACCTGCAGGAACGTATGAGGTTGAAGCACAAAAACAGTTCCAGATGGGCAAAGCGTATCTTAGAACGTGGGCTGAGCGTCCAAGATGAAACAACCCGTGAAGCTTTTGGCGAACAGCTTAACAAACATGCTGCTTTAACTAGAAAAATGAACTCTGTGAATGATAGTAGCAGTGATGAGAGCAGCAATGAAGATAGTGATGATATGTCAGCTGATTCAGATCGTGATGTCAAATCGGAACTCCTAATGAAGGCTAAGGAGAAGACGCTAAATGTATTAGCAGCTGAAGAAGAATCACCTAAATCAGGATTGCTGAGTTTACCATTCATGGTAATTTGGCAGCTTGCGTTCCTCCAAATTAATTATGGATAGAGTTTGATGGTGTCAAATTCATATGCTTCTTTATTTTCACAGGTTAAGGGTTTAAAAAAGAGAGCAGAGGTTGCTGAAGAAGAAGCAAATGTTGCTCTCAGAGAGTATGAAGCATCATTGAACTTGCTAGAAGATGAAAATGAAAAAGAAAATCATGGTGCCTCAAGTGGTCGGATGGTCTTTGGTGCTCCTAAAAGACCTGTCAAGGAACCCAGCAAAAGGAACGAAGTCAAATCAGACAACTATTATGGCAACAGTGATAGTGAAAGTGATGTTGATCCCGGGGAAGATGAAGAACCTAATAACAATAATAACTCCCAGGCAAAGGTAGATATTGATCCTACTTTACTTCGGGAAGCACTTGGGCTCAACCACAATTCTGTATTCAAGGTACAAGATTCTCATTTTCTATGTTTCTATTATGTTCAACTGTCAGCCTCGATCGATTTGTCAGAAGGAATTAAAAAACTAAAAAATTGAAAAGATGAGTTCTAGATCTTTTACTCTGATCAAACAAGTCTGGAGTCAAGTCTCGGGAAAACTTGTGTTTCCTAAACATTAGGAAAAACCACTTCACATTAGTGCAACTTAAGGTCATGTGCCAAACACATGGGGAGAGGGAGCCTCTATGTTTCTCCCTATGAATTTGACTCCGTAGACTGTAGTAAAGCTTTAGGGAAATAATCTTTGCTATCTGTTTCAGCTTATGTGTTTCTGTACAAGTTACTATATAATTTTTTCATTGACAGAGTTCTGAAGATATTGTAAATCCAGAGCCTAAGACAAGTTATGAAGTTGCATATCTGGCTTCTGACTCGTGGAAGAAGGTCAGACTCTTCTACGTTGATTATTATTTCTGTTTCTAACATAAATTTGTGGAACTAACTTTTGACTACTTTTATGGCAAATGCTTAGATTAAAAAATCATCAGATAGTGCTAAGCAGGATGAAGAGGACAATGTCCACAAGTCCGAAGTTAAGGCTGGGCCACAACTTGATAATCATGATTTTGAGGTATTTCCAGTTCATTTGCACCTTTATGGACATCATCCAATTGACTAGTGTTGTTGAATGCGTTTTACTTTTTTGAATCACGATACAGGGGGATGATGATGAGGATACTGACAGTGAAGAAGAAATGGTGGATGGGATTTTATCATCTGGCACCAAGCCTGCTTATAAACTCCCGTCTCAGGAAGAACTTATACAACTTGCTTTTGCTGGAGATGATGTTGAAGAAGTTTTTGAGAAAGATAAAATGGCCGTCCTAGATGAGGAAAATCCAGAACCTGAAGAACCTAAAGTGATCCCTGGCTGGGGTCAGTGGACTGATGTACAGAAGAAACGAGGTATACCTAGGGCTATTCAAATAGAACACGAGGTTGCTAAAAAGAAAAGACAAGAATCTTTACAGAAGAGAGGGGATGCACATCTTGCTCATGTCATTATTTCAGAAAAACCTGATAAAAAGGTTCGTGTTCCTTTTTTTGTGCTATATTGATTGCCAACTAAGGAATAATCCTGACATCCTGAAGGTTCATGGAAAAGAAGAAAATAAAAGTTGATTTATCTTTTCCTGCTGTACATATATATGCATTAAATTTGATTAAGCTGGGAGCCAAACAAGATTTATTGTCCTGTTCTCCAGTTGCTATGCCTCCGTCCTGCGAATACGTAGTTATGAATGATGTTACTCAAATAACGAAATATGAGGAAATGTGATCACAACCACTGCTTATTTGCATATGCTTTACCTTCTGCCAAGCATGATGAGCCTTTAGAGCAAGTGGGATTTTCAGCTTGGTTCATTTTCTTTCCATGTAAAATGCTGTGATCCAGCATTCTCAAGTTAAAGCTTTGTCAATGCCCTCTTTTGTTTGATTGTCATGAATGGTGTACTTGATTCATGGTTGTTTATCACTGGACCTGCATTTGATAAATAAATTCCTCCTTTTGCAGACTGAAAAGCTGCATATTAAGACTGTTCCATTTCCATACACATCGAAGGAGTTATATGAGCAAAGTAATCGTATGCCAATTGCACCGGAATCCAATCCTTCCAGTGTTCATGCAGCACTTATTCGTCCTGCGGTGCGTTTTTCAACTTAATTGGTTCTAGATTGTATTGCCGCCGGACCTAATTCTATGTCTGGCAACTTGTTTTGCCTTTTCCCAGTCATCCTGTTAAATACTCACTTTTATTGGCTCCGAACAGGTGGTGAAGACACCTGGTGTTATCATAAAGCCTATCCAATACGAGGATATGAATGTCCGTGAAAAAGCTGAATTCAACAAGTGCAGTGGTCAGAAACGGAAAAATGGTAAAGGTAAGAACGGATCCAAGAAAAAGTCTAAAGCATAGAACCAGGTGATGCTCGAACTACAGATTCACTAGCCACAGCACTGTTGTAACATGTGTGATCCTGACCGTCTTTATGTACACGAGAGATTACAGCCAAGCAGGCAGGACTGGTCTTTATGTTGAGAGTTGAGACCTCCTGCAGTCGAACCAATTCAATACCGGTTCCATTGGGACGCTTGGACGTGTAATGCAGTGCATGCTCTACTATCTTCTTGTTATTGTATTTCTACAAGGGAAAACGATTCATATTGAGATTTCGTACTGGGAAAATAGGAATTTTTGCTGCAACAAGGTAGATTTGGTACCTGGTAGGAGCCGAAGAGTTTGTTACTTTGGGGTCGCAACTTATACTTCTTTCTCAAGTATAGACAAGGAATTATGTAGCGTCAACACATAGTAGTACTTTTGTTCACGATTTTGACGATCTGCAATTTTGTAGTACAGAAAATTAATCTAATTCAAGAAAGGGGAAGTTGTGTTTGGAAGACAAATGAAAAATGAAAAGTTAAGTTCGAGACACAGTTTATTTCGTATTGTTTCGAAATGTAGTCCTGTCAATTCCATGAACTAAATTTAACCCACATCTATTTATGTGGAATGAATGACTACAATATCCGAGATTCAAAATTTTAGAAGTTCATGCCAAAATGCTTCAAATGAAGTCTCAGCATAAACTCAAGTTCAAACTCAATGACAATACGTACGTATTATGCGACTAGCTTCCTCTAAGACTTCATTTCATGAGGTTTCATGCCAGATCCCAATGAGAATCTGGCGCCAGGTAACTCTTCAGCTCATGGGCAGCTTCCAAGGCCTTTATCAAAGGAGCATCAACAGATTTCTGGTCGTCTTTCCTCTCTGCAGGGAGTGAGGATTTCTCCTGTTTCTCTGATTCGAAGAATTCAGCATCAGTCTTCTTTTTCTTATCACCTTGTTTGGCGAAGTATTTGTCGTCAAACTTGTCCACATTTACACCAGAAATGTCAACCTTGGTGGAAGTTCCATTGACACGCCTAATCAGAACACCATTGACCTTGTATGGGCCTGCATAGCAGCAGAGACGTTAGAGAGTTCTAATTAACATGAAATGAGCAAGTCAAGTATCTAACACTGTACAAGGCATATAGAGAAGCAAATTTTCCTCTTGATCTCTCTCTTTGAAAACATTTCATTTCAGAGTACAAGTTCAGGAAACCACAAAGGTGATCCATGTAGCATGGAAGAAAGCACAAAGGAACAAAAAGAATACTTCATACAAGTCGTTTTCTAAATTTGGGTTCAGTATCACAGATAAAGACTAGGAAGGAAGATGCACAGAACAACAAAAGAATAGTTATAAACTAAGCAAGAAACAGATTCGATATATCAAATTATAAGAACAAATGTATATCTCATGGCAAATCCCAAGAGGTCAACAGAAACAACATTCTCCACAGCGCAATAGGGGAAAATTCATCTATAGACCGGGTGATGCAATATGGGTTTTGAGAATAATGCAATATGGGTTTTGAGGTACAACAAGAATTAGAAGACAGACTGGTTTTTATTTCAAGTCACTTTGTTTTGGGCTTATTTTCTTTATTTTCAGTCTGTTAACTAGTTAGCCCATTAGGGTTTCTATAGTTTTATTTAAATACTTGTCTCAGTTATTTGTTAGGGAGTTTTGTTGATTATTGAATAAAAAAATCGAGGGTTTTCTCTCAAATATGTCAATTCTTCGTTATTCTGCGGAATCAACGAAGCTTTGAGTTATCGTTCTTCCTTGCTTGTCCACGCACGCTGCATCAGATTGGTATCAGAGATGCAGCGTACGTGGCTAGGAAGAACTCTTTATCAAAGTTCGCTGATTACGTAGAATACCGAAAATTGATAGATCTTGAGGAAGCCTCGTTTTTCATTAATCAATCAAAACTGGCACACAAAAACGTCTAAGAATGTTTAAATACTGAAAACCTAACTTGCTGGAAAGGAAACCTAATACAAAACGAATTCTAACAACTATTAAAAATTACAAAAAGTGCCCAAAACTTATAAAAATGCAATTTTAACCCTCCAGACAATCTCCGATGGCCGAAATCCATCGTACATCATGGCGAAGCGATGACTTTGACTCAGAACACCGTTTCTGCATGGAAAACACTAAGCTTTTGTCGAAATCTGACACTTCCGCAGCAACTTCGGATGCGCCATTTTCTGCATATAAACCTCCTCGAATTGCATCGCATCATTCCCCCCTGGATAGAGAAGATTCGACCACGAATCTGGAATTGCATCATCCTCATCAGAAGAAGAATCACCCACGAAAGGAATAAGATGCTTCACATTGAAGACATCAGAGGTATGAACATTGATGGGAAGGCGCAAACGATAGGCATTTGGATTGATCTTCTCCACAATCTCGACAGGACCAATCTTCTTAGCAGCAAGCTTACTATATTCATGAGCAGGAAATCGATCCTTAGTTAGTATAGCCCAAACAAAGTCACCAACATCGAAATCAACAGCACGTTTCGATCGACAGTGTCTTATATTTGGCGATGTGACAACCAAGTACGCATGCGTGGACTGATGAACTTGAGCCAACTGTCCAACAAACTCTTCTACAGTAGCATGTGGACGCACCTTGCTGGGCAGAGCTAACAAATCAAGAGGTCCCCGCGGAGACAACCCATAAACCACATGAAAAGGACTGAAACCAGTGGAACGGCTAATAGCATGGTTATGGGCAAACTCAGCTTGAGGCAGTTTCTGATCCCACGCCTTGGGATGATCCCCAACTAAGCTGCGCAAAAGATTTCCCAACGAACGATTTACGGCTTCGGTCTGACCATCTGTCTGCGGATGATAAGCACTGCTAAAATTGAGCTGAGTATTAACCATACGCCATAAACTCCGCCAAAAGTGACTCACAAAACGGATGTCACGATCAGAAACTATAGATGCAGGAAGTCCATGAAGACGATACACATCACGAAAGTAAAGTTGCGCTACAGCAACAGCATCAGAAGTCTTCTTACATGGAATAAAGTGAGCCATCTTCGAAAATCGATCAACAACCACATAAATAGAATCAGAACCACGCTGGGTACGTGGTAAGCCAAGGACAAAATCCATACTAAAGTCAGACCATGGTTGTGTGGGAATAGGCAGGGGTAAATATAACCCGGCATTAGTCGATGCTCCCTTTGCTAACTGACAAACACGACAACGGGCAACAAAACGACCAACTTCCTTGCGCATAGAGGGCCAAAAATATGAACCCGCAAGAAGCTGGAAAGTGCGGTCACGCCCCACATGACCTTCGTTATGGAGTTCCTGAATCATCTTCAAGCGCAAACTGCAGTCGGGAATGCGTAGTTGCACACCGCGGAAAAGAAACCCATCTTCCAACACAAAATCTGTCGAGTCACCCTGTTGGATGCGAGCAAGGACCTGAGAAAAGAATGGATCATCAAGATAGAGATCCACGAACGAATCAAAGCCGGGGACGTGGACACGCATCTCAGTCAGCAACCCATGACGGCGACTCAAAGCATCTGCAACGCGATTAGAAACACCTGCTTTGTGTTTAATCACAAAAGTAAATTGCTGCAAATAAGAAATCCAAGAAGCATGACGATGAGATATCTTATCTTGGCTGCCAAGATGCTTGAGGGAATCATGATCCGTATATAGGACGAATTCTCGCTGGAACAGATAATGACGCCAATGCTTGATGGCCTGGACAATCGCATAAAACTCGATATCATAGGTACTAAAGCGAAGTTTAGCACCAGAAAGTTTATCACTGAAATAAGCAACAGATTGGTATCAAAGGGCTAGGAGAAATCAGGAAGTACCAAAATAGGGGCCGAAGTGAGCCGGCGCTTAATTTTCGGTATCAGATTGGTATCAGCTTCCGGCCGATCCTGAGTCATGTCGTTCGAGAGACAGAGGAGAGCCAACAATTGTGCCCAGATTGATTATGTTGATTTGTGGAGGGATACTGACGATTTGCGACAACAGGTTGAACAATTGACGCGGCGATTGGATGAATTTGTCATTAAGCAACCTCGTGATCGATGTGCTCGTAGAAACTTCTCCGAGCCGCAGTATCAGTTGTTTGAAGAATTTTCGGTATCATCCACAAAGGTAATCGTTTCTAATTTTTCATATGATTTGAAAGATTTATTTACGTTCGATAATGAAGACGACAATAAATCTGCAAATTGGGATGGTGAACCGATTTGGGATGAACATGTGGATGAAGATTCAGAAGAGAACGACAATAATTTGATAGTTTGGGATCAAATAGGAGTTGATTCGGGTCGAGAAGGCGAAAGAATCGCGCGAAACAGACAAAAAAATAGCCCAGAATCGCGATAAGAACTGCTTATGCGGCAAAGACGCTTGTGGAGAGGTCGAGTGTGTTTCACACGCCAGAAGAAAAAAGCGCATGTTGGTGTTTTGGCAGGTCTGGGCGCCTCCGTTCCGAATCGCGTGGTCAAGTCTGTTGGAATCCTAAGACGATTTTCCGTGATAGGTTGGTTCCGTGGTTTGGTGTCCCGGAGTGTGGAAGAATACATATGGAAGTGAAAGAACAGTTCTTGGAAGACGAAATCGGGGCTATCACTAAAGATGAGGTGTTCAATATCCGTAGGATGATATCACAAGACACATGGATACAGTGGAGGATGATTTGGGATAGCGGTGGAGCATGGACAATGTGTTCTGGCATATGGACTTGTCTGGACTCATAATTTGCTCGTATTTTAAACTCGAGGACGAGTTTTCTTTAAGTGGGGGAGAATGATGCAATATGGGTTTTGAGAATAATGCAATATGGGTTTTGAGGTACAACAAGAATTAGAAGACAGACTGGTCTTTATTTCAAGTCACTTTGTTTTGGGCTTATTTTCTTTATTTTTAGTCTGTTAACTACTTGGCCCATTAGGGTTTCTATAGTTTTATTTAAATACTTGTCTTAGTTATTTGTTAGGGAGTTTTGTTGATTACTGAATAAAAAAATCGAGGGTTTTCTCTCAAATATGTCAATTCTTCGTTATTCTGCGGAATCAACGAAGCTTTGAGTTATCGTTCTTCCTTGCGGGTCTATAGGATATGCAAATGTCCCTTCCTTAAAGTGGGAGTCAACCAAGTAAGTCATCTCTACCACAACGTATACAAAAAAGGGACTCTTTATCCAACGATTATGATCAAATGGATTATGCAAGAATCGAAATCCCTGTAATGTGCATCGTCATGAATACAACGCATAAAACAATCCACACGGATAACACTGAGCTTTCCTACTGATCATAATCTGCAATTCAGCTAACTAGTAACTACCCAATAAGTGATCAAAATCACTTCAAACAAAGCATTTTAAATGCGCAAAAAAAAAAAAAAAGACTACTATTTTAGAACAGAGTTGATTGTTGAATTAGTCTAGTTAGTACTACTACTTACTAAGTTTATTTTCGATTGGGAAAATTATAAAAACCACCCCTTAAATATGCCCACTTTTCACATTCACCCCTAGATTGGCGTCTATTACAGATTCGTCCAAAATTAACAAAGACCTAATTTGAAAATTAGGTCCGAACCCAAAAGTCAACTTTTTCACCTATTTTATCTTTTCTTTATTATTCAATAATCACATTAATTTTATTTATTCCAAAATACCTCCAACACTTTCAATTTCTTATTAAAAAGACCCCAAAAAATTTACTTATTAAAATTTATACCCTTCTTCTTCCCCACCACTCCACCACCTCATTCTTCCCTACCACTTCCAACCACCATCTTCCCCAACCACCACCAACCATCTTCTTCCCCACCGGATCTGGAGCAGGAAGCTCCAGATCGGAGCTTCCATGGCGGAAGCACTGTGCTTCCGCCATGGAAGCTCATCCTGAAGGCTAAGAGCTCTACGTGAGGTGATCGGGAAGCTCTGTAACAGAGCTTCCATGGCGGAAGCACTGTGCTTCCGCCATGGAAGCTCATCCTCACGAGCTCCGGCGAGGTGATCGGGATGAGGGTGTATTCGGAAAAAAAATTGTTTTGTGGACTATTATGTTAGTTATGAAATTATTGGGGCTATTTAAAAATTTTTGGACTATTTTTGTAAGTTATAAAATTATTTGGGTATAATGTGTAGTAAAATGAAACTTGTAAATTGCAATTGAGTTCAATTCATTTTCTTTTCCATTTAAATTTTAGTTTTAAACTCAAAATATAAATTTTGGACTAGATCGGGGTTGAATATGTAATTGGCTCGAATTTAAGGGTAACTTATGTAATTCGCCCCTTTTCGATTTCTCACCCATTTCTCACCAACAAATTGATTGTTACAAATTGGAGCAATCAAAAAACATACATAGAAGAATAGACCTCAGGATCCAAAATCATACCAGTGACGAGAAGCAATCCAGAAGAAAGCTGCTTCAAAAAGACAACTCTTTTACCCTTAAACCTCCCAGCCAACAAAATCAACACCGTTCCAGGTGCAATGCTAGCCCTAATCAGTAATCACCACCACATAACAATCACACCAGTCAGAATCTCCCAATTCAACAAGTCACCAGTAAAACAAATTTTAACAGAAAACAAAAAAATTGGTACTTTATCATATCTTATACCTGACCTGACCTTGGTAGGTTTGGGGATTCTCTTGTTCGATAGCGGTTTCTTGACGTCATCAGCTGGGTAGAATTTTGGGGCATTTTCCGGCACGGCGGAAGGTGCGGCGGATTTGTCGTGGATGGGGAACTTGCCGCCGTTGTTGGCCTTGATAGCCCAGAGACCACGCTTGTGGTACATTTTCGATCTGGAGATTTTCCGAACACCAGGGATCAGCTCTGGATTGCGGGTTACCTTCTTCGGCGCCATTTCTGTGAGCTATTGATTGTGTGGAAGAAGAACGCCGATCAATATGACCAGGGGTTTAGTTGGGCTTTGTTATTCCGAGTCTCAAAGAGTATTGGGCTCTGTTAATCAACTAGAAACATCATATATTTAAAAATGTAGTAACAATACAAGTTTGTTATACACACTATGTTTATTTAAAGTTAAACATGTAATGTCTGCAATATACAGAAAATGTCGACTTGTCTCTTCGGAAGACGGTCTCTCATAAAAGTATGTAATGTTAATCGTAATGGAATGGATTAATGAAACTTTGTTGGTTAATTTATAAGTGAGGGTAGTTTATCTGAGGAGGTATGAACTGCATAATGTAAAATTGTATGGCTGAACTGAGTAAGGGGTTGTTGAGTTACAATTGGCTTTCGGTACTCATGAGAAACTTGTCATGTTTTGGTGACTACAGTTGCAATCGGCGAAAATGTCTTCACAAGATTAAGTAGCAGGTGAATTGAATATGTAAGCTGTCACTTGTAATCACATATTCTAGTTGGATATTCCAATATGAAAATACATGATTAATATAAGAAATAAGAAAATTTGGATGTGAGAGAATGAAATCCAATTTTGGGTCTCTCTTTAAGTTTAAAGTTTTGAAAAGTTGATGATCAGAGAATTGCAATGGGTGAACACAAGGTTTTATGGGGTTTTTTCTGATATCTTCTACGCTACACGGTCTTTAATGTATTATGACAGATCTGACATTTAACGTAAATGACAATAGTAGATAACCTTTAAAGTCTGAGAGGTAGTGCGATTATCAGATGGAAAAGGAAATCGTTTTATGGAATGAATATATAACTCACCAAATGACGTGTTGTTCCTAGCAACACAGGCGACATCTATTCCTCATATCTCCAACTATTCAATACACCCCTTGAAACCATTTTCTCTAAGTTCCACATCTATTCATGTACCATTGCATAACACCCCCCTTGAACCATTTTATCCACTTCTCCACATTTTCACTTATTTCAGCTTCGTCATTATCAATTTAAGCAATGTAGAACTATTTCAACTCCAACTCTTGATATTCAATAACCAGTGCATCAACTAACACACTTTGAGTATTGGTTACTCTTTCAACTTTTAATAAATTTTAGTGATACATATTTAAATGTCTTCTGCTACTATTGTAGACAATACGTGTGAATTTTGATTCCTTTAAATTAGTGAAGGCTTTGATGCCAGTAATGGAGGATAGGTGAAATATAATCGAGCTGGGTGACAGAGAAATGAGGATGTTATGTTGGTTCGTGTTCTCAATTGCATGCGCAACCCGATTGTGTACCTTGTCAATTTTACTTCCTTTAAATTAGTCAAGGCTTTGATGCTGGCAATGGAGGATATGCGAGCATATAATCGAGCTGGGTGAAAGAGGGATGAGGACATTATATTGGTCCATCTTCTCAATTGTGTGCACTATTGTATATGCCATGGATGCATGCATTGCAAGCCTTTGTTATTCAATCCGTGAACCTTACTTGGTACAACATGATCACTTTTTTTTACCTTCCCAAATCCCACACTTGAAAGTTGAAACAACAATTCAACGATCACTTTTGTTTTCTTCACTTTTTCACCATGTCTTTTTCCTGTTTTAATTTAGAAAAGCAGATAGCAATAATAATATTGCTTTATTGGTATCACAATCGAGAAAACTCATTCATTTCCGTAAAATGACCGTTGAATTTGAAAATATCCCCATCATGGATAGAATTCAAGATTTTGACATATTGGCATTTTCCACCAACAATGCCATTTTCATCAAATGGACCAATATTCATCATCTTCTGCTAAAAGATACTCCCTCCGCCCCCAAAAACTTCATACATTAGGGTTAGCATGCAGTTTTATGCGAAAAGTTAAAATAATTATAAAGTATGTAAAAAGTGGATAAAAGTGTACTTTGAGTGACAAAAAGTGTAATTTATGTGTAAAGTTGAGATTGTTTATTATTTGTTGGGTGTGGGGTAGCTTCCTTTTTTAGTAATGTATGAAGTTATGTGGGACAGCTAAAAATGGCACTCCCTCCGTCCCGGAGAACTTCATACATTAGTGTTAGCACGCAATTTTATGCGAAAAGTTAAAATAATTATAAAGTATGTAAAAAGTGGACAAAAGTGTACTTTGAGTGACAAAAAGTGTAATTTATGTGTAAAGTTGAGATTGTTTATTATTTATTGGGTGTGGGGTAGCTTCCTTTTTTTAATAATGTATGAAGTTATGTGGGACAGCTAAAAATACCAAATGTATGAAGTTCTCCGGGACGGAGTGAGTATTACAAAAATTCTAATATCACATGCACATGAACGTTGCTTACAATAATTAAAGATCTGTCATTTTATGCAGATTCTAGCGTTATGAAAGCAAAGGCGGATCCAAGAAATTCACTTTAGGAGGGCCAGCAATCACATGGTACTTTTAGATGGGTAAATCGGGTTAATTCTAACTGGTTATGAATTCCAATAATGTTCATTAAAATTTCACATATAAGCCATTTTATCAAACCCTTAATAAATTTTTACACAACCAACCTTTCCTATCGAAAAAGTTCAGATTAGGAGGGCGAAAAATCACATGGTACTTTTAGATGGATAAATCGGGTTTGAATGTAACATTTCTACGAAAATTTCACACACAAGTCTTTTTACCAAACCCTTTCATGAATTTTTACACAATCATCCTTCCTATCGAAAAAATTCAAATTAGGAGGGCGAAAAAATCAGATGGTACTTTTAGATGGATAAATCGGGTTGATTTTAACACTTCTACAAAAATTTCACACACAAGTCATTTTACCAAACCCTTTCATGAATTTTTACATAACCATCCTTACATTCCCAAAATGCTTCCCCTGACATTTGAACAATGCAACAAGAAAAAAGACTTTTTAAACAAAGATTACAGCAAAAATTGAAGTTTTAACACCACAAAAAAAATTAAAAATGTGAATGAGCAAAATGGACATGACAAAAAGAGATGCTACACATAATATTCAATGGTCTCATTCAGATGCCTTGGTCTTGGACCTATAGAGAAGCTTCTTCTTCTTAGAAGTCTGATTGTCAAATGTGAGCACAATTTTGCCAGGTTCGCCAATCTTGAAAGTGCAGCTGATCACTTGTTCATCAGCCGGTCCAATCTTCCTTGGTTTTTGAACGATCCAAGTGTATCCTCCCTCAGTGCTAGGTACGAATTCAGCTCCGTATGAAATCTCCCAGCCGACTACTCTTGCCTCCCAAACCAATGTGGAAGCCTGCAAAAAACCCCACAATGTTAGCATAGGAACGATCAACCGAGTGATTTGTAGTTATCAGTGATCAGTTTCTGCATTAACTTGCCACTAGAAAGATTTGCTCACCTCAGTAATTGGCAATTCAATGGAGTGCTTGCATGCTGGCTTAAGAACATCCTCGGTTGCAACATCTGCACTGCAGAATTCAGAATCTTCCTTGTTAAGGCCACCGTATTGAACTGGTACATGTTCTGGTGCAATGTATCTGATTCAAATATGAACCTCAGATCAGTAAATTTGGAGGCAGAAATTACAAGACCAGTGCCAAAAGCAATTATCGGATGCAAAGAGAAGAGAAAACGATAATCGTGCTGGCTTACTTAAATAGGGTCTCAGTTGTCTTGGTAGGGCTTGCAAACACAAACTTGCTCTTGGTTCTTTGAGTCAAGAATGGGCTAATCATTCTGTTGTAAGCCACATACCACCATGGCACATTTATGAACACCTATTCCACCATAATCCAACACCTCAATTAGAACAATCTCACCATAAAACAAGACTTTTTCCGAAACCAATTTGTGAAAGACGACAAGAACATTAGACCGCTCAACGTAAGAACAAGGGGTAACGCTTTCATAGTGATCCCCATGATACAACCGGGGCAACAACTAATCAACTATCAAACTACTACTAGTAAGAACAACATGACATTTAAACATAGACATGGAAAAGTAAGCATAGCATCTATTGGCAATTCCTATGATAGTGTCAACCCATACACACCATAATGCCATAGAGGTATAGTTCTTATCTTACCAATAAGCACAAAACATAATAAAATGAGTCAACAACTTCTAGGCTATAAACAACTGCAGCAATAGAATAGACAACAAACTATTACTCTAAAACCAGGAAACAACCAAATGGGACAATCAGATGCTAAAAAACAGAAAACATTCATGTAAACAAACAGAACAATAAACAATGCAAGTAAACAGATTAACAATAATCTCAGACAAAGCACAAGAAGTATACCTGTTTGGCAACAAACTCAGGATAGTTATCCTGAAGCACTTGCAAAGCCTGATTGATAGTCTGCCTTAAATCCTTCTTGAACAAAATAAGCCCAGGAGAAGTCTTCAAATCAAGAATCTGAACAATGGTGCAAGTTCCCTCAGGACTAAAGTCAAGCTTCCTGACACTCCTCTCCAAGAACAAAATGTACCATTTCAAGAACATCTCCCTCTTCTCAGCATCACCAAAGGTGTTGTTATACAGCTCCTTGTCCTGAAACTCACCCAAACAATTGTAACAAACAGGGTGCCCTTCTTTGTCCACTCCATTCATGTACACCACCTTTTCAAGCCCTTCAACAGCAACCTCCTCTTCAACAAGCTCATCAATCTTGAACTCTTTTCTCCAGGCCACAACACTTTTCAGCATTGCAAAAGCCTCCTTCACCTTAAAGTCCCTAGCCCTCAAGAACTTGAGGAGAATCACATTACTCTTTTCACAGTCCAGAAGCTTCACACCCCAGATGGAAACTTCCTCCGGTGGTGGCGGTGGCGCTTTCTCCTCCTCCTCCTCCGCCGCCGCCTCACACGGCGGCGGAACTTCTTGAACAATCTTTTCTTTCACCTCTTCAACAACAGTTTCTACCTTCTCCTCAACCTTCTCAGCCAAAGACTCAACCTTTTCAACAACAGACTCAACCTTCTCCTCAACCTTTTCAACTTCACAAGACTCTTCCTTTTTCTCTTCAACCTTTTCAGCCGGAACTTCAGCACAAGACTCTTCCTTTTTCTCTTCAATTTCAACCTTTTCAGCTGGAATTTCACAAGACTCCTCTTTTTTCTCCTCTTCCTTCTTCTCTTCAGGCTTTGCAACCTTGGTGAACTCGTGGTTGTTAAGAGCTTCTTGAATCAACACCTTGAACTCATCAAGAGCTTTTTTCTCAGGATCAATTAGGTCATCAACCTTGTTGCTCTCCTCCTTAAACGACGCCGATTCACCAACCTCCTTCTCAACAACTGTTGGCTTCTCCGCCACCGGTACGTCGGAAACCACCACTTCTTCAGCTACACAAACAGTCGTCTTTGCTTCCTCAGCCATTACAAAGATTCAATTTTTTTCTGCAAAAATGGTGTCTTTTTCTCTGGAATGAAACGAAATTCAAGAAATTATCAAAACCCTTTACTTGTTGGATTGAGAAAGGAAGAGGGAGAGGAGGGTTTATGAGATGGAGAAAGACGTGGGTGTAATGGGGGTATAAATATGGAGAAAATGGGGTGAGAAGAGTTTGAATTGAACAGAGTGGGAGAATAAGAAGAGGAACAGTCTGTCAATAAATATAGGGTCCACTAATATTTTCCAACTGAAAATGAAATCTTTTTTTCTTGTTGTAATCAAAGAGAATATTAATTGCATTTGCTGTAGATTACCTGTAGATTTGTGTGTATTACCATTTCTGCCAAATTATTTGTTGGTCCATAGTTGGATTGAATTATGTTCCTTTTCCATTTTCAAGAAATGTGATTCACTGTTTTGCATTATGGATTTTCTTTCTTTGACTGGGTGTATTTATATTTGAACCAGTTACTAAATTTCAGTAATGTGTTTTATCTTCAATTTAATGTGTTTTGAAATTTGAATGTAATATTTTGAACCAAAAATCACATGTGCGTGTAGAGTGAACATTCCTAGTATATTTCAAATTCGTATGTTTTAGCACCGAAATTGTGAAAATTTGATTGGGAAAGTTGATATACGTGATCATTACATTAGGACTGAGAAATTTTTGTAAAGTAATTATTTTTTAACTATAGAAAAATCTACATCACATTAGTCATGAATATTGGATGTGTATGTTGATTGAGAGATATGATTTTCATTTTATTTAGAAAAGTCTAGACTTTTACGAAAACTTGACATTGGAGTTACTTTTCCACATATCTATTATTTAGACTCCATCCCGAAACAAACTTCTCATCTTATCATTTTAGTAGTCTCATCCAAAATTTTCCGTTTTTAGTAGTTTTATACCAATAATTAATCATATTTACAACCTTATTAACCCACTCATTATTCATGTTTAATAAATTTTGTATCATTTTTCATTTAAATAATACTAATATCCATTATTCCAACTTTTTAATTTATCAATTTGATAGTACCAAATTTTGTTCATTCTTTATTATTTTTTCCATTAGAAATAAATGATTTTTCAGTTTTACGACCACAAAAGTATACGGGAATTTGGAAGTATGGAGTAACTAATAAGTAATTACTGTTTGGCTTAGCTATAGTTGAGCAATAATTGTGATGAATTATGAGAATTTTATGAACGTTAAATTTGTAACGGGTAGTAAAGCAACGGTATGGGTCTATGGGAGCACTTTTAGCAGATTAGTCCTTGACTAGTCAGAATTGCAGTGTTTTGCATTGACAGCAAGCAACAGTTTCTATAACTTGTCTCGTTTTCTTTTGGCCTATTATTATTACACACTTCTTTACTATGCCTTTGATTTTGAACAAGAGTACAAGACAATGCTTGTTTTTGACTTTATTAGAGTAAAAACATAACTTTATAGTTTCGACGATTTTATCAATGAGTTTCTAAAATCCAGATACCGTTTTGGACATTTGCTTGCTAAAGTAAATACTACCACCATTAAAATTTCACTAAATTCACTTGCCTTCACGCATCAAACACTCTTTCGTTAACCTTTTCACAAACTCCAACTATTGTTACTAATAGCATCTACTACAGTAACAATTACGTAAGATTTTCTATGGGAAAAAACAACAAATATAAGAGTCCAAGAGTTTGTCCAAATACTTCATACAATGGAAAGGTCTCTTGTTTTTGCTTCCACAACGAATAAAAGTTTGCAAAATTACAAAGTAGATAGTGTAGCTTAGTACATTTAACGGGTTAATGCATGCCAGTGTGATAATCGGGAAAACAACCAGTGAGATAACGAGAAAAATAGAAGTGATTATTACCCTCGCAAGAATGATGAGTAGAATAATGTCCAACTCTACCCGATCATAATTCCAAGTGATTTTACGTGGGCTAATAGTAGTATGGATCCAATTTTGGGCCTTATTACCCGCCTCAGTCCTACTTGTGTGGTCTGACTCTGGACATGGACCGAGGCTAACAACTTGATCTTACGAAACTTTGAAGTCTTATTATTAACTCATAATGCCGTGAGCATGAACGCCCCCCTTCACCTGAAACTAGACACACATAATGAACGGAGGCAAAGAGTCTCCACCTTAGTTTGAGTGTGTGACGATGCACGCAAGTCTACTAAGAGACACGTAGCTAGCAACCATTTGGGAGACGAGATTTCGAGTTTTACAAAAAGAATATACAGTTATCGAGTCATATGAATAGCAACGGTCTCAATTCCAATGATAAAACGTTCAACAACCTACTCAATCATTAAGTCTATCTTAGTTTGTCTAAGTCAAACAGACCCAAAAAGAACTACCATCAACCTTTGTTTTCAGGAAAGCAAAGCAAGGGGAGCATAGAACCGAGAGGACTCGGCGGACTTGATCTAATTTTCACCTCAACAAAGATATTCGGGGTTTAATATTTTTACAAGCTAACAAACTACTCATAAACTCAATATATAAAATCATCTCCTTTCAAAGTAAGTATAATATTGATAATAGAATGTATCGTGACATAGTTGTTGTAGAAGATAAAATAAGCAAGAGAAGGGGAACATTCCTCTGTATGAAATCAAAGTAATGAATTATAAAAACAAGTACTGCATTAGTTAGTTAGCACAACAAGCTGTATGTGATGACAGTCTGTGAAATGATGAGCCCCTCTTGTTCTAATGACCACCATGTCTCCTCGTCATAATCGTCTATGTTAGCTAAGATTAGATGACTTGTTTATATCCCTCTTAGTACATTTGTAGGCCTCATAATAATATCCAACTTTTAAAGAATAATTATTAATTTAATTAAATTAAATTAAATTTGGTATAGAATATAGATACAGATGTTATGTTGATCATGATGATGACAATGTATACCCATAGTTCTGTATAATGCGACCCCATCGCCTCCGCATTTCATGCTCTAAAAGCTGTTATAATCTTTGCTGCTGATTCATGTCTCTGCTGTCTTCCTACTTTCACAAACTTCCTAATTATTTGCATAAGGAACAACTTCGTATAATGTCATGTACGATAACAAAATTATTTCATTATAGTCAATATCGTTAAAACCAAGATTATGATGCTTGCACGTTTAGAGATGAAATATATGGCAAAAATATATCAATTCCAATATTCACTCGAACAATTTATGATGTATGGAATAAAACCAATTCCCCATGATAAAAAGGTGGTCTCATTTTCAATAGATGGACATCGATACAGATTCAAACTTATAGATGAGGAAATATACCATTGATGTTTTGTATCATATTATGTTATTATTATGTAATACTTGTCACTTGAGTCTCTAAAGACTAGAAATATTTGTATGTCCATTATAAGTTTGAACTCGAATTGGAATATCTCACCAATTCTCCATTACAAATTGATAAAGTTAACCAAATTGTATGTTATGTACTGTCACGTGTGCTTGAGCTATAAGTCCCTATTCCATAGAAGTGCACACAAACTCTCCAGAGTTCAAACTAAACACAGAAGTAACTATGGGCTTTGCAGTGATGAGAGACCATCAGTGCTAACTGCTAAGAGACCAAATAATCCTCCAGCCCAACTATCTAAGCCCACGTGCATAATCGGCCCAGTGCTAAGAGAGTACGTACTTAATTAGGTTATTTTTCTGGAAAATTAGGCAAATACTCCCTAGGTTTATGAAAACATATACATAGAAGTTAGAACTTAGAACAATTGTTTCGTTAAAAGTTCAATTTGAATCCCTTAGATTAGACTGGTGAATTTTCATCTTTCGAATTGATGGCCTGGCACTTACCGGTTAGTACCTTTGCTTTTTACAACAAGTAACTTTGACATGTGTAGATCGTTCTAACGTGTTTAATTTGAATTCACGAAAAATATATGAATTTAAATTTGGATCAAGTGAAATCATGTGGTAAGCACATTGATGACTCAGAAATTTGTTATCCTGATTCGACATGCATTCTCTTCAACTCTGTAACACCCCGGATTTTACAGAGATGATACTATGCATATAAGTAACATTACAACTGATAATATACATAAGATTCAGTATCAAATACAAAATTCGAAAAAGTTAACATACAATACATCTCGTCGTATGATACGATAAACCCAATACACAAATAATTACGATAAGGTAGACTTCTGATTCATCAGCGGAAGCTTCTTCTTGCGTTCACTGATCCTCACTCGATGTTACATCACCAATTCCACAACAACCCGGTCCGTCTGAAATATTTTAGAAAAATGGGGTGAGCTAAACGAGCCCAGTGGGTACAGGGTGGGGTTTCATTTTAAGAAAAAAAATATTTTTCTTTATAAAAAAGAAAACTATGGTAGTTAAAGAATTTAACGGTTTAAGGAGAATGTTAATTGATATTGTATTACTTGAGCAAACCACGAGGTTGGTCAAACTTATAATTATTAAATATATTTTTGTATCACGCTTATCAATGCAAAATCCGAATTTAAATTCCAGAATTTCCAAAATAATAGAAGTGATTGATTATCACGATTGTTGTCCTTGCAAATTATTCGATTATTGATTATCGACGGAATCAGTCCTCTAGAGGTGGCTCCCACCAAATTGTGTGGCGTAGCACTTTGTTCCGCATGACACTTAGCGACTATTTCAATAACCATCAGTCCTCTAGAGGTGGCCCATACATACTCAAGAGGTGGCTCCCACCGCATTGTCAGCGTAGCATTTTGTTCTGCATGGCACTTAGCGACTTTAGGTTTTTATCGTATGAAAGAATCTCATCTCGATTTAATTTCCCCTTGGTGGGATCTTATTAAATCAATCATTTATTAAATCATTACACGCGTTGTGGGTCAGTCCTCTAGAGGTGGCCCCTACGGACTCGAGAGGTGGCTCCCACCGCAATATGCGATGTAGCACTTCGTTTCGCATGGCACTTACAACTGCCCGGTTTGCAATGGATCAGTCCTCTAGAGGTGGCCCCCACCGGGATAGAGCGATGTAGCACTTCGTTCCGCATGTCACTTACAACTGTCCAATGGTGGCTTAATTATGTAGGAACGGTCCTCTAGAGGTGGCCCCTATGAACTCGAGAGGTGGCTCCCACCGCGATATCGCGATGTAGCACTTCGTTTCGCATGGCACTTACAACCGTCCTAAAGTTCAACATGGACTCTTTTTACTCGAGGTTGCCACCCTCGTTTGGATCTCTCTTTACTCGAGGTTGCCACCCTCATTTGGTTCTCTTTTTACGCGAGGTTGCCACCCTCGTTTGTACTCTTTTTAACAAGGTTGCCACCCTCGGTTATTATTATAATCATTGTTTTATTCGTAACACTTACCTTTTATTGACAACAATTAAATTTAGTGGAAATACTTTCATAGAGGTGTGACAATCCAAATTGCCTCCTCGTATAATTTCATTTTTCATTTGAGGAAGGTTAACCCCTAGGGTCGAAACGCTTCCAAAATGATTTATTTACCGATCTTAAATCAGCTATAAATGTTTAGTTATGTCTTTGAAGTTATTCATACGATGAACTCCGAATTTAAGTCCGATTTATAAAATCTCAATTCTGGCAGTTTGATAGTCTTTCATTGTAAAATACATTTTAGTAGACAAACGTTACTAATTCTGGTGTTTCTAAATTTTTTATTCTAGCTTGTTGTGTTATATATTCAAAACATACTCTTGAGTCTAATACACATTTATAGCCTGTCACTTAGGAATTTTCTACCTAAACTGCTCATGCAGTGAGCAATGAAGGGGACATATTCATAAAATATTCTATATCACTCCAAATATCATTATTCTTATTGGAAAATGTCTAAATCTCATGTATCTCTAATTTAACAGAGTCTAAGGCTGATTTGATCATGTTATAGAAGAATAATTGGGGTTTTACTAACAGTAATCTGTTCTGCAAACATTATAAATATTGGACCTTTCAAGAATTTTAATTAATTTATTGAACCTCATTTTAACCTCATTCTAAATCTCAGAGATGCATAATAATGTTGTACATGTCTAGTTAAATTAGAAACATTAACAAACGAATGAAACTATTTATTTTGTATTTTACAAAAACAGGGCAGATTGCTTAAGGGATTTGGGGATTTTCAAGATTTGAGCTTATTCTACTTCAAAATCAACATGCAATCCATTAGATGACTTACCCAATTGATTGTGAGGCCATATTACTCACTTATTTTAGTTTGTAAGAGAAGAATCATCAAAATTTCATCAAGAACATGTGCATGCATCAAGATTAAAAATTAGTTTTAGAAGAACATTTTAACCCACCTTAACACTTTTCTTCTTAGAGTTTTGGATCAATTCCTTCTCTACTTCGAAATTGGATTGACAAATTGAGTTCCTAGCAAGTGTTGAATGGACTAAGATGTGTTAGAGAGTGAAAAGAGTTAAAAGGATGAAATAGAAGAATAAGGAAAATGAATGGGTATGATTTCATTACCTTCTAACTTCTTTGTTGTAGCTTGATCATGAATTGAGATGTATCATTAGCTTTCTCATGTTGAGAGGATAAGGAATATGTATTTGCATGTAAGAAATGATGAGGTTTAAGTGGAAATTTGAAGCTTGATGTGGTTTGGCTATGGAGACTTGTTAATGGAGATTGAAGTCTTGGAGAAGAAGAAGTGAATGAGGTAGGAGATGGTGTAGTGAATAATGGAATTGATTGTGGGGTATACTTGTATGTATACAAGTATGTCTATACTATTTCTAGGTAGTGAATTATCTATTAAAATGGGTTTTAGGTTGGCTATGGTCAACTTGTCATGTGTTACATGACTATTTACTAGTTAATCATGTTTGTCTAGTCTAATATTATTATGCATTGGATCATTATAATATTCGATTCGAGTGTTGATTTGAAAACGTGGTTTAAAATGGGTTTCTTGTCTCTTTACGATTTCTTTATATTTTTATTTTCGATTTAGCTATTTTGATTCCTTGAATTTGTCACTTAATTTGAGAATCACTTGATCATACGATGGTTGAAAGGTAGTATATTTGTACTACTAGGACCCGAGGTAAGCTCGATGCTTCGTGGTGCTCTCCTTCGGACATGTCATTGCGTCAGTCGTAATTCCATTAAATATTTCATAAATGACCAAATTATAAATTAATACAAGATAGTCGGTTTCTTTATTCACAAGTTTACCTTATTCTTCTAACTGAGTTCCTAAGGATTTTCTTTTCTTTTCTTTTCGAGGGGTCTCACAAACTCTGCAACCTTTTTTCTTCTAAGATTCCAAACCACTCGACTCGAATTCTGACTTGTGTTGGAGTGCGAGGGTATAAATGAAAATGTAAATATTTAGTGTTACAATTACCTCTTGTGAGATAAAAATGGTGAACTTTTTTTTAGTAGTACTAGTATAGATGAAATAGATAGATTAACTTGCAAACGAAATATTTTCATTCCATGGTTCAGATTTCTATACAGATAGTATGCGAATGATATATAGATACCAAATCTATGGCATACACGGTTTAAGAGAGTGAGAGACCCTTGAGGTGAGATCGGTCACAGTAGCAATGGGCCTATTGTGAATTGTGATAGGTGAGATCAATAATCACCTCCTAGTATCTTATTTTCCGGCATTACAGTGACATAGAGCGAAGAAAGTTCAGTACACCAGAAAAAAAATTGAAGGGGACCAACAATGAATGGAATAATGTACACATTGCACAACAACATAGCTTCGTACTTGTTGTCCCTGTGGTGACTTTCTGGAAATTTATGTAGATGGTTTTCTCCTGTAGACATACGACCTTGCGAAGTAAACATATGCTGCCAATTCGACTGCGCTTAGGCCAGATAACAGCCAGTAGAAGTAGTCGATATGTGCCTTGTTCAGGTTGTCAGCAAACCAACCATCTTTGCCGTCTCCTGAAGTGATGTGTTGAATGAAAGATACCATAAAACTGCTCATCAGGCTACCAATGCCCAAGATGCTGAAGTAGAGAGCAAGACCAATGCTTTTCAGATCATATGGAACTTGTTCGTAGAAGAACTCTTGAAGACCAACCATTGCGAAAACATCAGCAAGTCCGGAAAGCACATATTGTGGTGCAAGCCATAGTGCGCTCATTGGAACTGTGGCCTTTGGCATGTCCACCAAACCATACTCGGCAGCAGTTGCAAGACGCTTCTTTTCAATAATAGCCGCGTATACTATGGAGACTAGAGATAGGAACAGTCCGAATCCAATTCTTTGAAGCATTGAAATGCCTGCAGGCTTCTTGGTAATTGCTCTGGCGACTGGAACAAAAACACGATCGTAGAGTGGAATGAAAACGATGAGGGAAACAGTTATGAAGTAGTTCTGAAGTGAAGCAGCAGGTATTTCGAAGCTGGAAATGTGACGGTTCAATGTTCCTGCTTGCTTGGTGAAAAGAGTTGAAGGTTGTGCGTAGACAATAGAGTATCCTAGAGCTGTGCACCATATCGGAATAAGCCTGAGAATCGCCTTTGCGTCCCGGACGTCCTGAATCGCACAGAACTTCTCCTCTTCAATACAATAATCGGAAGTGAGTAATGCTTTGTCAAGAAACCTGTTACAAACAGAAATTGCAGAGATGCATCAGTAATATGTCAAATTAAAACTTCACTGCTAGGAAACTATGTCAAAGACTTGCATGTATTGAGTGCTTTCTTGGGATACGAGTGCAACAGCTTCCTCGTCAGACGAGACATCTACTGCTGGGGCAACATGCCAATTCTTTATTGCTTTGATAAAAACTCGACTTATCCTCAGGAACGGGTTCTCTCCATCAGTGTCTGACCGAAATCGATAAGTAGGTGTACCAACCAAGAACAAGACTAGTGCTAATGCCATAACAACAGCAGGGATTCCGAATCCAAGTTCCCAACCTACATGCTCTTGAATGTATGTCAGGCACAAAAGAGGTACCAGAATGCCTCCTGAAGAGATGCAATACCACCAATTGAAGAATGAACTTTTTGACTTGCTTTCTTTCTTGTTCTCGTCGTCAAACTGGTCGGCCCCGAAGGCTTGTACACAAGGCGTATGCCCTCCTTGAGCTATTGCAACCAGGTACAGAGCGAAGAAGAAGAACATAATCTGTAGACGTGGCGGCGAACACTCCGGATTGACCGAAGCCTCCTTGCATTCGGACTTCTGAAATGATGTGAGTGCAGCTGACAGAGACAAGAAGATGAGTCCCTGTAATCAACAACAATATGAAAAATGAATATCAGAACATAGATACTATAGTCATTCAGGTTTAGCTCAGTCACTGAAAGTAATCAGTCAAATTATTAAAGGTAGTGATTACCAAAAAAAAACCACACTATAATTCCAACTTCATATGTTCAATCTAAAAAACCGAACTTGTAAATAGTTGTGGAATTAATTCATTATCAATTCCTCCAATACTCCCTCATTTTGTCATTCATGAGTTCATTTCAACATCTTTGATCCCTGAACCTTGGAGTTTTACCAATAGTCCAACTACTTCATGAAATAATTCCATGGAATTTATACATTACTTTTCTATACACCACACTCGTGACCGGCTTCGTTTTAACTTTTAACCCTTTGGAAGTACATTCAAGTAAAATTTTAATATGGAGGTGATTGTCACTTCATAGATTCGAACCCAGATCTGATTGTTAGTCATATACTATGATACTTATGTAATTTCATGTCCGATCACTTTATGTAATTCGAAGCAAAACTTTTACTTATTTTATTGCTTGAACATGTTTTTGGGTTATACTTGTCAGATTATCTAATTACAACACATTTAAAGGTTAAAAAAAACCCTTCCCACTGTCAATACATTATTTAAAGTAATCAATAAATTATTATGAATTGACTTAAATTGATATGTGAAGATTATTATTGCCCTACTGGACATGGGACTATTCCAAAAGATATTTTGAAAAATCTTTCTTCTTTGATGAAGTAGTAACTGCCAGATTTTCCCATTGTGTCATGATCTAATTGATATGTTCACATATTTCCACTTTTTCCAGTTTTTATCATTCGATCTTTTAGAAGTAATCAAGAATTCAACCAATGCCCAGAAATCAGAATCACATACAGTACAAAAAAAATATCTCAAAAAGTCGTAGATCTCAATATCGATTTATCACAATCCACATCTTTTGGCTGCACTTGATGATATTTTTGAATTATAATAATTGAGTTTTACAGTTTTATAGCGTTGATTTATTTCTCTTGGTATTATTACAACTTATTAGGGTAACTGGTCATTTTCGTCTCTCTTACTTTTGACCATAATTTTCTGGAAGTTCAAATTAAGTAAATATTGTATTATTGTAACTAGCCCTGCATTTTTAAATATAATTTGTGTAAAATTCCTGAAAAAAATTAGCTAGTTTAAAAACATGCATACTTATCTCAAACAGACACCATTGATGACTTGATGTCCAACATGTTACAGAAACTTGTACAATATAATCACGTAATATAAAGTTTAATTGTTTAAAAAATTTGTAAAAGTCCAAGTTTTTTTAAGAGTCCTGCAATATTGTATACTAATTGTACGGTTTTATGTGTAAATTGTTAATTTTTATCTATTTGTAAATTGTCTATTGTTGTATACTATTTGTGCGGCTGAATCTTTTTGTGTAAAACTCTCAGGACTTTCCGGACTCTCGGAAGAATTGATTGATAACCATATTGGATAAATTGCTCATGAGGGACCCTCCTTACCCACCAATTAGATACGTTACGTGGTTCAACCTTCACCAAGTTGCTCTTAGGACCCATTAACAACGTAACATACTGCATTTATGAACTTTTGAACTTGATGATGATACATTCCCAAAATCCCATGTTTTAATTGTTCAATACTAACAAATTGACCAATCACCATCCAGTCAACACCCGCATATAAATATCGTCTTATTTCTGGCCTTTTCTAGATCCGAAGGTGGAACCAAGTACCAAGTATGTTAATCCATTCTAAATAGCCAATTACTTGTGGAGTTGTAGTAGCTAGTACCTACTTGTTTTGTAGATGAGATCCTACTATTCAAATTCGAATTGTACACTAAAATATAACAGGAAGAATCAAATCAACCTTTTTCAGACACGAACCCCCTTGCTATGAGGAAAGTGGAAACCACGAAACATTATTCTAAGCCAACAATATAATTGAAATAGAACTAGTAGATGTTTAGATATTTTTTCCCTAAAGATAGGGACTTAAGCCATATCTAAGTGAAATAAGAATCTACTTACTTCGTAATATAATACGGAAATCAAAAGTCAATTGAGTGTTTCCAGTTATTAATTGAGATATACAAATGTGGAAACCTACCTATCGAACAAAAAAAGAAGGCCTGTCAGCTTAATTATCGTTCTATAATCTATCCCCATTTGTTGCTAATTGGAACCGTATTAACTTAACCGGTCACATCTCTAATTGAGGTTTGAGCGATTGAACCATATCGCGACATCGCGTCAACATTGACTCGGTGTGTAGTGTACAAGGTCTTGCAATGGACTTGTGAGTGTGAGGTAACTCGGGAGTCGGGGCTGACTCATGTACTTAAACATAGTAAAATACTATGTATAATATTTTTAACAATTTCAATAATGTTTTATAATTGAACATTTTATTTCATTTTTTATGGGTATGTATAATATCGATGTTAACATATTGTCGGTCAATTTCACTATTTATCGTTTTATGAATAGAAATATGAAATCGGTTAATTAACCGGGTTAATACCGGTTAACTCTATTGCGATCCGGTGATTTCCGGTTTGATGTTCAACCGCTGGTTCAACGGAATATATGTATCCAGCAAAAGATCCAACCATTTGCCGTCTGTTGATCGCCAACCATTTTGCGTGAACGTAAACAGCTACCAACTAACCAACATTACTGTACGTCTATAACTAACTATTCATCCTATTTTATGATAAGAAAAACACTTACGTAAATAGCTCCACTACTAATAAAGCGGTAAAAAAAATTACAAACGCGGTAAAATTCTGAAACTCACCAAAACGTAAAGGACAGAGGCACCGATAATAGTCCTGAAGCGTCCGGTAAACGAATCCGCCACAAAGGCACCGAGAATCGGCAAAAGCGACGCTGTTCCGAACCATGCATTTAGAATCGACGCAGCCGAAGCCGTCGATTGGCCCAATGATCCGGTCAGGTAACTCACCAGGTTCGTACTTATTCCGTAATACGCAAATCTCTCCGCCACTCCAGCTCCTAATTGATCACCAAAATGCACAAATCACATCAGATTGATTACCAATGCGGACGGGCTCAGGATTTTAAACTCGGGACGAAATTGTATATATGTACTTATTTCCGAAGTTAGAGTAGTACGAAAACTAAAATTATTGAAAATATTAATCATAAAAAAGAAATTCAAAATTTAGGGGCAGACGAATGATCCACTATGCCCCTCTCTTGACTCCGCCTCGAATGCAGTATATAATTTTAAGAGTAGTAGTGTGGTACCGATTATGAAAGCAGAGGACTTCCAGCAGCCGGATTTGGATCGGATCGACTGGCGAACTTTGTAATCGACTGAGTCCTGAACGACGTCGTCAAGTAGCGGAGAATCAGAAACATTGCCATTATCTGTAGCAGTACTAATGAGTATCGTCATTCTGCGTTTATGAGTTTAATTTATTGGTGGAGAATTGAGGAAGGAGATAAGAGGAAATGAATAATGATTTGTGGTTTTATTATTTATGGTTTGATGGGAAAGTGCTTATACATACATTTATTTATAATAATCAAATTTGGGTTGATACCTTAAAATACACTGTATTTATACATCGCAAAATTCAGGCCTTGAAATAATTTTTTCATGGTGTATTCCTTATGGGACCGGATTGTGACATTAAAATAAAAGTTTTGGGGCGATGTTGCGTATCTTTATTTGATCCTTCGCATTGGTAAATTCACGATTTGCGGTGGTCATAAGAAATAAATTTCACTTTTTTTTAATTATATCGGTTTGTTTATCGAAACGTAGGACGTCATAGATCAATCATTGATCTTGCCTCTTCAATCCCCCAAGTAAACTATCCCCCCCCCCCCCCCCAATTCAAAAACAAAAAAGAAAGTTTACATCCATATATAAATTATACATTTTATATTATCACGAAAATACACTTTTATCCATTTTTTCATTTTAATTTTCACATAAAATTACACGTCAATTTTAATGCATGAATTTTTTATAACAAAGGTAGTACAATATACATTGGGATGATAGTTGCCACATTGGTGGTTTTCCTTCACATTGTGAGGCACAAATGTGGCCATATTGCAACCAGTTTTAGTCATGGCATGTGTCACGTGTGTGTGCAGTTTTAACTGAACACTTTTTTTTTCCTTTTTCTTATACAAATGTAAATCTAAAAATTATATATCCGATTTTTTTTTTTTTTTTTGTATTGTACAAATATAAACCAATCTTAACAATGTTCTAAATCTAAACACTTCGAATTTCGATGTTATGTTGAATTTCATTTCAAAACAAATTGAACAAATGTTATTATCCAAATAATAAATTATTATAAGATTTTCTTTCCAACAATTCAACTATTATAGTGTATATTAACAAAATATTAAAAAATAACCAATTACCACCTTAGACGACCACTTAACCACTCACAGTGCACGATTTTGGTCATTTGAGTACTTGTCCAATGATCACTCCTGAGCACCGCTCATGCATTGTGAGTAATCTTGTATCCTTAGGTAAGAACATGTTCACCCACATGCATATTTCGCATGAAAAAATGGAAAATGAAGTTTTATTGCTAAAACATCAAATTAAGTACAACGGTCACAAGGTATGCTACAATCTATACCTCAATTTCAGACAGACCTCAAAATAGATCCTAGATGGGTGGAAACATGACTACCCACATTGACTAACATGTTAGTCAAACAAATGTCAAGCCGAGGGTGAGGGGTTCCAACCAGTGTTTGAAAAACCGGTCCGGTTAGTGCATGCAAATCACGGATATCAAACCTTTGAGAACTGGCCGGTTCATTGGTTTAACCGGTAAACGCCAACCGGTTGAGAACTAGTTTTTTATTTCATTTGATAAATATTGAATAAAATAGAAGTGGTGGGAATTGAACTTGGGTCTAGAATATAATAGCTTAGTTACTTGGAGCTTTCTACCGTCAGTCAAGGTGTCGCCCTAACGTCAGTCACCTATTTTGATCCATTAGATTAAAATTTTAACGGTAGAGATCGAATAATCTGTTACCTATCGCACTAAGTGTTGCCATCGGATTGTCGCCGTGTACAAGGTGTTGCGATACGTGTTGCTCCAACTGCCTACGTCGCTTTAAATTATTTAAATATATTTAAAAAAAATATTTTTGCTCTAACCGGAATCCGCCACGAAAGCTTGATCGAAGCTTCCGCCATGGACTGAATTAGGTGCTCTTTTTTTTTTGCAAATGAAAATGAAATAAAAATAGAATTTTAAGTAAGAGTTCTAAAAGGAAAATATTTGTTCGAAAAGGACTCTTTTTAGACCTAATTTTAGAGATTTTTTGTATTTGATTCAGTTTTTTGCAAGTTCTCCAGTTGTAAAGGTTCAATCTCTATGTTTCATTTTACTAGAGCTACCATCCTTTTTTTTTTGCATGTATTCTAAATATCCACCAAATGCCTACTCGGTGGAAGCTCTGATCTAATTTTTTTTTTTTTTTTTAATTGAGCTTCCGCCATGGAAGCTCCGGATCGGAGCTTCCATGGCGGAAGCTCAATTAAAAAAAAAGAAAGAAAGAAGATCGGAAGTTCCACCGGAGCTCCGGCAGTGATTTTGGTGGTGGTGTGCGGTGTTGGTGGTGGGGAAGAAGATGGTGGGTGGTGGTGTTGGTGCGGTGGTAGTGGGTGGTGGTGGAGATTGGGTAAGGTGAGTTAAAATTTTAATAATTAAATTTTTTTTTGAAGAATTTAATAGTCTAATTTTTTTTATTTTTTTAATAGCGTTAATTTTTTAATATATCAAAAATATTTTATTTAAATAATTTAAAGCAACGTAGACGGTTAGAGCGACGTAAAACGGTTAGAGCAACACCTCTTGCGACACAGAACAACGGTTGAGGCGACACAGAGCAACGGACACGTGTCAGATGTCGACACCACGTGGCGTTAGTCGAGGCGACACCTCGACGGTAGAAAACACGTAGTTACTTACCACTTGAACACAAGTTATTTGTGCCAAATTCTTGTTTTATTCTATTAATAACCCAAACTTGGATATATGTTAACATTTTTCAAGGATATTAATTCTCTACTAAGTAAAAGAACAATCACTTAATATTTTTAATATTCATTTTTCATTTTATAAGTTACAACTTTACATGTTTGAAATTCTAACATTTGACCCTTCATAAATTAATATGGTAGATCTAGTATTTTAGAATTTTTTTTCTTTTATAATTCAATATAAGTTCGAATTATTACAATTCAATATAGGTTCATATTAGACAATTTATTTATTAGTCACGTTGTAGTTTGATTATATGTAGTCTAATCCTTTTACTATTTGTTGTGATTGTTCAACTTCATAAATATTAATTACAAACCCCATATTAATTAGATTTATTAACAAACGCATGTATAAGACATGCAAGATTGATAAGAGGTTTGACGGTTGAACCGATTGAACCAAGATTTTGTAGCATGTCCGGTTCTACACCGATGCGGTTTTTATTGCTGGTTCCAACATAATCCTCACAAGGGAATAACCAAAATTCTAAGCTTCATTCATAACATATTGATTGAGAATCCTGTGTGGTCTCCAATTCTCCATGCAACTCTCCCTCCCTCCCCACTACAAAAAAAAAAAAAAAAAATTCAATGTTTAGTGACGGATTTAGCGACGAATAATAAGCATGTCTTTGTTTTCTTCATCACAAGCCATTTTGTGACGGATAAATTATCCGTCGCTATTTTGTGACGGATTTAGCGACGGATACTCGTTGACCTTTTTGTGACGGATACTTATCCGTCTCTAATAAGGTGATTTCTTTTTTTTTTTTTAATTCCATAATTCTGAGAGTTTTTTAGACGGATAATTATCCATCGCTAAATAGCAACGGATTTACTTTTTTTAATAATGAATTAAATCCAGATTTAGTGACAGATAATTTATCCGTCACTAAATTTGCAGATTATTTAAAAAAAAAAAATTTGATGCTTGTTTTCATATTTCACCTGTTTCACATATATAATCTACGATAATAAATTCAAAATAATTAAATTGTATTAATTAACAGAAAGCATTCGACGAATACAAATTATCCATAATGAAATTAAATATCCGTACATAAGCTAAAATAAGAAGTCAAGTGGCAGAAAAATACAAGTCCAAACTAACTATCTTGGGGCGGGGGCGGTGGGTACATGGCAATGAAAGCCTCCATCCGTAGCTAGAGTTGCACATGTGCCTGCACCAACTCCTGGGCCTGCTCCTGTGTGAAAAATGGTGTTCGGGATTGTTGGGATGCTGAGTAGCTAGGACCAGCCAGTTCAGGGCCGTAACTCCCCAATCCATATACTCGGCTCTTGTCGTCCATTGGGTTGACGGCTCAGAAGATGTTGTTTTGTTCTTCAACTGTCAGCTCCCGACCGGCGATCCTTGCCTCCACCTCAGCCTGAAATCGTAAAGTGCATATACCATGAGTTACCGTTTTCAAAATAACTTATACTACACAAATATGAACCTTAACAAAAGAAACGTACCGCAATAGCCTCGAACCGTCTGTCCACCCATATGTCGTCCTTCAGCTTGGCACTTTTAAAGTGCTCTAGCGTGGTCTTCTCCTCCCTAGCGCCCGCCTGAAGAACATATATATGCAAACAGTTATCTAGTAACTGTGTAGAAATTTAACACAAAACACATGTACGAATAAATAGACAAATAAGATGTACACTAACCGCTATACGGTGATCCGTAGCCACAGCTCGCGACCCATAGTGGTGCTTGGCCACCCCGGTACCATCAGAGGGCTCAGTCAGCCAGTGGTCTCTATTCTGGGCCGCAGCATGAATGTTATCCTTCCTTCTCCAATGCTCCCACTCGTCCTCTCCCATCCACGTCGGCCTCTTGCCTTTTCTTTTAACCTCGCTAATCATCTTCCTATACAAATCTGACCCCAGCGTCTCCAAGACATGCCACAGCCGGGGAACCAAGTCATTGGGAATGAAGTAGTCTTCTACAACAATTCCACACAACATCCAAATTACATAACGTAAATAAAGACAACAATTTAATAAGTTTACACAACAGATTCAATGATGACTAACATATCACCCGAGTTCAATGGCTAACATACCACACACATATAGTGACTAACATACCACTAACATTGTCCTAAAATTTACTAACACAATGGTGACTAACATATCACCCAAATTCAGTGGCTAACATACCACTCACATATAGTGGCTAACATATCACTCACATTAAAACAACGATTAAAACAACAAATAAAGGAATGTCAAATTTAAACTTACGCGCAACTCAACAAAGTACTCTGCCTTTTGGCGGTCCGAGATCTTCGACCACTTCTCGCCGCCCGGGATCTCCCTCTTCTTCTTGATTGCGTCGCTTAGTTTTCCTGAAGCATCGGCAGGCCATAACCTGTTATCAATGTATAAGATACAAGAAACGAATATTAATTAGTATATTACAACAATGATGTGACATAAATTATCCTAAGTTATGTTCTATATACAAATGCATACTACTTACTTCGATGGCCCGTTGGGGAACAACACAAGCTTCCCCTGCCACATCTCTCCGGGTGTATACTCGATATGTAGGGACACCCGTCATATGGTAAGTTACCCCAGCCGATGTCGAGCTCCTGCTCGAACTTCGGTGGTCTCGAGAACCGCAGATGCCGCTCTGACCCTCAAACTCCTATCCGGATGAAACTCCTGCTCAACTACCCTCCGTCTGGCTATCACCAGGCAACCTACTGCATGAGGGAGGGAGGTATGTAGATTTCCTATGTCGCGGCATCTGCAAAAACATGCAACAAATACAGAAAAAATGAGTTAGTATACAACTACTTGTAAAACATATACATTTGACTCGTAATAAATCACAAAGACTTGGTATTATCAACAACTAACTATATATATATAATCTACCATACACACATACCCTCGGCGTCCTCGCATGTTGTTAAGTCTACATACTGGGACTCGTGCAGCTCTATGAATTCATCACGAGCTTGTACAAGAGGTTTTGCTTGTTCATCGACAACCTCTTCTTGGTACGAGCTGGTAATTGAGTCATCTTTCTAAACGTACTCCACTTTGGAGCGGGCATGTATAGGTATCACAGCCAACCAGTCCGCCTTATCGCATTTCCTGCTTGGATATTCAAGAAACACCACTTGGCGTGTTTGAGTCGCCAAGATAAATGGTTCGTACTTACGATACCTCTTCTTATGGTTTATGTCCACCATTTCATACTGCTCATTCTTCTTCGTACCAAGTGGAGTAGGATCATACCAGTTAACCTCAAACAGAAAGGTTCTTTTCATACTGCTCATTATTCACAAGTTTACCTTATTCTTCTAACTGAGTTCCTAAGGATTTTCTTTTCTTTTCTTTTCGAGGGGTCTCACAAACTCTGCAACCTTTTTTCTTCTAAGATTCCAAACCACTCGACTCGAATTCTGACTTGTGTTGGAGTGCGAGGGTATAAATGAAAATGTAAATATTTAGTGTTACAATTACCTCTTGTGAGATAAAAATGGTGAACTTTTTTTTAGTAGTACTAGTATAGATGAAATAGATAGATTAACTTGCAAACGAAATATTTTCATTCCATGGTTCAGATTTCTATACAGATAGTATGCGAATGATATATAGATACCAAATCTATGGCATACACGGTTTAAGAGAGTGAGAGACCCTTGAGGTGAGATCGGTCACAGTAGCAATGGGCCTATTGTGAATTGTGATAGGTGAGATCAATAATCACCTCCTAGTATCTTATTTTCCGGCATTACAGTGACATAGAGCGAAGAAAGTTCAGTACACCAGAAAAAAAATTGAAGGGGACCAACAATGAATGGAATAATGTACACATTGCACAACAACATAGCTTCGTACTTGTTGTCCCTGTGGTGACTTTCTGGAAATTTATGTAGATGGTTTTCTCCTGTAGACATACGACCTTGCGAAGTAAACATATGCTGCCAATTCGACTGCGCTTAGGCCAGATAACAGCCAGTAGAAGTAGTCGATATGTGCCTTGTTCAGGTTGTCAGCAAACCAACCATCTTTGCCGTCTCCTGAAGTGATGTGTTGAATGAAAGATACCATAAAACTGCTCATCAGGCTACCAATGCCCAAGATGCTGAAGTAGAGAGCAAGACCAATGCTTTTCAGATCATATGGAACTTGTTCGTAGAAGAACTCTTGAAGACCAACCATTGCGAAAACATCAGCAAGTCCGGAAAGCACATATTGTGGTGCAAGCCATAGTGCGCTCATTGGAACTGTGGCCTTTGGCATGTCCACCAAACCATACTCGGCAGCAGTTGCAAGACGCTTCTTTTCAATAATAGCCGCGTATACTATGGAGACTAGAGATAGGAACAGTCCGAATCCAATTCTTTGAAGCATTGAAATGCCTGCAGGCTTCTTGGTAATTGCTCTGGCGACTGGAACAAAAACACGATCGTAGAGTGGAATGAAAACGATGAGGGAAACAGTTATGAAGTAGTTCTGAAGTGAAGCAGCAGGTATTTCGAAGCTGGAAATGTGACGGTTCAATGTTCCTGCTTGCTTGGTGAAAAGAGTTGAAGGTTGTGCGTAGACAATAGAGTATCCTAGAGCTGTGCACCATATCGGAATAAGCCTGAGAATCGCCTTTGCGTCCCGGACGTCCTGAATCGCACAGAACTTCTCCTCTTCAATACAATAATCGGAAGTGAGTAATGCTTTGTCAAGAAACCTGTTACAAACAGAAATTGCAGAGATGCATCAGTAATATGTCAAATTAAAACTTCACTGCTAGGAAACTATGTCAAAGACTTGCATGTATTGAGTGCTTTCTTGGGATACGAGTGCAACAGCTTCCTCGTCAGACGAGACATCTACTGCTGGGGCAACATGCCAATTCTTTATTGCTTTGATAAAACTCGACTTATCCTCAGGAACGGGTTCTCTCCATCAGTGTCTGACCGAAATCGATAAGTAGGTGTACCAACCAAGAACAAGACTAGTGCTAATGCCATAACAACAGCAGGGATTCCGAATCCAAGTTCCCAACCTACATGCTCTTGAATGTATGTCAGGCACAAAAGAGGTACCAGAATGCCTCCTGAAGAGATGCAATACCACCAATTGAAGAATGAACTTTTTGACTTGCTTTCTTTCTTGTTCTCGTCAAACTGGTCGGCCCCAAGGCTTGTACACAAGGCGTATGCCCTCCTTGAGCTATTGCAACCAGGTACAGAGCGAAGAAGAAGAACATAATCTGTAGACGTGTGGCGAACACTCGGATTGACGAAGCCTCCTTGCATTCGGACTTCTGAAATGATGTGAGTGCAGCTGACAGAGACAAGAAGATGAGTCCCTGTAATCAACAACAATATGAAAAATGAATATCAGAACATAGATACTATAGTCATTCAGGTTTAGCTCAGTCACTGAAAGTAATCAGTCAAATTATTAAAGGTAGTGATTACCAAAAAAAAACCACACTATAATTCCAACTTCATATGTTCAATCTAAAAAACCGAACTTGTAAATAGTTGTGGAATTAATTCATTATCAATTCCTCCAATACTCCCTCATTTTGTCATTCATGAGTTCATTTCAACATCTTTGATCCCTGAACCTTGGAGTTTTACCAATAGTCCAACTACTTCATGAAATAATTCCATGGAATTTATACATTACTTTTCTATACACCACACTCGTGACCGGCTTCGTTTTAACTTTTAACCCTTTGGAAGTACATTCAAGTAAAATTTTAATATGGAGGTGATTGTCACTTCATAGATTCGAACCCAGATCTGATTGTTAGTCATATACTATGATACTTATGTAATTTCATGTCCGATCACTTTATGTAATTCGAAGCAAAACTTTTACTTATTTTATTGCTTGAACATGTTTTTGGGTTATACTTGTCAGATTATCTAATTACAACACATTTAAAGGTTAAAAAAAACCCTTCCCACTGTCAATACATTATTTAAAGTAATCAATAAATTATTATGAATTGACTTAAATTGATATGTGAAGATTATTATTGCCCTACTGGACATGGGACTATTCCAAAAGATATTTTGAAAAATCTTTCTTCTTTGATGAAGTAGTAACTGCCAGATTTTCCCATTGTGTCATGATCTAATTGATATGTTCACATATTTCCACTTTTTCCAGTTTTTATCATTCGATCTTTTAGAAGTAATCAAGAATTCAACCAATGCCCAGAAATCAGAATCACATACAGTACAAAAAAAATATCTCAAAAAGTCGTAGATCTCAATATCGATTTATCACAATCCACATCTTTTGGCTGCACTTGATGATATTTTTGAATTATAATAATTGAGTTTTACAGTTTTATAGCGTTGATTTATTTCTCTTGGTATTATTACAACTTATTAGGGTAACTGGTCATTTTCTCGTCTCTCTTACTTTTGACCATAATTTTCTGGAAGTTCAAATTAAGTAAATATTGTATTATTGTAACTAGCCCTGCATTTTTTAAATATAATTTGTGTAAAATTCCTGAAAAAAATTAGCTAGTTTAAAAACATGCATACTTATCTCAAACAGACACCATTGATGACTTGATGTCCAACATGTTACAGAAACTTGTACAATATAATCACGTAATATAAAGTTTAATTGTTTAAAAAATTTGTAAAAGTCCAAGTTTTTTTAAGAGTCCTGCAATATTGTATACTAATTGTACGGTTTTATGTGTAAATTGTTAATTTTTATCTATTTGTAAATTGTCTATTGTTGTATACTATTTGTGCGGCTGAATCTTTTTGTGTAAAACTCTCAGGACTTTCCGGACTCTCGGAAGAATTGATTGATAACCATATTGGATAAATTGCTCATGAGGGACCCTCCTTACCCACCAATTAGATACGTTACGTGGTTCAACCTTCACCAAGTTGCTCTTAGGACCCATTAACAACGTAACATACTGCATTTATGAACTTTTGAACTTGATGATGATACATTCCCAAAATCCCATGTTTTAATTGTTCAATACTAACAAATTGACCAATCACCATCCAAATAACACCCGCATATAAATATCGTCTTATTTCTGGCCTTTTCTAGATCCGAAGGTGGAACCAAGTACCAAGTATGTTAATCCATTCTAAATAGCCAATTACTTGTGGAGTTGTAGTAGCTAGTACCTACTTGTTTTGTAGATGAGATCCTACTATTCAAATTCGAATTGTACACTAAAATATAACAGGAAGAATCAAATCAACCTTTTTCAGACACGAACCCCCTTGCTATGAGGAAAGTGGAAACCACGAAACATTATTCTAAGCCAACAATATAATTGAAATAGAACTAGTAGATGTTTAGATATTTTTTCCCTAAAGATAGGGACTTAAGCCATATCTAAGTGAAATAAGAATCTACTTACTTCGTAATATAATACGGAAATCAAAAGTCAATTGAGTGTTTCCAGTTATTAATTGAGATATACAAATGTGGAAACCTACCTATCGAACAAAAAAAGAAGGCCTGTCAGCTTAATTATCGTTCTATAATCTATCCCCATTTGTTGCTAATTGGAACCGTATTAACTTAACCGGTCACATCTCTAATTGAGGTTTGAGCGATTGAACCATATCGCGACATATCGCCAACATTGACTCGGTGTGTAGTGTACAAGGTCTTGCAATGGACTTGTGAGTGTGAGGTAACTCGGGAGTCGGGGCTGACTCATGTACTTAAACATAGTAAAATACTATGTATAATATTTTTAACAATTTCAATAATGTTTTATAATTGAACATTTTATTTCATTTTTTATGGGTATGTATAATATCGATGTTAACATATTGTCGGTCAATTTCACTATTTATCGCTTTATGAATAGAAATATGAAATCGGTTAATTAACCGGTTAATACCGTTAACTCTATTGCGATCCGGTGATTTCGGTTTGATGTTCAACCGCTGGTTCAACGGAATATATGTATCCAGCAAAAGATCCAACCATTTGCCGTCTGTTGATCGCCAACCATTTTGCGTGAACGTAAACAGCTACCAACTAACCAACATTACTGTACGTCTATAACTAACTATTCATCCTATTTTATGATAAGAAAAACACTTACGTAAATAGCTCCACTACTAATAAAGCGGTAAAAAAAATTACAAACGCGGTAAAATTCTGAAACTCACCAAAACGTAAAGGACAGAGGCACCGATAATAGTCCTGAAGCGTCCGGTAAACGAATCCGCCACAAAGGCACCGAGAATCGGCAAAAGCGACGCTGTTCCGAACCATGCATTTAGAATCGACGCAGCCGAAGCCGTCGATTGGCCCAATGATCCGGTCAGGTAACTCACCAGGTTCGTACTTATTCCGTAATACGCAAATCTCTCCGCCACTCCAGCTCCTAATTGATCACCAAAATGCACAAATCACATCAGATTGATTACCAATGCGGACGGGCTCAGGATTTTAAACTCGGGACGAAATTGTATATATGTACTTATTTCCGAAGTTAGAGTAGTACGAAAACTAAAATTATTGAAAATATTAATCATAAAAAAGAAATTCAAAATTTAGGGGCAGACGAATGATCCACTATGCCCCTCTCTTGACTCCGCCTCGAATGCAGTATATAATTTTAAGAGTAGTAGTGTGGTACCGATTATGAAAGCAGAGGACTTCCAGCAGCCGGATTTGGATCGGATCGACTGGCGAACTTTGTAATCGACTGAGTCCTGAACGACGTCGTCAAGTAGCGGAGAATCAGAAACATTGCCATTATCTGTAGCAGTACTAATGAGTATCGTCATTCTGCGTTTATGAGTTTAATTTATTGGTGGAGAATTGAGGAAGGAGATAAGAGGAAATGAATAATGATTTGTGGTTTTATTATTTATGGTTTGATGGGAAAGTGCTTATACATACATTTATTTATAATAATCAAATTTGGGTTGATACCTTAAAATACACTGTATTTATACATCGCAAAATTCAGGCCTTGAAATAATTTTTTCATGGTGTATTCCTTATGGGACCGGATTGTGACATTAAAATAAAAGTTTTGGGGCCCAATGTTGCATGTACTTTATTTCAGTCCTTCACGCATGTTGGTAAATTCCTGATTTGCGAGGGGTGGTCCGCAAGAACTAAATTTCACTTTTTAGTACTTCTATCGGTTTGTTTATCGAAACGTAGGACGTCATAGATCAATCATTGATCTTGCCTCTTCAATCCCCCAAGTAAACTATCCCCCCCCCCCCCCCAATTCAAAAACAAAAAAGAAAGTTTACATCCATATATAAATTATACATTTTATATTATCACGAAAATACACTTTTATCCATTTTTTCATTTTAATTTTCACATAAAATTACACGTCAATTTTAATGTACGGAATTTTTTTATAACAAAGGTAGTACAATATACATTGGGATGATAGGCTGCCACAGTGGGGCGGTTTTCCTTCACATTGTGAGGCACAAATGTGGCCATATTGCAACCAGTTTTAGTCATGGCATGTGTCACGTGTGTGTGCAGTTTTAACTGAACACTTTTTTTTTCCTTTTTCTTATACAAATGTAAATCTAAAAATTATATATCCGATTTTTTTTTTTTTTTTTGTATTGTACAAATATAAACCAATCTTAACAATGTTCTAAATCTAAACACTTCGAATTTCGATGTTATGTTGAATTTCATTTCAAAACAAATTGAACAAATGTTATTATCCAAATAATAAATTATTATAAGATTTTCTTTCCAACAATTCAACTATTATAGTGTATATTAACAAAATATTAAAAAATAACCAATTACCACCTTAGACGACCACTTAACCACTCACAGTGCACGATTTTGGTCATTTGAGTACTTGTCCAATGATCACTCCTGAGCACCGCTCATGCATTGTGAGTAATCTTGTATCCTTAGGTAAGAACATGTTCACCCACATGCATATTTCGCATGAAAAAATGGAAAATGAAGTTTTATTGCTAAAACATCAAATTAAGTACAACGGTCACAAGGTATGCTACAATCTATACCTCAATTTCAGACAGACCTCAAAATAGATCCTAGATGGGTGGAAACATGACTACCCACATTGACTAACATGTTAGTCAAACAAATGTCAAGCCGAGGGTGAGGGGTTCCAACCAGTGTTTGAAAAACCGGTCCGGTTAGTGCATGCAACCGTCCTGGATATCAAACCTTTGAGAACTGGCCGGTTCATTGGTTTAACCGGTAAACGCCAACCGGTTGAGAACTAGTTTTTTATTTCATTTGATAAATATTGAATAAAATAGAAGTGGTGGGAATTGAACTTGGGTCTAGAATATAATAGCTTAGTTACTTGGAGCTTTCTACCGTCAGTCAAGGTGTCGCCCTAACGTCAGTCACCTATTTTGATCCATTAGATTAAAATTTTAACGGTAGAGATCGAATAATCTGTTACCTATCGCACTAAGTGTTGCCATGGGGTGTCGCTCGTGTCGCACAAGGTGTTGCGATACGTGTTGCTCCAACTGCCTACGTCGCTTTAAATTATTTAAATATATTTAAAAAAAATATTTTTGCTCTAACCGGAATCCGCCACGAAAGCTTGATCGAAGCTTCCGCCATGGACTGAATTAGGTGCTCTTTTTTTTTTGCAAATGAAAATGAAATAAAAATAGAATTTTAAGTAAGAGTTCTAAAAGGAAAATATTTGTTCGAAAAGGACTCTTTTTAGACCTAATTTTAGAGATTTTTTGTATTTGATTCAGTTTTTTGCAAGTTCTCCAGTTGTAAAGGTTCAATCTCTATGTTTCATTTTACTAGAGCTACCATCCTTTTTTTTTTGCATGTATTCTAAATATCCACCAAATGCCTACTCGGTGGAAGCTCTGATCTAATTTTTTTTTTTTTTTTTAATTGAGCTTCCGCCATGGAAGCTCCGGATCGGAGCTTCCATGGCGGAAGCTCAATTAAAAAAAAAGAAAAAAAAGAAAGAAAGAAGATCGGAAGTTCCACCGGAGCTCCGGCAGTGATTTTGGTGGTGGTGTGCGGTGTTGGTGGTGGGGAAGAAGATGGTGGGTGGTGGTGTTGGTGCGGTGGTAGTGGGTGGTGGTGGAGATTGGGTAAGGTGAGTTAAAATTTTAATAATTAAATTTTTTTTTGAAGAATTTAATAGTCTAATTTTTTTTATTTTTTAATAGCGTTAATTTTTTAATATATCAAAAATATTTTATTTAAATAATTTAAAGCAACGTAGACGGTTAGAGCGACGTAAAACGGTTAGAGCAACACCTTTTGTGACACAGAACAACGGTTGAGGGCGACACAGAGCAACGGACACGTGTCAGATGTCGACACCCTGACTGACGTTAGTCAGGGCGACACCCTGACTGACGGTAGAAAACCTGTAGTTACTTACCACTTGAACACAAGTTATTTGTGCCAAATTCTTGTTTTATTCTATTAATAACCCAAACTTGGATATATGTTAACATTTTTCAAGGATATTAATTCTCTACTAAGTAAAAGAACAATCACTTAATATTTTTAATATTCATTTTTCATTTTATAAGTTACAACTTTACATGTTTGAAATTCTAACATTTGACCCTTCATAAATTAATATGGTAGATCTAGTATTTTAGAATTTTTTTTCTTTTATAATTCAATATAAGTTCGAATTATTACAATTCAATATAGGTTCATATTAGACAATTTATTTATTAGTCACGTTGTAGTTTGATTATATGTAGTCTAATCCTTTTACTATTTGTTGTGATTGTTCAACTTCATAAATATTAATTACAAACCCCATATTAATTAGATTTATTAACAAACGCATGTATAAGACGTCATACCGGGTCAATAAGAGGTTTGACCGGTTGAACCGATTGAACCAGTATTTTGTAGCATGTCCGGTTCTACACCCGGTCTGGTTTTTCGTACACTGGTTCCAACATAATCCTCACAAGGGAATAACCAAAATTCTAAGCTTCATTCATAACATATTGATTGAGAATCCTGTGTGGTCTCCAATTCTCCATGCAACTCTCCCTCCCTCCCCACTACAAAAAAAAAAAAAAAAAATTCAATGTTTAGTGACGGATTTAGCGACGAATAATAAGCATGTCTTTGTTTTCTTCATCACAAGCCATTTTGTGACGGATAAATTATCCGTCGCTATTTTGTGACGGATTTAGCGACGGATACTCGTTGACCTTTTTGTGACGGATACTTATCCGTCTCTAATAAGGTGATTTCTTTTTTTTTTTTTAATTCCATAATTCTGAGAGTTTTTTAGACGGATAATTATCCATCGCTAAATAGCAACGGATTTACTTTTTTTAATAATGAATTAAATCCAGATTTAGTGACAGATAATTTATCCGTCACTAAATTTGCAGATTATTTAAAAAAAAAAAATTTGATGCTTGTTTTCATATTTCACCTGTTTCACATATATAATCTACGATAATAAATTCAAAATAATTAAATTGTATTAATTAACAGAAAGCATTCGACGAATACAAATTATCCATAATGAAATTAAATATCCGTACATAAGATAAAATATTATTTAATGTGGCATAAAAATACACGCCCAAACTAACTATCTGGGGGGGGGGGGGGTGGGTACATGGCAATGAAAGCCTCCATCCGTAGCTAGAGTTGCACATGTGCCTGCACCAACTCCTGGGCCTGCTCCTGTGTGAAAAATGGTGTTCGGGATTGTTGGGATGCTGAGTAGCTAGGACCAGCCAGTTCAGGGCCGTAACTCCCCAATCCATATACTCGGCTCTTGTCGTCCATTGGGTTGGCTTTCGAGAAGATGTTGTTTTGTTCTTCAACTGTCCGACTCGAAAGCGATCCTTGCCTCCACCTCACTGAAATCGTAAAGTATATACCATGAGTTACCGTTTTCAAAATAACTTATACTACACAAATATGAACCTTAACAAAAGAAACGTACCGCAATAGCCTCGAACCGTCTGTCCACCCATATGTCGTCCTTCAGCTTGGCACTTTTAAAGTGCTCTAGCGTGGTCTTCTCCTCCCTAGCGCCCGCCTGAAGAACATATATATGCAAACAGTTATCTAGTAACTGTGTAGAAATTTAACACAAAACACATGTACGAATAAATAGACAAATAAGATGTACACTAACCGCTATACGGTGATCCGTAGCCACAGCTCGCGACCCATAGTGGTGCTTGGCCACCCCGGTACCATCAGAGGGCTCAGTCAGCCAGTGGTCTCTATTCTGGGCCGCAGCATGAATGTTATCCTTCCTTCTCCAATGCTCCCACTCGTCCTCTCCCATCCACGCCTCTTGCCTTTTCTTTTAACCTCGCTAATCATCTTCCTATACAAATCAAGCGTCTCCAAGACATGCCACGGTAGGGAACCAAGTCATTGGGAATGAAGTAGTCTTCTACAACAATTCCACAACATCCAAATTACATAACGTAAATAAAGACAACAATTTAATAAGTTTACACAACAGATTCAATGATGACTAACATATCACCCGAGTTCAATGGCTAACATACCACACACATATAGTGACTAACATACCACTAACATTGTCCTAAAATTTACTAACACAATGGTGACTAACATATCACCCAAATTCAGTGGCTAACATACCACTCACATATAGTGGCTAACATATCACTCACATTAAAACAACGATTAAAACAACAAATAAAGGAATGTCAAATTTAAACTTACGCGCAACTCAACAAAGTACTCTGCCTTTTGGCGGTCCGAGATCTTCGACCACTTCTCGCCGCCCGGGATCTCCCTCTTCTTCTTGATTGCGTCGCTTAGTTTTCCTGAAGCATCGGCAGGCCATAACCTGTTATCAATGTATAAGATACAAGAAACGAATATTAATTAGTATATTACAACAATGATGTGACATAAATTATCCTAAGTTATGTTCTATATACAAATGCATACTACTTACTTCGATGGCCCGTTGGGGAACAACACAAGCTTCCCCTGCCACATCTCTCCGGGTGTATACTCGATATGTAGGGACACCCGTCATATGGTAAGTTACCCCAGCCGATGTCGAGCTCCTGCTCGAACTCGGTGGGGTCTCAGGAACCGCAGACTGGCTGCTCTGACCCTCAAACTCCTATCCGGATGAAACTCCTGCTCAACTACCCTCCGTCTGGCTATCACCAGGCAACCTACTGCATGAGGGAGGGAGGTATGTAGATTTCCTATGTCGCGGCATCTGCAAAAACATGCAACAAATACAGAAAAAATGAGTTAGTATACAACTACTTGTAAAACATATACATTTGACTCGTAATAAATCACAAAGACTTGGTATTATCAACAACTAACTATATATATATAATCTACCATACACACATACCCTCGGCGTCCTCGCATGTTGTTAAGTCTACATACTGGGACTCGTGCAGCTCTATGAATTCATCACGAGCTTGTACAAGAGGTTTTGCTTGTTCATCGACAACCTCTTCTTGGTACGAGCTGGTAATTGAGTCATCTTTCTAAACGTACTCCACTTTGGAGCGGGCATGTATAGGTATCACAGCCAACCAGTCCGCCTTATCGCATTTCCTGCTTGGATATTCAAGAAACACCACTTGGCGTGTTTGAGTCGCCAAGATAAATGGTTCGTACTTACGATACCTCTTCTTATGGTTTATGTCCACCATTTCATACTGCTCATTCTTCTTCGTACCAAGTGGAGTAGGATCATACCAGTTAACCTCAAACAGAAAGGTTCTTTTCAAGGGCACACCGGGATATTCAAGGCGCGTAATTCGTTTAAGCTTCCCGTAGAAATCATACAAATCAGCTGCTCCTTGATCTTGCCCCCTGACACACACCCCACAATTGCTTGTAGCTATGGTCGTGTTAGAGTCATTCGTGTGGAACCTAAGGCCATTTACTATGTAAGATGAGAATGTGGAGACCTTTCTATATGGTCCCTCTGCTAGAGCTACTAAGTAAGGACTTGTGACGTTGTTGATAGGATCTCGGACACACTCCTTGAACCAATCTGGAAATTCTGATTCCAACTTCTCTTCAAGAAGATCTTCAAGCGTGTCATCTGCCATTATTGGACTCTTCTCCAAACAACGCTCTTTAAAAACACTGTGGACAGGATGATATGATTAAATACTAGGATTTTAGTTAAAAGTTCAATTTTAGCTGTTATAATAAGAAAGGTACTCACCCACCAAATATCACCATAAATTTGTCAACATCAGCACAATTCACGGGGACATAATAGTGAGCTGCCTTCAGCTCCCTATCCGTCAGCCATTCTTTCTTTTCTTGTGAGCTCCCTACTCGTAGTTGTGAGAACCGCTACATCTTCTAAGGATATGATGCAAACCACATACCAATCTCAATTGCATCATCGATATCCCAATCTCGATAATCATTGATTGGGGCCATTTTAGAGCTTATGTTATATCACTAAGATCTCACTCTCTTAGTGACAACATTAAACTCATGGGAACACATACATAGGATAATTCAAACAATTAAATAATTGAACAAGTAGTGCAATGCTAATGAATGAACAATCAATCATATATTAAACTGAATGTGATCAAGTACATGTCATTAATGATTGTCTCTAGGACACATATACTATCATCACCATGATGATTCCATACCTCATACTGAGGCACGAACCCATTACGTTTCAAGTGCTCGACTACCGTTGTAGAAGGAAAATATTGCATGTTCCTACATTTGTTCAAATTGCAAGGGCACTTTATCACCCTCCATGCTCAAACAAGCAGTCTGTCTCTAAGCAAATGCGATGAAGGCTTCAACCCCTTCCACAAAACTAGACTAAATTCTGCTATTAACAGTGCGTCGGTACATCCATGAACGATCGGGATTCATTGGATGATTAATCTGACACGTCTAAATTTACTAAATTTATTTAGATTTATAACTATAACGCATTACATATTCAATTTCATTACAATTGCAATTCCTGGTCTATAATTACATTGTTAATTATAATACGTTTACATTTTAATGAATTACATGCATTTTACGTTTAAAAATTTTAAATTTCCATTTAACTATTAAAATTACAAACTGTAGATTAAAATAGTAGTAATTCTTTCTAAGTTAATACGAGCCAAATATACTACAACCACCAAAATCACTAAATGGTCTCCAAACACTCAACCGAATCTTCCTAATCCTACTACATGTACAAAAATATCAAATTAAATACCCTACATACTTACAAACATCCTAACATGGTACTAACAATCCAGTTTCACAATAAATCTATCAATTGCACAACCTCAAACTTAATCCACTACTTAATATAAGCTAAACTAGATAGTAGAAACTTCCAATAAACATACAATTGCTCAAATTAGCAAAAATTTCAAATTTAACAAAGTAAGGGTTTTAGACTAATACCTTCAATTACTGAAAAAATAGCCGAAGAATGATGAAATTGAATGGCCACCCGAGTTCCTTGTTCAACGAGCTTCGAAAAGAGTCCAAGATTGGCCGGAATGGTGGAGTTTTGATCGGAGTTTGGTTCAATGGGCGAAAATGGCGATTTGGGGAAGAAAGGAAGAAGAACAACATAAATGGGGAAGAAAGGCTACTGCCCCCGCTATTAAACACATTTAGCGACGGATAGCCCTATTCGTCGTTAAATCCTTTAATTTTATTTTTTAAAATTTTTAGTCAACATAATTAGCAACGGATTGAGCAAATCGCTTAATCCATCGCTAATTCATAGCGAATCTTCGCTATTTAGCGACGGATAAAATCCGTCGTTATTCACCATTATTCTTGTAGTGCCCTCCCAGGCCTAGCAGTTAATAAATTACATATGTCGCCTCATCTAGTGCCACAATCCGGCAAGGCTTAGAGTTCGTAGGGTTCTCCAATAAAAACTTTAGTTACTTCGATTGCCGATCCATATGGCCAAGAGGAAACCATCCACTCAAATGCAACATAATCCATAATACCATTCACGCTCCCACATCATATACTACATATTACTTTAATGTAAAATCTCTCTTACTTTATTCATTATCTTTCATACTTTATTCACTATTTATTCTACTTTATTCAATTTTTTTCCTTATCATTTCTCCTACTTCATGCACTTTTTTTTAAATTTATATCCGGATCCGCGGATAATTGAAATCGGGACGGAGAGAGTAAATTGTTATATTGGAACTCATTACCTAACAGTGGATACTGATCGTGGGGCGGTATATCAAATTGGCAAATGAGTACTTATTTATGAACTTGCTAATTAACAAACATAAGATACCACCACAATGGGAGTGTCAAACACTTCGAGTGGAGAATGCATATTTTTCATAATTTCGATAAAACCGTAGCTTTTATAAGAATCTGATTTGTTGTCTATCACGTATTCAAAAAATAAATGGGTATAATTTTTCGGGACGGAGTGAGTATATATACATTTTTTTTTCTGAATATAGAGAAGGAAAACGAGTACCGGCTCTCCGTTCAAAATCTGGAATTCCATCATCGCCACCAATCCCTGAAACGGTCCATTTTGACTGGTTAATTAGTCGTTTTGCTGGCCAACATGTGATAAGTTGTTGATATATAAATCCAGAGGAAGGGCAAGTTGGAGGAGAGGAAGGATGGGCAAACTGAGCATTTTGCCTAAGTTGATCTAGAGGGACGAAGTCAGGATTTTTGTCTGCCCCGTGTTCAACTATAACTAATTTAAAATTAAAAAATCCATCCATATATATATATATATATATATATATATATATATATATATATATATATATATATATTATGTAAAGCACAATGGACTAAATCTCACCAGATTCATTTAGTCCAACGTGGAATTTTGTGGAATTAGTTGTATTTTATAGTCAACATATATCAATGTTATTTTTGGTATGTTGACTGTATATATAGTTTTTATTAAATCTTATATAACTTTATCTAAAAAAAACCGAAAAATATTTTGAAGATATATTTGAATTTGACATGACAAGACGAATCCATAGACAGCAATCTTGAATACTATACACCATTTAGTTCTACGTGGAATTTTGTAGAATTAGTTGTATTTTAGCCAGTATATATTTCATTTTTATTTTTTGTGTGTTGACTGTAGATATATATTATTTCCATAATACTCCCTCCGTTCTATTAATAACTTCCTAACATTCCTTTTTTGACGTTTTGTTAGAAACTTCCTAACCCATAAATGGAAAGTTTTTATCTCACTAACTAATTTTTTATTATATCTTTTTCCTAATTTATCATCATTTTATTCAATCTCTCTCTTACTTTATCATCCACTTACAACTTTACCAACATAATACCCCACACAAACTAATATTTTATTAATTCTCCTTAATATTAGAGAAAATAAGAAGCTAGAAATCTCTTATTGGAACGGAGGGAGTACAATTCATTTTTAACCACACATTTTTTGGCCCATGTGTACACTCAATTAATATCTTAAACGTTTTAACCACATACTTTGGGGACCACACATTATTCTTAAAAATTTTGCAAATCAAAATTGTTTCACTGTTACAGAAACGGGGGAGTATGTTATATATATAGAGAACAGCGATCTTTTTTCTAAGTATTATGGAAGTTACATTTTAAAACCATTATTATGAATGTATATTATTCACAAAGTAAGCGTTTTAACTAATTTGTACTAAAGAAATATTTATAATTAGACAAAAAGTCTTTAAATATCATCATTTTCTACAAATAATGAATACAACCACTTCAAATGCACTTGTATGGATGTGCTAGTAGAAAAATAGACCGTATCAATCATTAAAAATTAAAATTTAATACATATATGGATTAAAATTTTCGAAACCGACCCCGTGCCGGGTACGGGCTGGGCACCTTAGTGGCTTCGCCCCTCATCCAGAGAAAGGGCAAGTTGGATAGAGGTGTGTGTTGCCTGTCTTTTATTGTTGGATGCGCACTTGTATATATGGTTTCAGTTAAATTATTCTTAATGCAATGCTTCAAAGTTTTAGAGTGTTTAAACGCAGACATCGAATATAACCATTCAGGACGTAAATTCGTGTATCATTTGGACTATTAAGGTTGCCCTTAGTAATGAAAGGTTGAAATGGAGTATTAGTTTTCCTCGACACCAGCTTGCTAATGTGATATAATGTCCCTCCCGTAAATGTTTTTCCCTCTTGTTGTTTAAAGTTGATCAACTTGGTTGTCAATTGTGTATTCATTATTTCCTATGTGATAACACGATTGTTTCTATTGATAGTCTGAGAATATCTAACTGGATCATCATTCTCTTGAAAGACCTTATTTATTAACGAAAGAATGTTATTCAACTTATATATTGTTTACATGATAGTATTACAAATTACGTGGGATATTATAACATAGTATAATTCAGTAAAACTATGAATTTTATCGGGTTCTCATTAATCATTTCCTCAAAATGATGCAAGTTCGATGGAGTTTGGATAAAATTTAATTGTGAATGTGGAAGTGGAGTTCTCGTAAAACAATGCATGTTTTTTCTTAACTCATGGAAAGTACATACGCCAATGCTCAAGTGTTTGATACGTCTATCCAATTTATACATGTCATATGGAATTTTATGTAATTTAAAAGGTTAAAATGTCTCACTTTCTAGTTGCAATCTTAACCTTGACCATTTATCAAGATTCATAAATTCATGGAATATTGTACTCTTCCCTCCAGTTTAATTTACCCGTTTAACTTTTTCTGATCAACGTTTACAAACTTCGTCTGCGAATTATTTATAAATAATGTTGGTAAAAAAAAAAAATTTATATTATTAAATATTACATTTTAAATTTTCATTATATATTTTTTTAAAAATACATTAGAAGTATTATATGTGAGTAAATTAAACTCAAATTAAATTAAACGATGTTGAAAAATAATCAAACGGGTAAATGAAACTGAAGATCTGATAACGAAAATTATCTAATCACATTGAAGACCTCACCGAAAATTGCATTATCAAGGACCACATACTCTGCCTTTATGGCCCAGGTTCATGGAACACGTGAACATAATATTTTGCACTACAAACTAACATAAAATAATATGGAGTGACGTGTTTCAATCCAAGTCCTACAAACTAACATAAAATAATATTGAATATTTACTCCAACATCATAATATGGAGCAGTTCAGATTGTTTGACTGAGGATATGCCTCGGTCCATGCGATATGTTCACCCGTATAGGCCTCACAGTTTAAGGGGCTCCAAATTTGGTAGTATCATTTTACAATAGGGTATTGAAAAAGTATGAAATAAAAATTTACTATAAAGAGGTTTATGATTTTGATAGAAATAACACTCGAAGTGTTGCACTTTTAAAGTGATATATTTCATATACTATTTTTTTTCAATATTACATATGAAACATAATTGTTTTTGTTTAGTACACACTAGTTAATGGCCCGTCGATACTCGACGGGGCATGGAGAGAAAACTTAAAATAATAAATCAATAAATTTATATAATAACATATCGAAGTTGAGAAACATATAAAAACTACAATGTGACAAAATGCATGATCTAATCTCTTCAACTTTGCATCGGAAGTCACCCCTACCTGTAGAAAAGTGCATAATGTAAATGAGTGAAATTGAGCACAACCATATATGAAATTTTGTCGGTGTAAAAAAATCCTAAAATTTAAACACATACTCCCTCCGTACCGGAGAACTTCATACATTAGGGTTAGCGCGCAGTTTTATGCAAAAAGTTAAAGTAATGATAGAATATAGAAAATGTGGAAAAAAGTGGACTTTTAGTGGCAAAATGTGTAATTTGAGTGTAAAGTTGAGATTGTTTATTATTTGTTGGGTGTGGGGTAACTTCCTTTTTTGGTAATGTATGAAGTTCTGTGTGACAGCTAAAAATGGCAAATGTATGAAGTTCTGCGGGATGGAGGGAGTAAAAGATAAAATCAACACATAACTTGTCAAACACTTCTTTTAAATTACATTTGTTGTCGTGACATATGTATTATCCTCTACGTCGCAAATTACTACCTTCAATCCCTTCCCGATGGTAACTCTAGAAAGAGCAATACCTTTAGGTGCTTCCCGGTCGTGACCTTCGACAGTGCGACGTACATCTCGTTGTGGTTGAATACGTGAGAGGGGAGAGACCGACATTCGAAAGAGACCAACCCTGACTTTTGTTTATCGTATAGCAAAGCACATGAAATAGGAAAGTGCATGCCTCCTCTCGAAATTAATTGGGAACTTAGTATTATAAGCGGACTCATCATCATCCTATGAATAAACACCTTTGTCCTACATTTAGACCATAAATAATTTTCGCTTATATAGCATGCTTACCAAGAGTAGTAACTATTAATCTTGTGGCATTGGAAAACACCGAAGTTTGGTCAAGAACAGCACGGATATGGAAATAATGTGGATTAAGATATGGATTAGTTAGATGCTCAAGTGAGGACGTATATGTGCTTTGGACAATGTGGTAGGGGACGACATACCTGTTTAAAAATTTCAACTCATATACTAAGCTCGGCAACATATAAACCTAGATTTACTACAATAAAATAAGCATAATATTTAATTAATATAAATCAAGCTGAACTCCATTTTTATCTACGGTGACACATGTGTCTCTTCTTCGGTATATGTGATATCCAACATCATCAACAAAGGTGTTTTTGTTGTAGCTCTTTGGAAAATGTTTGGAGCACCTGTTGTCCTCCATGCATGGAGTAGTAGGTCTAGCCGGACCACATGATCCGTGAATCATATGGGTTGACACTACCTTGTATAATTTTGGATTAGTATCCTTGTCCGGCAACTCCGCACATATGTAGTCATCAATGCTATGTTTAATCTTCTCCTCATCCACTTTATTTAGGATTACCAAAATATGAACATACGGAAGTCCTCGCTTTTGGAACTCAAACGGTGAATATGACTAAAAAAATTGAGAGAGATGGATATTATAAAGCATTTTTGGATTTCATAGAATATAAACATGTAAAGATAATAAAATACCAACTTACGTGCTTTTGGTTTTCCAAACATATGTCCATCCTTTATATCCCTGATCAGCTCATCGAGTTTCATCTTGAAGACCCGACATATAATATCAGGCATGTATTCCGGTCTCAACCCAAGACTCTCAACATATCTTATGATCTCTGGCCACTCTGGATTGCATGAACAAGCACGAATATCCTGCCCACTTGCATATAGCCATAGAATCCTGGTACATCTGCATGTACCATCTAGCACCCCCCCTGGATAAGATTATTATGACGAATCCACTGAAGTCTTTAAGACTCCATCATCATGTAGGAATCAACAATAAACTGTTAAAACAACCTCCTGCCAAGTATAAGCTGATGACCTTCTACCTAATTGTGTTGAATTCTGAATGCTAAGAATTCCCTAAGTGTGAGATTTGGCCTCTTACTGTGTGTTGTTCTGGGTATATCTGTATACCAACCATCTTCTCCATACACGAACAATAGTGGGTAATGAAGAGGGAGATAGCATGGAAGAAATTCATTTATATCCTTTGCAAATATCCAGTCGACTTCAACTCAACCATGATATCTCTCTTATGTCTCACATTCTCAATGTCTCCTTCAATAATGGCAGCAACCTCTGATGCAGTAGGCAAATTATAGGTCCGTCCATCCTTGGCTCGTCTTGCTATAAGCTGCAGACTAATATCTGTCGAGTTATTAAGAGATATACGATCCCTGGACATCCTATATGTTTTGGCATAAGGATTATATTGGTCGACCATATCTTTGATGTTGGCTGCAATAGAAATGTCCAAAACCTTCCCATCACAACTGGCATACATGAAGACATACAAATTTACTTAAATGAACTAATCAATGTGTAATATTATTTTAATGTATTTTATAAAACAATATATAGATAGATATTTCTTGCACTAACCCAAGAGCATTGATTCTATTTTGTACTTCGTGCTCAGTGTCATAGATGTATAGATGAGCAAACTTTGGTTCTTTTCCTCGTCTGGCAACAAAGAGCCAATTTTGTGGAAATTCTAACCACCCATCTTGAAACAATAAGGACCCCGACCTTTGTTAACCTCTTTGTCTATTTTCCCACCCATTGAAGTAAAAGAGAACATCATGTTATATGCCCGTAAGTTTTCAATGAAACTCCGACTCTTCTCGTGTCTATCCTCTAGCAGATCACTTAACAACTGAGGTGGTTGTTGAAGAATTGGAAGCTTGACCTGGCCTCTCATGCAACATAGGGTGAACTTAGGATTCTTCTTTTGATTATGTGGTCTCCTTTCTTCGAACCAGTATAAAGCACCACAATGTTCACATCTATACTCTGAATCACCGACGTCCAAATACGATGCACATTTAAAAAATAATAATGGTTTGTTTCTTTGCATAATTAACATGGACAACAGTGAGAATAAATTTATTAAATATGTACAAAATATTTTACCTGAAGGAGATGGACCATTTCCTTGAACTTTATCTTTCCTCAAAGCACGCCGAGACTTAGCTTTTGGATTTGCTTGTTTTTCCCCGTCTGTAAAGGGACATTCTATACATAATTTTTTTTGTCAATTGAACATGTATAAGACAAATGATGATATTAGCATTAAAAATACTTGTGTATGTATGTATCCTTACCTGCATTACTGTATATAACTGTTTGAACTTCAGGGATATAGGCTTTCTACCTCGTTTGGCTGGCTTGTGTGGTTTGTCTAGAATACTCAAGTCAAGCTCGATGGGTTTCCTACCGCATTTTTTCTTTTTTAATGGTTCGATGGGATTTACACCAAGGGGTTCATCCGACCGAATCGGTTCATGAATGATATCATGAAAACTATCATCGATGCCCTATGTTGATAAGACAGACTTGCGCGCGTCGGCCATGAATGAGCCTTCACTTCTGTTAGTAGCTGGACATATTTTAACAGTGAAAAGTAAGTTCCAGTATAATTTTGGTAAAAATATATGCAAGTTTAAAAAGAAGATAAGTAAATAGCGAAGAAAAGAGTGGATATTGAAAAAGAAGGTAGCATCGAAGAAACTCACTTATGTGCTTCAAGCCCCCAATCCTCATCTTAACCATAATATGATTGTTTGCACGTAAGTTATCGATATCACTATCTATTAGCAGTTACTTCTGATGCAGTAGGCAAATTGTATGTTCGTCCACCCCCTCCCCCCCCTCTCGACGCCTGGCAATAAGTTGCAGGCCTACCTCACAAGCATTATCAAGGGAGATGCGATCTCTGGCCATCTAGTATACTTTTGCAATAATCTTGGCCACATTGATCCCTAGCAACACCACAAATAAAACCCCTATGTAGACTCTACTTGACCGTAGCATCAAAATTAACTGAAATGATACCAAGATCAGGTGCCAACCAAGCTACTGCCATAGTTGGCGATGCAGCATCTAAAGATTTTTTACTGACTCTAATTATTTTATCCTTAATATGGTTCATAATAAAGTTAACTTCTAAAATCATAACAAAGTCAATATATATAAACTGAAATTTATATTCAAAATGTTTCATGTAGTGAATATATAAGATAGAAGATAATATTTGAATAAATAATAAGTAAAAAGTAGAAAACATGTTAGAATTCACGTAAATGTTGATAAGGTGATGATTTTTATTTAATCCAATGTGTTACTTTATTGCTAATTTTTAAAGTGTCCATTTGTAATTGAGCACCTAAATAAATATTGATTTCTTTGATAAATGGGGGGAGTATTAAGTATTTAATAAATGCTCTATTTTTGAATTTCCGTTATTTCAATTATATCATTCAATAGACCTACATAATATTTTAATAAATAAATAATTTAATTAGTTAATGAAATATTCAAGTTTGGTGTCTATGGATTCGTCTTGTCGCGGTTAATTTATATATATGTTCAAAATATTGTTCGAAGTTTTTTAGATAAATATATATGAGATTAAATACAAATTATATATAGAGCCAACATACTAAAAATAAATCATGGGAGTTATATATATGGTACCCTACATCTTAACAACTTAAAATGTTCCACACACAACATACTGAATTTAAAATTCTAACAACCAATTAAAATGTCTCATATTTCCACCTCAACGGGAATGTGAAAGAAAAAAAATGAAGTGTATGAAAATATCTCGTAATATATACGTAATGTTTACAATATGTGAAACGATCATAACATTATAATTATAGTAGTAGATAGATAGGAAAGCATAACATACGATTGATTTCTTATTCCAATTATATAACAATCATGTACATGTAAAAAATATAAAAAATTAATGTTTGTTTCATCTTATCGAAAACGATTAATATAATGATTAAGCATAGACTATACTAATTGTGATATACCTCATAACTTGTCAAACATCTTTCTAAACCATGTTTCATGTGGTTTCATAAGTCAGATGTCTTACGATCCTTGTCGCAAATCAATACCTCAAGACCCTTTCTGGTTGTGGTGACTCGCGACAGACGCGTCATATAACTGGTCGTGGCGGGGGGGGGGGGGTGGTTCGAAAGAGATTGATACGTCATAACAAAACACACATAAATAGGAAACTGTCTCCTTTCGAAATTGATGGGGAATTCTGTATTATCCGACAGGCTCAGCAGCATCATAGGAATAAACACTTTTGTACTGCATTTAGCCCATCGAAATTCGAATTCGAATAAATATACAAATAAATTTGAAAAGATTGAATTGAAAATTATAGTAAAACAGTATATTATTCGAATATTTATAAGTGTGTCAAATAAATATTTTAGGCCAGTGATAGTGCCAGAGCTATATACATGCTCCCAGATATTGCAATTTTATTTTCCAATTAAATTTTTTCAAAGGAGGAAAGTATATATTATGCAGCTTGATTTAAGGAGGAAATATCCTGAAGTTTTATTTCCATCCTAGACCCTCTCATCTTTACTTCCAAACAACAATAAAATATGGCAAGATTCAGTTACCCATAAAAGAATTAAGCTCTGTTCATATTTAGCAGAGAAGAAAAGCGAAACCTATCTTTTCCAGGAAGCAAGAGTAGGGAGCTCCACAGAATCGACATCGTTTCTGGCGTGCATAGTTTTTTTCTCCTTTGCTGGAGTTTTATATTGTAAGTTTGATATGCTATGTTATTTGCATTTCAGTCTAAAGTAACTGAAATTTGAGTCCAGCAATGCTATTAATGGTTGAAGCTTTATTGATCCAGAAGAACATCGGCGCACCTTTAATCGAGTGTCTGAATCAATACACACCGTATCTCTAAAAACATTTAAAACATCAACCCCAGCAAGTACAACCCTTAATCTAGAGAACTCACACTCAGCAAAACAAAAACCAAGATAAAAATCGGCCCTGTTTCGAAATATTAGATACCAGAATACAAAGATCTTTTTTTCATCTTCCCTTCGCGTTCCCAGTTGACAATCGGTTGAAACGAAGTTGCTATATGCTTATATCGGTTGATGCATGATTTGATCCTTTTTCTTTGGTCGCATAATCTGGCCTTTTCTTGTCATTGATTTGTAGGGAAAGATGAGAGGGTTTAAGATGGAAATAAAACTTCAGGATACTTCCTCCTTAAACCAAGCTGTAGAATATATACTTTCCTCCTTTACAACTTTCAATTTAACAATTAATGGACTTAGAAAAAAATTAATTGGAAAATAAAATTGTAATATCTGGCAGCATGTATATAGCTCTGGCACTATCACGGGCCAACATTTTATATGAAGTTACATTGTTCCTTTAAACGATTAAATAGTTAGTCCACATTTGATTGTAATCTTTTATTATAAATTTAGTCAAATAATTAATTTGTACTACTAAATACTCAACTTAAACTTACATTACAACATGAGTGTTGGGAAATTTTCTTCTGAAATTTGTTGGGAAATTTCTTGAGAAATTTGTTAGGAATTTTGTTAGATATTTTGTAAAGAATATCTGTTTAGTTTTGATCAGCAACATGATGACTTATCTTAGTCTCAGAAAGGTGATTAGTTCTCTTGGTTCACTTGAACATTGTAAAAGAGGAAAACCACTAAGTATGATAGTCTAGCTAATCTTGTATAGGATGTTAGGTCTCAAAATGTAATTTTTATTTTATGAAGAGAAGACCAAGAAGAAGTCATCCAAGCAGAAAGCTCAACGACATTGAAGACTTGAAGAAAACTGCACAAGATTACTGAATCTGTTGTTCAGATATCTTAGCCAGATATCTTGTAGACACGAACAGTTTCAAACAAACTGTGTCACAAGAGATATCTGAGAAATAAGATACATATCTGAAAACAAGGAAAGTGTCCACAGATATCTACTCTCAGATACCTTGAGCTTTAACCACGTTTCTGAAAGAGAAATATATATTGCAAACAAAGTTGTTTCAATAAATACAAGTGGTATCTGAAGAATGAAGATAAGGACGTGCAAAGAATCAGATAACACTAGTCTCTGATACAAAGCATAGTTCCGTTGACACTACAGGACAAAAAGTATAGTACAATGCATTTAATGCACGGACAGAGATGTCTGAATAAAAGCAACGGCAGCTTCTGAGAAGAAGACAAAACTCTGATAAGATTATACACAGATATCGATAGTTCGAATTTGAGCCTAACGGATACTATTCAAACGGTACTCAAATTCATCTATAAATATCAACACTTAGACAGCTTGAGAGAACACACAGAACACTAGACACCTTGAACTGCTTACAAACGCTGAACGTCTTACTCTCTCAAAGCAGCTTACTTATCTTCAAAGCTTTCTGTTGCGACCAAAGCTTTTGATCTTGAGTAAACACTGAAGTTCTAAGTGTCCTGATCCTAAACAAGCAAAGTTATCTGTGAAGGAGTTGAATCAAAAGATCAACTATCTGAGATTCATTCTCTTGAACAGATATCATAAGACTTGGGTCAGTAAAATCGAACAAGATACCATACGTTGTAAAGTGTATTAAGTAACTTAGTTCACAGAGCTATCTGATTAACTGAAAAGTTATTAAGACGCTCATCTGACAACTCAAACCAAAACCAACACCATAACTGGCGTGGAGTACAGGAAGTACTTAGTTTGAAAAATCAGGGAATAACTCCAAGGTTACCGGAGTATAGGAAGTACTTGATTTGGGAAACTAAGGAATAACTCCAAGGTTATTGAGTATAGGAAGTACTTAGCTTGGGAAGCTAGGGAATAACTCAAAGGTTTCTGAGTATAGGAAGTACTTGGCTGTGAAAGCCGGGGAACAACTCAGGGGGAACATTTGGTTGGGAACCAATTGTTTAAGAATCTTAGAATAGGATTATTGTAAGGAGATCTCAATTATCTGTTCTAGTGAATTCTAGGTCTCTGATAGACCGAAGTGGATTAGTTGGAGGATTACGCCACCTCCAGATACCACTATACTTGCTGTGTCATTTACCTTTCTGTATTTACATTTCAGCAACACACACACACATATTAACTGTTTCTGCACTTATCTTTATTAAGTCTTCCGCGCTCTGATTCTAAGTATCAGATATCTATTCAGATATCTGAGAAATAGTTGTTATCGACAAAAGTTTTAAAAGACTATTCACCCCCCTCTAGTCTTTTACTTTGCCGTTATCTGGACCAACAATGAGGAAAACCGCTTTGCATACAACATTTATAGTCGTATAATAGTCGTGCCTTTTGCTGAGGGGTAAAACCTCGAACACTAACTAACTAAACTATTACGAGCAACCTAGTCTAAGGCCCGCATCTGACTTAAAGTCCGACGTAGTACCGGTCCGAGCTTGAGTACCTGAAAGGACTAAATGGGGGGGGGGGGGGGGGGGTTAGAATGGGTTACCCGGATTGCCTATGTCAATCCGGTAAGAGACTTTACTGACTTTACTCAAGAGAGAGTTGGAAGCTCTCAATGTAATAGTTATGAGGGATTATGATAACACTTGGGAATTGACTTAAGGATTCCACTTTGATATTGCTTACCTTAAGGTCTTGGACCTTGTGCTATATTTATAGTTATTATATGCTTATGAGGTGGCTCACAAGATGATGCCAAGTGTACGCTTCAGATTTGGACACCAATGCTACCTTTGGCCCATGGCCCATTAGTGAACAGTAATCCAATATTAATCAATGGGCCTGGGAGGGTAGTTTGGACCTTTTCCCTACTTGAGTACTGTTCCGCCTGTTGGGTCCGTGTTAGTCCCTCGGACGGTCATCTGCTAGGTTGATCGCTCTTGGGTAACTCGGATGTCCGAGCCTGAGTCTCACGAAGTATCTCGATGAGTTACATGCGTTTGGTCTTGATGTGATGGTGGCATCCGAGATTCTCTTGTCCGGTCCGTTTGGCATTTCTGTACTGACATAGCCAGGTTTAGAAGTCCTTTTCCCAGCTAGCTCGGACTAGCTATGAGGGTGTAGTGACTTTAGCGTACTGGTTGATTCACTTTGGCTGGACCATGTGAGGTCGGACTAGTACTGAATTGGCTATTTAAGCCGTGATGCGCTTTAGGACACGCTCTATGGCGCCCTTAACGGATTGGACACATGTCCGTAACAACACCTCTTTCACACTTTTAGCAACATCGAAACTCAGAGCAATCACAAAGCAGTTCGAGCAATTGAAGACCCATCCGAGCAAGTAAAACTCGCAGAATTCTGAAATTTCTTCTTCGAATCCGTACCCTCGAAGAAGCAGCAAGGCTCAGTCGTCCGTTCAAATTTGTCCAGTCAACTTTGTCAAGTAAGTACGTCTTCACTCCTCCTAAGTTCTCTCCTTTTCGTGATATGCTTACTACCTGCTCGTATGTTTTTGCCCTGCTCGAATATGAAATTGTCGAGTCCATATCTGCCGATGTTGCGAGTGATAGACTTTAGCAGCGTTCTTAGTTGAAACAATTCTCCTTTGTACTGTTGCGTGCCAATTTTATTGCCAGTATCCTGTTGATTCATCTCGTGTGTCATGCCCGCTGTAACCAAAATTTGATTATGCATGCTTATTTGGTAATTTGTTGGTGCCAATTGGCACACAGTATTCCGTAAATTGTCCCCGCTAGCGTGTCGGGTAGGGTAGACGATAGTGCCGATGGCACGTTTCAGTGTGCCAAGGTTAGTGCCACTAGTGCCGAGACTAGACTTCACATAGAAAAACCTGGTTAAGTAGAACTTCGTAGGCTTTCTTTGACTTAAGAAGATATCTATACGAACTCTCGGACAATCACCCCTATCGTTTCTGACTCGTTTCCTTCTGCCTTAGGATGTCCGGGAGCGATAGTCAGAACCAGCACGAGGCACCAGGTTACAATGATGCAGTAGACTTAGGGACTGGGTCCGTGGATTTGACATTGTCCGTGGGAGATTTCCTAGTTGTGGACCTTGGGTCGTCCAGGGACTCTGATGCTGGGCAAGGAGTCCATGGTGCGGCAGAAGCACAGGCCAACGTTGCAGCGGGTCAGGGTGATCTTGCTAGGACTAGGTCGTTAGTCCAGTCTCGGGCTATAGGTGGTGTTTTGACGTCCGAGGATCCGAATGAAATGCATGTGGAGCGGGAAGGCGACAGCGGTCGGGAGGCCGATGAAGTCGAGATGTTCGAGGCTGGGGTGGAAGACCGTGTTGTAGCGGAAACAGGTCCGTCCAACCCAAGCACGTCTGGGAGACCCGAAGGTGTCGATGAGGAGGAGGAAGATGGTGAGGAAGAGGAAGACGAGGAGGAGGAGGAAGGAGAAGAAGGATCTCCTGTCGCTCGTCCCCCTAGACGCACCGGTCGGCGGATTACATTACATCCTGCTGCGCCCGTTCAGTCCAGTCTTCCATTAGTTGAGGGACGTGGCACGAAGGCTGCCCGAATAAAGTTCCCCCGTCCTGCGTCCGCTGTTATGATAGCGGACGAATTTGGAGAACTAAATACAGACGGACTCCTTCCTACATGTCCATCAAGGGTTAAAGCGGAGGACATTCCAGAATGGAGGCGAAAGTGGGAGATCCCCGACTCTGTAGAAATCATGGTTCCCGAGCTCGGACACGCATTTTACAACCCGCCCTCCGGGTACATGTGTGTGCACGAGGTAGCTTTTGCTTGTGGGTGGAAGATCCCCATTGCAACGGAATTGAATCATATTCTGAATCACATTGGGATTGGTCCGAGTCAGGTTATCCCAAAGTCCTTGGGTAACCTTATCTGCTTCGTCAGTTTTTGTAAGAAGAAAGGGCAGCCAGTAAATTTTGAGAACTTCAGGCAGCTCTTTCATGTTTCGTTCAGTCCGGGGAATTCCCTCTTCTATACTTTTGTGAATAGGAAACCCTATAACTTCATTTCGGACTCCATTTCGTCGTTGGAAACGAAGTGGTGGGATAGGTACATTTTCGTACGAATGGCTCTGAAACCTGGGGCATCCGAGAGACAGCGGGAACAATGGGGACTGCCAACAAAGTTCCTAAGGGAGAGCGTCCCGGATTGGCGCCCCCTTCGGAAGAATTTGGCTCCGTGGGTGGCAGCGATCCACAAAAAGCATAACCCACCTGTTTATCCGTTCCACGGATTGATCTGTCAGCCACTTCCCTATCTGTGCGGACTAACAGACGCAGTGGAGGTTGGAGGGAAGACGAACTTTAGTAAGGATTTTTTGACTTGAAACTTTGTGCTCTTTCTTCTTTGGGATACTCTGTTTTGATTACGTATTTCCGCAATTCTGATAATCCTTCTTTAACATATCTGTATCTGACGCCTTTGTTTTATTGTGCAGCTCACTGGTTCGACTACATCATGTCCACGCTCCGTGAAAAGAAAAGGTTGCAGAGGGAGCAGCAAGTCTTGGAGGTCGTCGCTGGTCAGAGGACCAAAATCATCAACACTTCCGCGGGTCTTCCTATGTCGGATCCAAAGAATGCCACAGTGTTTGCCGCGGAGGAAGAAAGGCGGAACAAGGCTGGAGAGGATTCACAGGTCTTGGCGGTGCCCGACAAGGGCAAAGCCCCTGCCACTCGGGCCTTGCTTCAAAGTCGAGCTTTGTTGCTCCGGCCCACAATGGAGGTGTTGATGCAGACGTTATTACCTCGGGGCCAAGAGGAGCAACCTGAGGCGCCCAGAGAAAAGAGACAATTGTCCATTGTCTTGCCTTGACAAAGTGCTCTCGATAAGAATGCAGCGAGCTTGCGAACTCCATGAGGTTGAGCGGGTCGGAGGGCTGGATGGGCTATACCAGCAGGTAAGTAATCTTTCCATGGTCTCCTTGGCTTGTTCTTAGTATAATAGAAATGTAACTTATATCCTTGCGGATCTCTCCCAGCTCGGATGTTTCGTCAGGGCCATGCAATGGAAGGCCGACGAATGCGCTACTATTGAGGAGGACCTGCACAAGGCTGTGGCCACATCCGCGGATGAGGCGAAGAAGGTGAAGCAGTTGGAGATGCAGCTAAAAGAGCAAGAAGTGAAGTTCAATAAGCTGAGGGCCAGCTGGGAAGAAATCAAGGCGGACCTCGACTGGCAGGAGAACTTTTTCGACAAGTCGATGAAGGCTTTCCTGGATTCCAAGGATATGCTGCTCGGAGGCCTCCAATATGCCCGTCTTCAGGCTGGTCGTGACTTCATGGAGTCTGACTCCTTCAAGTTCTTAACGGCGGACAAACCCGATGCCTCCCGCCTGGATGGGTTCGTGTCCGCTATCGGGCAGCTGCAGTCCAAGGGACTACTTCCACCGGACTTCGACGGGAAGGCGGAAGGGTTAATCCCTTATGCGGATGCTAATGGTGTGGAGGTCCTAGTCGACAGTGTCTCGGATGAACAGTTGGCCGCGTGTGAGTTTGCGGAACTAGTCACCGAGGAGGGTGAAATCGAGATTCAAAACGGCGGGCCCTTCCTCCCGAGGTGGGTCCTGGATGCCCTCTGAAAGGTTTGCTTTGTACCTTTCGATAATTACCGGGCTTTCCTAAAGAAGTGGTTCTTCCTGCCCTCCCGGGTCGTTGGCCTTCCCGCGGATTTCAACTTGTTCAATCTTGTTGAATCCCTTGTTGCGCAAGTCGTCTCCAACACGCCCCCTGTCGATCCGTCCCAAGCTGGTCCGAGCTAAGCCGGACCTCAGTGAGAAGTCCGGGGTATGCCCCGTTGAAATTCTGTACTTGCTGAATTTTTCTGTTGGATTTGTATCTTTTGATGGCACGGAATGTCGCCATGTACTATTGCTTTGATTCGTATTTAACCGAGGAGCTAAACCTCCTATGCTTCCGAATTATTACTTGCTCTCTTCTCTGCTTCCTTTTTATATGTCGTTCATATGCTGAGTTATCATAAATTACACATCTCTTAAGAGCACGGATCGCTGTAGATGGCGTCCGATGTAGAAATCGAATCAGCGTCCCGCCGATCCACGGATCGTTCATTCGTTGGGATGCGTAATTCTTCTAGAAGGAGGAAGGTGAAACAGTGAAATAGTCATGATTACTGCGTCTTTTCATCTTCCCAGTCATCGGATGATCGACAAGTGGCGAGATCGTAAAGACCCGTCGCGACTATAAATAAGGGTGTGGTAATTCTTCCTTTTTCACTGCTGTACTCTTCTCCAATCTTCCTTTTGTTTAACCCACTCCATTTTCCAAAAGAGGCAAACTCCTACAGGATGTCTGAATCCGATGAGGACGAATATCATCATTGGGTAAATTGTGCTTGCGGGAATATGCATCCGCCAATTTACCCAGGCCGAGGGACTGCGGATGACCCGATCCTTCTTGATTTTGAAGGCGATCCCCCTCGATGTCCGAGAATAGCTAGAAGGCTAGCCGAGGAAGAGAGGGAGCGAACGCTCAAGTTGATCCGTAGGAGGATCCGAATGCAGCAGCAGGCTCGTCAGGACCGAGGTGGTGGCTCGGAGTCCCAAGGCTCGACTTCCGGAATCTGGTGAAGGAACAAGGCGGGGTATGCCCCGTAGAAGTATGTACTTATCCTTGGACCTTTTCAGATTGTACCTCTCGTATGTAAATGTTCGGATAATTTTGTCTATAAAATTCGAACTACTTTTCATCGGATGAGATCGCCACCTTTTTCTCTTTCGTGCTTCGTCGGATTATGTTGATGCACTTATTGTCGTAAGGCAGTTAACAAATTCAAATTTCGGACGTGACTAATGGGCTTGTTTGGGTTTGGTCAGATAACCCAACTGACCCAACACTGTTCAACTCGAACGGGTGGCTCAAGCCCATTGCTAACATCAATCTGTTTGCGTGGCGGACGTTGATTGGTTGGAGTGTTCTATAAAAAGGCACGACCCCAGTGCCAAAACCATGTAAACTGATCCCAAACTCCTCTCTTCTTGTCTTTGGGATCATGGCTTGTAAATCATCGAAGCCGGATCTCTTCTCTTTTCTTCCCATCCTACTTTAATGGCTCTAATCTCTCTTGAATTGGCAAAGGATTCCTAGTTTCAAGAGAGTTGGAGACATTAAAGACGGTTGGGCAGAGATCTCAGTCATTTCGGTTTGAATGTATATCTGTCCGTCTCCTCTGTTTTCTTCCAACCCTACTTTAGTGCTTCAAATCTCTCTTGAATTGGAAATGGTTTCCTAATTTCAAGAGAGTTTGAGTCTCTAAAGCCGGTTAGGCAGAAATCTCCTTCTGTCTGCACTTTGTTCTCCCCGGACACGGGATTTGCGTTGCCATGTTTTGGTGGTATCATGAGGGATTCCATCACGTTTAACCATTTTCCTGTGTGCAGGTAGATCGAGTTCCTGGCCTCCGCGGAAACCAGACTTGCCGCTTGATATGGAAGAAGCTTTTCCCGACGGGGGAACGATTTTTGATGGGAGATGACGTATCCCCGGAGACGTTTTCTGCATTTTTCGTATTGCGTCCGTAAGTCCGGATAAAGATCCGAGATTGTAAGTTGCACAGACAGGATTATGTATAATTCGTCTTTGTATGAATAAAATCCCTTGCTTTCCTTCTCGTTGTTAAATGAACGTTAAATCTCAGATGTATAAATCGAAAAATCACAAATCGAAAGATAGAGGTTGTATTGATTTGCCGGAAATTCAATTACAATGTGCGGGCTCTATGGCCAATGACAAAAGGATCATCAAAAAACAGAACTGGCGGAGTTTCGTGTAATAGATAGTTAGAATCTAAGATGACCAAACGATCCGACGGAGGTTCGCATAGCCATCTTTATGCGTAGAACTTCTGAAGGTTTCTAGCATTCAACGGACGCTTGAGGGGATGTCCGCTCTCATCTTCTAATTCATAACTACCATTCACTCTTGCTGCGACAATCTTGTATGGTCCTTCCCACTTGGGCTTGAGTTTTCCAATATTGTTCAAAATGTCGGCCCGGCGAAGCACTAGGTCTCCGATTTGCAAGTTATTCGCTCGAATGTTCCTGTTGTAGGCTCGGGCGTGATTTACGATACCTATGGATATTCGCCAGTGCCTCAGACCTTTTCTGTTCGAGCATGTCCAGGTCGAATATCCGAGCTTCGCGATTGGCAATGCCTTCGAACTCTTGGATCCTCATAGTTTCAACGGCAATCTTGGACGGTATGACTGCCTCCGAGTCATATACCAAGGCGAATGGAGTTTCGTTGGTCGCGGTCCGTGCAGTGGTGCGATGAGCCCATAGCACGCCTTCCAGGTCGTCCGCCCAACTTTCTTGTGAAGTTCTTAACCGCTTCTCGAGGATCTTGACTATTGTTTTGTTCGTGGACTCAGCCTGTCCATTGGCTTGCGGGTATCCAATAGATGTAAAACGTTGCTCGATTTTGAAGGACGCCAGCCATTCCTTGAGCCTATGTCCTGAGAATTGGGCACCATTGTCCGAGACGAGAATCCTGGGCAGGCCAAAGCGGCAGATGATATTCTTCCAGATAAAGGTCCGCACTCGACTCTCTGTAATGGTTGCGACAGCTTTCGCTTCCACCCATTTGGTAAAATATTCAACAGCCACAATCAGGAACTTCCGCTGCTGGGTGCCTCTCGGGAACGGTCCGACTATATCAATGCCCCATTGGTCGAATGGACACGCTATGATTGACGGAATCATAGGATGCGTCGGACGATGTGGAATGTTCGCATAGTATTGGCAATCAGGGCACTTCCGAGCGTAGTCAGCAGAATCCTTATTGATACTAGGCCAGTAATAGCCTTGTCGTATAATTTTCTGGGCGAGAGTCCTTCCCCCGGGAATGACTTCCGCAGCTCCCGCTGTGTATCTCCTCCAGCACAGTCTTTGATTCTTGCGGGCTCAAGCACCACAAATGGGTCCCTGCAAATGATCTCTTGTAAAAATCTTCCCCCAGTATAAAGTACTTGTTTGCTCTACATTGCACGCTCCTTGATTCTTTTGGATCGGCTGGAAGAGATCCGTCCTTGAGATAGTTCCAGATGTCAGTCATCCAATTTCCGCCCGCGTCAGTTACCATGACGACGGAATTGAGACTCATGACGGATGAGTCAGTAACAGCGAGCAAAATCACTCTCCTTGTATCCAAAGTTGCCGTTGCGGACGCGTATTTTGCCAAGGCATCCGCTCTTTCGTTCCAGGCTCTGTCAAACTTTTCTAGGGTGAATTCCTCAAAGTGATCGGCTTCCTGCTTGAGTAGCTCGAGATAGTTGATCATCGAAGGACCTTTTGTGGCAAATGTTCCTGAAAATTGAGCTTCCACGAGCTGTGAGTCCGTGAAAGCTTTGAGCTTTCGAACTTGCAGGGATTTTGCCAGTCGCAGTCCGACTATCAATGCTTCATACTCAGCCTCATTGTTTATAACTTTGAACTCCAGGGATATCGCGTAGTCAAGTTCCGCGCCATCGGGGCTCTTAAAGAAGATTCCAATCCCTCCGACTCTTCCAGTGGAGGAACCATCCACTTCCAATGTCCAGGTATCAGAAGGATGTTTTTCGGCTTGGAGATCTCCTGCGGGCTCCCGAGGTTCCCACCTTTGCTCCTCTGTTTCTTTGCTTTCTGGTCCGGAGTTATTAGTTCCGGACTTGCTTGCTATACCGTCAAGAAGGAACATCTGGTTGACTCGAGTTTCCTCATAAGATGCAGATAGAGACTGATTGATAAACTGGGCATCTTCGAGGTTTCTTTGGGTTGAGCTGCGGAAGGCGGCTTCCGAACAACCTGCTTGGTGACTAAGCATTCGAATGCCTGTTTGTCAGGGCCCTTCTCTGAATCCGCCTCAGGATATTCCGCTAAGAAATCGGCGAGGACTTGAGCTTTCTTGGCTGACGGAGCCTGATAACAAATGTCGTATTCACTCAGCTCGATTGCCCACTTAGAGAGTCGTCCAGACTGATCGGGCTTCCCCATGACCTGTTTCAAAGGTTCCGCAGTCAGTACCACAACTTTATGAGACTTGAAGTATGGTTTTAACCGCCTTGCGGTGTAAACCAAAGCATATGCAAGTTTCTCAATCTTCACGTATCTTGTCTCCGCCCCCAACAAGGGCTTTGCTAAGATAGTAGATTGGGAGGTGATCGTTAACCTGAATCTGTACTAACACGGAACTCATTACCTCTTCCGTGATAGCTAGGTAGAGGTAGAGTGGTTCTCCCTCGACGGGTTTGGAGAGCAGTGGAGGGGAATGGAGGTACTTTTTCAATTTATCGAAAGCTCAGAACATTCCGTGGTCCATTCGAAGCTCTCTCCTTTCCGGAGGATTTTGAAGAATGGGAGATTTTTCTCCGCTGATCGTGAAATGAAACGACTTAAGGACATCAGACGTCCTATGAGTTGTTGTACCTCATTGAGGGTTTTTGGTTGCGGCAGATCTAGGATTGCCTTGATCTTTTCTGGGTTCGCGCTTATCCCTCTCTCGGTAACCATGTACCCGAGGAACTTCCCTCCTTTTACTCCGAACGTGCATTTCTCGGGATTCAATTTCATTCCATACTTCCTAAAGATAGCGAAGCATTTGTTCAGATGGTGCACATGTTGCTCTTCAGTTTTGCTCTTGACGAGCATGTCGTCCACATACACTTCCATGGTTTTCCCAATCTCTTCCTTGAACATCTGATTCACAAGACGCTGGTAGGTTGCTCCCGCGTTTTTCAATTCGAAGGGCATTACCTTGAAGCAGTGTACACCCCCGGCAACGAAGAAAGCTGTTTTCTTGATGTCTTCTTTGGCCATCCGAATTTGGTAAAAACCTTGGTATGCGTCCATGAAACTTAACAATGCACATCCGGACGTGGAGTCAACCAACTGATCTATCCGTGGCAAAGGGTACGGATCCTTTGGGCAGAACTTGTTCAACCTAGTGAAGTCGTTGCACATCCGCCATTTGCCCCGTGACTTCTCTACCAGGACTACGCTGCACACCCAGTCAGAATAACGAACTTCTTCAATGTGCCCTGCTTTCAGGAGTCGCTCCACTTCAGCGGATATGATGGCATCCTTGACCGGACCGAAATCTTTCCTTTTTTGTCGGATGTACTTGATCGAGGGATCCATGTTCAGGCGGTGAACAGTGATTCTCGGGTCAATCCCCTTCAAGTCATCGGTACTCCAGGCAAACACATCGCTGTTTTCACGGAGACAAGCGATGAGCTTCATTTCTACCTCTGCGGTCATCTCGGTCCCAATTCTTGTTTTCTTATCCGGGTTTCCAGCAACAATCTCAATTTCCTTGAGAGTCTCGTGAGGCTCGATTCGCAATGTTCTAGGAAACTTCTCCTTTTGGCTCCCCACTCCGATCTGCGGGTTCTCCTTTTTTGCTGGAAGAACAGCTGACGGACCAGAGGTCAGGGTGGTCGTCAGCACGGGGCGGACGCTCTTCTTGTGGACATTATGTAACATTCCCAGGCTTCGCGGACGTTTCCCACCTCTTCTCTGACTCCAAATGGAGTTGTAAATTTCATTCTGTTATGGAGAGTGGAGGGGATAGCTCGGAATTGATTAAGCTCCGGACGCCCAAAGATGGCGTTGTAGTCGAAAGTACGGTCCACCACTACAAATCGGACCAACTGAGTAACTCTTTCCGGGAAAGTACCAAGTGAAACGTGCAACATAACACTTCCCAGGGGTCGAACTGTTCCCCCTCCAAATCCTAGTATGGAGGTGTGGACCCTCTCATATTGGATTCTCCCCAGGTCCATCTGGTCCAGTGTTATTTTGGAAATGATATTCGAGGAACTCCCGGTGTCTACCAAAATCTTGTTCACTCGATAAGTTGCGATGGTCAAGGAAACCACTAGCGGAACATCTGGATCATCGATGTCCTCTCCTCCTGTCGTAGGAGGAGGAATCTCACTATCATCGAAAGATATAGCGTTTGTACCTCGAATCGTTGGACCAGCGTACGCTCTATCGTTGTTCCGAAGATTTTGAGTTGTCCGCTCTCTTGCGTTCCTCCTGTCACCTCCGGATGGCCCGCCTGCAATGGTGTTGATTACTCCGCTGTAGGGAGGGTTTCCATATCCATGCTATCGCAGTATCTATACGGATGTCCATCCGTGCGAGGCGGATAGTGAGCCGGCGGAGGTGGCAAAGATAGCGGACGGGGAGGTGGTTCTGTAGCATTATCCTCCCTTCTTCGCTCCGCTCTATCGTGCCTAGGGGGTTCATCCGTGTAGATGTGCTCCTTGAGCTTGCCTTCTCGTACCAAGTGTTCAACCTCTATTTTTAGTTGGATACAGTCATCAGTCTCGTGACCACGGCACTTGTGGAACTTGCAATACCCCTTTGCATCCCTATTCTTCCGGTTGTTGTGAGAGGGCTTGGGCCATTGAACGTCCAGCTTTTTCTCAATGATAGTCGCCAAGATGTCAGATCTTGGTCTGTTGAGACGGATATAATCCGCATATCTCCTCGACGGACTTCTCTCCCTATGGAAGCCTCTATCCCTGTGATCCTTCTTCGAGTCAAACTTCCTCGGGCGTTGCTCTTGCTCACCGGATCCTTTCCTTTTTTGGAACAAGCTCTTACTGGAACATTCCTCCGATACTCATCTCCGTACATCACTTCTTCACATATGTCATCTAAATGCTTCTCACTCCTCACCTCCTGACTAGATAGTTTTCTGCGGAGCTCTGAGTTGAAAGTATTAGTGTACAGGTGTGGACCGTTCATATCTTGTGCGGCTCGAAGAACTTCCGCGTGAAAGCGATCTTAGAAGGTCCTAAGATCCTCTTGCTCCTGCTGTATAACTTATGCCAGGTGCTCAACAGTTCGCTTTCTCCTCTTTGTCTTTCCAAATCGCGCCAAGAACTTTGAAGAAAGGTCTGCATATGACTTTATCGACTTGTTCGGTAGAGCAGTGTACCAATCCATAGCCGTTCCGAAGAGAGTAGATGAGAACGTGAGAGCTTTTGTATTGTCGCTCATTCCCTTGGAATCCATCTTGCTGTTGTACCTTGTCAAGTGTCCAACAGGACAAGCATCCCCGTAGTAGTACTCCAAGCTCGGGATTGCTTGATCCGAGTTTCTGTTCCTTTCTTTTTCTCTCATGATTTCATCACACAAGGGATTTGGTGCACTAGTGGTTATCTGCTCATGGTCCTTTACCAGGCGTCCGAGATTCAGAATCTGGGCCTCCAAAGCCTTCTGTTGAGCATAGATTTCGTCGGCAGTCATGATCTCTCCTGTCCTCGGATGCACAGCTACATCCGCAGGGAGTTCTTCTATCCGGACCGCTGGAACAGTTTCTGCCACCTGATCTCTGTCTCTAGGAGGTGCTTGTCGCGGAGCTCCTAGGTGCCTATTATCTCCTTCTTGATACTCTCTCCTTCCGTTTGGGCTTCCTTCACCTCGAGCGTGAGAGGCAGACGCCCGCCGGTCGAGAAGGTTCCGCAAATCCTCTTGAGGTGGCTGGTTCCCCAACCTCTCTTGGATCGGACGTTGCCTATTTCTCGATAATGCAGGCTCTGCCTGAGGAGTGACCACTGGCGGAGTGGCTTGCTAAGGAGGAGCATTGCTGGACCCCAGGCACCCTTGAATGATTGTGAGCAACCTATCGAACTGCGTCTCGCTTAGTCCGAGATCACTAGTGCGGACAGTGCGACCATCGGGCATAGTGAACTGTTGTCCTACTGTAGGGCCTTGAGCTTCTACCGGAGAAGCTCATACGACCCCTTCATCCGAGGACGGGCTGGCCGTGCGCCCCTCACTTGGATATCTCCTTCCAGTCACAGTGGCTCTGCGTACTCGGGTGGGCGGACGTCCTCGTGGGCGTGGTGGTGGAGTCCCCACTCCTGCAGCGCCAGCCCGCGCTGTTCGTCTTGTCCTTGCCATCAGCTCAATTCAAAACACGAAAACTTCTTGTAAAGTTTCCCACAGACGGCGCCAAAATGCTGAGGGGTAAAACCTCGAACACTAACTAACTAAACTCTTACGAGCAACCTAGTCTAAGGCCCGCCTCTGACTTAAAGTCTGACGTAGTACCGGTCCGAGCTTGAGTACCTGAAAGGACTAAGGGGGGGGGGGGGGGGGTTAGAATGGGTTACCCGGATTGCCTATGTCAATCCGGTAAAAGACTTTACTCAAGAGAGAGTTGGAAGCTCTCAATGTAATAGTTATGAGGGATTATGATAACACTTGGGAATTGACTTAAGGATTCCACTTTGATATTGCTTACCTTAAGGTCTTGGACCTTGTGCTATATTTATAGTTATTATATGCTTATAAGGTGGCTCACAAGATGATGCCAAGTGTACGCTTCAGATTTGGACACCAATACTACCTTTGGCCCATGGACCATTAGTGAACAGTAATCCAATATTAATCAATGGGCCTCGGAGGGTAGTTTGGACCTTTTCCCTACTTGAGTACTGTTCCGCCTGTTGGGCCCGTGTTAGTCCCTCGGACAGATCTGTCTGCTTGGTTGATCTGCTCTTGGGTAACTCTGGATGTCCGAGCCAAGAGTCTCACGGAAGTATCTCAGTAGTTCTGTTATGCGTTTGGTCTTGATGTGATGGTGGCGTCCGAGATTCTCTCGTCCGGTCCGTTTAGCATTTCTGTACTGACATAGCCAGGTTTAGAAGTCCTTTTCCCAGCTAGCTCGGACTAGCTGTGAGGGTGTAGTGACTTTAGCGTACTGGTTGATTCACTTTGGCCGGACCATGTGAGGTCGGACTAGTACTGAATTGGCTATTTAAGTTGCGCTTTAGGACACGCTCTATGGCGCCCTTAACGGATTGGACACATGTCCGTAACAACACCTTTGTAACGTCCCGTCCCCTTGCTGGCGCGGTTACTCACGGGGCGCTTTTTGGGTGATATCTTGACCCAACTATACAACCACGTCCTTTTCCGCACACTGTCTTCACTCGTGTGTGCACCGGGAGAGTTTCTAGTTGGTCACCCATCATGCAATTACCTTAGTAAGCACGCTTTAGTTTGAATTTCTTATTGACATATTGCCGAAAAGAAAGGTGCATCCGGTTGAGATGAGTTCGTTTTCAATCTCTTTGAAACTTTGAGGCGTTACATTCACCCCCTTTTAAATTGTATCAAGTTTTTTTTCATTTTAAGAAATAAAATATATATGATGACAACCTCAAATTACAGCAGGAGTAGCAAACGGCAAAACAGGTAAACATCACTATCATGTTCTATATCCTTTGGCCAAAACATGTGCCAGATTATTACCTCCTCTCCTAGCAAAATGAAAAAACAGAAGAATTAAAAGAAGATAGAGTTTTAATATCAACTACTAATACTCCCACCGAAGACAAAGATGATTAACATCAGTAATTTGAGAATGATGCTCTGGCAGTCACATTCAAAAACAATGGACTGGGCTTGAAATTCTTGCGCCAAATACACAACACACCTTGCTACTAAACACTCAGCAACTTCCGGGCTCTGTACATGCTGGAACTTCTGCCCCATCTAAGCCAAAATCTGTCCACTACTATCCCGAATGACCACACCCACACCCGCACAAAACTGAATTCCAGAAAAAGATGCATCAAAATTATGAGATTTAGCGACAATGTCCACCTAAAAAGTGCCATAAACCACAAGGAACGTGGATATATAGACAGAAACTTAATGTGGAATAAAATTATACTATTAATCAATAGTGTTTACAAACTGTACCAAATAGCGAACGAAAACGCCGGACCCAAGGGAAGGAGGGAAACAAAAATTTCCCTAGGCTAATTAGAAATATTACAGTTGACATAAACGAACGTTTATATCTATAACCCGAGCTACCGAAAAAATAATTGAAATTTTACAGTATAGCGTATTACTACTACTGAGGAAGTAATACAATAGCTGATGGAGCTACTAAAACTGTTAAAAACAGTGAAGCATCTCACACATTCTAAAAAAAAGAATAATTTGCAGCATGGAGATTTTTCAAGAGCCAAATACCTCTATGTTCAACAGTATATACAAAACTATCGTTTTGGATTGAATTCCAAATTGCTACATAATCTTATTACATTTGATGGCTAACACCAGAACATTCAATTGCTCTTCATGATCATTAACCTGGTGATTTTCTTTATTTTAGCACATTGACCCCAGAACATGCCACGCTTGATATTGTTCTCTTAATCCAGCTTTGCTGAAGAATCCATCAAACTATCATGATATGCATACATGCAAAAGCATGAGAGACAACAAATTGCAAGAGTAAAGTACATGATGGTTGGATCTTTTAGTTGCAATTACAAAAGAACTTATAGCAGGAATTTTCAACTGAACTTGAGCAGCATTTTCGATTGCAAGGGGTGGAACCAGATAAATGTAATGGGATAAAGATGGATGGAAATGGCACGACCTGAATGGGTCGACAAATGAGATTTGCCTGAAGAATGGGGTGAGAGAGACACGGTGTAATGAAAAAGTAAAGGATCAACAGAATCGCGAGAAATACATGTTCCTTGAACATCCGAAAATACCCGAAGCCACAATTCTAAACAAACCGTGCTTTAATTTCAGCAAATGAATAGTACAGGGAGCCTAAGATCTTCAGCAAAGAAAATTAGATAATAGAGAAGCAAACTCTACCTTGAATTTTTCCAGATGCCATGAGCAGTAGATATATAACTCGAGCAAAAATTGAAAATTGGCAATCGGATTCTCTTAATTGTCTCCTACAATATAAGAGATGAAAGAAATATTGTCACAAATTTAAATACAAAATAAATCAGTATTGCCTGCAAAAAGCATCTCAGATTCCTCTCCTTCTCAAAATCCAATCCACAAGTACTCTTTTCACTTCTCATGATCAATGCACAAAATTTAATCATACTAAAGAAACTTGTAGACAACAGGAAATAGAAGCTAGCCTATCAATCAAACTAAACAACTGCAATATCTCTCTACCTCAAGCATTTTATTCACGGCCTACTCATCGTTAAAGTTATACTACTATTTAACACAAACAAAAAACAATATGAGAATCAACAAAATTTCGTTAAACTTACATAAATCTTACATGTTATGACATTCACGTAGGATCGACTACTTAAACGTTGGATATGACTGAAACAAAAAAGTTCGAGTCCTCTTTAGTCAGGTGATCCTATTCTTTTCTGCTAAAGTTGAAGTACATAAGCTCACTCTGCAATGCATAAGATAGTAAAGTTGCATAAATAAACTCAATTTGCTAAGAATAAGTGTAATTCACAAGAAATCAATACCTTAATTGACAAATCCAACAACTCTATATACTGAAGGTCTTAGCCATTATCTGGACGATCGGATCGGAGCAGCTAGAAAAGTAGAAAACCCAAATCTGATAGAGCCAGATCCGGATAGTGTGTGCGGCGTAGATAAGCGACGCCTTGCTCCAAATCGCAGTATCTGAGGTGGATGGTCTGTAACCACAGATGGTAAGATTCGCGATGAAGAATGGGAAAGACATGAGATTTGAGTTGCCTGGGTTTAAGAAAAAGACTGATATTGCAAAGGTGGGATCATAAACTGAAGTTACACATGTCATCTCAGTCACAGAGTATTATTATGATAGGATACCCATCATTGATTCAATCGACAAAAGAATATTATGAAATCCAGATGGTGAATATAAATCGCGAAAAATGAAATTACAAAACATTATAAGAAATGGGGATATAAAATAACTTACAGAATATTGGCATGTTGAATTCAGAAATTGAGCAAATTTGACACTTGCAATTTGATTGATTCATTTGAAAATCCAAAATTCTTGAAGAAACCTGGAAAAATGAGTAGGGATCGTGTTGTTCGACCTTTGATTAATCTCCTTCTTATTCCATTCCATAGACTAATATTGGCATCTAGCTTCATGAACAACAATCTAGTAATACTCAAGATTAGCACTTTCTGAATTGATATTTTATTGGTTTATTTTAACAATTAACACCAAACACTTATCATCTATATACTAAAGTACATTAGAAAGAAATTAATTGATGTTGTAGATCCAAACATAAGAGCATGGGTTCTCAAATTCAAGCATACATGGACTTCTTAAAAAAACTACTCATTAACATCTCCTGTAATGCACCAACTTTCAAAACACAAGTCCAAGATAGTAACTTTTTTGGTCCAGATAACGGCAAAGTAAAAGACTAGAGGGGGGGTGAATAGTCTTTTAAAACTTTTGTCGATAAACACAGTTTCTCAGAAACCTGGGGGTTTCTGATACTTAAATTCAGAGCGCGGAAGACTTTAAGATAGGTAAGTGCAGAAACAATAAGTAGGTGTGTGTGTGTGCTTTGCTGAAATGTAAATACAGAAAGGTAAATTACATAGCAAGTATAGTGGTATCTGGAGGTGGCGTAATCCTCCAACTAATCCACTTCGGTCTTTCTGAGACCTAGAATTCACTAGAACAGATAATTGAGTTCACCTTACAATAATCCTATTCTAAGATTCCTAAACAAATGGTTCCCAACCAAATGTTCCCCCTGAGTTATTCCCCAGCTCCTAGAGCTAAGTACTTCCTCTACTCAGATAACCTTGGAGTTGTTCCCTGATTTCCCAAATCAAGTACTTCCTCTACTCCACGCCTTGATGGTGTTGGTTATAAGGTTTTGTCAGAAAGGCTTCTCGTATAACTTTTCAGTTATTTTTACAGAGAGCCAAATAGAACGAGACTACTTAATACACTTGTTCAGTGGATGGCAGTCTGCTCTTTACTGACCCAAGTAATTGGTGTCCGTTCTGGAGAATGAACTTCAGAAAGGGTATCTGATAGTTCAACTCCTTCACGAATAACAATCTCTTGTTAAGGTTCTGGACAACTTAGAACTACTCGTGATTCTTCAAGCAACAGAAAGCTTTCAGAAAGGATAGTAGAGTGCTTGAGAGAATACTTTGCTTGATGGTAAGTTTGCAAGATAGAGCGTTCTAAGGTATGTTCTTCAAGCATCTAAGTGTGCGATATGTATAGATAAATTTGAGAGGCGTTTGAATTGTATCCGTTGTGCTCTCTATCAAATTATATCCGTTTATATCTTGAACTATGTACTCAGAAGTCACTATCTCTTGTTTCAGAGAGGACTTGCTTTTTGCAAAGATTTACGATGCATTTAATGCATAAATCGTTATCATTGTCCTTTAGTCTCAACGGATACATGAGCCTTTCTGATGGCTTGCATGCTCCATACTCATGATGTCATATGTCCAGAATCATATTTCGAAAGTAAGTTAATATACTTAAGAAAGGATTAAGGACATAGTCTTTCTGAGTTAGACTAAACCTTTGTGTCTTCATAAACCTTGTGCAATCTTCGCCTTCTAATCTTGAAAAGCTCCATTGCTAGGATTGATCTTCATGGTCTTCTTGAAATAAAAATTACACTCGAGACCTATAATCCTAATACAAGATTTACTAGACTAATCATACTTAGTGATTTCCTCTTTACAATGTTCAAGTGAACCAAGAGTACTTAATCACCTTTACGCTAAGATAAGAACATGTGATGAGTGATCAAAATACTAACAGATAACAAATTTCCCCCTTTTTGATCAGTCATCCATGACTATCTTTTAAGTCCTATTACAAAATTGTAATCCTGGAAGAGAAAACAATCCACCACTTAATCATTTCAAATGATATTCAATTTTAGTTGAATTAAGTGCGTAGTAAACATCAACCAAATCACAAGAAGTGATCTTTCACGATAAGTTGTCATCTATTAAAAAGTATGAGAGTATGATCTTGAGATAGTACGCTTACGTAAAGAGATGCAACTTTTACATATAGAGAATTTTAGAAACAATCGAAGATTACAAAAGTAACAAAACATACTAAGTAAATTAGAACAAAGGAGAGTCCAAGCTCCAAGAGAGTATTCTAATGTTACTAGTCTTCAAGTCTTCTAAATGCAACTTGGGTTCAAATACCTCGAGTTCTTCAAAGACCCTTTTCGGATCGATTGACATGATCATCCACTTTTACGCATTCTTAGACATAGTCATAAAGAATCCTTCCGACAGAGCTCTCCTTTACGGATAAGTAACATATTTCATGGTAACTCTTGCCAAGCTTGTGATTCTTCCGCAGAAAATGTTTGACCCAGAAGTACTTTCCCCAGACCCAGGCATGGTCTACTTGCAGCTGAGACAGGTTGAAATACTGATATTTCTTCCAGATAATGTATATCATCTAGGTATTCATCCAATGTCATATAGAATGACTCATAGGTTGAAACACCTAGTTTTTTCTTCCTGTTGTAGCTACCATCCAGTTTTCTTACCTTGTGTACATCATCAGGTTTTGGGTAAGGATGTAAAAGAAAGATCCATCTTTCCGCTTCATTCCTCTTTTCTACTTCAAAGTTTAGCCAGCATGAAGGTGCTCAGTTTTAGCAATTCGGCTTGCCTTCTCTCCATTTCGGGATCCGGTTGAGGATGGAGTTGAAACTTATCATTGACAAGTAGATGTTGTAGTTCCGTAATCCAATACCCTCTCTTGTTCGTAATGCACCTATATGAAGATTCTTCACATCGGTCTTCATATACTCAATGTGGGCATCAATTGGCCTTTCTTGATGTGTTTCATTGTTTACTCGCCAAACCGAAATCCTTCTTGCTTTTACTGTTTGGTGGCCTTCTGTCAGAGATCCTCTAACCCTTTCTTCTGCCTTGATTTGTCTTTGGTGGATGTTCCTTGTATAGACTTGGTATTTCCGTAGGAGTTCAGTCGCTAAGGGCTTTGCTGCCAGAGGAGGTTGTGAAGTAGTTGCTTGTCTCCTTTTCTTGTGAAGTGGATGTTCATCAGAATCATCCTCATCATCATTGAAGTCCAAAATTGGAGACTCGCAGCTTTCTTGACCTCTTACTTCTCCTTCTTCCTTTTCTTCTTCTTCAGAAGTCTTCTTCTCTTCTGAGATTCTAAGGGACTTGGTTCCCCTAGTAACCATACTTCTCAGCCTTCTGGCTGGTTGATCTGGAACAACTTCTTCAGCAAGGGTGTCTCCAGTGGTGTCCTTAGTGACAAGTTGACTTGAGGAGGGAGGATTTGATTGTTTTCTTTTTCTTCCTCTGCCTTTCTGAGGCATCTCTTCTTCCCCCTTAGTCATGAATGACTGACTCATGATAGCATAAGCTTCAGAGAGAGTTTCAAAGTTTTTCTGGAGATTGTTGTGCACCCTGACCAATTCTTGAAGTTCCTTCTTCAACTCTTTGTTCTGTCTAACTAGTTCCTGCTCCTTTGTGTTGAGCTCTTCAAGCGGCCTTAGGATGGTTTTGGCTTGCAGGACAGCATGGCTGGCTTCATTCAATGCTGCATTAGCATTGTTGCAATCCTCATCCCTGACCAACCCTAAGTCTTTCTGAGAGAGAGCTCTGCTGGTTGCTCTGTTGAGTAAAGCAGCAACCAATGGCTTCATCTGTTCTGGGACGGATTTTAGCACTTCTGTGTCTTGGGCAACTAGTGTCTTTCTGAGCTCTAAAAAGACACTATTTCTTGCACGGTGCTCTTCACTTCTTGAACTACTTGGTGCAGAGAATATATGAGGAGCAAGTAGGGCTCTTTTGTGCTGAGTGACAAGTCTCTCATCTTCTGCTACAGTAATCAAGTTGTGGATTTCAGCATCACTATCATAATCCTTTTCTTGGATTGTTTGCAGATTGACAATCTTCTTCTGCTTTCCATCAAGTGTGCTGGCCTTTTGAGAAGATGTAGAAGGTCTTTCTGATGCGCCTCAAAGATCATGCTCTTCATCATCATTGTCATCCATGGCATCTATCTCAGCAGCTGTGACAACAATGGCATTTTTCAAATTTCTTTGCTCATCTAGGAGTGCCAATTCTTTGGCATTAGCTTCTTCGAGCTTCTTTATTTTGGCTTCATTTTCATCAACAAGAGCTTGAGTCTCAATGTCGATTCTCTTCTCTTCTTCCAATACCTTTCTGAGTTGTTCAATTCTAAACTCAGCGGCTGAAATTTCTTCTAAGGCATCATTGTGTTCAGCCTGTTGGGTATCTTGATGAGACTTGGGAGGTGATGATGATGGAGCTGTCTGAGCATTTGAGGGAGTAGCCTTTTCTCCACTTCCTTTGCTAGCTTTCTGAATCCCGCCTTGTCCAGGTTGGGGATCATCATTTTGATCATCATCATCATCATCCTTTTTCTTTGCTTCTTGGTTTGGATGCTCAAAAGGAGGTTCTTGATAATCATTTTCGTCCATCTCCTCGTCATCTTCTGAAACCAGGTTGATCACATTTTGGAATGTAATCATCCTCCCATTAACTTCCTCTTGTTCAGTTGGGTAGGTTGTGAGCTTGCTGGGCAAGGCAGGATGGGTAACCATCTGCTCTTGGGTTTGAGCATCCGCAGACTTGAAATCTGCCAAAAGTCTTTGTGCTACTTCATGAATGAAGTCTTCATGAATGAAGTCTTCATGCATCAGAGTGGCAAAAGTGTAGGACTCTGTTGGGAACAATGCATGGATATAATCTTCCAGATTGAAGGCGATTGCTCTCTTCTCTGGGACGTCGATTACTCTGGCTAATTCAGAAAGGTCAGCCTTTCTGAGTTTCTGCCATTGTCTGAAGCACTTGAGATGTTTCTTTAAGGTGTGCTTCTGGAAGGCCTTGAGTAAATCAACTGGCACTAGACTTTGAGCCTGAAAGAAAGTGTTCAAGTTAGTTTTGCTCAAACTACTTGAGTTAGTATCTGTAAGCGAAATAGGCTTTCTGAGCATACCTGTGTGGAAACACTAGGCTCATTATCCTGTACTTCTGCTTGCTTGGGCACAGAGGCCTCAGATACCTTGTTGTGAGGAGAAGTCTGATCCTCATCAACCTTTCTTTTTGCTAGAACCTGAGAATTAAAATCAAATATGTTTAGAAAGCATATGAAAAGATAAGTGGAAAAATGCTTTACGAGACTTCACTTACTTCCAAGTGAGGAAGCTCAACAAGATCTTTCTCGAAACCTGGGGGTTTCGAACCTTTCGCAGAATCGCTTGTTCAGCAGTTTTAGTTTCCTTCGGAGGAGATAACACAACTGTTTCTCCATCCAATTGTTCTTCTGACTGAGCCTGTAAGAACAAACATAAAAGATTTAGTAGTGGTTTTTCCAAAGTATTCTTGAAGAAGACTATTACTGATTACTTACCTTCTCAGCAGAAGGCTCAGTAAATACTTCCTCAGAAAGCTTTTCAGCCTCTGGAATCTCTAGGTTTTGGGGTGTTGGTTCCACCACCACTACTTCCTCAGTTGGAGCCTAAAAAGAGACATTAAGAATATTAGAACATAAGATAAGAGCATTTTTAGTTATTTCTTGTTCAGACATAACTTTGCTACCTGTGGGACAGGCTCTTCTTAATGTTCTGAGGTTGGAGGAACCTCTTCTTGATTCAAGGGGGTGGACAGGTTTTCTTCCCCCTGAAAATGTGTCTCCAAGTTGGCCTGTAACAAATACAGCTTATGAGTAACAAGTTAACATACAATTATGTTGACATGTTAGATACAAACTATCTTTGTTACCTAAATAGAGTCAGGCTGATCATTGATCTCTTGGACTTGTGGTGATTCCACAGTCTCTCTGTGCTCATTATTGTTCTCCTCTGCAGTATCATTCTGAGTCTCCATCTCAGTTTGATCCCTTTCTGAGAGTTGAGCTCTCTCAGAAGGTTGAGGAATCTGTTCAAGAACAGGGTTTTCTTTAGCAATATTAAGTGTTGGCATTGTGAATGTGGAAGCAATATCAGGATCTTCCAGCATTCTATCTTCCTCACCCAGACCTTCTTCTTCCTGGCAAGAGTAGGGCTCTTGTCTTCTGAAGAGCTTGATGCTCCTCCATGGGTCTCATACTTGAATCTTTGAGTACTTTTGCAAGTACTTCATCATCCTCGAATCACTATTACGTGGTCAGTGCACTCATCTATGATATTTCTATCATCTCTGGAGAGTTCTGGAGCATTCTGGTTCAGGACTCTTGGGGCATTCTGGAGTTGCCTTTCTGAGCGTCCAACATCTTCTGAGACCTTGTCTCCAGAAGGTTGCGCCTCTTGTATGCTTAGGGGCTTGGAGGCTCTTTTGCTATGAGTCCTCTTTCTCTTGGCAACTGGAGGTTTAGCTTGAGCTTGCTCAGAGACCTCCTCACCTTGTTGTGCAGTTTCTTCTTCTTCTGCCTTTCTGAGTGCGTTCTCAGCAGCAAGTTTCTCCTTTTCTTCAAAAGCGTGTCTGAAAAGGGAGTTGGTGATCGATTTCCGAGAGTGATTCCCATTGTTTCCGAATGTAGCATTACGAGACCAGTGCATATTGGCCTTTGGCTCAGCAAGGCCATTGATGATTTTGGGCTCAAATTCCTCAATATGTCCAAGGAATTTGTTGAAGGCGTACTTCCCCCAATTGAAGTGGGTTTCCTGCCCTTCATGCTTCTTGTTCAGAAGATGCATCATCATCCATCTCTCCATGCTTATCTGGTCTACTCCACCTTTGTTGCCATCAAAGCAACGGACAAATAAGAGCTAAAGTACTCCAGTGTTTACGAGATGACTAGTTCGATGGCCTTGAACAAAGTCTCTGGCAACCTTTTGCATTTTCTAACTGGATTGCTTCAAATAGCTCTTTGACGCCTTGAATCATGGAAGCGTCCTTGATGTTGATGTCTTCAAATGTTACTCGATTTTTCAATCGGAATATCTTGCAGAAAGTCTTGAAGTCTAGAACAATTTCTTGTCCTTGGACTTCAGTCTGCATGTATTTTTCTTCTTCATCATTCACAACTTTTGTGAAGATTTTGGAGTTGTTATAGAACTCAAGACATCCAAAGGTGGATAGTCCACTAGGTGCAGCAGATAGAAGCTTGTAGATATGGAAATTCTTCAGCATCCCCAATATCAGTTTCCTTTCTGGTTTTGAAGGTATAACTGCTGGTACATACCTCTTTACTAGAAAAGCTCCCCAATTCATTTTGTGGTTAGGGTTCCAGTCCGATGGGGTAAACTTTCCCAGAAGTTGTTTATTCAACACCTTAAGTTCCTTTCCTCCTTGCTTTTCAGCAGGAGCAGATGATACGGCCTTAGGGTTCTTGGTGATTATCTTCTTGGGTGCCATCTCTTATATAGAGTTTTGAATGAGTGTTTTTCAGATGAATTTTGCGCAATTAATCAGAATTAGTCTGTCTTTTCAGAAGACTAAGCATAAGAAGTTGAGTTTTGCAGAGGGGTTTTGCAGAAATCTTGAGAGATTTTGCTATTTTGATGCAAGTTTGAAATTTTGGAATTGGTAAAAGTGTTTGTCTTTTGCCCAAATCCTATATATATAGCAGACAAAATGTACATAGATACAACATACATATAGCTGAATATGAATGCGTGTCTTTGCATCTGCATAGGCGTGGTACGTCCTTTGTACTTCATTAAATGCGTAGTGGGCCATGTCTGCATTTATCAACAGACATTACTTGCTTTGTTTTAATCTCATCCGTTGAGATCAAACGTTTATTCATCAAGGGCTTATATTGAATATCTTGTAATGATATCAATCAACAAATGGTAATGTGCCGACTTGATGGATTTTTAATATGCTACATTCATTGTGTCACTTAGTAAAGAGTAGGAACACTTAATCGTTTGATCTTATCATTCTGAGTGTCAAGTCCTTATCTATATATTGTTTATCATCAAAATGGTAAAAATACAAGACATTGCACATATTTGACTTTCAGAACTTATACCTTTTGGGCTTTGTGTGTCCATTTCTCTTTATGACTAAATAGCTTTACAATTCAAGTGTCGGAAGCTTCATTTGTGTTTGAATGTATTTGACCCACTCGGTAAGTAAGTTCTAGTTTTATTTACTTATTAAGTGTACCAACATTTGCCTTTCGGATACCCGTTCGAAATGTTTTGCCTTCCGAGGGTTGCTACCGTAAACCTTTGCATCACCTCTTATCAACTTGGCTTTACGAGAACCCGTTCTCGAGGCTTACTTTTTCTACCTCACTTACTCGGACTTTAGATATTCGTGACAATTTTTCACCCTTAGCAACTCCATTAATCCAAGATTATGTCTCAAAGTCAAGAGTCGGCTTTCTTGTAAGGGCTTAGTGAAGATATCCAAGTTGGTCTTCAGACCAATCTTGAGTATCTCTATATTCGCTTCTCAACATGGTCTATGATGAAGTGGTGTCTAACATCAATGTGCTTTGTTACGCATGGAACTTGGGGTTACGTGATTGCAATAGCACTTGTGTTGTCACGTAAAATGGGAGTTTTCTTCATTGAGTCCATAGTCTCGAGTTGTTGTTGAATCCACGTAATTTGTGTTGCACAACAACCAAAGAATATATTCAAATTTCGTGGTAGAAGTTGCAATTGAGTTTTGTTTCTTGCTAAATCATGAGATAAGTCTAGTTCTTAAACCGACAAGTTCACGAGGTACTTTTCCTATCAAGCATTGATCCAAAGATAATCGATCTCGAGTAACCACCAAACTCAATCCACTTTCTTTAGGATACCACAACCCTACATCTCTCGTACCTTTTCACATACTTTAATACTTTCATAGCAGTGTTGTAGTGTGATTGCATTGGATTTGTTTGAAATCTAGCACACACTCCAACTGCATATTGAATATTAGGTCTGCTTGCAGTAAGGTAAAGTAGTGAACCTATCAATTTCCTATACTTGTGTTCATCAACACTCTTATCTGATTCAGTATAGGTCATCTTGGTTCCTATGTTCATAGGTATCTTAGCATTCTTTTCAGAAGGCTTAAGATTGAACTTTGTGAGCATTTCTTTTGCATACTTTGTCCGACTAATGAATATTCCATCATTGAGTTGCTTGACTTGCAGTCCTAGGAAATAGTTCAATTCTCCCATCATGCTCATCTCAAATTTACCTTTCATGAGATTTGCAAAGTCATCACAAAGTTGCTTGTCCTTAGATCCAAATATGATGTCATCAACATATACTTGAACTAAGAGTAGTTTCCCTTCATGATTTAAAGTAAACAAAGTTTTATCAACTTCACCTTTCTTGAAACCACTTTCCAGAAGGTATTTGGCCAAAGTGTCATACCATGCTCGAGCTGCGGTCAAAGAAGAGCTTTCAGAGCTTATAGCCATTCTACTTTCCGAGGAAACTTCAAAGCCAGTGGTCGCTCAACATAGACTTCCTCGAAGTTCACCATTCAAGAATGCACTTTTGACATCCATCGATAAACTTTAAAATCTTTATGAGCTGCAAAGGCGAAAGAGTCTTATTGCATCCATCCGCAACCGGTGCATATGACTCATCAAAATCTAAACCTTGATTGGGTGAATCCTCGCAACCAACCTTGCTTTATTTCTGGTTATTTCACCAGATTCATTCATCTTGTTTCTGAAAACCCACTTAGTTCCAATCACAGATATTCCTTCTACAAATGGAACTAGTTTCCAGACTTTGTTTCTTTCAAACTGATCCAACTCTTCTTCCATTACAGAGATCCAGTCTTGGTCTCTTAATGCTTCTTCTATAGTTTTTGGTTCAATGTTTGAGATAAAACATCCAAAGAGAGAATTAGCATTTTCAGCTATTGCTCTCCTAGTCCTAACACCTTGATTGATTGGTCCAATCACATCTTTTGCAGGATGATCCTTGATCCATCTCATCATGGGTTTAGGGCTAGTAGGGTCAACATCTATGTGATCTGAATGTGAATCACTATGATTATGACTTGATACTTCTTCAGTATCTGTGACATTTTGCACCTCAGAAGGGCGGTGAATGTCTGACACTTGCTCAGTGTGAGAGCTTTCTGGGACATGCCTGTCAGAGTTGTCAGATGAGCTTCTTTAATAACTTTTCAGTTAATCAGATAGCTTTGTGAATCAAGTATACTTAATACACTTTGCAATGTATGGTATCTTATTCTTTTTACTGACCCAAGTCTATGATAATTGTTCAAGAGAATGAATCTCAGATACTTGATCTTTCGATTCAACTCTTTCACAAATAGCAGTGCTTGTTTAGGATCAGGACACTTAGAACTTTTGTGCTACTTAAGATCAAGAGCTTTGGTCGCAACAGAAAGCTTGAGGATAAGTAGTTTGCTATGAGAGAGTAAGGTGTTCAGCGTGTTTATGGAGTTCAAGGTGTGTTCTCAAGCAGTCTAAGTGTTGATATTTATAGATGAATTTGAGTGTCGTTTGAATAGTATCCGTTAGGCTCAAATCAAATTCAAACTATTGATATCTGTGTATAGTACTGTAGCAGGTTTGTCTTCTTCTTCAGAAGCTACCGTTACTTTTGTTCAGACATCTCTGTCCGTGCATTTAAATGCATTGTACTATACTTTTTGTCCTGTAGTGCCAACGGAACTATCCTTTGTATTAGAGACTTAACTTTATCAGTTTTCTCTGAGTTTTAGCACGTCCTTACCTTTAACTTCAGATACCACTTTTATTGAAACAACTTTGTTTGCAATATATATTTCTTTATCAGAAATGTGGTTTAAAGCTCAAGGTATCTGAGTGTAGATATCTGTGGACACTTTCCTTGTTTTCCAGATGGACCTCTTGACTTCTCAGATATCTCTTGTGACATGATTTGTTTAGCAATCATTTGCGTCTTCAAGAAATCTGGCCAAGGTATCTGCAAAACTATTTCAGTAATCTTGTGCGCTTTCAAATCTTCAATGTCGTTGAACTTGTTCTGCTTGGATGTCTTCTTCTTGGTCTTCTCTTCATAAAATAAAAATTACATTTTGAGACCTAACATCCTATACAAGATTAGCTAGACTATCATACTTAGTGGGTTTCCTCTTTTACAATGTTCAAGTGAACCAAGAATACTAATCACCTTTCTGAGACTAAGATAAGTCATCATGTTGCTGATCAAAATCTAAACAGATATTTCTAACAAAATATCTAACAAATTTCCTAACAAATTTCCCCCTTTTTGATCAGTCAACGATGACTATCTGACCTATTACAAATCTGGATGAGTGAACAATCCAACACTTAATCATTTCTTAAGATTTTTCAATTCATTCAATTAAGTGCAGAAAGTAAACACCAACCAAATCACAAGGTGTGATCTTTGCTGACAAGTTATCTTTTATAGAATAATATCTGAGAGTAAGTTCATCAGATAAGTTACAATGAAAGATTACAGATAACTTTAGTACATGAAACAATTTAGCTTAGTCAGCAAAAATACAACAAAAATACATAGTAAATTAGGACAACAGGAGTAACCAAGCTCCAAGTAAACATCCTAATAGACTAGTCTTCAAGTCTTCAATTGTTCAAGTCTTCAACAGTAGTTCTATGGATCAGTCTGCAAATTTCCTATCTCCAAACCTTTTGATGTCATCAGAATAATCATAGAGAAGTGTTCTGACGAGCATCTCAGTGTCTCTGGCAAATCCACAGACCTCTTTCAGGTTTTGTAGGATTTTCTTGACAAAATGTTTGACCCACAGATACTTTCCCCACTTCCAGGCATGCTCTATTCTGATATCTGAAAGCTTGAAGTATTCGTAGATAATCCTCAGATATCTGATGTCACCCTTGTATTGATCTTCAGTTAGATAGAATGACTCATAGGGTTCCACAACGAGTCTTGCTCTTGTGCCTGTTCCTGTGATATTCAGAATTCTGTGCACATCATCTGGCTTTCCATATGGACATTCATCAGAGAGGTCCTTTCTCATGGCTTCATTCTTCGACAACTTCAAAATCCAACCAGGCTTTAATGTGATTGGTGTTGATCAAGGTTGGCTTATCTTTTCTCCATGCCATAAGTTGTTTATGGATTGGTTCTGAAAATCTTGAATTTACCAGTAGATGCTTAAGTTCCAGAATCCAATAGCCATTTTTCTGATTGATGCACCTGTAGACAGAGGAATCATTGTCATTTTTCACATACTCTATTTTGGCTTCTTCCGCCCGAGTGGAAGTTGACTTTGTCTTTGCTCGCCTCACTGCTCCTTCTCCTGTCTTGAATTCATTTTGGGGTTGTTGCTTGAAGAACCACCCTGGATAGACTTGGTATTTCCAGAGGGTGTTTTAGCTGCTAGGGGCTTTGCAGCTATGGGCTCAGTTAGGCTTTCAATTTTCCTTTTTCTGTGAAGAGGAGCTTCATCTTCATCATCATCAAGATTAAATCTTTTGAGAGTTTCTGACCTTCTTCATTGCTGGGGACTTGATTTGCCTTCTTCATTTTCTTGAAGATTCATTAATCCCTTTAACATGTCTTCTCCTTGAGCCTTGGTACTCCTTGGAGGTTTCGTGCATGCCCTTGTTATCATTGTAGTTCCTTCAGTAGGTTTCTGGGAAGCAGCTACTATTTGCAAAGCAGCTTGGCTTGAGGAGGGTTCATTGATTCTGAGTGGTGGCTGGGAAGTTTTCATGTTTCTTCTTCCTCTCTGAGCCGCACCAGCTCCAGATTTCTTCTTGTTTTCTTCTCCTTCTTCCCATTCCCCCTGACTTTGAGGTCCAAATTTGTACACTCTTTCCCCCCTTAGTCATTGTTGGCTGACTCAGTCTCATAAAAGAATTTGAGAGAGAGTCAAAATGCCCTTGTAAATAATTGTAGGCAGTGACCAACTTCTGAAGTTCGGCTTTGAGCTCCTGATTTTGCTTGATAAGTCCATTGTCCTTATCAGTGAGCTCTGCCAATGGGCCTAGGATGGCATCTGCTTTTCCAGAAGTGTAACTTGCCTCTTGGAAAGCTTTTTCAGCTAAAGATGCATCATCGTCCCTTATCATTCCCAAATCTTTCTGAGCAATGACTATGCTAGTTGTTCTCTGAGTGATGAGCTCAGTGAATTTTTTCATTTCAGAGGGGACGGAGGCAATTACTTCCCTGTTCTGTGAAGACAACTCCTTTTTCAGATGAGCCAGTACTTGGTATATGTTCATGTATTCATGGGAGTGGACATTTGGCAGTTTGCTGAAAGGTTCAGGAGCAATCAGTTTCCTTTTCAAGTGTGAAACCGCTAGATGTTCATTGCGGTGCTCTGCCAAAGTCTTGTCTTCTTCATCATCTGAGTAATCAGCCTAGTGATCTTCATCCTCTTGGACATTCTCATCGATTGTGTCGAGTCCAAAGAACCATCTCGTAGATTGGTTTCTTCCTTTGGGAGGAGGATGGTACTTCTTTTGAAGATGATGCGACTTTAGCATCATGCTTAATTTCAGATACTTCTTGATGATCGAGTTCTTTGGTGATGGCATTTACAGCATCCTGTAGCTCTTTAACCTCAGAGTAAGCAATCATCTCTTGCAGATATTGATCTTGTAGTTGGTCAAGCTTGTCTCTGGATTTAGCTATCTGGTCTTCCAGTTGAAGATGGAGTTGTTGTTCTTCTTCCAACAGTTGTCTGAGTTGAGCAGTTCTGGATTGAGTATTCAACAATTCTGAGCGATTTCCTCAGAATCCTCAACTACTTGTTCAGTAATAACCTTTTGTTGGGAAGATGGATGAGTTGACTTTTGAGGAGATGGAGACGGAGATTTTTGTGCTTTCCTCTCAGTTTGCTTTTCAGCAGTTGAGGCATGATTTCTTTGTGAAATTCATCCGGTCCCTAGTGCAGGGGCATCATCATCATCCTTTTTGTCTGTGTCATCCTTTTGGTGATGGTCAGTGGGAGGTTCATCGAAGTCGTTTTCGTTTATCTCTTCCTCCTCATCATCTTCAGATACAAGATTGATCACTTCAGGGATAGTGATCTTCTGCCCATTAACCTCTTCTTGTTCAGAAGGTATAAATTGCAGAGTCTGGGGCAGAACTAGCTTGAATGCCATCTGTAATCTTGTCTGACCATCTGCCTGTTCAAAGGCTTGTATCAAACTGTGCGCCACTTCTCTCGATAAATCCTTATGCAATAGAGTCGCAATTGTGTACTGTTCGGTAGGGAACATTGCATCGATATACGTCTCCAAGTCAAGAGCTCGTGCTCGTCTGGTTGGTTGATCTGTGATTCTCAATATTTCAGAGAGATCAGAGCACCTTAACCTTTGCCATTTCTTGAAGCATTGAATATGCTTTGGCAGGGTTTGAGCTTTGAAGAAGGGAAGTAGGTCCCTTTTCTCATCATTGGGAGCCTGCTTTGCACTCGTTTGAGCCTGAAAGAAAGAGTTTTGAGTGAGCTTCAAAACTTTTGTAGATATCTGAGTAGAAGTGTAGTTTAGTTTCTGAGTTACCTGAGTAAGTACTTCAGGCTCAGAGACTTGTGCTACTGAGACAATTGGTGTCTCAGATATCTTGTTGTGAGGTGGAGACTTGGAAGTCTGGTCCTCATCAACCTTTCTTTCTTGAACCTGAGAATTAAGATTAATACAATACTTAGGAAATTATTTGAAAGAATTTGTGCAAAATGCATTAATGAGTTCGAGTTTTGGACTTACTTCCTCAATAGGAAGCTCGAGTCATTTTTCTCGAAACTTTCTGGTCGTATTCTTTCATGTGATGTTGCCTTGGGAGCTTCATCAATTTCCATTGATGCAGGATGTCGCAACTTTTTCCTTTGCATCTCTACTCGAATGAGCACGTAAGTAGAAAGTATTGAATATTTTAGAAGAAGTTTAAGATAACCCATGATGAAGAATACGTATCACTGATTTTTCATGTACCTTCATGCTAGAAGGCTCAATGATGTGTTCTTCAGAAACCTTGTCGGTCTCTGGGTTCGTCTCTGGCATTTCGCTTTATCTTCCTCTTTCTCGGTGAGCTGTTAGAAACATTTACTTTAAATGATTAAGCACATAGACAAATGATGAAAAGTGTTATCTTAAGAATCAATTATCACCGTGGTATGTGCTCGATTTCTTGAGAGGCGAGGTTGGTAACCTCCTTCGCTTCTGAGGCAAGCTTTCCAGCTTCCTCTTGTTTCTGTGTTTCCAACTCAGCCTGTAACAAAGAATTTTTATATAAGTAACAAGATATACAAGCATAAAAATTTTCACAAGGTAGGAGTTAAACCATTCACCTACCTGAGCATTGTCAGGCTGATTGGTCTCTGGAACTTGTGACCCTTTTATACTTTGGTCTTCTTGTTCCAGTACAGCTTCTTTGTTTGAAGTTTTAGGTACTTCACACCTTTCCTGAGTGTGCAACTCAGTTGCCTCCCCTGGTTGATCATACTGAGTGGATGTCTCAGTTTGATCCCTCTTGTCGAGTTGGGGAACCTGCTCTTTTGCAGGATTTTCTTCAGCGTGTTGTAATGCTGGTAATTCGAAATGGAGTTCATTTACCATTTCATCAACCACTAGTGGCTGTGGTTGTTGTGGTTGTCTGGAAGCAGAAGATCGGTCAATAGAGTGTTCTTCCAGATTTTTAGATGTGGCATTTTCATCAGCATCTGCCAGCACTAAATTACCACTCATCAGGGCTTCTTGAAGTTGTGCGTAAGAAACGTTCCCTGATGATGTGTTTGCACCAACAACCTTTCCTATAGGTGCTTGTTCAGCAACCTGAGGTGTAGGTTCTTCTTCAGAAACCTTATCACCAGTTACTGTTACAGTAACCTTAGCCCGCTTTGTTCTTTCTAGGACTTGAGAGATGACTAGTTCATCATCTTCATCGTCAGAGCTCTCATCAGCATTGGGAACTGATTGGTCCATTACTCCTGCGATTTCTGCAGATGGGGCTTGGTGCTTTTCACCTGTTTTGGCAGCATCAATAAGTTCATCAGCAAGGCATTCTGCATTAGTCGCAACATTTCTAAACGCACTTTCTCTTGCTGAGTCTACTTGTTCAGTAGTTGATGACTCTTTTGTAGCATTGATGAGTTGATCTGCCTTTATTAGTTCATCGGCAAGGCTTGCAGATATCTGAGAATCGACAACCTCAATGGGTGTGTCTTCTGATTTGCCAGCAGACTTCTTTCTTGAAGTTCTGGGCTTCTTGGTCGCAACCTTTTCTTCAGATACCTTTTCAGACTTTCGCTTCTTAGAACCTTTCTGAGACCCAGTAACCTTTTTCATCAAGTTTGTATACTCATATTTGTAGAGTAGGTTACTGTTGGCTATTTCAAATGCCTCTCGAGCTCAATGCCAAGCTTCTCCAAAGAAGTAGCATATCTTCGCACCATAGCATATTGTGGCCTTTGCTCGGCTAGCCCTTTGGCGATCTTAGGCTCAAGCCTTGAATCTTCTTCACAAACTTCATGAAGGCGTATTTTCCCAGCTTAAAGGGTTTTCCAACCTTTGTCTTGTTGATTCGGAAGAACATCATGATCCATCGTTCTTGGCTTATCCGTCAAGACCTCCTTGTAGACCATCAAAGCATCCGTGAAGAATGCAAGCGATACATCCCAAAGTGAACCATCGATGTCCGGTTCGGATGTCGAAGCTTGAACTCGGTGGGTGTATCGATTTTCAAGATCACACACGCCATGCATAATTGTTTAACACCTTCAAGGAGATCATCATCCTTGGTGTTTATTTCAAAATCCTTTCCAAGATTTTGAAACTCAAACAACTTACTGAAGTTGTTAAGTCCGTATGATTTCCTTTCTTTGATCGAGGTTTTAATGCAACACTATTGCAAAGGCCTTGTAAACACAGAAATTATCCTCGAGTTGTTGTAAAATTCCAACACATCGAGTGATGAAATTCCACTTGGGCGGCGGATAGAAAACCCTTGATTTGTGCCTTTCAAGCATGTCAAGAATCGACTTTTCGTCGGTTCTCTATCGTACCGTGAGGTATTCCTCAACCATGGCACCACCCCAAATTATTCTGTGATTTGAAGTCCAATGATTAGGATTAAAATCTCCTACCAGTCGGTTGTTCACAATAACCAACTCGGGTGCTTGCTTTTCAGCAGTACCAGTGGAGGATTGAGATTTCTGTGTGGAAGAATTCTTTGGGGCCATCTCTTTATATAGTGTAGGGATTTGGATTGGTGTTTGAAAGAGATTTGATTCAGTAATTCTTTGCAGAAAAACTTAATCTTGATTTGTAGAGATTGTAGAAGGTTTGCAGAGAATCAAGAGAAGGTTTTGCTATTTTTGTGCAAGTCGGAATTTTGGATTAGGCGAAAGTGATTTCTTTTGCCAAAATCCTATATATATAGCAATAGAATCTCAACAGACAAATACATACAAATTGATTTTGTGTATGATTCTGTGATTTGCAAGCGTGAGCAAAAGCTAGTTCGGCATTAAATGCAAAGTGGGCTTTGTCAGAATTTTTACAGTCCACTATTTACTGTGAATTAATTTCCACCGTATAGATCAATCGCTTAATTTCATCAAGGGTCACCATTGCTTCTTCAGCAATGATCACAATCAACAAGTGTAATTGTGCCCATTTAATGAATTTTGGCTATTAGCTATCCGAATCACGTTTTTGTATGACCAAGAACACTGTTTGCATCTGAATCTATCTTATACTTAGGATTTTTCCAAGTTTTTCATCAACATAGAAATAATGCGAATTTTATAGATCAATCGCTTAATTTCATCAAGGGTCACCATTGCTTCTTCAGCAATGATCACAATCAACAAGTGTAATTGTGCCCATTTAATGAATTTTGGCTATTAGCTATCTGAATCACGTTTTTGTATGACCAAGAACACTGTTTGCATCTGAATCTGTCTTATACTTAGGATTTTTCCAAGTTTTTCATCAAGATAGAAATAATGCGAATTTTAAGAGAGTAGTTGACTGTCGATAGTTGTACTATTCTCCTTTTGTGTTCCCCGTTTATAGAGTGTTTCAGATATCTGAATTCCTGTCTCAGAGATCTTAAGCTGTCTTTTTGCTCTTTAGCCTTTTTGACTTCTGGATACCCGTTCCAGATTTCTCTTTTCTCTTCTCTGGATGCCCGTTCCAGATACCTCTTCTCTGGATGCCCGTTCCAGATTCCTGAACTCTTTCAGTTCATTGGTAGTTCCATTAGTCCAAGACTATGTCTTAAGGCTAAGAATCTACTTTCTTGTAGTGGCTTAGTGAAGATATCTGCAAGTTGGTCTTCAAAACCAATCTTGAGTATCTCTATATTGCCTTTTTCAACATGGTCTCTGATGAAGTGATGTCTAACATCAATATGCTTTGTTCTGGCATGAAATTTAGGACTTTGTGTGATCGCAATAGCACTTGTGTTGTCACAGAAAATGAGAGTTTTCTCTTCATCGAGTCCATAGTCTTTAAGTTGTTGTTGTATCCACAGAATTTGTGTTGCACAACAACCAAAGACAATATATTCACCTGCGGTAGAGAAGTTGCAATTGAGTTTTGCTTCTTGCTAAACCACGAGATAAGTCTAGTACCCGTAAACCCAAGTTCCCGAGGTGCTTTTCCTATCAGCGTTGATCAAAGATAATCGCCTCGAGTACCGGCTAAACTCAATCCGCTTTCTTTAGGATACCACAATCCTACATCTACTGTACCTTTTACATACCTTAATATTTCCATAGCAATGTTGTAGTGTGTTTGCATCGGGTTTGTCTGAAATCTAGCACACACTCCAACGGCGTATTGAATATCAGGTCTACTTGCAGTGAGGTAAAGTAGTGAACCTATCAATTTCCTATACTTATGTTCTTCAACACTCTTATCTGATTCAGTATGGGTCATTTTGGTTCCAATGCTCATAGGTATCTTAGCATTCTTTTCAGAAGGCTTAAGATTGAATTTTGTGAGCATATCTTTTGCATACTTTGTTTGACTAATGAATATTCCATCATTGAGTTGCTTGACTTGCAATCCTAGAAAATAATTCATTTCTCCCATCATGCTCATCTCAAACTTACTTTTCATGAGATTTGCAAAGTCATTACAAAGTTGCTTGTCCTTAGATCCAAATATGATGTCATCAACATATACTTGAACTAAGAGTAGTTTCCCATCATGATTTAAGGTAAATAAAGTTTTATCAACTTCACCTTTCTTGAAACCACTTTCCAGAAGGTATTTGGTCAAAGTGTCATACCATGGTCTTGGAGCCTGTTTCAGTCCATACAGAGCTTTCTGTAGTTTATAGACCATTCTACTTTCTGAGGAAACTTCAAAGCCAGGTGGTTGCTCAACATAAACTTCTTCTGCAAGTTCACCGTTCAAGAATGCACTTTTGACATCCATCTGATAAACTTTAAAATCTTTATGAGCTGCAAAGGCTAGAAAGAGTCTTATTGCATCCAATCTGGCAACTGGTGCATATGACTCATCAAAATCTAAGCCTTCAGTCTGGGTAAATCCCTTGGAAACCACTTTGTTTCTGGTTATTTCACCAGATTCATTCATTTTGTTTCTGAAAACCCACTTGGTTCCAATCACAGATATTCCTTCTACAAAGGGAACTAGTTTCCAGACTTTGTTTCTCTCAAATTGATCCAACTCTTCTTGCATTGCAGAGATCCAGTCTTGGTCTCCTAATGCTTCTTCTATATTTTTAGATTCAATATTTGAGATGAAACATCCAAAGAGAGAATTAGCATTTTCAGCTAGCTATTGCTCTCCTAGTCCTAACACCTTGATTAATTGGTCCAATCACATCTTTTGCAGGATGATCCTTGATCCATCTCATCATAGGTTTAGTGCTAGTAGTATCAATATCCAAATGATTTGAATGTGAATCACTGGGATTTTGATTTGATACTTTTTCAGTATCTATGACATTTTGCTCCTCAGAAGGGCAATTAATGTCTGACACTTGTTCAATGTTTGAGCTATCTGGAATATGTCTTTCAGAAAGATTGTTTCCAGAGATAGCTTCATGATGAATATCTTCAGTTTCCATTTCTGGAAGTTTCATAGGAAATTCTTCATCATGTTTGTGAGTCATCTTGTTGTTACTAGGCATATCAAGCTTTTCTACGTTAGAGTCATCCTCACTTTCCGTAATGATGTTTCTCCTTTCTGAGGATTCTTCTTCAGAATCCCTCAATATTAGTTCTTTGAACCTTTCTGAGAGTTCATCATTAGGAGGTGTTTTCTTACTTCCTTCATAGAATACAACATGAACTGATTCTTCAATTTTCTTTGTTCTTTTGTTGTAAATTCTGTAGGCTTTGCTATTCGTGGAATAAACAAGAAATACACTTTCATCTGCCTTTGGTTGAAATGTTCTCATATAATCTTTTCCATTGTTTAGAACAAAACATCTACAACCAAATACTCTCAGATATTTGATATTAGGGGGTCTACCAACCAAGATTTCATAAGGGGTCTTGTCATGGTGTTTATTTATCAAACATATGTTCTGAGTGTAGCAGGCTGTGTTTACAGCTTCAACCCAATAAACTTCACTTATTTCAGTGTCAGCTAGCATTGTCCTTGCAGCTTCTTTAAGGGTTCTGTTTTTCCTTTCTGCAACACCATTTTGTTGAGGTGTTCTTACAGAGGAAAGTTGGTGTTGTATACCTTTGCAGATACAAAACTCCTTTATGTACTGGTTGACAAACTCAGTACCATGGTCTGTTTTGATTGCAGATACCTTGTCATTTTTCATGACTTCAAGCTTTTTCAGCAAGTTTGGTATCTCCACCCTGGCATCAGATTTGTGTTTCAGAAATACAACCCAAGTGAATATTGAGAAGTCATCTACAACAACCAGACCATATTTCTTTCCTGCATAACTAGTTACAAATGATTAAAAAAGATCCATATGTAGTAATTGCAGTGGTCTAACACTAGAGTGTCTAGTTTTGGACTTGAAAGAGATTTTAGATTGTTTCCCCATCTGACATGCAGAACAGATACCATCCTTTTCGAAAGACGTTATGGGAAGGCCAACCACTAACTCTTTCTTGGCAAGTTTGTTCAGAGTTTTGAAGTTCAAGTGACTCATTCTTTTGTGCCATAACCGGCTCTCCGGTGACCAGATTGACTCACCATGAGACATTCTTCAATCATGGCGTATGCCCAATCGGCAACATAAAGACGCCTTTCACGGCAACCAAGATCGCCTACTTTGACTCATTGTCCATTAGTTTGCGATTTTGCTTTGAATTTTATAGTAAAACCTTTATTCGCAAACCGGCTCATGCTAAATAGATTATATTTCAAATCCTTAACATGTAATATGTCGTTGATTGTTAATGTTCCCAATTTGACGTTGCGAATCCAGAGAGGGATTTAATTCTCCTCCAAAGAACTGATATCGGTCCGTGTTGCAAGCTTTGTAATCGACCAGATTTGCTTTATCTCTGTCATGTGCTTTTCGCATCCACTATCAAATGACCATTGTGCTTTAGTCCAGAAGCATTACGCATAACAGGAATGGAGATTAGGTTCTCAATTTACAGTTGGAACCATCAGAACTAAACAATCTTCCAATAGGAATCCATTTTTGAATGAATTTCCTTGGATTCCTTGGTGTGTTCCTAGGTGTGTTCCTAGGTGCTCCATTTGGTGCTTTCAGATACCTGTTAGGTTTCTAGCCTTTAGCCATCGTTCTTGCTCCTGTTTGTATTCATGAGCAAGTTGTTTCCCGATGCCTTTATAGCCAATACCGTTTCGAGCACTTGAAGCTATCTGAGATCTTTTCTCAGTAGCTTTGCTAGTCTCTGGTTGATCCAATTTCTTTCCAGAAAAAGTGGCATGAGAGAATTTGCCAGCTCCTGCAATTCTACCCTTTTGAGAGACATAGCACTGTGGGTGTTTACGCTTTTCAGTGTTGTGTTCCTTTTCAGAGACGTGCCCAACAGTTTTGTTTTTGACTTGTTTTTCCCACAAAGGTTTAGTCACAACTGCCTTTCCTTTGTCAACAATCTTCGTCTTCTGACCGATACTATAGATTGCATGGGAACCATCTTGCTGAGTACTTACAAATGTTCTTCTTTCCTCACACTTATTCAGAGTGATAGAACAATCTGTCTGTGTATTCAGCCCAAGTCCTTTCTTTTCTAAAGAATCTCTTAAGTAAGATTGTACTTCAGTAAGAGTGTCACTAGCTTTGGCATATGATTGAAAAGATAATTCTTTCTTTTCGAGTTCCTTGTTCTCAGAAAGAAGATCTTCATATTTCTTTTGTAATTCAGCCATTGCTTCTTTATGTGACTTTTCAGTCTCAGATATCTGAGCTTTGAGAAATGCATTTTCAGAATCCATTTTCTCAGATATCTTAACTAATTGAGAATTTTCCTTTGCAAGAGAATTCTTTTCTTCTTCAAGATTTTCGGCTCTAGTTCGGATCATTAGAAATTCTCTTTCATAGATGTCAAGATCTTTCCTGAGATTTTCTAGATCTTTTATTTCTTCTTCATCACTTTCATAAGTATAACAAGAAGTATGTGTTACCTCATCAGCCATAAGACAGATTTCTATGTTAGAGATGTCTGGACCGTCAATCTCAGCAACTCCACACATTTCATTCTTCTTGAGGCCGAAGTCGATTATATCATGAGTAACTCCACATAATTCTGGTGATGGTAAGGTTGAGTCATCTGAATTATCATCTTCAGAATCTGTCTCATAGTCAGAGCATCCAGTTGAGTTTGGATTTTCTTTCTTTTTTCAGTTAATAAAGCTTTCTGGCTTCTTCTGAAGATTCTTCTATCTTTCTTGTCACCTGTCCTTAGTTTGTTGAAGGCAGGACAATCCTTCTTGAAGTGACCAGGTTTCTGACAATAGAAGCAGATATCGTTTCCAATTTCTACTTCCTCAGTACATGATGCTTTCTGAGCTGGCTTGTTCAGCGAGCTTTGCATATTTTTGTACTGGTGATACTTTGAGCATAGATGCTTTTTCAGCTTCTCTTTGGCTTTTCTTCTCTCAATTTCTCGACTGACATATTTGCTCATTTGCTTTGCAACAAGAGCATCCTCAGTCTCTTCCTTGCTTTTCTTCTTTTCAGAAGTTCCTTGAGCAACTAGAGCAATATTCTGCAACTTTTCAGTTGTTTGTTCTCTTTGTGTTGTCTCATAATCAACCAAGTAAGATGTGAGAAGAGTTCCCTTTGGAGTGATATTTGGCATTCCTTGGTTAAAATAAAGAATTTAGTATGCTCCCATTGTGGTTAAGACTTGACAATAGTCTTAATCTTTTCGATTGGGAGTATCTGCTTTCCCAAGTGCTACCATATCACTCATGAGAGTGGTAAATCAAATCAAGTTCTTCGAGTTTCAGTGGTCCTTGTTTGAAATTTTGAAATTTCAACTTGAGAACTTCGAACTTGTTTTCTTTGATTTTCTGGCCCAAGACAGATTTCTTCAATCACCGCCAGCAACTCGCTGCTTTTAGCACCCCTACGCTTTAATTGTATGTGCTCAGTGTAGATCGATGATGATATTACGAGCTTGACCATCCAGACGATTTCTCTTGGCATCTTCCGATGTCCAGAGTTCTCTGAGCTTTGTTCGTAAATAACTTGACTAGTAGATCTCCCACTTGTTGACGTGTCGGTTGTGAAGATCCTTCGCTTTGATCTCTGTCTCTACCATTAGAAACCTCCATGACTTGTTTAAGTTGTTGAATGACTATTGGGCCATTCTTTATCACTTCGATCATTTCGTCACTTATTGCTTCAAGGTGGAGCATCATGTTATTTTTCCATTTCTCGTAGTTCTCTGGTTTGAGAACGGGTGCATCACTCAGAGACATTCCTGCACACTTAACACACAATTAAACAGTCCTCAAAAGTGGACAAAGTTCCTTCACCTATCTGGGGATCTAGGTTCAAGTGTAGGCTTGTGAACCTCCCGCTCGATACCACTTGTTGTCCAGATAACGCAAAGTAAAAGACTAGAGGGGGTGAATAGTCTTTAAAACTTTTGTCGATATAAACTATTTCTCGATATCCGTAGATATCCGATACTTAGATTCAGAGCGGAAGACTTAAGATAGATAAGTGCGTAAGCAGTTAAAGTGTGTGTGTGTGTGTTGTCAAATGTAAGTCTGAAAAGTAAATAACACAGCAAGTATAATGGTATCTGGAGGTGGCGTAATCCTCAAACTAATCCACTTCGGTCTTCCAAAGACCTAGAATTCACTAGAATAGATAATTGAGGTCACCTTACAAAAATCCTATTCTAAGATTCCTTAAACAAATGGTTCCCAACCAAATGTTCCCCCTGAGTTGTTCCCCGGCTTTCACAGCCAAGTACTTCTGACTTCGAAACCTTTTTGAGCTATTCCCTAGCTTCCCAAGCTAAGTACTTCCTGTGCTCAATAACCTTGGAGTTATTCCTTAGTTTCTCAAACTAAGTACTTCCTGTACTCCACGCCAGTGATGGTGTTGGTTTTGGTTTGAGTCGTCAGATGAGCTTCTTTAATAACTTTTCAGTTAATCAGATAGCTCTGTGAATCAAGTATACTTAATACACTTTTCAATGTATGGTATCTTGTTCTTTTTACTGACCCAAGTCTTAGATAAATGTTCTAGAGAATGAATCTGAGATACTTGATCTTACAATTCAACTCTTTCACAGATAGCTGTGCTTGTTTAGGATCAGGACACTTAGAACTTCAGTGTTACTCAAGATCAAGAGCTTTGGTCGCAACAGAAAGCTTTTGAGAGTAAGTAGTTTGCTTTGAGAGAGTAAGGTGTTCAGCGTGTTTATGGAGTTCAAGGTATATTCTCAAGCAGTCTAAGTGTTGATATTTATAGATGAATTTGAGTGCCGTTTGAATAGTATCCGTTAGGCTCAAATCAAATTCAAACTATTGATATATGTGCATAGTACTGTAGCAGGTTTGTCTTCTTCTTCAGAAGCTACCGTTGCTTTTGTTCAGACATCTCTGTCCATGCATTTAATGCATTGTACTATACTTTGTCTCAGAGTGCCAACGGAACTATGCTTTGTATCAGAGACAACCTTGATCAGATTTCTCTGATTCTTTGCACGTTCTTATCTTTAACTTCAGATACCACTTTTATTGAAACAACTTTTGTTTGCAATATATATTTCTTTTTCAGAAATGTGGTTAAAGCTCAAGGTATCTGAGAATAGATATCTGTGGACGCTTTCCTTGTTTTCAGATAGACCTTTTATTTCTCAGATATCTCTTGTGACACAGTTTGTTTAAAACTATTCGTGTCTTGAAGATATCTGGCCAAGGTATCTCGAAACTGCTTTTGATAATCTTGTGCAGTTTCTTCAAATCTTCAATGTTATTGAACTTGTTCTGCTTGGATGTCTTCTTCTTGGTCTTCTCTTCATAAAATAAAAATTACATTTTGAGACCTATCATCCTAACAAGATTAGCTAGACTATCATACTTAGTGGTTTCCTCTTTTACAATGTTCAAGTGAACCAAGAGTACTAACCACCTTTCTGAGACTAAGATAAGTCATCATGTTGCTGATCAAAATCTAAACAGATATTTCTAACAAAATCTAACAAATTTCCTAACAGATTGTTTCCCCATCTTACAGGCAGAACAGATACCATCCTTTCTGAAAGATGTTTTGGGAAGGCCAACCACTAACTCTTTCTTGGCAAGTTTGTTCAGAGTTTTGAAATTCAAGTGACTCATTCTTTTGTGCCATAACCAGTGCTTTACTGTGACTGATTGACTCACCATGAGACATTCTTCAGTTGTGGCAGATGCCCAATCGGCAACATAAAGACTTCCTTTCCGCCGAGCAACCAAGACTGTCTGCTTTGACTCATTGTCAATAAGTTTGCAATACTTTGCTTTGAATTTCACAGTAAATCCCTTGTCTGCAAACTGGCTCATGCTAAATATATTATATTTCAAACCCTTAACATGTAATACATCAGTGATTGTTAATGATCCTAATTTGACGTTGCCAAATCCCAAAGAGGGATTTAATTCTCCTCCAGCAAATCTGATGTCTGGTCCATTGTTGCAAGCTTTGTAGTTGACCAGATTTGCTTTGTCTCCTGTCATGTGCTTTCCGCATCCACTATCAAATAGCCATTGAGCCTTAGTCCAAGAGGCGTTCTGCACAAAACAGGAAACAAGAGTTAGGTTCTTGCTTCAGAGATAGAACCATTTAGACTAAACATTCTTCCAGTAGGAATCCACATTGTAGTGAATTTCTTGGTAGTTTGTTTTTGTCTAACTTGATCAGAAGGAGATGCAATAAAATCGTAATTTTGAGCTCAATCTTCCTTCTTGGGGTGTTTCTAGGTGTTCCTTTTGGTGCTTTCTCGACCACAGGTTTCGGGGTTGCTTTTGACAAACTTAGCCTTTCCGCCGTTCCTTCTAGCTCGCATTCGCTTTTTCGGCTTGAGATTTCTTCCACTTCGCTCATCTACGTGCAATATCAGCCTGGCGCCATTGTTCTTGTCCTTCCTTATATTGTTGTAGAAGAACTTTTCCAATAGCACGATAGCCAATGCCATTTCGAACACCTTTGGCTTTCTGAATGCGCTCTTCAGAAACCTTACTAGTTTCTGCACCATCTTTATTTTCATAAAATGGTACAGTTGAGAATTTGCCTATTCCAGCAATTCTTCCCTTCCTAGTAATATAGCAATGTGGATGATTGCATGTCTGAGGGTTGTGTTTCTTTTCAGAAACCTTATCCACATGTTTCTTGTGAACTTGTTGTTCTTTCAAAGGCTGGGTTGCTACTCCTTTTCCTTTGTCAACTACCCTAGCTTTCTGACCAATGCTATAGGTGGTTGAAGAACCATTCTATTGACTTTTTACAAAGGTCAACCTTTCATCACTCTTCTTCAGAGGAGATGAATTACTCGATTGTTCATCAAGTCCAAGTCCACCTTTCTCATAGGGATCTCTCAGATAGGATTGAACCTCAGTGAGAGTGTCACTAGCTTTTGCATAAGATTGGAAGGATAGCTCTTTCTTTTTGAGTTCTTTATTCTCAGAAAGCAGCTTCATCATTTTTCTTATTAAGTTCATCCAAGGCTAGTTTGTGAGAATTTTCATTCTCAGATATCTAAGCTTTCAGAAAGGCTATTTCAGCGTTCTTGTTCTCAGATACTTTGGTTAGCTCAGAAACCTCTTTTTAAGAATTTCTTTGCTTTCCTCTAGAATTCTGGTTTTGGATTGTGCTTCCAGAAATTCTTTCTCATAACGATCCAATTCACTCTTGAACAATTCCAGATCCTCAATTCCATCATCACTCTCATAGTACAGAAATTGTGAATTGTTAGTTACCTCATCAGCCATAAGACACATGTCAATGTTGGAGATGTCCGACCAAAGAATCTCAAAGAACTCCACACATTTCATTCTTCTTAAGGCCGTAGTCGATTACATCGTGGGTGATTCCACACAATTCTGGTGATGGTAGGTTTGAGTCATCTGAATCTCCATCTTCAGAATCTGTCTCAATGTCTAGAGCATCAAGTTGAATTTGAATCTTCTTCCTTTCTTCAGTCAGTAAGGCCCTTTGATTTCTTTTGAAATTTCTTCTGTCCTTCTTGTCACCTGTCTTGTGCTTGTTTAAAGCAGGACAATCTCTCTTGAAGTGACCAGGCTTTTGACAATAGAAACAGATGTCATTTCCTTTTTCTGCAGCTTCAGTACTAACACCTTTCTAAATGGGGGTGTTCAGAGAGTTGTTCATTTATATGTTCTTGTACTGATGATAGTTTGGGCCAAGATGCTTTTTCAGCTTTTCTTTAGCTTTTCTTCTCTCAATCTCTTGACTCACAAATTTCTTCATGTGTCTTACTGCAAGAGCATTTTCTTCAGATGCTTCTTTGGTATCTTCTTTTCATAAGTACCTTGAGAAACTAGAGCAACACTTTGCAACTTTTCAGCTGTTTGTTCTCTCTGAGTTGTCTCATAGTCTACAGTAGAAAGATGAGAGAAGAGCTCTACTGGAGTAATATTTGGCATCCCTTGATTGAAATAAAAGAACTTAGTGTGTTCCCAGTTGTGATTGAGACTTCTGACAATAGTCTTAATCTTTTCGGACTGGGAGTATCTATTGCTTTCACCAAGTGCAGCCATATCACTCATAAGAGTAGTAAATCTGAAATCAAGTTCTTCTAGAGTTTCAGTGGGACCTTGTTTGAAGTTTTGGAACTTCAATTTAAGAACTTCGAACTTGTTTTCTTTGGTTTTCTCAGTTCCGCATGATTTCTTCAATCAATTGCTGTAACTTTCGCTGCTTTAGCACCCCACGCTTTACCTTTGTATGTGCTCGATGTCGATCCGATGATTATATTACGAGCTTGACCATCCAATCTGTGTCTCTCGCATCTTCGGATGTCCGAGCTCTTCGGCTTGTCTTCATACATAATGCTTCCACGAGCAACATGACCACTATCACTAGCGCCCATATCCTCGCTTCCATCTTCCTCGTTCGAGGTTTTTCTTCCATCGAGACACCTCGAATTTGTTTGAGTTATCGATTTTGATAGACCCTTCATTGATGACATAGATCATCTCATCACTAATGGCCTCGGATGGAGCATCATGTTATTCTTCCATTTCTCGTAGTTTTACGGTTTCGAATGGGCATCACTCGAGACATACCGCACACTTAACACAAATTATATAGTCCTCGAGAGGGACAAAGTTTCTTCACCTATCGGGGATCTAGGTTCAGGTCTGAAGCTTGTGAACCTCCCGCTCGATACCACTTGTGGTCCAGATAACGCAAAGTAAAAGACTATGAGGGGGTGAATAGTCTTTTAAAACTTTGTCGATAAACGAGCTTCGTAAACTGGGGGTTCTGATACTTAAATTGAGCGCGGAAGAGTTTAAGATAGGTAAGTGAGAAACAATAAGTATGTGTGTGTGTGCTTTTTGAAATGTAAATCTGAAAGGTAAATTACACAAAGAAGTATAGTGGTATCCGGAGGTGGCGTAATCCTCCAACTAATCCACTTCGGTCTTTCTGAGACCTAGAATTCACTAGAACAGATAATTGAGTTCACCTTACAATAATCCTATTCTAAGATTCCTAAACAAATGGTTCCAACCAAATGTTCCCCCTGAGTTATTCCCCAGCTCCTAGAGCTAAGTACTTCCTCTACTGGATAACTCGAGTTGTTCCCTGATTTCCAAAATCAAGTACTTCCTCTACTCCACGCCTTGATGGTGTTGGTTATAAGGTTTTGTCAGAAAGGCTTCTCGTATAACTTTTCAGTTATGTTTACAGAGAGCCAAACAGAACGAGACTACTTAATACACTTGTTCATGGATGGCGATACCGCTTCTTTATCGACCCAAGTAATTGTGTCCGATTACGGAGAATGAACTTCGAAAGGGTATCCGATAGTTCAACTCTTTCACGAATAACAATCTCTTGTTAAGGTTCGTGACAACTTAGAACTACTAGTGATTCTTCATGACGTAAAGCTTTCGAGAAAGGATAGTAGAGTCTTGAGAGAATACTTTGCTTGATGGTAAGTTTGCAAGATAGGCGTTACAGGTATGTTCAAGATCTAAGTGTGATATATATAGATAAATTTGAGAGGCGTTTAAATTGTATCCGTTGCTCTCTATCAAATTATATCTGTTATATCTTGAACTATGTACTCGAAGTCACTATCTCTTGTTCGTAGAGGACTTGCTTTTAAAGATTTCTGGCGATGCATTTAATGCATAAGATCGTTTCATCATTGTCCTTTAATCTCAGCGGATACGAGCCTTTCTACTTTTGCATGCTTCATACTCGTGATGTCATATGTCTGTAATCATATTTCAAAGTAAGTTAATATACTTAAGAAAGGATTAAGTACATAGTCTTTCGAGTTAGATTAAACCTTTGTCTTATAAGCATGCAATCTTGGTTTCTAATCTTGAGAAAATTTCTTTAGGATTGATCTTCTTGAAATAAAAATTACACTCAGAGACCTATAATCCTAATACAAGATTTACTAGACTAATCATACTTAGTGATTTCCTCTTTTACAATTTTCAAATGAACCAAGAGTACTTAATCACCTTTCTGGCTAAGATAATAACATGTGATGAGTGATCAAAATACTAACAGATATTCCTAACAAACTTTATTGTAGCTAATAAAAAATCTTGATAGGATACAACTGAAATGAAATATATATATCACCTATGCTGAAATAAGTTAATAGAAACATTGAATTGATTAGGTAGAGAAGTAGTTCACACTTGAGACTATTTAAGATTTAAGGAAAGTTCCCGTAGATGTTTCACTCTGAAGAAGCCAATAGACACAGATGCACGTGGTTCATCGAATCAATGAAAGGACGAAAAAAAGGGTAAAGGATTGCATATGCTCACCCCAATACAGGTTTTTAGAAATCGACCAACTAAGCACAATCGATCGTTTGATAACCCACGTGAAGCCATTGTTGAATGAAGAATCAATGTCCATGTTTTTCAACGGTAATTGGATCGCTGCAACTCTGAAGTCGATCGACTTGGGGTCCGTAATTGAATCGTTGCGGCTCTGAATTTCAGATCAGCAAGGCTAGGGCTGCGTAACGGATCGATGGGATCCGATGAATCCTCAATTGCCACATGCTTTTGAGATCGATGTCTCCTTCTTATTTGCAGGTGGGCGGCGGCGAATTGGTGAAGAAGAATCGACGCGAATGGGTTGGAGATGGCGTTGTCAAAGAAGGATAGGCGGAGAGATGAACTGGGGAGTGTTGATTAAAATGTTAGAGAGGAATGAAGATGAGGAAATTAACATTAGGCAATGAAAATGTTTCATGATGCCACATAGGAATATTTAATCCAATAAGGATGCTCAACAATTCCACATCATTGATGATGTATCACCCCTTAAGAATACTTGAATGGTTTTTCTTTTAATATATACATAGATAGATAAATAGTTATTTATGGTCTATTTTGAAAATTTTTCATTTAACCTTTAAAAGTTTTAACACGTTGACGCTAACACCAGCCATTTGCTTTGAGTGGAGGTCCACTTTCCTCTATATGGACTGGTTCATTACAGTCCATCTATATTTTCGAAAATTTTGGATTTCGCCCCCTCAAACCCTCGGAAAAACCTCATATACATAAGGAAAAATTACACCAAGTCCCCCCAATAAACACCCTACACTACAATAAAAACTGGGTTGGGGCTACAAATAAACACCCTACACTACAATAAACACCCTACGCTTAAGCCCAACGATCCGTCGCCCCAGCTATGGCGACGGATAGAAAATCCGTCGCCCCCCTGGAGTTGGGACGACGGATAGATAATCCGTCGTCCAATTCGCGACGGATTGGACGACGGATTATATATTTGACTTTTTTTTTTTAATCGAAATATAACGACGGATAGAATCTATCCGTCGTCCAGTTTAGCGACGGATAGATTCTATCCGTCGATTCTATCCGTCGCTAAACTGGACGACGGATAGATTCTATCCGTCGTTATATTTAGCGACGGATAGATTCTATCCGTCGTCCAACATATTATTGGAATTAGTGACGGAATCTGAAATTCCGTCACTGTGAATCCGTCACTAATTCCATCACTAGTTAATTCGTCACTAATTCCGTCACTGTTAATCCATCACTATTTATTTCATATTATTCCCTGTTTTTCGTAGTTCACCTATTTAATCAATATAATGTTCGATAATAAATGAATAATACGGAAAATATTTCAATAAATTTTGAATAAAAAAAGTAATATCCGGAGCTGGAGAAATTATCCACACAAGTGTAAATATGAAAAAAAATCCAAACATACAGATACATAACTAACTAGCTATCAGACGGGGGTGGGTGTGGGTGATGGCGGGCGGGATCGCCCTCCATTCAGAATCAAGGCGCCGTTCTCCTCCCTTCGTTCTCTGTCGCCCGCTCCATCTCGTCCCTTTGTTGCTCCATCTCTTGAGTTAGCGAGCAACATTCGTTTCGCGATTGCACCATTTCCGAGACCTGGTCCTGTGTGTAAACCGGACGTCTGGACTGATGGGATGATGATGAGGAGCACCCCGGACTAGCCAGGCTCAAACCGAGGCTCCCGAGTCCATATATTCGTCCTTTCTTGTCCGGTTGGTTGACCTCTAAGAAGATGTTGTCAACTTGTTCAGTTGACAGCTCCTCGCCCGTCTCTTCCTCCTGCCTCGCTACCTGAGCATCAACCTCAGCCTGAAATCGTAAATTGCAGATATCATGATCGATTCTTGTTTTCAAAAATAACTTGTAATAGTGTACAAATATGAACTTTAAGCGATAAACATATCATGATAGACGAGGCCCGTGATCGGTCCATACCCCTTACCTTGGCCTTCTTGAAGATGGCATACTTGGATGTCACCTCCCCCCGTGCCACCTGAATCAAACCAGATCTAGTCAACAATTTATCATCTACAAGTAATAGAGCAACAGAGACACAATACATACACGTAATGCTAGATTGCAAAAACACATATATACGCACCGATTGATAATAATCAGTGACAGTAGATCGCCTCCCAAGGTGGTGAACGGCCCTTCCTGCCGCCAGACGATGGGATGCACGGTTACGCTTTGTTCAGTAACGCGTCACGGACATCGATTGGCGCCAGTAGACATCCTAAAGGGCCCACTCCGCTGGATCAACCTATGGAGGGATTGGGCCACCCCGATCCCGAATGGCCTTCCACGAACAGACCATATCCCTGTACAGTTTGGATCCCACAGTCTCGTAAACATGCCAGATCTGTGGGATCAACCGGCTGGGAATGAAGTACTCCTTCTACACTCCCAATTTCATACAACATCCAAAGTCAATACATGTATAACCTCACCATGTTACATCAATTTAACAAGATACAACAACATAACAGATATGGTGACTAACATATCACCCAAACAAAGTGGCTAACATACCACTCACATATAGTGGCTAACATACCACTCATATTGTCCTAAATTTTACTAACACAATGGTGACTAACATATCACCCAAATAAAGTGGTTAACATACCACTCACATACAGTGGCTAGCATACCACTCATATTAAAACGATTATAATTACAAACGAAGGAATGCCATATTTTAACTTGCCCTGAGCTCATCGAAGTACTTGGCCCTCATGCGCTCCGAGATGTGGCTCCAACACTCACCACCCTGCCCCGGTGGCTCTCTCCTGCTTCGGAAGATGTCACCTAGTTTGTTGTGCACCTCCCGAGGCCATAAGCTGTTGTCAATGTATAAGATATAAGAAACGAATATATATTACTTTAGTACAACAATTTATACTTGCCAACTATCATTATAAGTTATGTTTTACATATTTAAGAAGAATGTATAATACTTACTTGGCAGGACCAACAGGGAAAATCACAGGCAAGCCGTCCCACGTGACGTTGGGATGGTTTGGATCGAACACGAGGTAGGGGCAATCGTCGTGGTCGTCCTCCAGCATGTCTGATCGACCGGTAGAGCCACGGTGCTCTCTCTGCCGGGGTCTCAGAATCAAACTCGCCGCACGACCATCGGAGCCCTCCTCGACCACTGTCCCGAACCACCACTACTATCATGCGGCCGGCTGCGTGGTGGGGGACGATAGGTGGACGGCCTCTGTCGCGGCATCTGCAAAAACACGTAATAAATACAATAAAATGTGTTAGGTGGACGGTCTCACGTATTGCTTGTTTCTGCACTGTTTCATTGCACAAGGGCACTTTATCAACCCATCCTTTACACAAGATGGATTTGACATTGCAAATGCAATGAAACCTTCAACCCCTTTCAGAAAACTCCATTGAACTCTGCCATTGAGAGTACGACAATACATCCATGAACGATCGGTATTCATTGAATAATTAGATAATAACCTGACACGTTTGAATTCATTAGATCGAGGTCTTTCATTTACGATAATAAATCAATTTCACAATAATTCAATCAATTGCTACGTAATATAAGTTATATTAGCTCCAGTCAATTGTTACGACATTACATAATATAAGTTACATCAGCTTCAATTTTACCATAATGTTTGGTTTCATATATATATCAACTAATGATTACTAGTTATACAAGCCTAGAGACAAAACGGATGAAACTCCTCATTCTCATGCACGATCCTCCTCATCACTTGTGACGCTCCCTACCACAGAACTTGCATTCCAACAGATCTACATCCTCCTCCCAATACACCATGCACACGTTCCGACAAGTAGAAAGGCACTCGATAGGCCCCAAACCTCTCCCTCCATTGGAGGTATGCCATGGACGGTGCTTCCTCACCGTGATGAATCCATACATGATACTCAGGCATGAATCCGTAACGTCGCAAGTGCTCGAATACTGCTGTAGGCGTCATAAATTGCTTGTTTCTGCAGGTTTCCAATGTGCAAGGACACTTTATCAACCCCCAGTTGCACAAACCGGACGTCCCATGGCAAACGAGATGAAACCTTTAACCCCTTCTACAAAACTCCTAGAAACTCTGCCATTTATCATGCGATCGTACATCCATGAACGGTCGGAATTCATTGTATACTTTATTTTTAACCTGACACATTCCAATTGATTAGATCGTATTTAATTTATTAGATCGATTCCAATTCGGATAAGAAGATTGTGGAGGTTAATTGTTAATTATTATATGTTCCTTATAAATTAATTATTAATTAAGTGTTCGATATGTTACAAAATTGGGCATATATTTTAACCATTTCAACCTCTTAGTACATATATTATATACTTAACATACATATCAAATTAACTAATTACTCTATACATATCGAATTACTACATATATTCATATCAAATTACATACTTAACATACAAATTTATCAAATCAAAACTATACTTCTATACTTAACAAACATATCAAATTAACTAAACTAACTATATATACTTAACACACAAATCAAACTAACTACATACATTCATACATACCAAACTTAACATACTACATACATTCATATCATACTACATACCTAACATATATACATATCATTAACTAAACTAACTATCAAATTACATATATATATATATCAAATTGAACAAATTACATATCAAATTACATATAATTGATCAAATTAACTAAACTAACTACTACATACTTATCATATATACATATAATTGCTCAAATTAATCAAAATAAACAAAATCCCCAAATTTTTAAAAACTAGGGTTTTAGCCAAAATACCTTGATTAATCGGTAGAAATATGAAATTGATTGAAGAACCAAACTCCTTGTCACACGAGCTTCGATTAGGCACCAAGATTGGCCGGAATAACGACTAATTCACCGGAAATCGAAGAGAGGAGAAGAAGAGAATGAAGAAGATGATGATTCTGCTCGATTTCTGGCCTCTGTCCCGGCATAAAACCCCTCTGGGCCGACGGACACGTATCCGTCGGCCCAGAAGGGCCGATCCGTCGCTATTTAGGGCGACGGATACCTATCCGTCGCCCCATAGCGACGGATAATCTATACGTCGCCCCGTTTGTTTTTTTTTTAAATTAAAAATATTAACGGCGGATAAAATTATCCATCGTTAATAATTTCATTTTTTTTTAAAAAAAGTCAAACTTGGACGACGGATAATTATTATCCGTCGCCCAATTTAGCGACGGATAACTTATCCGTCGCTTATTAGCGACGGATAACTATTATCCGTCGCCAAACGGGGCGACGGATAGGATCCGTCGCCCCAATTAGCGATCCGTCGTTTATCCGTCGCCCCATAACGTCGTTTTTTACTGATTTTCATGTAGTGCTATTAACAAGAAAGTCCCTTTATTTTCAACAATAACATTTTGGTCCATTTTATACTTTGAAAGTGTGCTTTCCAAACATGGCCTTATTTTTAACCGTCACATTTTCTAGTTTCCGTCTCTTCCCTTTCACGAGCGTCCAATATGCAATATTAATAAATAAAAAAATATTTTCAAATGATTTAACGTTAAAATTATGATAAATTAAATGAAAATCTAATTTTTAAAACTAGTTCTAAAAAAATATGAACTTATTTACGAAAATGAAATAAAATGATATTTCAAATATAATCTTACTAATAATAACAAAATATTAAAATATACTAGTACTTACTTATTCTTGAAACATAGTTGCCGTTTAACCCCTTTTTATGTCTCAAGTAAACGTTTCCGGTTCCATTTTTACAAACATTTATTAACCATAATATAAAAAAATCATACCTAATCATAGCCATGGAAGATATTTTCATGGAGCATGAAAATATTAATGTGTTCTATTTTTTCATTATGTTTTGTAAACTTTTGTTATTTCATAATAAACTTTTATATTTAAAATATATATTAAATTTTTTTAAGAGGGTTGTTTGCAATTTTTGTTGGTAAGTTTGAAAATTAAAAAAAAAAAATTATAGGGAGTAAATACAAATTGTTTGGATCAATTTTGTAATAAAATGAAAATTTATAACAAAATTGTAAATTGTTTAGAAGTTTAAATTAAGGATGTGTTTGGCAGCAATTTGAATTTTGGACTGTTTTGTAATTGATTTGTTAATTTTATCCTATGGTGCTATTGTTAGAATTAGAGGGATCAAAGTGTTATGACGAAATTTATTATGAAATCTTGTAATTCATTTATATATAATTTCTTTTTGAAGTTGAAGTCGCATCACCGATAATGATGTTCGCAATCGGGGGTGAAGCCACCCATTGCCTTATCAAGCCCCACCCCATTTTTGTTTTTCCTTTTCAAAGGTATTTTCAAATTTTCAAACAATCCCTACCTTTTAATAAATGCTGTATAAAGGAGTTCAGTGTCATAAAAGAATTCATTCCATGAATAGAAAGTCATTACAAAATCAGCTAATTCGCTAATGAGGAGACGCAGAGACAATGAGCGGGAAAGCAAGTGGATGAGGAGAAATGAAGGAATCATGGATTGGTTTTGGCGCCAGAATGAACAAATGAAAAAGGGGGAATTCAATTCTGTCTTTATCCGATGATCTCACCTCTCACCATGTAGTGGGTGAACAAATGAAAAATGGAAGAATTAATTGCCTTAATCACGATGCCTCATCAGAAGCGATGGATCCCATGTAAGTCCCATTTGATGAGAGAATGGTACCATCGAGTAGCATCGGATCTAAAACAACCGAAAAAGGGACTGCATATCACTGTAAGTTGATTTTTTGTGCTTGGTGGTCCCTTGTGATTTTAATGTTTTGGTATGTGATTCTGATTACTAAACAGGGGTATTGTGGAAAATGCAAGAATTGTTGTCTTTAGTGGATTGACACAGGTGATGACAATTTTGGTGAGGAAAGCTGTGTGATGGTCTCATTTAACCAAGGGGTAAGTGACTTGGTAGTGTGAGTCCGAATGGGCAATGACTAATGAGTATTAATTCAAGGAGCTAAACCAATGTGATTTAGTTTTAAATATTTTGAGGTGGTGAAAGGTTTATGGTGCTTGGTTTGGTTCCTGTCAAACACATCTTAAATTACTTGCAACTTGGTTTTTTGCGAGTATAGGGTGGAGGGGGATGGCGAATATAGTTAACGCGCATTGAGCTCTAACTACGTCTTAAATTTCTTGCCACTTGCCTCCTCGTAGGCATAGGGTGTAGGGGCGTGGCTAGTTGAGCTTGTGTTTTTCGTTTTTTATGTCAATTTCTTAAATTACTTGCCACTTGTTTTCTTGCGAACATAGGGCGTAAGGATGTGTCTAGTCGGTGTGAGCCTTACTTGTCTACGACCACGTTTTAAATTGCTTGCCACTTGCATTGTTAAAGTGCATAGGGTGTAAGAACGTGGCAAGGGTAGACGATCTTATGAGGAATTGATGCCTTTGGGGGATAGAATTGTGTGGTATTTTGATGGTTTGGGTCAATGTGTGAAGAAGAAGAAGAAGAAGAAGAAGAAGAAGAAGAAGAAGAAGAAGGAGGTGATCTCAAGGAGGGGAATGAATGATATGAAATTCATGGAGGCAAGCTATTGATCTCGAAAGTAGGTGAAGAAAGTGACAAAGGTGTAGGAAAATACTTTTGGTTTTGGTTATGATGAAAGAATCTTTGTAAGCTTGATGTATTCTTCTAGTACTATAAGCATTTTTTATGCTATTGTAAACGTTTGTTTCAAGTTATAATATTTTGCCGTTTAAAAAAAAAACACAAAATGAGCTAATTTTTTTAAAAACTTTTTCACCATGAATAAAGGAGTTCAATGTTGTTCCTATAGCTCCGTCCCGTATCAGATTTTACCTATAATGATATCTTGATATAACTTAGTGGTGCATGTTCAACAAAAAATGGAAATCCAATGCAATATTATCACATTCGGTGTTCACATAAGTTGCAAATAATGGGAGTGAAAGTCGTACGTAGATGGATCATTGGTTGCTACTTGCTAGTGTTACGTTGCCTACTCGTCTTGTCAAGTAACATCCCCTTCAAAGTTTCAACATTACAGATTCACATCCGATATTTCCGCTGGATATTTTATTTGTAAATTTGTTATAGAATTAATTTTGTGACTTTTGTCGAAGATTGTATACTCCTTCGTCTCAGTTTTATCTTTCCATATTACATTTTATTTTGTCCAGACTTTATCTTCTTATCCCTTAAATGAAAATTGTATCTCCTACTTTATTCGTTATTTGTCATATTTTATTCACTCTATTTCCTACTTTATTACCATATATATTCTACTTTATTTACTTTTCTCTTAAATCTTGTGTCCGGACCCGCATGAAAATGAAACCAGGACGGGGGAGTATATCATAAATTATGTAGAAAAAATGAGGGAAAAAAAGGAATTTTGTCACCTAACTATGACATCTTGTGCGAAGTGCCAGCTAGAGCTGGAGCAAAGCTAGCTAAATTGCTCAGATGGAGCGAAAAGATAAATTATTTCGTTTCAAATTTTACAATATGAAGAACTACTTATGTGAAAATTTTGTGTACTAAATATTTTATTTTGAGTAAAATTTCATTTTTAATCGAAATTCTTCGAATCGAATCAATCGAATCGAATCGAATTGTAGTATAAAATATAACTCAAGAAATGGCTAAACTGAATGAGTTTTAAGTTGAAAAACGAGGCTGTAGGTGAAACAACACATTGAACAAATTTTATACCGATGAATATGGAAAGAAAAACTTTCTTCATGTGAACAAAACATGTGAACTATAACTACTCCCCGACTCGTATTTGTAGTATCGAGCTCGGCTAGCTGTGACGTGTATGTAATAGTAATGGGGGAGTGCCGAGTGCATCTTTAATTACCTTTGAAAAATGGAACCTCAAGGAAGAACAAGAGCTAGCAACAAATTATTGCATCAGGTTCAGACCACAACAACAATGACGCGTGTGTATATCATTTTATGTTAAATCACCATCACATAGTTAGAAGCCTAGAAAAATTACAATCGACATTAAAGGAAGCCCTTTGTGACAACAGATTGAAAATGCTAAACGCTGTAGGATGAAATTGTGAACCACCATAATTGAAACTATACAAGAGAGCAGTATATCTTACTTATTTGTGAACTTGCTAATTAACAAACATAAGATACCACCACAATGGGAGTGTCAAACACTTCGAGTGGAGAATAATGCATATTTTTCATAATTTCGATAAAACCATAGCTTTTACAAGAATTTGATTTGTTGTCTACCGCACATTCAAAAAATAAAGGAGTATACTTTTCCGGGACGGAGTGAATATATACACTCACAGTTTTTTCTGAATATAGAGAAGGAAAACGAGTACCGGCTCTCCGTTCAAAATCTGGAATTCCATCATCGCCAACAGTCCCTGCAACGGTCCATTTTGGCTGGTTAATTAGTCGTTTTGCTGGCCAACATGTAATAAGTTGTTGATAACTTGATATATAAATCCAGAGGAAGGGCAAGTTGGAGGAAAGGAAGGATGGGCAAACTGAGCATTTTGCCTAAGTTGATCGAGAGGGATGAATTCAGGATTTTTGTCTGCCCCGTGCTACATTATAACTAATTTAAAATTAAAAAATAATTATTTTAAAATTGAAATTAATAAATGTAAAATATATTATATTTATAGAGAACACCGATCTTTTTTTCTAAATATTATGGAAGTTACATTTTAAAACTATTATTATGAATGTATATTATTCACAAAGCAAGCGTTTTATTTTATTTTCGTCTCGTTTATTATTTACTTTGATTTTTTTCCATATGTGTCAACTTTCTTCATAAATTAATTAAATCAAGAATGAAAATGTTCAATTAAATCATATTATGAAACTTTAGTCCTTAAAGTATCATAATATAATTTAATTGAACATTTTAAATTTACTGCTTAAGATTTATTCAGAATAAAGTTGAAAAGCATTAATAGAAAAAAGTCAAATGAATAACGTAGACGAAGTACTAAAAAACTATTTATAATTAGACAAAAAGTCTTTAAATATCATCGTTTTCTACAAATATAATGAATACAACCACTTCAAATGCACTTGTATGGATGTGCTAGTAGAAAAATCGACCGTGTCAATCATTAAAAATTAAAATTTAATACAAATATGAATTAAAATTTTTGAAACCAACCCTGTGCCGGGTACGGACCGGCCACCTTAGTTGCTTCACCCCTGATCCAGAGAAAGGGCAAGTTGGATTAGAGGTGTGTGTTGTTTGTCTTTTATTGTTGGATGTGTACTTAGATAAATGGTTTCAGTTAAATTATTCGTAATGCTATGCTCTAAAGTTTTAGAGTGTTTAAACGCACGGTACATTGAATATAACCATTCAGGACGTAAACTCGTGTATCATTTGGACAATTAAGGTTGCGTTCAAGTTGGACTACCTTAGTAATGAAAGGTTGAAATGGAGTATTAGTTTTCCTCGACACCAGCTTGCTAATGTGATATAATGTCCCTCCCGTAAATGTTTTTCCCTCTTGTTGTTCAAAGTTGATATTGTTGAATATTACTCCAACATCATAATATGGAGCAGTTCAGATTGTTTGAAGGTACGTTCACCCGTATAGGCCTCATAGTTTACGGGGCTCCAAATTCAGTAGTATTATTTTACAAGAGAGTATTGAAAGTATGGAATAAAAATTTGTTATAAATAGGTTTATGATTTTGTGAAATAACACTCCAAGTATTACACTTTTAAAGTGATATATTTCATATACTATTTTTTTTAACATTATATACCCTTTTCGTTCTTTTTAAAGGTTTACTTTTTCCCATTTCGAGAATTTTTTTAAAGTTTAACGTTTTTATTTTTGGAAACCCACTATCTCTACTTATTAATTTATAAAAGACTCTCTTTCATACTTTATTTATTCTCTCACTTACTTTTTCTATTCTTCATCTTACTTTTTACCACTTACTTAATATTTTATTCCATTTTCTTAAAATTTACACAAAATCAAAAGTTAAACCTTATAAAAGAACGGAGGGAGTATTAAACATAATTCCTTTTGTTTAGTATACATAATTATTTATAGTCTATCTTGAAAATTTTGCATTTAACCTTTAAAAGTTTTAACACGTTGGAGGTCCACTTTCCTCTATATGGGCTGGTTCATTACAGTCCATCCTGTTTTACTCGGAAAAAGGTTAGCAATCGAGCCCACTGGGCTTCATAGTTCAGAATTTCCAAAGGTAATAGGGAAAGCCTAGTTCCTGCATCAACCAAGTGCAGGCTGAATGTACGTCGACCTAGGTTGCGTTGATTGCACAACGATACTCAACTCGATCGAACTAAAAAATTTTAATAACCCAATTTTAGTTGGTAGTTGATAAATTTGTCCATGAAACTTATAAAAAAATAAGTTAGCTGATACTCCATCCGTCCCGTGAATCTGGACTCTTATTCCTTCTATAGACGTCCCACGAATCTAGGTCATTACAAAAATAGCAAAAAAGTACACCCACTAACTATCATTAACTCAATTATCTCTCTTACTTTTTTCATTCTTTATCATTATATATATTATCTCTTATACATTTTTCATTCTTTATCATTTATTTCCCCATCAACAAACAATAAACAATTGACTTTCTTAAAACAGTGCCGAAAAGAAATGTGCCCAGATTCACGGAACGGAGGGAGTATGTTTTTATATACAATATTTAGCAAATCAACTGATTAATTTACTATACACTTTTATAAAAATCAACCAGTTTATCAATTACTCAATCAGCTAGCTCGTAGTTGCTTTGAGCTACCCAATCAACTACCGACTAATTCATCAGCTAATTTTGCTAAACATAGCTACATGCTTAGAGTCAGGGTGTGCATTGGATTAATCCTATCTGAATTTCAGATTAATCAGAAAATTCGGAGCCAAGGGTGTTTCTCATTTATTTTAAAACTCTTTTTTCTTACATAACCTAATTTTCAATTTGTGTACCGGACGACCGCATAACTAACATCAGGTTTTCTACCGTGATCGAGGTGTCGACTAACGTCGATCGAGATGTCGACATCGACACGTGTCCGATTGCTCGCCTCAACTGCCGTTGCTTCGTCATAAAGGTGTTGCTCTAACCGTTTTACGTCGCTCTAACCGTCTACGTTGCTTTAAATTATTTAAATAAAATATTTTTGATAAACTAAAAAATTAACGCTATTAAAAAAAAAATTAATTATTAAATTCTTCAAAAAAATGTAATTATTAAAATTTTAACTCACCTTCCCCAATCCCCACCACCACCCACTACCACCGCACCACCAACACCGCACACCACCACCAAAATCACTGCCGGAGCTCCGGTGGAAGTTCCGATCTTCTTCCTTCTTTCTTTTTTTTTTTTTTTTAATTGAGCTTCCGCCATGGAAGCTCCGATCAATGGCGGAAGCTCAATTAAAAAAAAAAAAAAAAAAACCCCCAGATCGGAGCTTCCACCGGAGCTCCGGCAGTCCATGGTGGAAGCTTCGATCAAGCTTTCGTGGCGGCTTCCGGTTAGAGCAAAAATATTTTTTTTAAAATATATTTAAATAATTTAAAGCGACGTAGGCGGTTGGAGCAACACGTAACGCAACACCTTGTGCGACACAAGCGACACCCCATGGCAATACTTAGTGCGATAGGTAACAGATTATTCGATCTCCACCGTTAAAATTTTAATCTAATGGATCAAAATAGGTGCGACGTAGGCGGTTGGAGCAACACGTAACGCAACACCTTGTGCGACACAAGCGACACCCCATGGCAATACTTAGTGCGATAGGTAACAGATTATTCGATCTCCACCGTTAAAATTTTAATCTAATAGATCAAAATAGGTGCCTGACGTTAGTCAGGACGAAACCTTGACTGACGGTAGAAATACCCTAACTAACATACATAAGTTAGGTTTACAGAAACTACAAGAAATCTAACGCTACATAAATTCATGGTACACATAAGGGCACGCTATTTATCTAATCACATTAAAGACCTCAACAAAACTTGCATTATACGTATTCCCCTAGCTAAACTGCAATGTCGAAATCTGATGTTTATGATCTTCCGGATGACATTCTGACGGAAATTTTCTTGCGGTTGCCGGCAAAATCTGTAGGTAAGTTAAGGTGTTTATCGAAGCCATGGCAAACTCGTCTCTGCTCTATGAAGTTCATAGATTTACACCTGCATTATCGCGGCGACCATGAAGAGAATCTCATCCTATTGCGAGACAATTTAGTTTTCTACAAATTAAAAGATGATAAATTCGCAAAACAAATTGAACTGCCGCCAGATAGTGGCATAGGGGTGGTCGGACACTGCAGGGGCTTAGTTCTCCTTACCGACGTGCTTGCGTACCTTGGCCCTCAAAATTCTACCAGTAAGAAGTTCTATCTACTCAATCCGGTTACTAAGCAGTGCGTAGGTTATTCCATACACACCTGTTCGTCGTTTACCTGCCTTCACAGATGTTCGAATGGACGGATTTGGTTATGTCGATAGTCAGTATAAGATGGTAACACTTTCTGCTGGTAAAAGTGAAGTATGTGAAGGCTATACCTCGTGTTGTTTCTGCCTATTCCTCTAGGCTCTAGCACAGGTGTTTGGAAAGCTCTTGGTTTATCTCCTTACTGTCACCGGCAGCCTAATAGTGTGTTTCTCAATGGGGCTATCCATTGATTTGGTGTAGCTCGTAGATCATCGAGTCTTTCTTTGATCATTGTGGCTTTCGATTTGGCTGATGAGGTTTTTCATGAAATACGAATTCCTACCAGAACTGTCTCCGAACACATTGTCTGCCGTTGGCCCAGATTCAGAGGACCTTTTGCTCTGAGAGGGTGTTTGTGTATGGTAGAGGATCAAAACCTTGCAGAAGGAAAATGTGTTACTAACATATGGGTCATGAAGGAGTATGGAATAGCAGAGTCTTGGACCAAATTAATAAGCATGGAAGAGTATATAATCAATCCTTTGTTTTCCACTGGGGATGATCATCAGGAGATTGCATACCTATCTGATAGAATTAGTAGGAGGGATTTAAAGGTCTATAACCTGTAGAAAAACCAAAGCTCTATGGTTATGTTGATGGACGACATCTAGGTCATGTCGAAAATGCACACACTTTTGTCGAGAGCCTTGTCTCGCCCAATCAGTTTGTCACCGCGTGTTGCAAGCAGCAGCTCACACTTACGTGGAAAGAAAACCTTGTTTCGCCTATTAAGGTTGTCGCTGCTTGTTGCAAAGCAAGATGAAGAAGAAGATTATCAGTCGTAAAGTGATCATGGAGAATCAATGAAGCTACTCACCGGATCAAGAACTACTTTATCGAATTTACTTTATTGTGTTAATTACATTGATGTATGGTTGTTCCGGGCTTCCGGCACACAAGTATTTCTAATAAAGCTTTCTTTCATAAAATCACTAGTAATGATTTTATCTGTTCAATCACATAAGAAGCCAGACGAGGCTGTTTTGTTTTCGACAAAGACATATTGCAAGCATTTTTCATGAAGAGGCTCAATGACCTTCAAGTTACCAATTACTACTTGAAAAGATACAATACAACATTGAAACCCGGCCTCTTTACCTTCGCATAACCCTTTTATGGTCCCGTTACTTCCCTGAATAAATTATCAACCAAACTCCAAACATATAATCGTGAAAATTTGGAACCACAAGGCAAGAATAATATAATTCTTGCAGAGCAAGCGAGACAGAACATGAAACATGAAATGCAAGGTAATCAGCTGATCAGTGCTCATACTCTGATCAGTATTTTCAAAGCTGCACTTAGGCCTCAAATTGGCACAAGCCTCAGCATCAATTAAGGCCTTATCACCGTCCTTTAGTCATCTCGCATCTGAAAAATAGATAAGTGCCTATTGCCTAGCTAATGCATTGTAAAGAAAGTAAGTGGACTCCAAACGCCTCGGAATTGTGAAAATATGTGCGTATCTAAACGTTTTTCTAGCTTTATGTACGTGCCTATTGAATATCTATATTATCTATTCAATAGTTTGAGTTTTCTTTACAAAGGTTGAACTGAACATGTAATTCATTTCCACCGCACTTTGCCCTCACTCGTACATGAATCGGATACTTCGCAGTTGGTCGTCCATTCTAAGATTGCTCTAGATCAAACACGCGTAACTCTAAAGTTCTTGTGAGTGAATTTCCGAAAAAAATACACTTTATTAACGTTTACAATCTCTTTAATCTCTGTGGAATTTAACTTTAGACTTTGAGGCGTTACAGAATGACACGATTGGATCATACAACTACATAATTTCATATTTTCAGATGGCATACTAGTTCCCAACCAAGCATGAATATTTCTTATGATCACCCATCATTTTTTTCTTTTTCCTTTTACCAATATATACCTCGACTATTTAGATGTCGCACAAAAAAAAAAAATGGGAAGGTAAATTTATTTTTGGCAACCATTCATAATATTTTTTCTATAATGTTCTAACTTGCTAGTTGTTACCATGTATTATTACAAAACATTAACCTACTATAAAATTTGTCACAATGCGTACGAATAAAAACAAAATGTGCGGGAAGTACGTATCATCCTCAAAACAGTTAAGAAGTTGACCGTAACGAAATAACCATGTTTATATGGTCGCCTCGGATCGGATATATTGAAGCTTTTCTCTTTCACGATTACTCTATACGAACAAATCGCGTTTGATCGTAAATAGCTTAGCTCACACTTGAGACTCTTCTTCATACGCACACAAAAACCCACAATTTGCAACAGTCTCTCTCCTTCCTTGTATCTGGACTGTAAATCCTTTTCCGATCGAAAACCAAAATCGAGCTCAATTCCAATGGCGATGTGAAACCTGATACTAAATCGAGCTCAACGCGAATCGAATTTCCTGAGATCTAAATCTAGAGCTAAGGCAGAATTATCCGTTTTGGTTCCGTTTCAATTTCCCTCTTTCAGATCCGACGGTCTTACAGCGGCGATGCGCTCCGCCGTTAGATCACGCTGCGTTTTCATCGTCTTCTTCCTGTCACTTGTCTCTTCCACTATCGGCAAGGTTCGAGAATTACAAAATTTATCCACACTGAAGTTTTTTTGTTTGCACTGGTTATATTTCCAGTTCGTTTTTTCGATTTATTTGGCTGTTCTGTAGCACGTATGAAATCCGATATTTACAATTGGCAGCATTGGTATGATTTATAAGTTATAACTGCTCTAGCTGATGGGTACTGTTAGATACGAAAGTGAAAATTCCGAAACATTTTGGCGTTGAGTAGCTAGAGGATTGAATGAGCTTACATAATTGTCCGAAGTACGTCTCGCATGTAATCCTGCTATTTGAGCTGTACAGTTCATTTTGGGGGTCAATTGGTCTTGTTTGCCTGCATTAGCCTTCTGGTGAAGGGTCAGATTGAGGGGGGTTGGTTGATTTAGTCGTATGGCATGTCCGACTGGAGTTGTATAATGTATTTCATTTTGAGTTTTGAGGGTTATCTGATATTGGTTGCCAGCATTCACTCTCTTAAAAAGAGCTAAATTGAGTAGGTGTGGTAGAGTGTTTTTCGTACCACGTGTGTCTGAATAATTGAAGCAATTGAACCATATAATCTAAACAGACAAGTGTTCAATCGGGATTACCTGTTTTGCGTGTATGCGCTGAAACTGCTTTCTATCTATTGATGCACATCCGGTTTCATCTGCAGTATCAGTCTGGCAAGCCTGTGACGCTATGGGTGAACAAGGTTGGACCGTATAACAATCCCCAAGAAACCTACAACTATTACGCCCTCCCCTTCTGCCACCCGCGCGGTGAGCCGGCACACAAGTGGGGTGGACTGGGTGAGGTTCTCGGAGGAAATGAGCTTATCGACAGCCAAATCGAGATAAAGTTTCAAAGTAATGACATGTTATTGTATTCCTGCGCTTATAGTTATATATACTTCGAAGCATAATCAGTCGTTAAATGGTTGCTGTTTTATTTTTCTGCAGAGGATGTCGAAAGGACTACAATCTGTGAAATTGAACTGGATGGGGCAAAAGTTGAACAGTTCAAGCATGCAATTGACCATTCATATTGGTTTGAGTTTTTCATGGGTACGATTGTGTAATTAGCATCCTGATGTCGTTCAATGCACACTTACAGTCCCTAACGATATTTGTTTTTCTCTCTAACATGTTTCCTTTGTGCCAATTATTGTTGCTGGCTTGACGATCAGATGATTTGCCGCTATGGGGTATGATTGTATATGCCTACAAGCTTTTTATACTGTTAGCCCATGTTCAACTTGATTTACTCGATTTTTTTTTTTTGAAGGTTTTGTTGGAGAGGTGCTTCCTGACCGAACGCGCGATAATAAGCATGCGCTCTGGACACACAAGAATCTTGTTATAAATTACAATGGCGACCAGGTTGGTAGTGAATCAAAGTTTATTTTGGGATATAAATTTCTTCATCTGATGCGGGTGGCTTGTTTGTTCTGTATTGGAATCTGTTGCAGATCATTCATGTCAATCTCACTCAAGAAAACCTCAAGCCACTTGAAGAGGGACGAGTGTTGGATATGACTTATTCAGTCAAATGGCTGCAGACTAATGTTACATTTGCTCGCCGTTTTGACGTGTATCTGGACTACCCATTTTTTGAGCATCAGGTAAATTATAGTGAAACATGGCAGCTTTCAATGTGCATCCATTTTTGTATATATACCACACTCAACATGCTTGTGAATTTTAGTTCATGCAACTTCTATTCTTTTGGGATCATGATACCATGGAGGAGCTCTGGAAGTTGAAAACCCACCCAACTTTCATTTGGGAGCCACCGTGCTATCATGCTAACCGGCTATTATTTCTACCATAAGCCAACTCATTCCGACGTTCTTATAATGCAGATCCACTGGTTTTCTGTGTTTAATTCTTTCATGATGGTCATTTTCCTCACTGGTTTGGTCTCTATGATACTGATGCGCACCCTCCGCAACGACTATGCTAAATATGCTCGGGAAGATGATGACTTGGAGACTATGGTAATGTTGCTGAAATTTCTTATTTTACTTGAAACCAAACATTGATGTAGATCACCGAACTTCTTAACAAGCCCAGACTGTTAATATATATTTTATTTACTGTAGTTTGTATTCCATACAGTAGAAACTCTCTTCAAAAGTTGTTTTATAATTGAACGAAGACTTGTTTATTTTTGAAGTTGGTTTATGTTTTTTTATGTATTTTTTATTATTATTATTATTATTATTATTATTATTTTGCATAGGAACGGGATGTGAATGAAGAGTCTGGGTGGAAACTTGTCCACGGTGATGTGTTTCGCCCTCCACAAAATCTGGCTCTACTTACAGCTGTTGTTGGAACTGGCGCACAACTATCCACACTTGTTCTTCTTGTCATCATTTTAGCAATTGTCGGGATGCTGTACATTGGGTATGCATGAAAAACTTGTCTTAGATATGATTTTTAAGCACTTGATGGAAGCATTAGCTTAGCATAGGACTATTATGCACACATGTTAAAATGTCTTAGATATGATTTTTAGCACTTGATGGAAGCATTAGCTTAGCATAGGACTATTATGCACACATGTTACATTTAATACTCTGGTCATACTAAAATAAGAGTTTCCTCACTAGCCAATGCAGCATTGATAGTATTCATCGCGATGAAGCCTTCTGGTTTTTGTACAGTTCTCTTCAGTGATAATTATTGTTGTGTGATACATGAATTTAATTTTCATTTTGGTCCACTGACAAGAAGGGGCTGTAGAAACTAAATATACATTCCATAAGTATGTTTGAAAATTAAGAAACCTTACAGATTGTATACAAGGTCTTTTCATGATAGGTGTTGAATCCTGCCTTTACAATTTCTCCCATTAGCATTCTTTGCCTGTAGGGTATTCCGAATCCTGCTGTTGTTAACTGCCAGCATATAATGATATTCATTTCTTACCCTTGTAATACTTTCATGAAAGTCATGTCAATGAGGAGCTATGGATCATGATTTGAGTTCCGCTGCTGATTAAAATTACTTGTTCATATTTGGTTTTCAACTTCTGACCCTCATTGCTATTGTTATGTGATTCAGGCGAGGAGCTATTGTGACAACGTTTATCATATGCTATGCTTTTACCTCGTTTATTGCTGGTTATGTGAGTGGCGGCATGTATTCGCGCTATGGGGGTATGTTCTTATGATCTTATCTCTTCTCCACACATGCACACAAAAATGTAAAGATAAAGGAAACTATAAAAAGTAGCATACGCGTTTCCTACTCACTTCGTTCTTTGAACACGGTTTCTGCCATTATTCATTAATATAGAATAATTATTATAGCGCTCTTGCTAATCAATTGCATGCGCTCATATACTTTTGTTCTTTGCAGGTAAAAATTGGATTAAATCGATGATCCTCACAGCATCACTTTTTCCTTTTATGTGCTTTGGTATTGGGTTCGTCTTGAATACAGTTGCTATCTTCTATGGTTCCCTGGCTGCTATTCCCTTTGGTACGATGGTGGTTGTTTTTGTCATATGGGGTTTTATATCTTTCCCTCTGGCACTTCTCGGCACTGTTGTAGGGAAAAACTGGAGTGGTGCCCCAAACAATCCTTGCCGAGTGAAGACCATCCCTCGCCCGATTCCTGAGAAGAAATGGTATCTCACGCCATCAGTGATATCTCTCATGGGAGGCCTTCTTCCTTTTGGAAGCATCTTCATTGAGATGTATTTTGTTTTCACTTCCTTCTGGAATTACAAGGTGCGGATCTGCCTTTAATGGAATTCATTAGTTGATGGTGTTTGTAAAACTTTGGCTGCCATGTCTATGTTTTTGTTTACATATTAGGTTATACATACTATGTGAGTCCCGCATGCCGCTTTTGCTTAGATCTGGGTAATTTCTGAGCATTCTGGACCAATGTGAGTTTTGTGCAGAATTTCTAGAAACAGAATAAAAAAGGTATATTGATGTAGAAAGTAGAAACTGACTGATCTTCTGCGATTTTATAAAAGTGATCAATGTGTTTTTACATGTTAGTACTTTTTTCTGAAAGAATGTACATGGAAATATTTCTGTGGCTTTTATAATTTTACATGATCAACTGACCAATGTGATTTTACTTTATGACTTCTTCGTACTCCTTTTATCCCGTGTAAAGTTGTTCACTAAAGCTACAGTTATCCCTATTGATTGCTGCCTGTCATCACCCTCATTTATGCCTTTTCTGTTTACAGGTTTACTATGTCTATGGGTTCATGCTTCTTGTTTTTGTAATTCTGATCATTGTCACCATCTGCGTGACGATTGTTGGAACATACTTCTTGCTGAATGCTGAGAACTATCACTGGCAATGGACTTCCTTCTACTCAGCTGCCTCAACTGCTCTTTATGTCTTCTTGTACTCGATATACTACTATCATGTCAAGACTAAGATGTCAGGCTTCTTCCAGACCAGCTTTTATTTTGGATACACTTTGATGTTCTGTCTTGGCTTGGGGATACTGTGTGGTAAGTCAGCCTCTCCCTTCACTTCCCAATCCACCTCCCCTACTCTCATACTAATGCATGGATATCTACTTTGACTGTTTGACACTCTTGAAGAATTATGCTAACACCACTTGTTACATTGCAAGCCAATAAGCCACTTATTTCTCCTTGCAGCATGACAGTAAATCTCATACAAATCAATTCACTTTGTAGAAAAATAATTGACAGTTATCTTGTATTGTGTTGTATAACCATTTGGGGAAGAGTAAGTCTCCTGAGAGACGGTCTCTAGATAATTTTATCTAGAGACGGACCTATAAAAATTATCGATGTTATTAATTAAAAAGGCCTAGTTTCTCAACATTGGTGTTTTTTCACATTACAACAAGACTTATATCGTTAACAACATAGACGTTTTGATTATTACTAACATGTATAATTTTATTGATAGCATAGGCCGTCTCTAGATAAGTTATCAAGAGACCATCTCTTATTTCATACTGGGTAAATAATTTGATTTTCATGCTATGTTTTCAGATTTTTCACTTTTCAGAATGTTTCAATTGATTTCATTTATTTGAGGAGGCTGTATAATTCAAAATCCCAGTCCTCGGGGTTTTTGTCCAGTAATCTGCACATATGAAAAAGATCAATCATAGAATCAGCAGCTTAACCCTTGCCATAGATACTCTTTATTTTCTCAGCTTGTGCAGCATCTAACGCAGTTTTGATTTCAGGTGCTGTCGGATATCTGGGCTCCAACTTGTTCGTCAGGAGAATATACAGAAACATTAAGTGTGACTGATTCTACTAATATACATGTAGTTCCTGTCTGCTTTTTACATGATAAGTCAAGACTCATGGGAGCCAAAGGGAAACCATAAACCCTTCAAACTGGAATGGCTTTCACAGCTTTTGGATTCCTGGACTGCTAAACGAAAAACTCAAATTTTGCCTTGCCCCATTTACATATCCATGCTTTCAAGTTTCATGTCTTCTGTAGCCTTGTAAATTTTGCTGCTTAGACGGTCTACTTCTTTACTATCTTTTGTTATATAGACATCGAACAGTTGATTTATTCTTCTCACCTGTGAACAAGGTTGGCCGGGAACTTGTTGAGATATGATTAATTAGCAAATTCAATTTTTACTGGCCTAGTGCTGAGTGCTTCCGGCTACTTTGTTGGTTCTGAAGCTTTAGGCTGCAAATCCAGTAAATTCAAGCTACATTACTTTGCTGATGACTATTACAATGGGAATCACATAGAAAGCTTGTAGCAAGGTCTCTAAGAAGCTATTTCGTTACAAGTGTTGGAACCTCAGGAATGATAAAGCTCATTTGAACACTATTCGCAATAGCGCCACCCAAATATCAACAAATGAACTACTAGAACAGCAGTGTGATGTATGACCAAACCTTGCTTAACTAGATTTAAGTAAGTACGCAAGTTGGCAACTGTTACAGATTTATGATAGACGAGTATTGTCACTACAACACAACGGTGAGCAATGTACAAACTGCAAAATGCATCCGTTCATCATTTCCCCTACAGCCTAGTCCTTTCCTATCAATCTGAAACACTACCATCTACAGAACAGAGACACAGCATTCATAATGACAACCTCTAACAAACTGATCTACCAAGAGCACCGAAAACAGTATAGTTACACACACTACGCTGAGCAAACCACATGCGCATTCCGGCCTAGGTGGACAAGGTGCCAAGTGAGCGACATCAAGGTTAGAACATTGACGAAAGACGAGTACGAGTTCAGCCTCCTAAGTAATTCACTTAACCGGAAGATCTCAGACTTCGCTGCTGCTGCTTCTTCAGCCTTCTCTGGACTTGCTACACCTCCGGTAGTGCCTCTTCCAGCAACTTCAGCAAACGTATCGGCAGCTTTGGCACCAGTAGTTGGGTCCGTTGTGTAAGTAGTTGTTGTCGTGTGAGTTGTGCTTCCCCTGCCTTCTTCCTTCTCCAGCTTCATTCTGTCAAACAGCACCTGAAAAGAATGCCAATTCGCTCCGAGTTAAACTGTGCTTTTACACAATGCAACACTATACCTATCAGAATTAAGCAAACTCATCTGATAATCTTGATGTATATAAGCTAGTTTATTTGCTAATTAATTCACTAAACAACTATATCAACTAGCTCGACTATTAGCAGCTACTTATAGCTTACTATCTAGTTTTACTAGCCCAACTCTGAATGAAAATCCAAGTATGAAACTCAACAACATTTTCTACAATTACAAGTTCACAACAATCCACAATAAGAATGAAGAATTCCCACAACAATACTGCAAATTCAAGAACATTCGAAAAGACCATACCTTGGTAGCCCTCGGCTCCAAATACATCATATTCACCAACACCATCCCCAACGACGAAAGCAGATTAAACCCCTGAAACGCACCACCACCAACCCTCCCCAACCCCATCAAATGCCCCAACAACGCCAACCCGATCGCATACGCCATCGCCTTAAAATAAACCTGATAAATCTTACTCTGCACCACCGCAAACTGCTGCCTAGGCAACGCAGACGCCAAAACATAACTAGAAGCAAATGTGATCCACAACCCCATCCCATAGGCCGCCGAAAACCCCATCAAGTGCAAAATCCCCGAAAGCGATCCCATCCTCTCCCCCGAAACCACGTATCCGAAAACATCACCCACAACTTGTCTCCCCTGCCTCATGATCTCACTCAGCTCCTTCTCCCCTTCCCTCTTCACCTTACTCGCCCCCTCTTTCACTCTCCCACTAGCATCCTCCACCATCTCCCTACCTTTCTCATACACCTTCTCCTTCACACCCTCCATCTTCCTCCTCCCTTCACTCATCACCTCCTCCTTCACCTTCTCCACCGTCTCCTCCTTCACTCCCGCTGCCTTATCAACTGCCTCCTTCACATCAGCTGCGGCCTTCTCAGTCACCGTATCCGTGGCCTCCTTAACCGTATCCTCGGTTTTACCAATCGCAGTCGCAATCTTATGCTTACACTTACCATAAGCATCACAAACAAGCTCCCTTGGATTAAAACCATACCCAGCCTCCTCCTTCACCTTTTCCTTGGCTGAGTGAGGCATTTCGTCAACCACCTGGTGGGCAGGTTGTTCCTGTGGCGAAATAAAAACCTTGGTGTGGCCGTCGTCTTTCTCGTACTCCACCAGAACCGCCCTCCGGCCTTGTTTAACAATGACGTCTTCTTCCTTGGCATTGTGAGTCTCTGGGGTGGGCGAGAAGAAGCTTGCTGTGACGAGAGATGTGAGTAGAAGACCAAGAGCTAGAAAGTTCATCATCTGGATTTCAACAAGATTATTATTACTATTATTTTTTATCTGGATGTTTGTTTCAAGTAGTGATGATCTGTGTGTGGATTGAGGAGAAAATGGGGTGGTTTAAGGACAGGGTGGACACGTGGAGGTGGTGACAGGTGGATGGATGCATGTCGTTAGGGAATACTACGCGGCAGCACAGATCATCTTCTTGGTTTTCGACAACCGACTCACTGGTTAGATTAGATATTAGAATTAGATAGATGGAATGGAACTTTTCGTCACCTGTATGGTTTATCTGTTGCAAGCCTTTGGGTTTATTCAACAGGTCCCGCACCCAAATACTCCCTCCATTTTTTTAAAAGCTTTAACATTTAACTTTGTCAAGGAAATATAATAAAAAATTAAGTGGATGGTAAAAAGTAAGAGAGATAATAGAAAAAGTAAGAAAATAGAATAGATAAACTATGAAAAAGAGTCTTTAAAAAATAATAAGTGAAAATAGTGGGTTTCCAAAAATGAAAATGTTAAACTTGTAAAAAAAACGTCCGAAATGACAAATTGTAAAAGAATATATAACTCCGTAACGTCCCAAACACTAATCAATCGAGACCCACATTTAATATACGATGGGAGGATGATATGATATATTGAAACCAATGTATCATTATATGTATTTTACTGTGCATTTTGTCCTCGGTCACCAACAACATTACTCACACTAAACAACCATTGCTCCCACTTAGTTACCCTTCATAAGATGATCATAGCAAGCGTACTCTGTTTTGGAGTTTATTATCGATGTATTCCTTTTAAAAATGGTGATTTCGTATGAATATTATACTCAAGAGTAAGTCTTCTGAGAGATGGTCTCTAAATAATTTATCCAGAGACGGACTTATATTGTTAAGAAAATTATCAATGTTATTAATCAAAACACCTATATTCTCAACATTGGTATTTTTTCATATTATAACAAGACTTATTTCATTAACAACAAACGTTTCGACTAATAATATGGATGATTTTATTGAAAACATATGTCGTATCTAGATACCTTATCTAGAGACCGTCTCTCATGAGAATTTGTGTATACTCAATGCCTCTAATTCCTGTAAAACTTATCTTAAATTTCGTTACAAACTCCGTCATAAATGTGAAATGCCTCTAATTCCTGTAAAACTTATCTTAAATTTCGTTACAAACTCCGACATAACTTTACATTTTATTTTTAATCGTACTGTAAAATAATCATACATCATCAACAATGGAAACTATTACATCCTGACCAATACAAATCAAACAATTAAAAATATTATTTTTACATTAAAATTCCATCCTTGTCACATTTTGATGTCCTTACAACTTGTAAAGACAAAAATGTATATGGACTTTGGATTTTTTTGTTAGACCAATGGAATTAGCTAAGTATTTTATTCAAATCAATATAGAACCATAGTGGATGGTTTGGTGTTTATTACCAGTCTTTCCTCCTGAGTTAAGGCCATTGTTCATAGATGGGATAAATTAATGAGCTCGGATATTAATGAACTCTATGGAAGAGTTATCTATCCAAACAATTTTCTTGGGAAAATTCATGCCTAGTCCAAGTCAACCCAACCCATTACAAAAAGGAACCATTTACTTCATTTTTACGCCAGTCAACAGCCAATGGTAATCTTGTAATTGATAGTTCAGGTCTGAAATGACATTTGTGCCCCCTTTTTTTGGTAGAAGCTTGAAATCCCAAATTGGTAACAAGATCGAGATCCCCTTTTTTTAGGTCCTATTAGATGGTCCTAAAGAGTAGTATGCATGTCCGAAAAATGATATATACATGTACTTAGTACAAAGCATGTACCGATACAAAGAGTGCAATACATGCACTAGTACAAAGAGTGCAATACGTGTACCGATACAAAGAGGGTAAGGCATGCATTAGTACAAATATTGCAATACGTGTACCGATACAAACATGGCAATAAAGATTGCAATACGTGTACCGTTACAAAGAGTGCAATACATGTACTCGTGCAAAGATTGCAATACATGTACCGATCCAAAAAGTGCAATACATGCACTAGTACAAAGATTGCAATACTTGCAATGTGTACCGATACAAAGAGTGCAATACATGCACTAGTACAAAGATTGCAATACGTGTACCGATACAAAGAGGGCAATTAATACATGCACTAGTACAAAGATTGCAATACGTGTACCGTTACAAAGAGGGCAATACATGCACTAGTACAAAGATTGTAATACGTGTACCGTTACAGAGAGTGCAATACATGTACCGATCCAAAAGGTGCAATACATGCACTAGTACAAAGATTGCAATGTGTACCGATACAAAGAGTGCAATACATGCACTAGTACAAATATTGCAATACGTGTACCGATACAGAGAGGGCAATTAATACTGCACTAGTACAAAGATTACAATACGTGTACCGTTACACGGAGGGCAATACATACACTAGTACAAAGAGGGCAATACGTGTACCGTTACAAAGAGTGCAATACATGCACTAGTACAAAGAGTGCAATACATGCACTAGTACAAAGAGTGCAATACGTGTACTAGTGTACTAGTACAAGGTATTGCACGTTTATTATTATTATTATTACATTTTAAAAATTGCATTACAAAGATTACATATCATTCACTAGTACAAAGAGTGTAATATATGTACCGATACAAAATGTACATATAAATATAGGGGTGGTTTGCAATTTAAAATATATTCAAACGATATTTACATAAGTTTGTTGAATTTCTGTAAATTTATCAAACTTGGAAATTACACTTGAAGCCCCATGTCCTCTCTAATTCTCAAACAAAGGTCCTTAAGGTTTCGTGAAGTTATATTCAAGTCCCTGCAACTGAAATCAAAATATCCGGATTTGGAAACGCAAAGTCTTTTCTTCATTGATCTTGAAATGGGTGTTACCTAGAGGAGGAAACGAGAGAACAAGAAGAGACCAACCAAACACTTTTATTCATAAAAAAGGCCAAGCACTTTTACACACAATCCGATTGTATTAGCATACCCTGCCAATACAATGATCAGACATTTATCCCATCGCTACAATGGATCAGACATACGATTTTACCAATACAAATGATCAGAAGACTTGACTTTATTTGAAAACACCAAATCATCAGAGGCCAGAACTTTTTTGCCAAAAATTGGTCTATGACACCAATTTTTCCCATTTTCTTACCGATTTATTAACAACAAACAAGTAGGTTTACGCCTGGCGAATTAGTCCAAGAAGCCGTGGATACACATCTTGTTAGTTAATGGGCCAACACCATTTATAGCCCATAATGAAAGAGTGAAAGCCCAACTAGCAAGAGATGATCAAGCCAACTTACCAGCCTTGCATTAATGAAGTATAGCCCATTTTCTGTTCCAATCCTGTGGTGACTATTCTTACACCACCACATCTTCGATTCCACCTGATTAGCTTCACCGAATCGTTGCAAAATCAATTTCAAGGGATTTTTTTTCAGAATCAATTTGTATTTCCATTTCACTTTCTTCAAGCTCACGTTGCTCGTTCGAGGTACGATATTGTTCTTTATGTTTTTCAGATTTTGCCTGTAATTTCCTTTGTTACTGCTCCGATTACATCGATTAATGTTATGTTTTAATGTTGCTATAGCTTCCATTCTTTTATAATTTGCAATGCAAAACCAATCAAATTGATGTGTTTGTTTGTGTGTAAGGGATTACAATAGGTAAAGCTAGAAATATGATTTCAATCACTATTGCCTGTGGATCAATATTGGAGAATATGTGTGTGTGGTAGCTATTATGCATTAATGTAATGTGGTGAGAAATTGATCCGGTTATTGTACATCCGAGAACGGTTTTTTGTACTAATTGTGTATTTTCGATTATGTCTCACTTGCAAAATTGATATGCAAAACCGTAAGAAGTTTCTCAGGGTAGTTCTTTGTTGCAATGCTTTATACCGGGAATAGTCTCGGTTCAAACTAGTTATTTGGATGCCAAAATCTAATGCATGTTGATCAGTGTAACTATGTAGTTTTCTTTAACATGAGGTGAATTCTTTCTCAGATGGGAGCTGTTAATTCAGAGTTAGAAGACCTGTTTCCGCAGAAAAAGGGTTATAGGAATCCATTTGTTCCCCTGGGTAACTCTTTTCCTCTGGAACACCATTTATGTTTACTATTTTCTCATCCGTAGGCACTGGCTTAATTTCGTGTATTTGTAATTGCAGCTGAAAATTTTTATGTAGACCTTCATGTTGCTTTCACAAATATATTTTTTTTTATGATGCAATTTTTTGTTAGAAATGAAGTATGTTGTTAGTTAATGGTCTCTTCGCAGTATACTTGAAGAGTTTCAGTGAGACTCTGTTGTGGTTTGTACCATATTACACTGCAAACGTGCCTTAAGATCCATGCTATTTAGCTTTATGGCTCTTGAATGTTTGGGAGATGTTTAGAAGTTACTGAATGTGCTCAAATTTCATAAAGTGAACGTGAAGATGTATTTGCTAGTTCTGATGGAAACAAAAGTTATGTCATGGTGTAAAAAAACCATTAACCATTATCTAAGATTTATGATCTATCAGGATTTCTAAATGTAACTAGTCACGCAGTTTACTGAAAGAATGGTTTCCATCAGAGGTAAAGGATGATAAGACTTCCACCTAAGGAAAATGCAGTTTTTTGTAGCATTATCTATTTTAAAGAATGTTGGCACTTCAATATGCTTCTATATATTTTCAATTATCATTGATAATAGAGTCAGTATTCATCCAGATATTCTAACACTTTTGTTACCTTAAACTGAAATTCGTTCATCTGCTCAGTATAAGTACAGTCTTCACGTCTCTTGGGTTTGCATTTCATATGATTTACATTGATGTAGTATTATCTGGGTTTGTCACAACCTTGTTCTGCCAATGGATGGTTTTTTTTGAATACGTAGTAGTATTAGAAGTGTGTATGAAGCTACTGTCCTATCCTTTTAATCTTTATGGAACATCTAATTATATGTAGCATGTAAGATTGAAAATCTGGAGTTGAGTAAAGTACATTAAGGGTGGTTATTTGTCTCTGGACCATTGTAATATGAAGTGGTTGGTTGGTGGTTGCCTCTTTGGTTATGTGTAGGTGGTTCCAGGTTGTGGACTTAGGCATGTCATTTGGGTCCTTGGCTCTTTTAGAATTTGCCTTGGTAGTTCTTGTTTTGTTATTCTGAAAAAAGAACCTGTAGAGCTACTTAACAGAGAGATTTTCCAGGATCCACGAACTTGACCCGGACCTTATGGACTCAGATCCACTGGATCCCGTTCAAATTATTTCTGGATTGGTTCGATTGGGATCGGGATAAAGTCCATGGATCAGACCCAAATTGACATACTGATGATGATGGCTTTATTGATGTTGGATTATAAAAATTGTGATATTTATCTTTTTCCAGTTCCGGGTGTGATTGTGAAGTGCTTTTTTGTTTACGGATCCGGTCTGGATCCCCATATGGCATGAGAAGTCAATGCCATATCTGAACCATATGAACCGGATCAATCCAAAATTATAGACAGCCCTAGTTGTGGTATATATAGCAAGTGAGAGTTACAGGCAATAACCACGCAGTTCCTCAGAGTGCTATTGACGATTTAGAGCACATTTGATTTAGTAGTTAGTACCTACCATTAGGATGCACTATAGCCACTCTAAAATATTGCCCTTTTACCTTGTCTTTTGGCGGGTACAAGCCTGCTAATGAGTTGCATTTCACATATGATGCCAGCCTAGTAATTCACCATCTGCAAAATGAAATGGGTGGAGAAAAAATATTTAAATAGGTGCTGAAGGGTGTAGGAATTCTAGAACAATCATGTGTAGTCTGGTACATGTTTGATGCACTACAGAAGAACAGTAGAAGGATCGATAATCCATGTTAAAATAGGTGCAATAAACAAGACTGTTGAGCGTCAATCCTGTCGTATTAGGGGAATGGGCATTGTAGTTTTGCTCCATATTTGTTCCACAGAGGCAGTTCAGGTTAAGAAATGTGTTATCGTTATGACTTTCTTTTGATTGGCAAAGAGAAGATCCATTACCTAAGTTGAAAATTACTACCATCTCAACCTTTTCAGCCTAGGATATCTTGGTCCTGGGCTTAATTTCTTGCAAATTTTGCTGTACTTCCATTGTAATTCTTATCCAAGTACTTCTATTTAATCCACTTTTTATATCAGGTGCGTTTATGACAGCCGGAGTACTTACAGCTGGTTTAATTAGTTTCAAAAGGGGAAATTCTGTTTTGGGCCAAAAACTAATGAGAGCTCGTGTTGTCGTACAAGGTGCTACAGTGGCACTAATGGTCGGGACGGCTTATTACTGTGGAGAGACATTTGGTCGTGCTCCCTAATTTTGAACCTGTCATATTTCCATAGCCTCCTAATGGAGAATAATATACAATCTGGGTCATCTTCTTTTATATTTTATTGATCACTTTTAGGAATCTGTCTTGTTTATATTAACCTGTATAATATGGAGCCAGTCCAGTATCAAAATGTTGTGCTGTAGCCTGTAAGAAGAATCATCCAAGATTGCTTATTTTATGTTTTGGCATGGCTTATTCGATGTAGCTGTGCCACCAACCATTATCTTTCTACTTAGCTAAATCCGAGTAATTTTCAAGAATTTTCAAGTCATGCACTTGGGATTCTTTTAATCTTCTTCTAGCTGTCTTTTGTTTTTTCTAATAACATTGTGGGACTTGTGATTCCAGATGCGTTTTATGATTGATTCTCTTCTTGATTTCTTGTTGGCCTTGATGTAGACGTGTACTGACTTGGTCTTCTTGTTAACATACGGTTTATTCTTTGATTGAATATGCGTTAGTGTCTCGTGGTTCTTTAAATGTCATACTATGCTTTATATTATGTGTTGCAATACACACCATATTACAACGCGCTAAATCATCATTGGCATTCCGACATAATCGAGTTATAGATCTTACAGAGGAGCATAATAAAGTGAACAGATTTGAAATTTACCTTTGTTGTTTATGATGGAGTGTAAAGTGTGTTACCCTATGCAACCAAATAGGAAAGGAAAAAGAAATGTCTGTCCTGTGTTCCAAATCTTGTGGCATGAGTTGTGAAGATCTCGCTGTTGCTTTAACTGATGTAGTTGTCGCTATATGTCAATTGTCAGGGAAAAGTCCAAATTGAAACCTTTTTTTGTTTCTCTCTTTCCCATTAACAGTCCATATCGAAACTTGCTATTCTTGTTTGTATGGTCGATTTCCAGCATCTGGTTTATTCATCCATTGGACTGCATCAGGCATGTGACAAGCATTGTCAAATTAGATCGTTACAGAGAATTTCCATGATATTTGTCACTTTGGGAACCTGTTTACGACTAGGTCGTGGTCTAAAATAACGAGTTTAGAATGTTAATGTATCGATTAGCTGTTTTAACATTCAAAATCTCTTTTCGATGGAAAGTCGGTGCTCTCCAATCTTCGATAATGGTGGGGCAGAAGGAGAAGCTATGTGAGGGAGTAGAGAGGTGTGAGTCTGACCAGTCGGTGAGCTTGGTTTGGTATGTGTTTGACTTGTGCTACACAATAACGTTCTTCATTCACACCCTACGTCAAATACACACTCTCAGTCTTAATACAGTTGTTACATTTTGTCTGGACGTTAGTATAACGTAAAGAAAATAGTTGGTGGTGTGAATTTGAAATTGTGGTACCACCATTTCTTATATTCAGATAACGTAACTTTAAAATTTCGTTTGATAATATATTTGACTTCCCCATAAAACATCACAAATAGCAATATGAGAAGGTCCCAACATCTCTTGTGCAATTTGTTAAGGAAAAAAGCTTGAGTTGCACGTGGATGCAAAAGATTCAACCTCGTGAAATGGATTGGAGTTTAGTCAACATTATTGCAATTAGTTCCAAGAACACAATTGTATAATACTTCTACCTTAAAATATAGGGGAGTCATATAATTGTATACTATCGAGTACTTCATTCACCACATGATATAAGAATTGATGTTAAAAATTAAAAAAATGATGTCTTCCTCTTATCATGTTTCCAGCCTTTCATCATAAAAAGATATTTCAAAAGTAAAAGAAAATATATCACTTGTAAACTTGAGTATAGTAGAGTATGGCTACGTTCTCTTCGTCTGAACATAATTAAACTGAACAACACTAAACTGATCTGAACTCATCTGAACTGAAGTGCAGTATAAAATTCAACTAAGCAAATCTGAACTTAACTGAATTGATCTGAATTGAACTGATCTAAACCGAACTGTATCCAAATTAATGGATTTTCAGATGAATAGAACATAGTCTAAATACCAATTTGACAATTGTTATTTTGATGTGTCGGGGTGGAGTGCATGTTTCATAGGTTTCCTCTACCTTATTGCATGTTGTTGTGACTCTTGATGTTTGGGTGTTTTGTACAGTGTAACATTTAAAGCATTAGAAGACATTATAACATATGATACGGTAGACAAAACCTGTTTCATATGGCACAATATGATGTAGTGACTCTTGATACTAAATTATAAAGTTTAAATTCCACGTATTCCAATATATAAATTGATAAAGTAGGCATCTTCCTTAATCCTTAATATAACGGGACAAGTAAAATAATGACAAGTAACCTCGTAATCACCATATTATTTAAGTATAGTGCTAGTATTATTAGTTGGTGATGCGAAGATTATTAAATTGGATATCAATTATATAGGGATTAGGATTGGGCCGTAATGTTGGAATAATCAAAGCTTGGTCTTAATGATACGATACCATATTGATAGTATTAGAGTATAATATTTTTAATTTTTTCACATAACTTTCCAGGTGTTTGCCTCAATTAAAATAAATCACCGTGACATCAAATAAGATTGGATGGTCAAATACCAAAGTAAGTTAGACTAAATTAAAATGGGGAGCTAATTCAAACAATAAGTTTACCATTGTTAAAATAGGAAGCTACCACACTTAGGCCAATACAATGTTTGAATTTTTTGGATGGGCCTTTAACATTTTTTATTTAAAATCTTCAATATAAGTCTTGCCAATTTCTAAATCACAATGGTTTAAGGCCAAAATTGATCTCACATGACACAAAACTTCATTGTATTTGGATAACAAGTTGGCTACTCATGAAAATCTCCGTTGCAATACATTTTAGGTATTTTAGATTGTTTAAATCCCTTAAAATCATTCCACTAAAATTGCAATTACAATGAACAAAATAAATAATCTTAACATTACATACATATTAAACATTTTCGCATAAAAGATACTCATTTTTCTTATATTTTATGTTTTACCATGTAATATTTATATACCTTTAAATTAATGTATCAATTACTTCGGGATGAGATAATTATCTTATGAGTTATGATTAATTAAGAATTTATTAGTACTAGAAGTTACTAAGAAAGCAGCAGCAGGACCAATCCATCATCCAATGGAAAAGGTCAACATGTGATAACGTGAGTGATTAAGGAGACAATTCAGTGCTCTGCTCCAGATGCTCGTGTCACATTCATTCATGGTCCAATTTCCATAATACTCCTGCAACTTTAATCTATTTTATTTCATAACCTGCCAATTGCCACTCTTTTACTTAATAATACTAAATACATTTGTCTATTTCACACTACATAATACTACCTCCGGTTTTTTACAAGCTTCCAAAGTAGATTTTTTTTAAATTACTCGCAAATTACACGCAAAAAGTATAAAATAAAATTGTATTAGTAAAATATACTTAATTTATTTTCATAATATAATTTTATTATATTTTTTTGTCATGTAATTTACGATCAAAGTTCGGAAAAAAATTATCCTTAGAAAGTTTGTAAAATACCGGAGAGAGTACTATAATGTACCAGATTAGATGGCATATTCGATTTTGAACATGAATATATCAAGATATAAACCAATAGTAATGTAGATTAAGTAAAGTGTAGTATTTGACTTCAAATTTATTTATGCATTTGGACATTGAATTTGAATATATATAAACGGATTATGTGACATTTAATATCGTATAGTAATGGATATGTACATGGTATGATGTCCTTTTCTAGGGCCAAAATTAGAGTCAGGTAACAATGGCCTGGAATTTAGCAGTCATAAGTAACACATACAGCTAGCTTGCTAACTTCTCTTGTCAGTTGCCAAGATAATCTAGCTAGTGGTCCAATTTTTATGGTTTTTCTCCTTATGGATTGGGTTGCGTACTTTTCAATACGTTACTTCTCAATTGCTTTGCTACTCTCAACTCTCATCACTCTTTGCTACTCTCAAATTCTAGTTCTTAATACTATTGTAAATTTGTAATATACTCTATCCGTGTATCTTTTTAACTGGTATAATGGTAAGAGTCGTCATAATTCTCATCGTGGCCTGTTCACGACGGAGCAAAATTGAGCTCACCTGCAACTCCTCTTGTACCATGTGCAGTTTAATTTGTGGCAGGTTATTCGATAAATAGAGTCTATAAGTAAATTTTACACTTTGCGTCTCACAAGTGAATATAAATTTGAAATTTAGTACTATCCAGGGTACTCAATATCTATACCAAATCGACATACAATTTAACGTCGATTAAAATTGAGGTATACAGTTAATTATACTCGACATACAACTAAAGTAAAACCATATGTTAAAGGTATGTTAAAATCTAAGTAGTTAAAATGGTTCAGACAATCTACTAAATTCTACTAACATACATATATGGTCTGTATTAGGATTAAATTACAAACATGAAACACGATATGTTAAATTAAAATGTTGATGAAAATTATAATAGACAGTTTATGCATGACCTTTCTATATCAAATCAAAATATGGCAAACTCATAAAATGAGTTAGAAAATTCAGTAAACAGACACATCATCCCAGGTTTGCAACAAATCTATACCTAACCAATGTTCGTTAGGAGTAGCATTACTAATTTATACGCAACAACAATTTCCTATGATTGACCTCAACCACGATTATAGTATTACTTCACTATTACCAAAAAGCAAAAAACTAAAGGCATAGACTAATAATGTGAACATAGAATAATCAAAAGGGTCAGTCGGTCACCTAATAGATCTACACAGAGATACATTCAACTATTTATGTTATCTTGGTCTAAACAACATAAGACTGAACTTATTTGTACCAATTAAGCATATTTGAATTGAATTTAAATTAATAATTTTTATGATGAAAAGAATCATTAGTCTCTATTCTTTTCATCTGAACATAATATAACTGAATTTATTTGTAATATAAAAAACAACTAAGCAGAACTGAACTGAACTGAAATTAATGAGTTTTCAGATAAAAAAACAGAGCCTTAATAGTAATCCTACGATGTTATTCGTAACCATTCCAACTCTCTCAAGTCCAATCAAAACTTTATTACTGAATTAAATTGAGTTTTATATTCACTCATAATTCAATTACATTCTATATTTTCTTATAAAATTTATTTATATAAATAAATTTAAACCTATCAAACAATATAAAACTCCATCATATCACCTTAGAAACATAAAAACTTTTCAGTTACACATATTTATTACCCATCACACACTATGTATAACACCATACAAAACCTATAATTTACATGTCAATTTGAAACACAATTTTCTTTATCTCAGTTATAAATCAGTTAGAGTTTTAACACCAACTACACTCCACAAGTCAAAACTAAATGCCAAACGACTACATTTTCACCATTTATATAACGTCCCAAAGTTTAAAAACAAGCCCCAAGAGCTTAAAGTAAAAGAGAACGATATTCATATCAACAAGGTGCACCTTTTTTTTCGGGAATCCAGTTATGAGAACTTTAGATTTAAGCGTGCTTGCGCTGTAACAATCTTAGGATGGGTGACCAACTAAGTTTCTTGTCACAGACAAAGGAGTGACAAAAAGGCATGTTAATCATGTACAAAGATTATCACCCGGAGAGCTACCATGAATGACCACACAAATCCTAAGGGACGGGGCTCGGCCTATTGGTGGTCCGGATCGTTACAATTTAAACTAATTTTATATATTTATCTGCCAAAACTTTATTTTACAATTAACATCAAACAATAATACCGAATCAAAATGCTCATATATTATGTGACACTTTTAAAAAATCATGAGATTTAAGTATATACAATTATACTAGTGATTACTTCCTCCGTCCCATAATAAATGTCACATATTCCATTTATATTTGTACCAATACAAATGTTATATTTTTATTTTTGGCAACATTTACAATACACATTAATATTCGTGATAAAAAAACAAATGTGACATTTGTTCGGTTACATACTAATAATAATAATATCAATATCGGCTCCATTGATTGTTGATAGATACTGAAATGATGATTCCAAAGCTTACAGGGAACATGGGCTTGTTCCTCGTGGGGACCATTTGATGTCACTATCTTTATCGACGAAACTGCGACTTTTGTGGGACCCCCATATTTTTTGTCAGACAGGAACAGATGTGGGACCTACCCTACATACCTCTAGCTAGCTAGTTACCCCACACCTTTCTTATTCAAATCGACACTCCCACTACTACGTTCTAAACTAATTAATTAATCAATTCATATTACCTCCATTATTTGCACTTCATATTATGAGTATATGTATCCCTAACATAGTCTCACTTTATTTTTATAACCCCCGACGCATATATTAAAAATAGAAAAATTAAACTGAATTAACCACTACATTAGGGATTGAGTATAGTTTTGAGGAAAAAGTTAAAAATAATAATAAAAAATTAAAAATGCTGTAAATCTTTAATGTCAAAATGTGTAATTTGTTTATAATTTTAAAATTGGTTATTATTTGTTGGGTGTAAAAAGTGAGATATCTGCGGTTTTTAGTAATATGTGAATGTATGTTGAAAAGTATAAAAATTACAAATGTATGCAGCTATACGGGGCGAGAAAGTATTATTCTATACTATATCTCATACATTTTTATTATTTACTAGGAGTATTATTTATCTATCCTATCTATCTTGCTTATTCATCATCTCTTCATTTAACAACAAATAATAAATTATTCATCATTTTGAATACAGCGTAAAAAGAATGGGAATAGTATACTGTAACCTAGTAGTTCCTCATTTAATTTGAACGCTTTATTTGGAGTAGTAGAATTAGTCTTGATACTCTCATCCTAATCCGAGGATCATGGATGCTACCTTATTCTTCTAACATCCTTAAGACTAGTCCAAAAATGATTCTTTATCTAATCCCATTTTATTTGCGATAACTTTCTTCACCTCATATCTCTATAATTGTGTGTTTTATGAGAATCCAGTTCAATTGATTTATGCGTGTTTGATTATAGAAATATATGTTTTGTGATATTGTGATATAGTCGAAAATAAGTAGACACTTGACATACTCAAAATCATAAGTTACCTTATGAGCTAGTTTTGTTAAATATCTCTTTTAACTAGTGCATCATGTTTATTTCTTCACTCGTCGTACTCACAATTATTATTGACCTATAACAAACTTTATTAATCACAGCCGTTACTTTTTAGTCGGTCACCACTGTTGCTCAATCTAGAACAATGTTAGAGTTGTTGATGAAAATATTTAAGGAAATTATGTGATAATAGTAGCCTTTACTATGCTAAAATTGAACCCGTCAATTATACTAGTAATTCAGGATCTCATTAAGTTTTGGTAAATTCCATTCATCTACCATATTACTCCCCGTGCTTCCTTATACACTAGGAGTGAAGTAAAATGAGGTTTTTATGGATATAAAATGCGAATCAAATACAATATTTAGCTTGAAATTCAAATGCAAATAGTGTTCAATTGATAACACCATACATATTTATATAAAAAAAGATTCAAAAAATCAACAAACAATTTTTTCTGGTATAAATACAATCTATCTGAGTATATGAAAGTTGATTTCCATATAACATAAGTTTTTTTAAACGGCTAAAAATATTTTATTGATAACTCAACACAATTAACATAAGAAATGCTCCAAGTACAACACAAGTATTTTACATTACAATTTTTCTATACCAACTAAAAAGCCAATCATTTTCTTCCCACCGCTGCGATCTCATGAGCAGGCAAGTTTCCCCAAGTACAGTTCACTGCTTTCTTTGTTCTATGACTCGGCAGTTTCATTGGTTACTTCCTTCCCTTTCTATCTTCCATATCCAATGTGACTCGATCAATTTCCAATACCACATGTGCAACATGTTAATGAGTGATATTCCCTCTCCTTTGTGATCACATAGTGCTTCATCAAAACCGTCAATTCCAAATATTTCCAACATCAAACAATTGCCGACACCCCTACATTTGAACATAATTGAACTGAATTTATTTGTAATATAAAAAATAACTATCTTCGTCGGAACAGAACTGAATGAAACTAAATTATAGTATAAAATATAACTAAGTTATAATGTAACTAAATCAATATAGATCCGAATCGAATCGAATGAGTATAGATTATAATGCAGTTCAAGTAGAACTGAACTGAGAATGAATCTGCAATGAAGAGAAATTAATAATTTTTAATTTTATATAAATATATAATATAGATTAATTTGGAGATTAACATTTTACCCATTAGATGAAGCGCAAGAGAGTGGCACACCAGTGACCCCACAAAGCATAAACATTTGATTTCACTTGTTTGCCCAAAAGATCTGTCTTTATTCATCCTTCCTTTTCGCACCGCACCTAACACAGTGTGAGATCTTTATGCTATTATTATTACGCAAAGTTAGTATAATAATACCAGTAGTAAATAAATTCATTTATTATTAATAATAATGATAATGATGCGTGTTTGTATGACTTTGGTTTCTGTAACTTATTACTTTTCTTGATGATCATGATGATGATCCCTTTTCTGTCGGTTTACACGTCGGTTTTTGTGGAGAGTGATGGCTTTGGAGTTTTAGGTATTCATTGGCCCTCACTTTTCATAGTGGACAGACAGACACATTACTCCACAATATATCCAGCAAAAGTAGAAACAAGATTTGGGATAATTAACAAAACAAACAATTCCATCTGCCTTTTCTTTCAAGCCAAACCAAACCACTTGAACAAACAACTTTCTTTCTTCCTTCCTTCCTTTCTCCCTTTCTCTGCCTGAATAGAGACTTTTCAAGATTTACCACTCTCCATGGGGTTTTCCAGGTTTGTTGGTTTCATCTTTTTTAGCTTTTCTGTGATGGGTTTGTTTCTGTTGGTTGAACTTCGGGCTCAAGGTCTTCTCTTTTTGGTAAAAATATTATATCCATGAGTTGTTGGGTTTCAAGATCTGGTACCTTTGAGTTTCAAATGTTTTGCTTTCTTTGAAGAAGCCTTCTTCATTTCTTTGTGTTGGTTGGATAAGTTGTTGTCTGCCATGTGTTTGTTTTTTTTTCCTTTTTAATGATTTTCTTACAGATCTATGTGGGTTTTTGACACATGGATTTGGGAGGTGTTTTGTGCTTGGTTCTTTACCAGAAAAGGTCTGATGAGCTAAGATCTTGCTGGTTACACTTAAAGAACTTGTTTGGTATCTTTTGCTCAGTTTTCTTGGTTTTGTGTCATGCTTTCTGAAGGTGTTCTTGAAGGACTATGAACTGTTTGATTGGGCAGTATGGGCTTGTGACTTGATGAGATGTTTAATGAGAGGCTTTGGTTCTTGAGATTTTGGTGGTTTTTGATTAGGTTGATAGGGTTGTACTTCGCTTGAAACACTAATCTTTTGGGGAAAAAACCTTTTGTTGCTTTATTGTCAACCTTCTTTTAACTCCATCATAGTCTCTGACTGTCTTGAAGGATGCAAAGTGTAGAGTTTTTCCTTTTGTTGTTTACCTGTGAACCTGTCCTTTTACATTAAAGTCTTTTTCATTAAATGCCTTTGTGTGCTTGCCAATTCTTCCTTTCAGAGTTTGATTCTGGTAGTTGGTATGTTGCAAGTTGGTGCTAAATGCAGATCAGTTGGTTGAGTTTTGTTCCTTCTCTTGAAAAGATGATCTGTGAATTTTATAGAAAGCTTCATGAGTAGAACATTTGCATTTCCTGTTCTACAGCTTGGAGGGATAGGATCAACTTTCCACCAATGTATAATCGATGTTCATCGTGCAGGAAGTCGATTTTGGATTCGGAACTGTAGGAGATTCTTGAGATAAACCTTTTATTGCTGGTTGACAACTCTAGGACTGTAAGTTTATATCTTGTTGCTATTGGTATACCCTCATCGTAATAAGGCAGCTGCATCTGTGATGTGTCTACTTCAGCAGAAGTTTCCTGATTGTTGTTGATAATCTAAGTTACTGGTTGAAGGTCAATCTTGGCAAGCAGAAGAGACGTATGGCTGAGGCTAGCCGCAGTTGTATAGGAGATAAGCCAGGTAGCATGAAGCCACCATCTTCAATAGTTTCAAAACAGAAAGGATCAGGAGAACACGCTTTTGAATCAGCATCTCCTGGCAATGAATCAAGCATTATCTTTGAGGGTAATTTGAAATGTCGTGAAGCTGAAGTGCAGTCATCGGATGGAAATGCTTCCACCTGGTCTACATCAGCAAGGAGTGAAGTTAGTAGAGAGGTCTCGTTACCCCTCAGGGGTCGAAGTTCTGAGATGGATTTGGTAATGCAGGACCAGAGGACTGAATCTTCATGTTCTAACTCTCTGTCTATCGTACCTCCGATTTCTTTACAAAATCATAGCTACCAGGAAACTGTCGCAGGTTCTTACTTGTTCAAAAATTACTCGGGGGATCAAAATGCTGCTGCATTTGCCAAAATCATGGTTCAGTCCAGTAATTCTGGAAACTTGAACTCTTCATCTGGAAAGGAAGAGAATATAAAGTCTGGCAGTGAAAATGATAATCATCCCACTTCGCGTTCAGCAGAAAGAGCAATGAGTTCTGAAATTTCTGGAGAAAGTGAGAATATGTCGACCACAAAAGGGGCTCCTTTAGAGCTGGGTCAGGATATAAAGGTTGAGCTTAAAGATGAGGCTCGTGTCAATATATCTTGTGAGTCCTCGATGACAAAATCTAGCCAAGCTGCCTCGACCTTTGTCGCCGGATTTGATCTGAATGATGATATCAATGTAGACGATATGGATGGCATAGTTTACCCTGTTGCTCAAAGTTTATCATCTCATAGTGTAATCCACGTGATGGCAAAACCTGGAATACCTAAGGGCTTACCAAGGGTTCCGCTAAAGTTCGAAGGAGGGCTTGGATGGAAAGGCTCTGCTCAAACTAGTGCTTTTCGTCCTGCCGTTCTAAATTGTGCCAGAAGTTATGGACCAAATGTTTTTGACCTCAATGTTGCAGCTGTAGAAGATTGTGCTCCTAATGGATTACTAGATTCTTCTTGTGGAGTTGTCCCACAAAAAACTGAGGCCCTCAGCTTCGATCTGAACTGCCTTTATGATGCTGCGGATGAGCTTACGAAGCCTCCTCTTCCCCGTGAACCAAGAAATCCTCCTTTGATGGACTTGAACTTGAATGCTAACACATACCCTCACGGAAGCGAGATTTCAGATTCGGAAAATGCAAAAAGGCGAGATTTTAATTTCAATGGCAACAGTCATTTCACCAACACTTTCAGTACTGTGCAGCATGTTGCTAGCCAAGCTCATGGCCAAGGTTTCTTTATGCCTGTACCGAATTCTCTTCAGCAGTTAGAACTGATGCAGAGAGCTTCTCCGTTTCAACCTAAGTTATCAGGCATACCACACACATTACCTCCTCAAAATTACCCCTTCAAGGGTCCATTCCAATTTAGCCCTAGAGATCCTCTACCGTCAGGCATGGACTACTCCAGGGCCATGTCCTACGCGAAACATTCTCTTGAACATGGCATTTTCCCCTCTGTTGCTGCCCCATATTTCATGCAGGTTGCCCATGGACATAACCCTGGCAATACTGAAGTTTCAGCACCAAGAGTTGATGTCAAAACTGAGGAGTATTTATCAAGGAGCGCAAGCAAGATGGATGAGGCTAAACGGTTTCTGTTTCTGGGTAAAAGCTCTCCAGCAGAAGATCAAATGAAGTCTTTGAATCAAGAGGCCTGGTATGCAACGTCTGCGAAAAGGAAGGAGCCTGAGGGAGGCCCAGAGTACTACCAGCTTGGCTACAGGCAGGTCACTTGATACACTCATGGATCAGATAGCGTTTGGTGAGACAGCTAATCTAATTGCGTGTTTTGTCCTTCCGTCAGACGAATCTATTTGTAGTTCTACTCTAGCTGGGAAACTGGATACAGTGCTAGCTGTTAAGCTACAGCCATAATCGGTTCATTTGACAAGATGCGAAAATGGCTCGAGCGTTTTGCATAGAGAACGAAACTAGCTGTTGGTCTTTTGTTATTTACTCATAGACTACTAAACTTTTGTGATGCCTCGTTATACTCTGATAGTTGGTATGGATTATAGAACAAATCATCAGTTGCTTCAGTTTTTATCCATTGCATAAAGTACATAACTTTGCAAGGCAATAAGAAAAGACAGTTAACATCTCAACTGATCACATTCATACATGAACTGACAGTAGTTCCTCTTGGACAAAGCAAACTCAGTGAACTAATGTATGTCCAGCTCAACTGTGAATGTTAAATGACCAATGTAGGTAAAGAATAACTTGCTGTGGAGTTCAATTGAGTTTGCCATACAAAACTCGGCAAAACCCTTGTTGAAATACAAGCCATCTGCTCTTTTAGACAATTTCACTTCCCATTCCTCGCCAGAGTGATTTTTCAAAGTTGCGATTCTTGACGATTCATTTGCGATGTTGTGAAGGAAATCGGGAGGGATTTTCTACCAAGGAAATTAAAATATGTTAATCGATTAGAGTTTTGGAAGATAAAGGAATTTGTAGAAGCTCGGTCTACGAAGGAAATTAAAATATGTTAATTCGATTAGAGTTTATGAATTTATAGAAGCTCAGAGCACGAAGATAAAAGGAACTTTTTTTTTTTTTTCCGATATATCACAAGTTTCGAAGATAAAGGAATTTGAATACAAGCAAAGTAACAATATGAAATTCCATCAGCCAAGATAAATATGAATTAGAATCCTCACCATTTTGGTCATTTCATCAGCCAAGATAATCTTGAAGAAGCTCGGTTTATGAAATTCCACACTCTCATCACTAGCCATCTGCGCGACAAAAATCTTCAAAACAAAAGAAAAAACATAACACGAAAGCTTGCAATTATATTTTCAATCACTTATTTGAAACTTTAGCTTTAACATAGACCATATTTATAAGTCTAGACTTTTAGAAAAAGTCCAGAAGTGGAGAAATTACACTAAATGATATTTGCAAAAATAATCAAGTCGTCAAATTGCATTTAATAATAGTTCTGAAGTGCAGATTATATTACGTCAACGTCATTCACAAAATCTCGTCATGTTAATTTAAATTTCATTTTCAAAATATGTTGGTTATTAATTTTTCTTTATAAAAAGGCAAAGAATAATTGTTCTGCCAAAATTAAGTTCTACTATTAATCAATTTTCTAAAGTTGATTTTTGGAATCACTTTCTTTAAACAATTTTAAATTTTAATCATAAGCATTTGAAATGTTAGGAAAAAATGTATAATAATTGTATCCAGTCAGGTAATTTGCTATTAGATCTAATGAGTCATTATCTATTCAACATAGATTCGTATTCTAGATAAACTTTTAAGATCTTTTGTTACTCGTTCAATCCGTTTAAGTCTCATAAGAGACGGTCTATCCTATGTTGTAAAGTTTTGTGATCCTATTCTCTCTATTTCTCTCACTTATAATCAACACGTTATCATCAAGATAATGTTCAAACCCTTTCATCCGTTCAAAATTTTGTAGGAGATATATGACAATATCCGAGGCAAACGAGGTCAAAATATGTTTGACATATAGTGCAACAATGATATATAACATATTTAATGATGTCAGGCACTTTAATTACTCTGTCAATGAAACAAGCAAATGTTAATATAATATCTGGTAGTGCAGAATTAATTAAAAGATCCAGAAGAGCAAATATAAGTATATACACTAACACGTGAGACGGAAATTGCCATAGAAGATGATGCATTGTATTCTTCTGAATCTTAACGAAATCTATTAATTTTGCAAGATTCGACTATATGAATATCATGTTGAGAAAATTAAACAAATCTTTATATGGATTAAAACAACCGAGACGAATGTGGTTCAATAATTTAACAAATCTTTAATCGGATTATACAAATGATCCTATATGTCTATGCATTTTCATTAAACGTGATTAGAGTAAAAATTCGTCATTATTGCAGTTTATGTTGAGTAGTTTGTGTAATAATATTTCATTAACCACGACGAATGTGAAAGTAAGAATTTAACGAATACTTGGTTAATTTTTTGGTAAGATTGCCATTATTAGGTGTGTTTTTTTTTTAAATAACCCTAGTAAATATTGATGTAATGGAGACAAACAAGGCCCTGTGCAATTTTTCTCCTCATTATCCACCTGCTGGCCTGGACCATACAGACATCATTATTGTTACACCAAAGCCACAATCTCATTATCCATTCAAAACTAAACCTCAATTTCTGATAAAACAATAAACTCATGAACCAAAAATATCATTCCTCAACTCTAAACTAACTAACACAAGAATGAACTTCTTTTGCTCCTGTAGCCACAGCTTGATCTCCCCACCACTTCTACATCCTCATCTTAGTACCAACATATCACCGAAAGTCGAAAATCGACAATCTGGAAGGAACTTTGCACTTCATGCAGCAAAATCTGGTGGCTTCTCATTCAAATCAGTATGTGCTCATAACTTGAAATTAACATCTTCAAGTTTGGAAAAATTTTACTACTTCAAATGAGATAGATGACAGTATTTTCTTGATTCAGGTGGTTAACAAGTGCCAAACCTGTGAAGGCAAAAGTGCAATTGAATGTCCAGGTTGTAAGGTCTAGTCTTCTATCTCAATCTACTATTTTCATCCACATTGTTTTAAGAATATCATCAGTGAACTGACTGGTACAGAAGTGTTGGTTAACAGGGAACAGGGAAGAACAAGAAGAACGGCAATATGTTCGAGCGGTGGAAGTGAGTTATATGTCTATCCTAAGTCATACATATGTGCTTTGAACTTATCATTTGTTTGAAGAATCTGATTATGAGTACAAATTGGCAAGGTGTTTTGATTGCCAAGGTTTCGGTCTCAAGAGCTGTCCTGATTGTGGAGAGGGAGGATTGACGCCTGAACAACGCGGAGAAAGATAATTCTTCAAGGCGTATCTAGAATCATGCAAACAGGTTCTTTACTAGAGAACTAGAGAACATCTTTCTTGAATCAATCATGTATGTTCAGGTTCCCCTATCAAAACATACAATAGCTTGTGCATAGTGATTAAGTCCATTAAGAATTAATCTGAATCAAGACTTCATAAGTTACTACTTTCTCTAACGAACAGCGAAATTATGAGAAACAATGCAGCCATAGAAACCACACATCACGTTCATACAGCACGACAGCAAGTAGGAATAAATGTGAAAATCGGATTGTATTCCAGATGTTCTTCTATAACTATAACACTCAATAGAAAGAAAGCAAAAGATGCTATACCTTCACAAACTATTAGTACTGATGGATGATGAAACAAAATAAATCACTAAAGATTAATTTTTCGAATAAGAGGCTCAATGAAATACATCTCAGGCCAATACACAAGTTGCACATCCTCTATCCGACTATACGGCTCTATAATCTCCTTTGGTCTCATATAGTAATCATGGCACGTGTAATCAATTTTAAAAGCTCTGAGGCCATCTTCTGCTTCATTCCAAGTCTCATCTAGTGATGGTGCAGACAATATTACTCCATGGCTGATGAAGAACCAGGTACCGTTTAGATTTGCTTCATTAGTCAAACACATGTTGGACCTATCGCACACGGAAAACTCTAAACAGCCGCCCCTGCTGCAAACTATAATAAGGTTTTCGCCTTTTTGGGTCAGCCAAAGGCCGACTGCATCGCGCAGTTGTTTAGGCAGTTTCGTGTCACGTGATCTCCAGGATCTGTCAGCCAAATCATAGCACATTAATGATTCAGACATGACAATACAATAGAGTTTTCCGTCCATGTAGTGGATACTCCGGACTGGGATTGGTTCCCGCGATCCAGATAGATGCATATGGGATTTTGGTATTCGGTAGCAGAACTGGGAGCTCCACTGTATGTCCCCAGACAGAGAACATCTGTGGAGAAAAAGGTCATAACGGTAAGATGTGCTATTGATTCCAGGGCCGGACATGACTAAAATCTCACAATCTGGAGACTTGGGATTCGCAGTGAAAGTAGCCTGGAAGATCCTGAAAGGCAGGACAGGGAGGAAGATTATTTCGTTGGCGAAAGGGTTATGCAAGAAAATTGTTGAATGTTTCTGTCCTAGCAGCAACCAACCGTGCTTGGAGGCGTAAACCGTGGGATGTTGATTTTCCCTGGTCAGCTTGTCTGATGAATTAGTAACTTTGTAAGATTTTTGCGAATGAGGATCAAAGAACCTCCATGAGTTGGGGTAGTCCACGAAGTTCATTATCCAGAGGAGGCCATTGGAGTACTTAAACCTGTCCTCGGGTATGCGCCAACTCTTGCAAACTGCACGAAAACGAACTTGATCAGCAAGATGTAAGTTTTCCAGGAGCCGTCCTAGGATGTCTGGTGAAAGATCACTCCAGGATTTAGTTTCAGACATGTTGAGTTAATCTGGATTAATTCTGGACAGAACCGAGAATGGCTTTCTTATGTATGTAATAGTTGATGTAGATGTGAAAAGTTTTCTTTAGGTTGATTGAAGTGTGATGAACGATAATAGAAGATATATATACATATAATATGTCCAAACTCAATAGAACTCGGGAATTGATCAAATTGCAATATGGAGTTATAATGAAGAATGATTTGATTAATTACAGAACTTTCACTAGTACTAAATTCTAACTGGATTCTCTTACCTATATTAGCTATATGATGAATTATGACATAAGGAAACTCCTTTTTAGTGTATGTTAAGTACGTTGCTGATCAAGTTGTAGCTATATTTTTAATTATAATATTCCTATTATAATTAATAGGAATATTAGTGAATTTTTTTTTAATGTTTTTTTTACTGTTTAGTGACTAGTGTAAATTCAATCGAAACATCATTATGCTAAGAAACTCCCATACAGACCTACTATTTAAAAGAATAAAAACCTAACCCTTGGGATTTCATTGAGACAGTTTGGCCGAGTGGTCTAAGGCGCCAGATTTAGGCTCTGGTCCGAAAGGGCGTGGGTTCAAATCCCACAGCTGTCAAATTTATTTTTGTTGTCGCTTATTTTTTTTGTTTTTGAACATCAACTAGAATGTATTAGTCAAATAATCTATTCCGTTGTTGTATGCTTGTTTTTTTTATATCATCAATTAGAATGTATTAGTTAATTAACTACGAATAAAAAAACACTTTGTTGTATTTTTTTTTTTTTTTTGGAAAATCAACTAGAATATAATTAAGTACGAATAAAAAAAGTAAATCATGATCTTGCAACTGTTACCTTATAAGAACCATACGACGGGACACATGCATTAGTATTTTCACAATCAACAAAACATATTATTAAGCCATAAAGTACAAATATCCTAAATTAATAAATATACTGTGAAGTTCAACATATCAAGAGGCTAGAATATGTCGAATATGTTTAACATATTAAATGGTTGGATATGATGAATTAACATCCAAATCAAAGTTCAACAAGTTTTTCATTTCAGATTTTAAGTCGAATTAGTTTAAGATAGCAAGTTTTACAAGATGTTTTCATCCAACATCCCTCATAGATATTCTAATTACACATGGATACCAGTTAGTTCAACAATAACATATATGTCCATTTTTCCATTTTTTCGTTGATCAAAGGATGGATACCAAACATGGCCTTATTTTGTCAATTTGATAAGGCATCCCTTATTTCTTCATAATTCAACTTAAGTCATTTATCTTCCAATATTTTTTGTTGAATACCTAATTTATTGTTTAATAACATGAATTAATTTTTCAAAATAATTTATGGACTTAATTGCAAAATCATAAATGAATTTCGGGCCAAATTGAACGTAATTAGAAGTTCATTAGAAATTTAAAAAAAAGAAAAGAAAAAAAAAGGTCCATCGGAGCAACTCCAGTGGTCTGAACAGCTCCGATCGGGAGCTATTCACACAGCTCCAGATCGGAGCTGCTCACAACAGCTCTCATCGGAGCTATAATGACTCGATCCGAGTCGTTGAACACTCCCATGGAGCTCAAGAATAGCCTGATCGGAGTCGCTTACCAGAGCATCTCCGGCCACCGGAGCTACTCCGGTGGAGCTTTTGCTTTCCGTTTTTCTTTTTCTTTTTTCTTTAATTTTTTTATTTTAAATATTTTGTTTATTAGTTTGTTGAATATTATAAGCTGTAAATTAATTTAATTTTAAAGTAATATATAATTTGGTATAAGTTCGGGTCAAATTTGCAATTTCCAGTAAAAACTTGTGAAAGGATGTGTTTGGCTAAATTTAAATTTGTTTGACTTTTGGACTTACATGTAATATAAATATTCTAATTGTTATTTATTCGTTATTGTTAAACTAACTGGTACTTGAATGAGTAGATGCTATCTTATAGGGGTGGTGTATGTAATTATCCCATAAATTTAACACATAACGGCACTTGCACCTCCAACATTCTCCAGATCATATTCCACAAGAAGTTGTGTCCAGCTTCTCATTACTTGTTGGAGCACCAGCACTCTCAATAATTTTTGCCATGCTGAAAAGCTCTACTTCTTGTACAGTTTTAACCTCATCATCAATATGCTTCCCTCCCAGACGCTTACGATCACTACTACCAAGTCTACCATCATGATCCTCCACAGTTTAAGAATGATATAATTCAAAGTCCGGAACTCAGTTCAAAGGCTAACTCAACTCTAAAAATGAGATAAATCTAAATTGATAACTCAATTTAAACACCAAATCAACTCTCGGAACCAGTTGCAACTTGGGAAATCTATCCAGAGAGGAAACTACATGAGGGGCTGATTACATAAACCGCGATTCTTGATAGATAGATAGATAACGAGCTCCTGGAGAATTTTGTAGTAATAATACACACAAAAAAAGCTCCCAAGAAGCACACACATGTAAGCCGAACGAATTTAAATACATTGTGCCACTTCGAATACCAGTCTAATTTTATGTGAATCGCAATTTCTCCCAAGAAACGAAACCCAAGCACATTAGAAAGCTAACAGAGGAAATCCAGTGTTTGTTGATAAAGAGTCGAACATTAAATGTTTTTCATAAAGATAAGTAATAATTGATGAGCTTCAAGCTGCTGCAGGTGCAGGGACTTCCTTGATGGATTCACGCCAAGCGTGTACTCTAGCACCATCTTTGTCCACAATTTTAATGACAAAGTTGGGAGGGGCCACGACAAGCCTAGTCCGTATCTCCAGTATGCATTGATCTACAAGCTCAATGGCTTCCTCCACTGTCATGTCCTTGCGGTAATGCCTATCCATCATTGCCAGGGCAAAATAGGAACCATAACCAAATGCTGCTCTGTCTATCTTGTGAAGTGAAGCAATATAGTCGATGAAATAGAGCGAAGGGCCGACATCCTTGTCATAGCCAGCAAGGATGATGTTCACCATATATGGATTCTGGAATAAACAAATCAGAAATCAATTATTATAAAATCTATGAATATATTATTTCATCAAGATTCAAAAATGGTGGAGCATATTGTGATGTGTTCTGTTCTTATACCCCTCTATAAATCAAGGAGAAATTAGAGTTACCAATCCAATAAGGATTGACCAGGCACAACTGTTAATTGCAGCTAGTAAAAACAGGAGAGGGTGATGTGCAGATATATTCAGTGTTAGAGCTATGGTCAATGATTAACAAAACTCATTTTACGGAAAAAGCAGTAAGAGCAGATATTTGCAGCTCAGGTAGGAGTACAAAACCATTATAAAGAGTAAACCCCTTTCATGCTAGCATTAGTAGCAAATATGACTTTTGCTTGGAATTTTACAATGCAAAATAACTTTAGTCCAAGCAGAATCCAGAAGAATCTACTTAAATGCTTCTGGAAGCTGTTGAAGGTGATTCAAAAGCCCTTTGCAAATAACCACCTATTATGTTCATTTCTTAATATGTCAGAAGTGAAGGTAGATAATAACACCAATCATCTCTTAATTTTTATCATCCCAAACAGTTTACGGGTGTCTTCAGGAGAAAGACCTTATTTCCAACAAATGTTCATCATATATTCCATGAAAACACATGAAAATAGACAATGGCATCTAAAAACAGCACCTTAAACTCCAAGCAAAAGCACGGTCCATGGAGATATGTAGTTTTGATTTCCTTTGCGAAACTCAATGTTATCCAACAATATTCACATGAATTAAATCACTTCGATGAGAAGGGAAAACAAGAAAAAAGATTGATGATTCTTTTTGGGGGAAAATTATTCCCTACATCATGCCAAAGACCTAAAGTTTAATTAGCACCCATGTCACTTCTGTAAGTTTCAGTAATTTTCATGTACTAAAATAATCACTTCTGTAAGTTTCTTCTTCAAAGATAATATATTGAGCCGGAATAAAGTCAGTGAATCAGCAACCATCACATAGTGAAATAGTATTATTACAGCGTCAAAGCATTTAGATAGACAACAAAATGTAAATTAGGACATGAACAGTTTAACTCCGCTATAACAAATGTTATGTTGCCAAGTACCAAGCGATATTAAGATTTACAATAAGCATTTTCAGAGTCACATTTGAGATTTATAAGGAACTATATTCACATATAAAAATGTGAAAATTCAAGCAAAGTGTAAATCGTAGTGTCATCTGAATATATGCACAAGAAAGTTATGTTACTACCTTGCGCAAGGCTGTTGCAAGTTCGTTTCTTGTGAAGTTTGCAGTAGCTTTAGTGGTCAAAGGAATGCCATTACGGAATTGGTACAGAGCAACATTCTTCTGTATGTATTCTGTAAACTGAGCCCTACATAACCAGGTAAAAAATTCATCAATTATCACAGAGGATAAAAAATGGCTACAGAATTTCAGCTAATACACACATGACACGTCCATGAGAAGATTACAAAACCAGAGCACAAATATATACCTATGTCTATAAGGTCAAAGGATTTATCAACAAATAGAAAGAACGATAACACCTTAAAGATAACAAACACAAGCTCAGATTGAATTGGCACCCTATACAATTTACTTGAAACTATTTGTCTTTTGATATCGAGAATCCAAGATCTATAGCATACTTTGGGTACAAGTAATACGACCGCATGCCATGCATAAATCAAATTAATTAAAGTATACATAATTAAATAGTTTAGGGAATTGCATGGCGCAGCTAATTATTGAGTGGGCTTAGTAGCTGCTGCACACCTAAGTAACAAAAAACCCTACACGAACAACATTAATCTGAACTTGCCTGACCATGCCCAATAACTGCTTACTAAATTATTCTCATTACACAAAAATCTTTTAAGACTACCCATAGTTCTAGTCCACATAACATTTACAGCTGCTGCTGAAAAGTTACACATTCAATTACTCGTAGTTATGACATAATTCTTTCACTGATGTCAAAGTTCTAATGCAATAGTTGTGAACCTAGCTACAAACTGCTTAGTAAACCATTACTAATTTTACCAGAGCTTAATACTACCTGTAGTTCTAGTTCACATAACATTCACATCCGATGCTGCTGCAAAGTTCTGCATACGATTACTCGTACATATGACATAATTCTGTCTTTAATATCAAATTCTAAATGCAAAAGTTGTAAACCTAGCTACAAACTGCATACTAAACCATCATTTCATTACTCGCTATACCAAAGCCTAAGAATACCTATAGTTCTAGTTCACATAACATTCACATCCGATGCTGCTGTGGAGTTAGGCATACGGTTACTCGGACGTATGACATAATTTTTTCACTGATATCAAATCCTAAATGCAATAGTTGTAAACCCAGCTAGCTTAGCTCAAACTGAGTAACAGATGATCTTAATGCAAGTAACAAAACACTGACCTCGGATGAATAACAAAAAAGCTAACGAATTTAATTCTAGGTCACGAACTATAATACCCATTATTGCAATTCTTTCAGTATCTTTCACAAAACGGCCACAATCAATCAAGTTACACATACAAAATTAGGGAATACAAATCGTGAGACGAGAACAATTATCATAAACTCAGTAGGGGAAACTAATGTGCACAGAAAAGGTAAAACAACAATATGAATATGAAGAAGAAAAAGGAATTACCGATCACCAGTTTCGCCAGAAGCACCCATGAGCTTGTGCGAATCGAGATGCATAATCTTGTCCTCGTCGGTTTTGTGGACGAGGATGCTTTGAACGGCCGATGAGTCAGCTGCAACGATGGCGAAATCTTTACCGACAAGTCCAAACACGGACTCCATTGTATTGTCTGATCAAAACCTAATTGAAACTATTTTGTTTAGAATTGGGGATTCTTCTTCAGATCTAGGTTTCAAATTTTGTCAGTGATTGTTCAGCTGGGTTTTATTCTTTGCTTCAAGGCGTCTTGCAGAACAAGAAGCTTAAATCGTGCTTCAGGAACTAAAACGTGGTTGAATCGGACTAATTAAGTTAAATTACCAAGTTCGGTGGCCGTTTGGTATAACAAGTCTTTAATAAACGGTTCCTCCTCCTGTTCAAATTTTAACATTATTTTATTCGCTTTTATATATATATTGACCAGCAAACATTTTTAGTTATATGACAAACATAATAATTTATTGTACAACTCGACTTTAAGTTGTACGCAAGATAGTCTATAATCCTTTTTAGGGGAGCGGCTCTCCCGACAGTATTTTTTACCAGAATTTAAACAAATGAATAGTAACTCAATTTTATATGGGTTTAATAGTGAATTCATTGTTTTTTAAGTTGCATGTCAAACATGAAAACTATTGAATATTGACTTAAGTTGTTCGTCAAACAATTCATTTGTGTTTGGCATGTAATTTGGGTAATGGTGTTTATGTGACAAGGTAAAACTCGTTGTACGAACCCAGTAAATTATGGTTCTTGGGCTGACGTTTTTCTTGGTTGGGTCCACGTTGGATAGCAACGACAACAATTTTTGTAAGTAATTTTTTCCCCTGGTGTAGTGGTTTTGTGATTAGCATTTGATCATTTCACAAGAGTTTTAACCTCATGAACTACTATTTCTCATTATTTTTAGGCTTTATCCTTATTATCTCCTGCCATGTTAAGTTTTCTGACTCCACCATTGCATGCACGTGATAGAGTATTGAAGTAGTGACATGTATGTATGAATCATATTCTTAGGCTTTATCATCATTATATCTTGCCTTGCTAAGTTTTCTAGCTCCGCCATTGCATTACACAAAGTGTTTTGGGAGAAGTTTACCCCACCCTAGTACAAGTTTGAGGTTGCGGTGTCCAGGCCTAATCCTTCTTGTTTTGTATTGACCCTTAAAATGGTGTGGGGATGAAGACCGATTGAGATTAGAATGAAATGCTCCCCTGAACTCACATATGAACAATGAAGGAGGAGGAAAGTAAGGGATGGGATTTTCTTTTATTGATGCCACTTTCAAAACGCCTTGCTAGTGATCCTTGCAACCTGTGTTAATCCAAGTAGGTGGTGTTGCGAAAACAAAGAAAAACAAGGAGAAGAAGAGAGGAACAAATTATTTTTGTTTATTTTTTTTATATCTGTACAGATTGTATTGTTTTTTGACTTTATATCTGGGTGAAACTAATAGTTAGTGTGATACGACACCTAGATTGTACGTCCTATGTCCCGTAAAATTTTCTACATCTTACATTTTTTAACTAATACATACTTACTTTTACACTAAAATTACACCATCCGTGAGATTCAATTGACATTTCACTTGGAGCAACAGTGGTTACGTGAGATTCAATTGACATTCCACAACTTAGATCGTTTATCTTATCCCAGTAAAATATGTCATTACTACATTGTACTCTTACCCTATGAATTCATCCAAATCTAACATTTCCCTGAAAACCACAGTACCACATGTTAAAATGAGAAAAGTAATGAAATCCAGTACAGCTACAGCATTCAATTGCATTAATGACAACAGCAGTATCATGTTTCTTGCTTCTTCAATTAGCAGCAGCAGATCAAAGCATCACTAAATAAGAGTATAGACGATGAACTCAGACAACAAATTGGAGCTGCCAACAAAGAAACCTCATTAACTTCCCCCCCACCACTTTCCTATCTCCCGTGTTTCACGGCCCCCTTTCACAATCACACGCACTAAATCCACTCCCTTTATTCACTTTCCAGTTTCCACCACTAGCAGCTGTTAAAGATCACTACTTTCCTTCTCCTGCCGACAAATAAAGATGTGAGTTTTCTCCCTAGATGCTCAAAATGCCAGATTTAACTCAAATACCTAAAGCCCCATTTTCTTGTTATTGAGAATTTTCAAGAAATATGCATGGACTGAGTCGGCTGAGTAACGGGGTGAGCTCCGTTTCTCCGCCGTCGTCTCCTCGCCGCCGTGGGAAGAGTAGCGGCAGCGTGTCCCCTGTCGGCTGTATCGATTCCGGCGGTGGAGATTGGGTGTTTCGTGGTGGAGGTGGGAGGGGAGAAGTTAAGAATGTGGTGGAGAGATTGCTGTATTTCTTGATTTCAGCTGTGTATAGGAAAAGAGGGGTGCTTTTGTTTGCTCCCTTGTTGTATGTTTCTGGGATGCTTATGTATATGGGTACTTTTGGTTTTGATGCTATGAATAGTAGTGGTGGTGGTAATGTGGGTGATGGGAGTGGTGTTGGTGATGTGGTTGGGCCTGGGTCGGTGTACCGGAGTCCTCAGGTGCTTGAGAAGCTCTGGCCTTTTATGGAGGCTGATAGCAATCGGAGCTCAAATATGGTGATCTTCTCATTCTTTGCTTTTCTTATATTTGAAGAGGGATTATTGAGACTTGAGAGGTTTTGACTCTTTTTAGTGTTGATTGGCTGAGTACGTAAGCGTAAAAGCATCCAAAGTTTCGACTTTGTAGGACTGTGCATAATGCTAGGCTTGAAAATAATTGATGTGAAAAAGATTAGGTTCTGGTAATGTTAACCTTCCACAATGTAGTCTTTGGCTGTTTGCTGTTGGAAAGTAGGCAAAAACTCCACATTAAATATTAGAAAGAATTATATCACCAATCCCAAGTATTAGGCGCTTTCTCCCAATTTGCACCCGTCTGACTGTCTAACACAAGTTGTTATTGGGGAACTATGTTTCTGGTATAGTATTATCTTGGTTTGTTTACACTCATGGTGTATATTATCACCATCCTAGGACCTCAGTGTGATTTAAGCGAGGCATTACTTTAGAAAATTCCTGACTCAGCATGTTGTTCTGAAACTAGTATTCCACGTTGGGCATTCCATAGTATGCTTAACAATGTATTAAAATTGGAGCATGTGTTGTAGGTTAACTCTACTAATCATGGTGCCGTTTTCCTACTATACATCATAATAATTTATTGAGGGCTCAGGGCTATGCTTCTCTACTTTTGTGCATGTATAAAATGACATGTAGTTTCAAGCTATACCTAAATGCTTAGTATATTCTCTAACTCTTATATCTGTTTGAAATAATTTACAGTTAGCAAATGTATGGAACACAAAGTTGCACCAAAGTTGGAAGCCTTGTGTCAAACAGACTGTTACTCAATCAGGTATGCAAATCCCTCTTTTATTTGGAAAATCAAGTGCTCTCAGTTGCCAGCTACACTCATTCCTACCCTTGTTGTATCATGGTAATTTAGAAATTAGAATATATGGTGATCATGATGTAAAGCTGCCAACCATCATTAATTGTGTATCATCTGAAGTGTATAAATAATGCATGTGTGATGTGTATGAATAGTATCGAGTTAAATGATGCTAGCTTAAGTCCTGAATTTCACACATTGTGCTGTTTCTCGCACTGTATCCATGTTAACAATCTTATATGTCACACGAAGAATTCTATTCCATAAATTGGTGCTCTGTTAACTTTGAAGTATTTTTTTTATTCAACAATTTTACTGATAGCATGTTTGTCATTTTCTTTCATAAATCAGAATTGCCAAAGTCAAACGGCTTCCTAATCATTGAAGCAAATGGCGGGTTGAACCAACAAAGGTTATCAGTAAGTCCCTTCCAATATATACTTCTCTAGGCGGTCTTGAACCTTGAAAATCAGTGTTTGAGTATGTGTTCACTACATTGCTATGTAGTTTTTTACCTCCTATATTAACGATAGCTGTTGACTGTCTCAATCTTTTCGCAACATGACTTTTGTCTACATTTTTTGTTTTTGACAGAATATATAACTTAGGTGTGTGTCTTCTGGCTCTGTTAAGTTTAGAGACAAAATCTACATAAATAGAACGAAATGGAAGTATAAGTTGATTCAGCTGACAGGGAAATTTCAACTTGGGCAGTGGACAATACAAGCAGATTTGGTAAAGAACATTTAAAACTAAAGTTGTCACTGAACATCCACTGAAGTAAATAATTTAATATGGTTTTCTCATATTCTTGTGTTGAAAGTTTATTTGGGTCTAGTAAGCAACCTAATCGACAAGTCATGAGGTATTCTCTACACTTAAACATTTATGGTTCAACCGTTCAACTTTGGGATGCCCTTAGGGGATAACAGCAAGTGGAGAAAGAGGATTATGTAGCCAACATGCTGTCAGGAATAATGGTTGCAACTGGCATCCTTTTCTATTCTCACACTTGAAACACACACATACAACACATATACACATGTATTGTAGATATAAAGGTAAAATCACCCATGTTGTGTTTGAAAAGTTAAGACTTCTCAGTAATGAAATTATCACCCATGTTGTGTTTGAAAAGTTAAGACTTCTCAGTAATTAAATTTCCACATTTATTGCACGGTTAGGTATCGTCACATCACCTTTTGGTTCTATAACTATAGTCGGACATGTACTGAAAATCACAATGTTTTAAAGGCCTCAATTTTATTTCTATAGTGGTAGGCTATGATATGCATGTCTGACAACTTTAAGTCATCAGGTGCTGATAATATTTTTCATTTTCTATGTCAGATATGTGATGCGGTGGCCGTGGCTGGTCTGCTGAATGCCACACTTGTAATTCCTATATTCCACCTAAATAGTGTTTGGCAAGATTCCAGGTGACGATGAAATCATATCGTCCTGTAATTCTTCCTCTCTCTTTGTTAGATTTTTCCCATTCAACTTGAATAAAGAATCACTTTATCTATTCTATTGTTTTTCCCATTTTACTTTCATATCATAGCATGAGGTTGACCATGTTAGTAAGAGAGTCTTGTTATTCGGTATAAATTGTAGATATATGAGACCTCATATTTACCTTCTTTTTTTTTGCAGCAAGTTCAGCGACATATTTGATGAGGAATTCTTCATGTATGCACTCAGAAATCATGTTAATGTGGTTAGACAACTTCCGGAAGACGTACTTCAGAAATTTGATAACAATATAAGCAACATAGTGAATTTGAGAGTAAAAGGATGGTCCAGTGCCTCCCACTATCTCGAAAAAGTTCTGCCAAGGCTGATTGAGTTACAGTATTACCTCTCACCTTTTCTTAGGCCACTTTTATCATTTGTTCCACCTTGAAAGTATGATCTTGCTATGTGGCTGCAGTCTATCGCATTTAAGATTGCTTTCTGGTTTTCATATCTGAGTACTGTCACGAAAACACTCGCATAGTAACATTTGTCATATGCCAGAGTAATTTAATGAAAGAGGTCGGTTTTTTTTAATAGAAAAAACTGGCATGTAGATTCTATGTTCATCAAAGACACATTTATAGAAAAAGAAAATTTCAATTGTAGTAGTGCCGTTTATTGTGATAGTTTTTTTACCTAGGGTTCTGATGTAATTCAATGGCTTTAGTAACCAATGTCTAGATACACAGTAAAGAGTATGTTTTGTACTGTAAGTGTAAAGTTTTCAAATGTAATTTATAGTAATAAATTGTTCTCCATTTTATCACTTATTCCTGCTGAATGAAATTTATTCCTTGCTTGAACTCCTTTCTCCCGGCTTGATCAATCGATTTTTCTTGATGCGTGAGGATCAGTAATTCTTTACCCCCATCTTAGATGGTATCCCACATATAGTCGTAATTTGTGCCGAGTAAAACTACTGGTTGCTATGAATTTGTAGATGCTTCTATCTTGTAATACTAACAGCTGCTCTCTTCTCCTGATTCTATGTTGGCAGGGCAGTCCGAATTGCACCTTTCTCAAACAGATTAGCTCATATTGTTCCTCCATACATCCAAGGACTTCGATGCCTGTGCAATTTTGAAGCACTGAGATTTTCACAACCCATACGTATGCTGGCTGCCAAGATGGTAGATCGAATGGTTAAAAAGAGTTCGAAAAGTGGGGGAAGATATGTGTCAGTACATCTCCGTTTCGAAGAGGTGCTACTACTTTTCTTATGTTTGACTTTAATTCGAAGTCATGAATCTTTTATACGTCATGTATTTGAAATAGTATAACCTTTTATCTCCCGATGTAGGATATGGTTGCATTTTCATGCTGTATATATGATGGTGGCGATGAAGAAAAGCATGACATGGATATTGTTCGAGAGAGAAGTTGGAGAGGAAAGTTTCGGAGAAGAGGTAGAGTGATAAGACCAGGTGCCAATAGAGTGGACGGGAAGTGCCCTTTAACTCCACTAGAGGTATGTTTACACAATTCACACTCTTTGGGTTAGTGGGCTAAATCTTATGTGAGGTGGTCTCTGTGGATAGTAAATATGTCTTCTGACTCTATGGACATATCTCCTTAACTTTCTTATAATCTGAAATCAAAGGGAAAAAAGGGGGCCTTTTACACTTGAATACAAATAGTTTGCACCTTTAGAATAAATGAAGGTAATTGCCTAGTAGCAATACCAGATATACAACGGGGTAAAATGCCAATAACCATCCATTGAACTCTTTTGTTTGTTTTCGGTTATTGTATCTAGAGCATCTGAGATCTAACATCATTATACGATACATCAGGGTATCAAATGATAATTCAACAATTACTTCAAGGAGAACTTTTGAATTAATTATGGTCTGTCGGTGGGTGTGCCTTAGAGCCTGTCTATATCTTGCAATCAGTCAAACTAGAAACAACTAACCTGGCCTTTCAAGTCAATTGCTTGGTTACTCCCTACTATAAGATTTCTCATTGCAACTGAGAATCCTGTTCTGTATCTTAGCAACTATCTTAGGCAACAGACCATGGTGGCTAAGAAACTGACACCATAGGTACTAGTTTTGTTGCTTACTTATATTCACTAAAATGCTATGCAATCTATTAATATAACTAGTACTTGTTATCTAAATGCCATCAAGAGTGAGTAGCTGCCTGCTTCATTTTTGTTCGAGTAAATGATTGCTGGTTCTGATATTTTCTTATGAACTAATGCAGGTGGGAATGATGCTAAGGGGCATGGGTTTTGATAACCATACCACTTTGTATGTTGCTGCTGGTAAAATCTACAAGGTGGATAAGCATATGGCTCCTCTTAAACAGATGTTCCCATATCTAGAAACAAAGGACACACTCGTCACTCCAGAAGAACTTACCCCATTCACGGTGAGCTCTAAATGGAAAATTATGATTCTTTTTTCTGAATACTTAAGAGAAGTTCACCATTATTAATGGAATTTATCTGTTTACCTTAGGGCTATTCCTCAAGGTTGGCGGCCCTAGATTATACTGTTTGCCTCCACAGTGAAGCTTTTGTCACGACCCAGGGCGGTAATTTTCCTCATTTCTTGATTGGGCATAGGCGCTATTTCTATGAAGGACACGCCAAAACTATCAGACCTGATAAGAGGAAGTTAGCTAAGTTATTTGACAAGCCAGAGATCAGGTAATGAACTAATTACTGCTCAACTTCTTGTTCTAGATTATAACTCATCATCATTTAGGGTAAATCGAGGAGTGTTTGCTACAGTTGGAGCTTTTCCAAAATTGTTGAACGTCACAGAAAAGAGTATGTAAAAGTTAGTATTTTCCTAAAGAATCTGCAACTGTTTGAAGAAATTATTGTAAAAGCAGTGTTTCTTAGTTTGTTTTAAAGAAAGAAAACCACTGATTTGTTAACACCAACTTACCTACTTCTGCGAGAAATAGCTGTTTTGAACAGGCTGTTGCAAAATGGTATTGGGATCTTTCCTACTGTGCTAAGGTCTTGACTCTTGATACACGTCTACTTATAGTGTTATCTATATAATATCTGACAGATGGGAGGACTTCAAACGTCAACTACATGAAATGCTTCGCCACAGTGATTTGAAGGGCATTGAACTGAGGAAGCCTGGCAATTCCCTTTACACGTACCCTATGCCAGATTGTTTGTGTCGGAAATCCGATGCTAAAGCCGAGAACAGTAACACGACAAGATAACTTGTTCGAACTATACTAGTTTTATAGGTTTGTTCATAAAGCAGTTATTTTACATATATAGTGTTCTCAATTTGTTGGTATAGAGTAAAAATTCAGAAAGCATCCAGTAAACAAACATTGGAAATCTATTCTTTCTCCTCCAATTTCTTTGTTGTAATCGCAAGCATTGGTTTCAGAATGCCCAAAGTCCATTCGGTGTATGTTTTGAACCAGTGTTGTTAATCCCGGATAGCGTCGCGTCGCGCCCAACCAAAAAAACTGGGATAGCGGGATCGCGCTACCGGGATGACCGGGATATTGAAGTTTAATATATGATATACAATACATTAATTATAACATAAACTTAAAACCTTAGAATAACTCAATTAACGGGTAGAAAGTCAGAAATTGAAGAAAAATGGGCTTGAACTTTGTAAATTTGCAATGTATTAGGTTTTAATTGGGGTAAATGCCAATTTACCCCCAAACTTTAATATCCCGCTCGGGATATCCGGGATCCCGGCTGCAATCCCGCCCGGGATTTCCGGGATGCTATGCTTCCCGGGATGGGCATGTCAATCCTGCCCAGGTGCCAAACCGCACCGGGATAGCGGGATCGCACGGGATCTCGCCGGGATTGACAACACTGTTTTGAACAGATTATTGTATTAGATCAGTTGAGTTCTTCCTTGACCTTGTGATATAGTACTAGTCTAGTTGGAAACTATTCTGAATGAAAGTACTCTTAAAGTTATTGGCTCTTGATTGTTGATATGCTAAGTTCTTGTGTAGACACCGGGATTTTTCTGCGTAAGAACAAACGCCACTTTGGTTACAGGATTAATAACCAATTCGCGTTTTCTATGTTTCTGAAACTATGAGAACATCTGCATTTTCGTTTGTCTTAGACTATCTCCAGCAGCGTTTCCTGCTGGAGTCGTTTCACCAGATTATATTGGTGAGGCATTGTTAATGCTAAAGTATCTTAAACAGCATAAGTAGTGACAAAGCCAGAAGATAGCAAAGCAATTTGGTATGTCACTTCATTCAGAATTCAGATACTTACAAAACATTCAGGTGATGAATAATGGCACTTAAAATTGGTTGTCACAGAATCCAGTGTATGAAGTACAGTACTGATAATGCATTATTAAAATAAAACCTTGAGAGGAAAAATTACCAGGTCAAGCAATGACCAGGTCAAGCAGACATAGCAACATGCATTTAAAACTAAGAAAATTCGAAAACACTTAAATTTTTCTTTAAATTATGATTTTAACTTTATAATAGACACTCAACAAGTGGCTAATAAAACCAAACCGGTGGAACCCAACCCTCAAGAGGAACCCGGAAATCTGAGGTTGTCAGTTCCAGCTTCAACTTGTCACTGGAGCTATTTCTCTTCCTCTTCAACGTTCGTTGTGGACCGATACTCCCACATGCAATACCGCGTCCATTAAGTCGAATGCAGGTTGCAGGAGACACCTGAGAAGAAAAACCACCCTGCATACCCTCAATAATAACTTTTTTTCCGCATTTATTAACAACATCAAACCACAAAAACTCCTTTTCATTACACTGAACAAGAGCCAACTCTTTGCTCTTGATATAGGCCACAACCCTACACTTCTCCAGAGTATCAATATCACCCAATCAACTAAGCGAAACAATCTTAGACCACACGTCCTCTCCATACGTTTTCATCTCCCACACATCAAACCGTTCTTCGTGAGAGAAACTCATCAGCAAGGATCCACCCAACGCGTCCAAATGTATACCTGATGGACACTTATTTTCTTCATACATAACTGAAGGGAGTAGAAACTCGCGGTAACTTTCAGTGGTGAGATCAAGAGCAATTATCCGCTCCGCCTCAAGTCCTCCCGGGTGAGGCACAAACACAGTCCAATGAATTGCACCGTTAACGAAAACTCCATAATTACGAAGATCCATCATACTAACAGTAGTATGATCCTCAATCCTATGCCATGTATTCGATTTCAGAGAGCAGATTAAAGTCTTCAACTTAAAACTTCCGAACTCCTCGTAAACTGTCGCAACCTTATAGTCATTCGAAACAGAGACATAGCCAAGCCCACAACTCATAAATGTTCCACTTGGTATAGCTACAATTTCAGGCAACTTGACGAAATCTCCAGTAAATGGATTCCATAGCACCTTAGTTGAGCCTTTAGGCCCTTTACGGTAGTTTGAGATGAGGATCAGGCCATCACATGAATTCACCGGTAAATTAGGTATATGAGCACGGCTAGAATTTCTAATCTTTGTAACTTGAATTGGCATGTTAGGGTTCTGGAAATCGCAAATTGACCTCAGAGGGACTGAGTAAAGCTCATTAGTACTGTTATTCCTCATGATGAGTTGATGCTTTCCGATTTCACGGTTGCGGTATAATTCCATAAAGATTGGATTTTTGATCATTTGGCGCCAAGTTTTGCAGACACACCTGAATCGTGATAGGCGGAGGAGGATTTCCTGAATTGCATCGGATGGGATATCGGGCATTTTTCCGACGAGAGTTTAGGTGAATTAGGGTTTTTCAATTTTCCCGCCGATTTGCTTGGAAAGGCGCGATTTCTAGGGTTTTATGGATGGAAGGCGGGATATGGATGGAGGTTTCCCGCTATTGGATGTGTAGTCAAACTGAGTAGGCCCTTGTTTTTTTGACACATTTTCAGATGAACTTTTTACAGCCCAGGCCCTCTTTGGTTTTTCATGAGTTTTTTGACTTTAGGCTTCATTTGGTTCGAGAGAAAATGGGGGAAATGAAAAAAAATAAGGGAAAATAAGATTTTCCTAAAAAATGTGAGGGAAAAACAACTTTCCTTATTTTGTGGAGATAGATATATTTTGTATGGATTTTGATGAATTTTCCAGGATTTACTGAGAACTACCAAATGGTGGAAAATAATATTTTCCCTATTTTTTTTCTTTTCCCCCATTTTCCTTCAAACCAAATGAAGTCTTAGTTACCTAAGATCATGATGATTATTTTGAAGGATTCATTTGTTCGAGGGAAAATTGGGGAAAATAAAAAAATTAGGGAAAAATAAAATTTTTCTGAAAAATGTGAGGAAAAACAACTTTTCTTATTTAGTGAATATATGCATGTTTGATATAGATTTTCATAAATTTTTCAGGATTTCATCATAACTATCAAATGGTGGAAAACAATATTTTCCCCTATTTTTTTTTTCTTTTCCCTCATTTTCCCTCAAACCAAATGAAACCTAAAGACTTAAAGTTATGAGGACAAAATGTTTGTACTGAGGAGCCAGACTATTTGGCATGAAACAAAAACCAATAAAATCCGATTCAAACATCTACAATAAATTCTTAACTCATTGTTTTAATCGCATGCCAAACAGGCTAAGTATTCAGGGTACGACTATGAGTTCGACTCTCGCTGCCGAGTGTGAATTTATATTTTTTATTTCGGATTCAACTTCTCACATTCTATTTTGAGACGTATCAATTCAACTTATAAAAATATTTATCTACTTTATTCACTCTATTTCATACTTTATTTACCATCTCTCATTATTTATCGACTCTTCTCTTAAAACTTAAATCTGGACCCACATGAAGTTCAATCCGAGACAGAGGAAGTATATGGAGTACTTGATTTATCATGATGGAGAGATCATTTAGGTAAAATACTAGCTCTATTGCTTTATGTCACACAGTATTTCGTACGTATGTCATTTGTTACCATGCAATATAATTTCACACATTATAAAAAAAATATGCTATCTTCATGCAATAAAAGATTTTACATTCGACAAATTAAATATATTGTCTATAAAAGTATACTTTTGACACATTTTATGTTTTATGGAGTAATTTTTTAATTTTTCAATTGAAATTACATGTAAACCCTAATGGTAAAGTTTACTTTAGGAATTGACTACCTTTGTTTGATCGTGTTCCTATTAAGTGATAACTTTGTTTGACCATGATTAATATATAATTAATTTTTTAAAGAAGTTGATGGAGTGATGGGGCAACAGAAAGTAGTGGCTGGGTGATGCAGCAGGGGAATTAAACGTGTAATTAAGTATGTTAATTAATCCATACCCAGTTGATAAAGTTGGTGCCCTAGTATGGGTATATAATATTGTTCGCTAATTGCCTATCAGCTGTCATACCGGCTGTATACAAATTATTATAGAATAATTTGAATGGTATTAAATCTAAAACATCATTATTCTCAAATATTATCTATTTTAATATACTTGCATTATTCCATATGACGTTCCAGAAGTTTATGTTAATGGATGTAGTATACTATAATATAATATTTATTAAGGTGGGTCATCATCCCCATACATTATAATATGTTGTTTGGAGGATCTACTCATAAGTGATGTGGAGATATTCTAACACGTCCCCTCACTCGTATGCCGCAGTTAGTCAGCTCTACACGTGGAATCGTACTAGCCTCTTTGGCAGGGTCGGCCTAGAGATTTAAGGGGCCCTGTGCAAAAATTTCAATTTGGGCCCTTAATAATAAAAAATATTGATTATAATATAAGAAAAAATATTCAAGATATGAAAAATAAAAAAATTTACACTAACATGAATTGAGCACGAAACCTTTTGTAAGTTAGATATCAACTTTACCACTTGGAGAAAGAGATATATCAACTTTACCACTTGGAGAAAGAGATTTTAACGCTTCTTTATTACATGGAAACAGATTTATATATAACCTCAAATTTAAAATTGGGCCCCTCAAAATAGGGGGCCCTGAGCGAGCGAGCTGCCCGCGCATGCTCTGGGTCGGGCCTGCTCTTTGGACAAGCATGAATTTTCATAAGCTGGGACAATCATCATCAACTTCGAAATACTATATTAAGTTGGAATATCATCCTATTAAAAGATTTTATTAAGTAGAAAAAATCAACCACACCGTATATGTCGTTTCAATGATCCACTCACAAGTTATATAGATGCTCTAACAATATTTATAAAAGGCGAACAACTTGATATAATGAGAGGATTAATACTCTATCCATTTCAGAAAAAGTGTTACATTTTAATATTCTGCGGTTAACTGTCTCCGCGTTTGACCACAATTTACTCTTAAACGATATTAATAAATAAATTATTAAAATTATATAATGAAAATTTAGTAATTAAATTTTTATTGTATGATTTTATTAAATTATTTACTAGTGTTATAGTTTATGATTCATTTGTGGTTAAACTCGAAGACAGTTTATCGGTCAAAGTCAAAATGTAACAATTTATGAATGGAGGGAGTATATAGCAATCCTGACACCACCAAATTTACAAATGAGTGAGAATTAAGGCAAAAGACTGGACAACTTGGATTCTTAAGGAGATAGTACTAATTTAGTGCTCATGGGAGGGACACGAGTCGTGATATTGGATACTTTTGTCTCGCTTTAATTTATTGTCTCTCTTCGATTTACTAACTTACTCTATAGTCTAATGTTATTGTAGTATCATAATGTTATACCATTACATTACAAAACCCTTTTCATTCTGATCCGATCTCATTCTTATCCTCTCTTCTCTTTGTAGGCAAACTGCATAAAGCTAGGTGCCTAATCTGGCATGACTTATAATGCACATGAATTGTTGAATGGCCCAAATTTTTCATATTTTATATTACTTCCTCCGTCTCGCAGAACTTTATACATTTGCCATTTTTAGCCGTTCCACATAACTTCATACATTACCAAAAAAAGGAAACTACCCCACACCCAATAAATAATAAACAATCTAAATTTTACACTCAAATTATATCTTTTGCCACTAAAGGTACATTTTTTCCCACATTTTCTATATTCTATCATTACTTTAACTTTTCGCATAAAACTACGCGCTAACCGTAATGTATGAAGTTCTCCGGGACAGAGGGAGTACTTTTTTTGGTACCTTTTGTGCTCAAAATTAGGCTCATTACAATGGGTTTCCCATTACAATCATTGGATTTGCTATAATTAAGTTAAGTTTACAGATGTTTAGTTTTTCCTTCCCAACAAAATTTCACTTTACCATTTTAGTTGAACAAATAAAATCTTCTATTTTTTCATTTTTATAATCTTACCTTCTATCCCACTTAAATAACAATCATATAAAACATTCATATTTACAACATTATCAATCTGAGTAAGACTATGTTCTCTTCAACTGAAAACTCATTCAGTTCAGTTCAGTTCCGTTCAGTTCAGTTCAGTTCAGAAAATTGCAGTTGAAGAGAACAAAAGTCTTTTTTCTCTTCGTCTGAACTGAACTGAACTGAATTTATTTATAGTATAAAAAACAACTAACCAGAACTTAATAGAACTTAATGAATATGTACAGAACTCTGAACTGAAATTAATGAGTTTTCAGGTGAAGAGAAGTTCCTGTGATACGGTCTCTAGATAATTTATTTAGAGACTTACCTATATTGTTAAGAAAAACATTGATGTTATTAATCAAAACACCTATGTTTTCAACATTTATATTTTTCATATTACAACAAGACTCATTTATTTAATAAGATGTGTGATTTTCTTGATAGCATAGCTCGTATCTAGATAAATTATCTATAGGCCGTCCCTCATGAGACTTTGTGTATCAATCTACAATCTCTACTTTATTTTTGGGAGTTTTACATTTGAAAATGACATCATTCCAACTCGATAACTTAAATCAATGCGCAGTTCAACTTTAAAAATGAGATAAATTCAACTTGGAAACTCAATTTAAATGATACACCAACCCACTGAATTGGATAATTTCAACTTGAGAACTCTATTCGAAATGTATACCAAAATATATGAGAACATATTCTCAGAACGCCATAATCCTAACTTGAGAACTGAATTCTAAATGGAAAAATCAACTATATGAATGAGATATTTACAACTGGAAACTCTATTTGACAGGTAAAGTGCACTATATGAGATATATTGGAATAAATGCATATTTCCAACTCAAAAACTCTAAGGTTAAACAAATTCTAACCATGCTATAATTCCAACTTAGAAACTCAATTCAAAGAGCAAGCCAACTCTTAGAAGAATAAGATAATTAACACTTGGGAACTCTGTCTGATGAGTAAACCACACTATATGATAAAATACTGGAAAAGGATAATTTGAACATAGAATAAGTCCGAATGGTAATCTGACTCTAAAAGTGAGATAATTTCAACTTTCTAATTAAATTCGAAGGTTGATTTCTAATTTAAGAAAGAAATAATTCTAACTTCAAACATCGATTTGAAGGACAAAACAACTCAAAAAGTAACATGGCAAACCAGCTCTATTAGAAATGTTAATCAAACTATGGCAAACCACTTCCAACTTCTGCCTCGAGCTGACGACTGGGGCTTCATTGTTTCATATATTGCCACTTCAGGCAACCACGTTTGGGATATCTATTAATTCAGTATTTTCGTCCTACGCATGTAGTGGCCACCTATTAATTTCGAATGTCGATTGCGAGTTTTCTTAGTGGAGTAAAAATTTTCAACACTGGAAAACCAATTAATTCTAAGTTTTTTGGGCACCTTGACATCAAATAAACAAGTTGGTTCATGGTAATGAATTGCAATATCATCAGCTTATGTGGGGTTTTCTCATTGAATTTTTTTTGGTAATGATGTACTTCCTCCGTCCCGAGACAAGGTTCCCGTTTACTTTATGGTGAACAAAATAAGAAAGATTGAAAACTTGAGTACTATTTAAATTGAGAAATAATAAAGAATGAATAAAAATTGATAGTGGGTTGTAAAAGTAAAAAGTTGAGTATTATTTAAATGAAGAAATAATAAATGATGAATGTAAAAGAGATAGTTAGTTATTAAAGTTGTAAATATCAGTGTATTATGTTGGTATTAGTTAAGTGGGATAGAAGTAAAATTTGCCGAAAATGGAAATGGGAACCTTTGAACGGGATGCAAAAAATGTGAACCTTGATGTGGGATGGAGGAAGTACAACGCATTATGGCAATGAGCTAACCTGGATTAGGTTTTAAAAGGGTATAGTTCAACCCGACCATATCTGAATCAATGGAATGCCCACTTAAAATAATGACATTCTGGTATTAAAAAGTACATATTCCCAATGAAATGAGATTTGACAGATACTTTATAGGCGGGGAAACTCTGTACTTTCTTGATCTTCATAACAGGGTTGGGGGCGTTGGTGGGAAAAAAAACAAATCTAACATGTTAAATTAATGTCTGTAAAATAGTAATAATTTTTTGGTTGTTGGGAACCAACACTATTGATTGCGTTGCATTACTGTATATTTTTGTATTTTATTTTGGTTTGGGTTTGAAGGGTACAACTTTTTAAAAACATGTATCTGTGACTAATTAACGTACCGGGTACGGTAGGACCCGATATAAAATATATGTTATCAACCCGTTGGGTCTCGAAAAGGGTTAATGTTGGATCCTACCACTTTCAAAACATATTCGTCATGATGAGTCGTATTTTTTACATTTTCTATAGTTAGCATAAAAAAAACTCAAATGATATAGTATTGGATCAAGAAGGACTACCCACTGACACCACAACCAACATTCTTTATAAGTAAGTTTGACTATTTTATTTTCACGATTACTTTTATTTTTCCTCCCCTGTCGATTTATTATTAAAGTAAACTATACCGTGGCATCGTCATGGGTTAGGGTTAGTACTAGTTCATTTTAATAATAAGTAATTTCTCAAATTTTTTTCATCAATTATCTCTCACTCAACATCACTATTAACTTAAAAAAAATAAAAAAATAGTGCTAGAAAGAAAATTGACTAACAAAGCGGGACGAGTGAGTATCATTGAATTTTATTGACATGTTTTAAAATCAACTTTTCTTTCCTTAAATGAAAATTTATTCCCTAGTACTCTATTAACATATTTCATATTTTATTCACTAATATCTCTCATATTTTATTAAATTTCAATTAAAACTTATGTCATGAACAACGGAAAGTTGAGTCGGTAACGGAGGTTCTATCATTTTAGACATGAAAAACACAAGAAGCCGCCAAAAGTTACCTCTTTATTCCCCCGTACGGCTGTGCTCAACTACCTCTCATAAGGTCACTCACATACTACCTCTCATAAGGTCACCACATACCCAATTAGAAGCGGTGTTTTTTTTTTTAATTAATGACGATGGTAACCCGCAGTTGATACCATTCGGATACGCATTGGGTAAATCTCACGGACTAATGTAATAGACTGCAAACAACGGATCAAGAGGATATTCTCATTCATTTTAACCAACCGAGACACCGTTGCGGTAATTGGTTGGTTGGTGTTTTTAATTCAAGTATAACAGCTGTTACTGTATAAAGCTAGCAAAACCCTCGTCTTCTCCACAAAAACACACAAGTCCACTTCCCTCTTCTTATTCTTCTTCTTCCTGTTTGTGCCGCAACTATCTACAGTACCCAAAAACTGACATTTTCTTTCCGTTTCCCCAAGTCACAAACTCTCCTCATCTCCAGTCATCGTGTATGTGAGATGCACCACAGTAATGCAGAAACTGCTCCGCACCACAGCCCCCCCCTTTCTATCCGCTAGCTCTCTCCCACTCTCCACCACGGCCTCCTTAGGGTTTCAATCCGCCGACCACTCCCCCACCATGTCCGCCGCCCTCCGCCTCCCCAAACACTCCGTTACCCCTCTCTCTCGCCGCTTCCGTACGCACAATGTCCGTCCGTGTTTCTGCTCGCTTCTCAAAAATGGCACTACCACTACCAGTAAGGTCTCTTGGATTGTTGCCAGTAATACTAGTTTCGGTGCTAGTTTGTTTCGGAATAGGAGGGCTTGGTATACTACTCTGTCTGCCTCCTCTTCGGATAGTTTTGTGGATAGTAGTGGTGAATTGTTAGAAATTAGTGCTAGTGACACTGAAAATGATAAAATTAGGGTTCAGCAGAGGAGGGGCCGGGCTACTGCTACGCCTTCTCCGGTGCCTGCGAGTCCGGATTTGCTCGTCATTCCGGGTGTGGGCCCCAGGAATCTCAGGAAGCTGGTTGATAAAGGTTTTGAAGGTGTTGCTCAGCTCAAAAAGCTCTACAAGGACAAGGTATACATATATGTTTGTATTTATATACACATCATAAATGCAGTATAGTACTTTTGTGGTTGTTGAGATTTGTTGTTGCTTTTGTTTATGTTTTGGGAATGTTATGCATATGGAAATGATTTTGACTGTAGTTGCTTTGTGTATTTTGGGGAAATAATTGTCTGATGGGGATTATTGTAGGTGTTTGAGAAACTTGCTTGATGGTAGGTGGTATGGTATTAGGCTGTTTGATGATGTGTTACTTTGGTTTGTGAAACTGTTGGTGTTTGTTTTGTTGATTTAATGAAGGTGCTTTGTTTTGATGCAGTTCCACGGGAAGTCCAGTGAGAAGATGGTGGAGTATCTGCAGAATTCGGTTGGTATCATTCATAAGAATCACGCAGAAAGTATTACGACTTACATCAAGGAGAGTGTGGACGAGGAGGAGGTCAAGGAGGATGAGCCTCTGCCTAGGAAGAAACGGATTACTTTGTGTGTTGAAGGGAATATAAGTGTGGGAAAGACGACTTTTCTGAGGAGAATAGCGAATGAGACGCTTGAGCTTAGAGATCTTGTTGAGATTGTTCCGGAGCCAGTTGACAAGTGGCAAAGTGTTGGGCGAGACCACTTTAATATATTGGATGCTTTTTATGCCGAGCCGGAGAGATATGCATACACCTTTCAGAACTATGTTTTTGTTACTAGGCTTATGCAGGAGAGGGAGTCTTCTGCTGGCATGAAGCCGCTCAGGCTGATGGAAAGGAGTGTTTTTAGTGATAGGATGGTAAGATTTCTTTTGCTTTTCTGAGCTTGCGAAGTTTCTACATGATCGTTCAATATGTCTGAACATTAGTGGCTTGTATTTTTTTATAATGCTTGTATGATTTCTACAATTGAAGGTGTTTGTGAGAGCTGTACATGAAGCAAAGTGGATGAGTGAGATGGAAATCAGCATTTATGATTCTTGGTTTGACCCAGTGGTTTCGAGTTTGCCTGGTCTTGTTCCAGATGGTTTTATTTACCTAAGAGCCAGCCCTGACACCTGCCACAAACGTATGATGATGCGAAAGAGAGAAGAGGAAAATGGAGTCTCGCTGGACTATCTGCGGGGCTTGCATGAAAAGCATGAGAGCTGGCTTCTCCCATTTGAAAGTGGCAATCATGGAGTGTTATCTGTCAATAAGGTACCCGATGAAGTTGACACTTCTTTACTTCCCAACATAAGAGACCGTGTGTTCTATTTGAAAGGTGATCATATGCACTCGTGTATCCAAAAGGTATATTTCAACCCTTACAATTAACTCTTTTTTGAGGATTTTCCTGTGACATATGTGCCCTTCAGGCTTCAACTTATCTTTGTTCGATTGTGCAGGTCCCTGCTCTTGTTCTCGACTGTGAGCCGGACATTGATTTTAGCAGAGACATTGAAGCTAAGAGGGTGTAAGCTAAATTTCCTCATTTTTTTTTTCCATGGTGCAATCTGTAATTTACATGTTAGTTTCATGGTGGCAGAGCCTAAACTTCTGTGATGCAAATTCATGGAATTTGGTTTTCATTAAATATTTTTCTGTTGGGAGTAGGCTTATTTTATGTGATTATCTTGTTATTTTAGCATCCATTGTTTGTCACTAAAAATACAGACATTAGCCTGTGGTGATTGTTTATCGCCTATCAAAGTGCTATTGCAAAAGGATTTGGAAATACCAGTTCAGCTGTTGTGCACGTCTATGTTGCGCCTCTAGATTTCCCTCGTGTGCATATATAACTTTTGTCTCACTTGTTACTTTAATTGATGAAGGTATGCCCGCCAAGTTGCTGAGTTCTTTGAATTTGTGAAGAAAAGCAAAGAAGTTACTGATTCAAAGGGTTTAGAGCATGCAACAACAACCAACCAACCTCAAGTGAAACTTCCAAATAACCAGAATATTTGGATGCCGGGTATACAGCCTATACCAGAGTCAGCCCTCAAGTCATTTGGACGTTCCATATCCTTTACACCGTAGTAGTGGAAGTTGCCTTTGCCCCGTCTGATGCTTTTGGTTCCTCCATGTGTAATATATAGACATTAGCTTGTTCGTGGTAGCAACTTTTAGTGGAGATGTAGATTCAGTTTTAATTTGTGGATTGTAGTATGTTATGACTTATGATGTAGATTCATTTGAAGAATTCTGTAGTTTTTTGTCTGGGTCAGTTAATTATTGGGAGGATGCCTTTCTTGAATTCGATTTTATAGTTGTCTGATTTCTTCTTAGGCTCTGTTTACCATTAGCTTTTCAGTTCCATGAGCTTTTTTTGATCATTGACTAATAAAAAGCTCGTTACGTGAGAAGTTTCCTTGAGTAGCTTTTTTAAAAAAGGAGCTTCTTATATTTTTATTCTGAAAATATCCTTACCAAAATTAGACTAAATAAAATAAGAAGTAAAAACACCCATATTACCAAGCAACGAATTCTATACATCATGCATCCAACATTATCAGCCTGAGATTCATCTTGCAAGCACGTAACAAGTTATGACATCTAGTTTTAATTTAGGTGCTGAAGCCATTGTTATAAGCATAAGGATCCTTTGTTATACATTTTGTGTACTTTTTTGCAACTAGCATAAGGATTAATGTATCCGCACCTCTTTAAAATGCATACATGTAGTACACATCAATTACTGATTTTTTTTCATTACTAAGTTAAAATGCTCAACGATTATTTCTTTCAACTTCTGATAATTTTGATGATGTTATTAAAGTGGCAATGTAAAGTACATTGAATATATATTATAATTATTGGACAAAATATGATATATTATTATTTAAAAAACTATAGACTAATAATACGATAATAAAGGTTAAAGAAAAGAAAAATAAGAGTAATGTTCTTTTATGTCATTTTACAAAATACCAACTAGCTTTTTAATTTAATTTCTAAACACTACATTTAAAACCAAATTTAGCTTTTAACCAAATACCTAACCAACTATCTTTCCAAATTCTGTACCAATTTAATTTAGTTTTCTAAATGAGCCTTAAGCTACATTTCTGCAGGTGTTCTTCCTTTTTACCAGAAATAATGTTCATACTTTAGATCATCTCCACCAATTGCAACTGCAATCCACTCTCTATCATGTTAGCATTCCACTTATTGCAACCCTTTGCAATTCTATACTCCAGTTAGATCCAAATTTATTTTATTTTCACATTTCTTTCAAACTTAGTTTTTCATTTCACTTTTTTCTCATTTCCTATTAAACATTATTCTTTAATTTATTTTAAATATTGTCAATTAATTATAATAAAATCACATTATTATTTTTTCAAATACATCACTTGAAAATAAAAATTACATTACTTCAAAAAATTACAATATGTGAATTGAAAATTACAGCAATTAAACTACTACATGCAAATCCGAGTTATCATATTTGAGAAACTCACACGCTTCCTTATATATAAGTATGTTTACATTGTTATATATATTATTATCGTATGAAAATATTCAATAATACTTGAAATTGAAAAAAAATACATTACTTGAAATAAATTACAATACTTAAAAATAAAGGAAAACAAGAAATACAATTAAACATAAAGCAAAGAGAAAACATAAAGTTAAAAAGAAAGGCAAAACAAAAAACAAAGACAAAACAAAAAAACAAAACAAATTTTTTAAAAAAATAATAAAAAATATGGTTTGGGACTCGCTCCAAAATTTAGAACGAGTCACAGGAGTCCAAACTTGCAACTGCTGTTGCAACGCTATTGGAGTTGCAAACAGAGTTGCAACACCTTTTGCAACCCCATTTCCAACTCTGTTGGAGATGGTCTTACTAGTTACACTTATCCTTTCAAGTCTTCACCCAAGTAAAAACCAAACATTGAGGTAGAAAATGTGGATTTTACTGATGCTTCACCTTTATAGAGGCCTTAAAGTATCTCAACAGCTGCAATAATGGTGTGATCAAAATTGGGAACTCCCTCCCTAGCCATTTGCAAAATAAAGAGGGATAAAAGAAAACTTGAAAGGAAATAATTGGAAAAAACTCGAAAGCAAAAAAAAAAAAAAAAGTTGGAAATGAGTCTTAAACTAGTTGGGACAATTTTTTTTTTTTTTTAAATATCACTATTACAATCATATTACATGGAATTAGGAGTGGCCAACGAACCGAACGTTCGCGAAATGTTTGTGAAAAAGCTCGGTCAACGCTCAGTTCGTGTTCGGTTTGACCGTACCAAACATGTTCGAGTTTTTCGAACCGAACATCGAACACTTTTATTCTTTATCGAGCGTTCGCGAATGGTTCGCGAAGACACACCAAAATATATATATTATTTTACATTTTGACTACATGAAAATTCATGATGCAATTATAGTATTTTAGGCTTATAATTTTCAATTTGAAATTTATTATTGTTATTTATGATGTTGTAGTATATTATTTTATTGTAAAATTTACAATTTAGATTTTTTTTTTTTAACATAAACAAATAAAACGTTTGAACACACAATCGAATACAAACAAACCGAACTGTTGAATGCAAACATGCGAACCGAACATGAACAATTAAACAAATGTCGAACTGAACTCGAACACTAAATTGTAATGTTCGTCGAACACGAACCGAACATACCTTCGAACGAACGAACGAACGAACAATAATTTTGCCAAATGTTCGGTTCGTTAACCACCCTTACATGGAACTAATATATCATTTATATCGACTGTCATATCTCTGGAGTTATGACACCTCAGTCTAACCAAATTAGCTAGAACTCGTTCGCACTAGTTGGGACAACTGACAAGCCCCAAATTTTGCAATAAGTTTCAACTGCTAGGATTTGGCTGGGACTAGGAGTCCCAGCGGCTGGGACTTATTGCGAAACCCATTTTTGCTTCTTTTTTTCGTTTATTTTATTTTTATGTTTTCTTTTATCCGTTCTTTATTTTGTTCTCTTTTTCTTTTATCTGTTTTCTTTGATTTATTTTTTCTTTTCAATTTTAGTTTTATTGTTTAAATTTTGTTTCGTTTGTTTATTTTAAATGTAATAATCAAAACACACTATAATATAAAAAAATCACATGTACAATTTGAATACAAATTATCTGAAATCAAAATTACACCGGTAAAAATTGAAAAAATTTATAAATAGTTAAAAACGTAATCGTACTTGAAAAATGTAAACTAGATGATAATAATTCGCCGTTATTATGAAGTTGACATACGTGCTTGACAAGGATACATGTGTGCATTTATAGGATATGATGAATAGGATTAACATGTATTTTTGAATTTCCAAATTTGTCCTTTTCATTTGAAATCTCCTCATCCGGAAAAAGTATTACATTTGAACTTTAATAACTGTTTGTCTTGAGTTTATTAAATTACTCATAAACGGTAATAGTAAATAATTTAATAAAATCATATAATAAAATTTTAATTACTAAATTTTCATTATATAATTTTAATAATTTATTTATTAATATCGTTTAAGAGTAAATTATGGTCAGGAGACAGTTGAACGCAAAATAGTAAAATGTACACTTTTTTTGAAATGGAGGGAGTATTGTAGTAATTTTTATTTTCAACTAATGTAACTTTTTAAAATTAATGTGATATTGTTATAATTAATTAACAACATTTAGATTGAAATGAATAATAAAATTTGGAAGGAAATGAGGAAAATATGAAATAAAAAGTAAATCTGAAATAAATGAATTTGAATTTCAACTATTGGAGTGGATGGTGACTTGTCAGTTGGTTTGAAAAGTTTATGAAGTGTGTGGTATAGAATAAAACTCCCGAGTTAATTAAATAATTAGATGTTTTTAACCAAGTTTTATTGGTTTTAGTCGCATCCAATTAATCTCAATGTCTATTTATGTGCATTGCAGCATTCTGCAGCCTAGTAGTTAGTTTACAACCGGATCTGTACAACTATCCACATTTTCATCTATAACCTTAACTCGTAAATATCATTACAAAAATTACTTAACTTACAGCATGACTCAAGCTTCAAAACCCCAGATCAAATGATGGAGATCCTAGAAAATCTAAATTTGGCAGAACAGAAGGTTGAGCCGTGGCTGTTTTCTGCGTTGAGCGCTCAGTTATGAGCCGGAGCTGTCTCGTGGCTTCCTCCTCTATTGCATCAAGATCGATACCTTGATAAAATAGGTCATCGTCATCTAGAAATGCATCTTGTTCCATCTTCTCTGCTTGCATCTGCATTGATGTATCTTTGGGTGCAGCTTCGGAAAGTAAAGAGAACTCCTTGCTCAAGTCTACCATCGGTACTGATTTTTCTTGGTAACAGCTCAGTTTTCTTTTGCGGCTGTCCAGCTTGTTCTCATCTTCCACGGGCTCTGAGGGGATCTCATTGCTTGCTGGTTGAAGATTTCTGGCAATCGACTCCAATCCGATTTCAGGAGTCTGAACGGCTTTAGTTCCAGATGAACCACCACTTGCATTCAGTTTGCTACTTTGAACCACAGAGCCAGGGCTAAAATCTGTAGAGATGTTGGGTAATCTTGGAAATGGAGATTGACTGAGCAGGGACCGTCTGCCATAACAGATGATATAAATCTCATCAAGAAAGTGAAATGCATTTCAAATTACTGGATCTTCTAAGAACTAACTCATTTCAATTAGTGAACCAGTTATGTGAATAACAAGGATCCATCATATTAGCAAACATCGAAAGCAATGAAGAAACACGAGAAGATGAAACACACAGAATTCTGAGATGAAAGATTTCGGTGACGTCTAATTGCTACTCAGAAAAACAATGACCTGGACGACATTATATCATGTAAAACATCTGTACCTACCAATTCACAGACTTCATGCAACAATGGGACTTCACAGTTCACATTTTCTTTTTCTGTTTTTGTAAAACTTCCTGGGTACACATCCCTTTCAAACGCCCCAGCCCCCATGTACCCTTCCCCACCCTCCCAAACACGTGAAACATCACATAACAATAAATTGAACAAAATGCTGAACCAGAAAATCAAGATTTTACTGAAGAGAATAGTCAAGTGCAAGAAAAACCTGTAAACTGCCATCATGTCAGGCCTACTAGCACCCGCTGGCGTATTGTAATATGTTGGATTGGCACCATCATCAATGAAACTGTCCTCATATGAACTGCTAGCTGGCTCATCTTCATCAGCGGATGCCATGCCATCAGAAGATATCCTGGAGAGGAACCCAAATTTAAGCAGGTCTCAAGGAACTATGATGCAAATTAGAAAAACAGGATGCAGCAAGCATGTGCGATTTATAATGCTTAAATAGACCAAATAACTTCTCAATTTTCATAATCGGAACTGTATCCTCTCGTAAATCTAGGTCAAGTCAAGTCCAAAGTGAACAATATTTAGTTCAACTTACTCTGCTTCCTCTTCAATATACACAGCAGCATCTTTTGCCCGCCTCTTTTTACCTGAATGCAAATATTACTCATAGCTTAGCCGTTTGAAGGAAGGATATTCCCAGCGTATCATAGCAGATGCATCAATCTAAGCATTTGCAAGTAAAGTAACTGAATTTGTTCACCTTTAACAAACTTGTTATCTGAATCATTATTTACGGCCCGACGAATTCTAAGGTTCCTATTCTGGTCAGTTAGTTCATCTGATCCTGGAGGCACTTCCCTGTTCATACTTCCATGTTTGCGCAGCCTTTTAAACTTGCACGGCTGCGTGACAGCTACAACATCTACTCCAGGCTCCAAGAGCCAATCATCGCTGTTGCTTGTATTCGAGAGTTTAGCTAATGGAGTTTGTTTTTCTTTAGTCACAGAAACAGGTGGTGTGCATTCTTTCTTAGCACTTTCCACCAAACACGGTTCAGGTGCTCGAGCATCTTCATCACCCAGAGGTGCAACATCCAATTTACTTCCATCTTGAATTTTCTCTCCCTCATGCTGCCAGGAGTTCTTCAAAAACTCTGTCTGCATATGAAGGGAAGAAACAATGGAAGGTTCCAAGGGATTGCCTCTAACACTCCATGTCCCTGCAATAATACAGACATTAGTGCATTGCCCCATAGAAACATTATTTCACTGCAACATTCTAAGATAGTACAAACCTGAATTATGTATTGGTGATTCTGGAACAACCCCACTCTTGACAAAACTACTCAGCCTCGGACTAAGCTCAGGGTCTCCAAGTTCATCAGTTGGTTCACATTCCATCTGCATTACTACAGTAACGCGTTCAACATGATGATCTTGAACAAGAATGTCATTCCCATTTGACTTCACATTTGAAAAAGGAGTTTGAAGAATTTTCTCAGGTGTAGGTAACACACTCCCTTTGATTGCATCAGGATTCCTTAGGATAGACTCTACATTTCCACCTTCTGTGGATCCTGACTGTGAGGCAACACAGACTTTTGCATGCACAGTCTTATCATGAGCACTAGAATTGCCCATCAAATGGGAAGTGAAACTGTTACCATTAAAAAATTTAGAATGAGATTCTAGATGGAGCTGTGATAATGATAACACCAGGACATTCCCAAGATCATCAACCGATACAAATTCTGTGTCAAATAGAAATGTGTGGACGTGAGGTTTTTCTTGGAGACCTTCGATATGCACATCCTCAGTTCCAGCGAATCCCCCATATTCCGTGTCACTTTCTTCCACTGTCTGCAACTTCTCCTCACCAGCGTACTCAAGTTTGTCTGAATCTGAAACATACACAAGCATGTTAACCGTAATGAATTTGAATATCACCTAATGTCTTTTGACAGGAGTACGAGATAGACAGGTAGATAGAATGATGAAGCTCTTCAACAGTTGAGATCTTATTACTTGTTGAATCAACACGTAATTCTGGAAACTGAAGAGAAAGTGTACAGTTTACATGTTCAGGGACATAGCATTTTTAAGTTTAACCAAAAGAAGAGCTATATAACTGGAAAATGAGGCATTGACAGAGCTTCTTTCTAGAACATATGAATAAGATCATATGATAAACAGAGAGAATATTAAGTTATTGGGATCGTAATAGCTTTTAGATGTAATAAGATACTTTAAGATCTGTTGATATCCATGACTAAATTATTGTTCTGAGAATACGTTTGTGAATTGATGTAGTAATCAGAAGTCTGTACAGTTAGTCCAGCACACATCTACGCTATGATTCTTACAAGTATTAATAGACTGTAACGGACAGGCTGTGACTTTATGTAGGATTAAGCATCTCTTGCCGCTTAAAATTCATGAGATACATTTGGGTACTTTGAGCTTGAAGTAGTGGGATATATTTGGGGGGTACGGCCCGCTTATCTCTTCAAGAAATCTTAACTCAATGATGTACTTAACTGACTTCATCAAAACATACATACTCCCTCCGCCCAAAGAAGTTCTCCACCTTTGCTTTTCGACACACAAAAATAAGGAGGGTATTATTATAACACTATTATATTAAATGTGGGTTTAGCGGAGGATATAAAATCATATAATTTTTCCTAGAATGACGAAGAAACGAAAGTGGACAACTCCAAACGCTTAAAATGAAAAAAGTGGACAGCTTCTTTGGGATGGAGGGAGTATGTGTGTGCTACAATTGAGAATCAACTAGATCTTGAAAAATACACGGACCTCAGTAAACAGATCATCAATTCATAAAACGTTTACAGCATTTACACCTTGAAGAGTACCTCCGAAAAATGAAGGTCACATTTTTCATCCTCATATCTCTTTCTTTATTCTTTTTTCCTTTTTTGTTTTTGTTTTTTTTTTTTTTTTTTGGGGGGGGGGGGGGTCAGGGGATTGATTATTACTGCTGGAAATTGGTTATACAAGGTAAACAATTTAAATGGACCATCTTTTACCTTTTACTGCCTTGTTACAGGGTTCCAGAGTGTCAGCTCTCAAGTATGGATCCAACATGTCTTCATCCTGATTAAAATACTCAAAATAATATCAGACGGAACAGCTGGTCAGCTGGACATTAAGAAAAGACATGAATTGAGCTTAGTAACAAACCTTTGTCAACGGAGTTCTGTGGTCATTAGAAAAAGTCAACCCTTGCAAATATTGCATGGTATCTATTAACATCCCTGTTCTAGATGAATGTGCCACTTTGTTCACAGGGGAAGGATAGGCTTGGAAATGAGGAAAGACAATGAGCGATGGCTTCCAAGAAGTTTCCGCACTGGAAGCAAAATAGTTGGCAAGTAAATCCTTTTCAGCTTCAGTTAATTTTGTTTTGAACGCAGGAACAGGGATAGTGTTATCATCATTGTGATTTTTCCCACGAGGAACGAATTCTTTAATTGACAATTCAAGCAACTGCACTTCCGGCTTATAAATATGGGGAATCTGTAGGTACATGATCCAAAGAAAATGGAAAGGAGTCGTTAGCTGCATCATGCCACAATTGTGTCTTTCACACAATGACCTTAAAGCTTAACCGGAATAGGAGCCTACCATCCTTGGACTTGAATGGAAGTTAAAACTATTCATACCACCATTATGCATGTGTTTCTTTATTGCTTTGCTATTCGCTTTCTTTCGCGAGTAACCTTTCAACTCCGACCCTTCACATGCTAAAACTAGTGACACTTATTAAGGAAATAATGAATTTTTGTTATTATGGACCTTCCAGCATTGACTAAACACATAACAAGGAAGTGTAACACAAAATCTAAATAGGTAAAAGAAAAAGGATATCAACTCGCCCTTCATGCTTCCTTCCTGTCCTTCCCATCCGCTGAATCATTCTCAAAGGTGAGACATTGGCATCAAAGCATATGACAAGGTCAACTTCCATGATATCGAGACCTTCTTCACCAATTGATGTCGCAACAATGACATTGTACCCACCTGTCCGAAATTTCTACAGAAACAAGTCAGCTAAAGCACCAGGGACACAGAATCTCAATGAGCAAAAAATAAATACCTGCAATACAGCCTGTTGAACTTTTTGTGACTGGCCCTTCAAGGTTTTTCCTGCACAGAACAATTGGGAAGAAAAGTCAAACAGTAATACTTAATAATTCAAGAACTTCTCACATTTCCACAATGCACTACCAAGAGCATTTTACAATGTCTGCCATATATCAAAGTATAGATGTGGCCATTAGCCACAATAGACTACAGCATAAGTTTTGCAGACAGTAGGACGAAGTTCAGATAACAGAACTCATATCCACAACACTCTTTAACTCAGGAAATCAAGAAATGACGTACTTCTTTATTGCCCATGTAAGATGAGAAGGTTCACAGGAAGCACTTTTGAAAAAATATCAGATTTGGTTAAAATGGAGATAAGGGATACTACACTATATAATGATGGAACTTGGAAAACAATAACAAGGATATCTGGGTAAAAGACCTGAGCTTTGGCCAATGAACTCTGTAGCTTTAACAAATCCCCCGAGGTTTGTTAGCACATCCATTATGTCCCTGATACATAATCGTTAAGAGTAGGAACGAAATCATTTAAATACAAAACTTGAGTTCAGCACACGAACAAATTCAAGTTCACCTGACACTGCCCCTAAAATTTGAAAAAATGATGACCCTGGAGTTCTGCGGATCTTTCACTTCTGCAAAACCACAGTGCCAAATGTCAATTCCTCAGCATTAGTTTCCATCAACTTCAAATACTTAAGCTAAGCAATTGACGTGCAACAACAGTTCTTAGATGAAATTCATAGCAATATATCAAATATGATGGATGTAGTAATTATGAATACCTGAAAGTCTTACAGGTCAACAAAAACGCACTACGAGGTTTTAGGATGACATTTACGTGAAAATTTTCTAGAGAGAAGTAGGGCAGATTGATCTGTCATTTTTCTCATCTAATAATGAAAGGTTCTACCTGCAAAATACTATGTATTATATGATACCTTGATTAATAAACCAAGAAGACATATATTTTCTATTTCACATGATATCATAAATCATAGTGTGATTAAAAAAATGCGTGCAGACTTCCCCTGTGACTTAACACATCTAAACACCAAGTTATAAACAACTGAAATCTTATGGCCCCCTAGTCATTGGTTTTCCTCAAACTCGCCAAGCCCTCCCCAACCACCACCACACATGATTCTCACTGAATAAGCTTGGACCACTAACTCCCTAAGCGATGCATATACACCATCCCAAGGATTGGTACCATCTGGATTCAAAGTTGGGACAAAATTATGATCAAGTCCACCAATACCCAATTCTTCCACACATGGGTAGCCCCTTTGGGCCTCTTCTTGGCATCTTATCAGTTAATATTATAGCCATGTTATCTTCATCAGAAAACTCATTGCAGCTTTGCTTCACATGTGTGCAGACTTGTATAACATCAATGACAGAAGCAAACTTTAGCAACAAATGAACAGGTGAACGAAAACATGCCACTTACTGAAATGGTTGGTAAGTACTTCCAGCAATTTTGCCAATTTGGGGCTGGGGGCACCATGGGATACGGTTTGCTGCATTATAAGTTTTGCTTTCAAAAGAACTTCATTTCTACTAACCAACCGTGCAAAATACCTGCAGAAACAGAACTAAAATTTAAGCTGAAACTTTGGGAAATGCCAAATTAGCATATGAGCAGTTAACAGTATACAAACAAACATCACGGGACATTGACTGCTGATATACAACCGATGCCCCATTTTGGAGAAATATTAGGATGTGGCATTATATTGACATTCTTACAAAATCTTACACTCAATGATAATACATATATGTTGGACCATAAAACCACCTTTAAAAAAATTAGAAAAGATAGAGAGATTTATTTGAGGGCATACCCTTGAGTCAGTTTATCCTCGAGCATCTCGAGTGCGGGTCTTATTCCATGACTTGAAAGTAGTTTCTTCACATGATAAAGTGTTATCAGAACAGTGAAGTGACTTTCAATTTCTGCCTTTTTCGCTTCAGGAAGGCCGCGAGGTGGTTCTTGGCGAAATTTGTCCCTTGAACTAAGGAAATCGCACGGGCTCAACTGTCAATTATTAAAACAAGTCTGGACATTAAAAAAATGACTCAAACATATACAGCCTCTAATATATAGAGCCAAAGGTCAAAATACAGAATCACAGTTCGGTGAAAAAAATCAACCAGGATTTGTAATACTTTTCTCTAAAGCAACTTTAGTGGCACCATAATGTGGATTTCAAGTTTATATGGACCGTATGTATCTAAAGAGGCAACCCACTAGTACTATGTCCAGTCATATTTCCAACTTATTCATAAGAAGCCATGATTTAGACCAAAAATCCTTAAATTAAGCTCTTCAAACTCTTACCTTCGGTAACTTAATTAATTCAACATAAGGATTCTTTCTGAAATGAGATATTCTGTTCCTTGGGCATCATGAAGAACTAAAATGAATGGTTCAAAAAACTCGAAGTTTGAAACAGAAAGAGCAGATGCCGGGAATGGAGAAAGGATGAGAAAAAGGGCATCCAGTAGATAGAAGTGTAACTTAATCACATAAGAGGAATTGGGAGGTACAAGCTTCATTTTTTTAAGAGCATTCTCCAGAAGTAAAGAAGAAATACTACCAAATCAGAGATAAAACTATTGCAGGAATCTATTTGTGAAGACCCCATCTGCATCGTATATTAACATACTTGTTTGGGCCATGCAGTGCAAACATGAGTAATACAATACTAATAGATACTTGAAAGAAAACATTGCATACATACACATCCCCCATCAAGAAACTTATAAGGCAACCAAATGCCTAATGGTTAAAATCGATTTTTATGTAGCACTCGAATAAAGGAACTTACCGTTTGGACATCTCTCCTTGGAAGCACCCCAAATGCCGAAAGACGAGAAACTAATGGACGTATTACTTCCAGAAGTAAATTATTGATTTCAACTGCTTCATTGCCCATCGCAACCTGACAAAATTGGCGGTAATTTATGTGTGTCACTTACAGTTCAATTCAGCATATTGCAGCATATACAAAGATAATGGTACCTCAATTAGTTCTAGCTTCCTTGCATGCACATAAGGGAGTACATCATGATCGCTTTCACTGCGGTGCTCTAGAGTAGATATTTGAAGGTTGTTGATTACTTGTTGGATTGTCTGCTGTTTAGCTGAACCATCAATGGTAGAAAATTAACATTGTTAAGGAAGTCGGAAAATAGAATCATACATATCAGGCTCGAGGCCCTGCAAAGTACTTACATCCTGGAGTAGCAGTAAGAGCTAATATTCTTAGTTGAACTGGAGCGTCCAGTAACTGCAAGGAAAACGCAGTGATAAGTTTGTATGGCATGTTATAAAGACAGAGTGGCCATTGCAGCAAACTTCACATGGCTCGGGCGCTAACTTATGGCATAGGAATCTCATCTTCTATGCTTAGTACTTATATTTTTTCGTTAAAAAAAAAAGTATTTTGATATTTTGAGCTGTTTCTACTTTCTAGATAAGCCAGAATTTGATAGTTGAGATATCAAAATCCCCACAACTCCCACAGAATACTCCCAGCTTCTATATTAAAACGAGAGAGAGAGCTCAAAATTTGGTTAGGTGGTTGGGAAGGTTGAATAATTAAACTCAAGGATCATATTCTTCGAAACATTTGGAATGACCATCCTAACCTCTCGAACAGCTACACAGTAGGCGTAGTTTCCCATTGCACGATGTGCTTCATCAATCACCAAACAAACCAGATGCTTCACCAAACACGACCCTACAGCATAAACCCAACGAATGAATTACAAAAAAGAAGAAACATGGCATATCCAAGCCAAAAAGTAACTCTACGAGTATCTCTCGAATACGATGGGCATAGCTGCATCATGAATGACAATAGAGCATATACCTTGTGTTCATGTGTTTTTTCCCTTCTCGTATTTTATCAGTGGAAAAGAACATTTGCACAAGGATCAATATAGCCCACTGATAGTTTGAGAACCCATTTTACCAAAACTAGACACATTCACAAGTTGACACAAATGCCAAGAAAAAGGAATCATAGAGAGTGGTAAGCTGATTTATCATTATCCTACCCACCAAAAAACCGAAGCTTAACAAAGAAATGGCTTGTAGCTGTAAGCATACATCATACCAGAATGTATGTCCTTCTCCAACACTTGTGGAGTAACAAAAAAAACCCGTTTCTCTTTCCAAAGACCTGCCCGTCTTGCAGGATTCGTTTGCCCTGTCAAATCAATTGTCCACTCCTGCAATCAGTTTGATGAAAAACTTCTCAAAATGTCTACAAATGTAAATACACCTAAACAGAATACAATTGAGAGAATCATAATGTTTTAGTAACTGGTTTCTTACTTGTGGTATTCCAACTATATTATGGCATGCTTCAATCTGTTGCATGACAAGTGGTCGTGAAGGAGCTGCAAAAACGATTTTTCCTGCCAGTAATGCACATTAAGTTTTTGTCAATATTAGTAAAAAAATGGACCCCATCAATAAACTTATAACAAACAAAGAAAAAATATCAACACAGTGATCAACGAGCTAGCATCATACATGTTTTAACCTCTAGTCACTCTATAAGCTTCTAGTGAACTTCATCACACTTAGGTTTGTAAGAAGAGCACAGTGAAGTTTGCCACAAGTTCCGGGAAAAAAGAAACAGCATCCAAGTTCTGGGAAAAATGCATCTGGATTGACGAGTTTCCATTCTTACACATATGCCATGGATACAAAACTTCTTACTTGTGTTCACTCAAGAAAAAGAAATAGCAGTCGATATATTGCCATAACACAATTTACTACAATAGCTAGTGATTACAGTAGAGAAATGTATACTTACGACGGCATAGCTCATGCCGATACACTTGCTATCGATGCTAAGAGACAAAGGTGTACCTGACAGTATATAGCATTGTATTACCTTCCGGAAACCATCTGAAATAATTATACATGACAACGGCAGCAATAAGAGTTTTCCCCAATCCTGTTGGCAGCACGACTAGAGTGTTTGAAAAGAGAGCAGTCCTTGTGATTGAGAATTGATACTCACGACGAGGGATGTTCACTGCCGAAATACCAAATAAGAGTAAATCTTACAAGTTCAGAGATTCAGCCATAGTAGCTTTTACATTATTGAGGAAAAAACATGAAGAAAAAAGCACATGGTACATGCAAATACATGCTTTGTGCTGGCTGAAAGCCACGGGACAAAAGGAGACGTTAGGAGATTTAAACTGAACTTTTAACTCAAAAACTGACCAGATTTACATTTGTTGATAACCTAAGCATGTCTTTCTGATACAATTCTACAATATAATTGAACACTTTTGATTTGAAAATATATCCTCAGCTATAATTCCTCAATTCAGTGTAAGACACAAAAGGCATCTTCCCAGCATAATTTCCACTTAAGAATCCACGTGCACTAATCAAGACTAAACACACGCAGACACGAGCATTTATGATACGGTTTTCGCAATAAAATGATGAAAGATCCCAAACTACAGAAGCAATACAGAATGCAAGAGAAAATGGAATTGCTTGGAAAAACAAAAGCAACCTGGATAAATCCAAGTCTTAGCAGCCTCAGGATCAATCTTGACAAACTCATTGGGCGCCTCAACACCTTCACACTCAACAACACCGCCATTTCCATTTCCATCATTGTAATTAATGTTACTATAAACTCCCACTTCTTCTTGGGGTTTACTCCCAGAATTCCCAATAAACCTATCAAGTGTTGATTGCTTCGTAGTAGACGGAAACGAAGCGAAACCCGCATTCAAGTTTCCTTTTTTATGAACACTTGTAGATGGGTTAGAAGCTACTCCCACATTACAATTCAGCTTAGAAGAATTAGAAGTGGGGTTTTCTACGGTGGTAGTAGGCGGTAGATTGCTGCAAGCCAGATCAATTTCTTGTACAGCTGCTTCCCAGTCAAATCCCTGCAAATGCAAGAAGAGATTAACGAAATTGGGATAATGAATTGACCTAGGAACTGGAAATGGATTGTGATTGTTTGATTGAACTTACATCGTCGTCATCGTCTATGATGTGGAAAGCAGTTGAGCTTGAATTCATCGATGGCGCTTGTAAATTATTGGGTTATTGATACAGCTGCAACATTCTTCTCACAGAAGATTGAGAGGAAGAAGAAGAAGAAGAAGAAAAGCAGCGCTTCAGTTCAGACCAAATAGCGGCAAAGGTTTAGAGCGCCATTTTCTTTTCGATTTTCTCAAAATTTCTACTGTTGCTGTATTTGCCGGTCGGGCTTTGTTTGGAACTGAGGTTGATCCGGTAGGGAAACACGGTCGGACCGGTTTATAGTTATATAATTGTGTTCAAAGGACTCCGTGGATTTTAAGTTCGGTTGACCAAAATTATATACTTCCGACTTCAGAGGTTAGGGGAAGCGAAATATAAATTTATTGAAGATATTACATATAAATTTTTTTTTTTCAGTATTCAGGACGAACGATGTACTGTCTATATCCCTCCTGACTCCGTCCCTCGCTGTGTTTTTTTTACACAATCTTATCATCCATCGTATGGATTTTATTTAGTGAAGCTAGGCACAAAAGTTGTAACTGATTGATTTTCATGGTGTTGTTAAATAAATTGAATAGGTGATAGGCTATATTATTCTCTTTCCTAAATAAAGTATACAAAATCAAATCATCTAATTTATCTTAAATAAGCAATCTGATCAGAGTATGTAGAACCCGCCTTGCTTCACCAAAATTCGATGTTTTGTTTATGAATATTCTTTTTTATCAAGTTGTTTGTTCGAAAAATTATATTTAGGTCTTCAATTTGTGCTTGATTGACAAGTGATTAAAGCCAACAAAACCTGGTTAAAAATACCTATTTTAATCGATTGCCAAACAGACACTAACTAGTACTAACCTGTGGCGATGCCATGGTATAGTTTACTTTTAGTAAGAAATAAATATGTGACGATTAAATAAATTAATAGAGAAAATACTATAGTCAAAATTCCTTGTAGACAACGTTGGTCGTGGTGTCGGTCGGTAGTCATTTCCAATATTATATCATTGAGTATTTATTTATGTTAACTATAGAGAATGTAAAAATAGGGTCTCACTGCACATTAATTAATGTAATGGTACATATTTTTCTACAAAAAATATATCCCTCAACAGTAATCAAAATAAAATACAAAAGTATACAATCAATAGGGTTGTTCCCAACAATCTCGCGGTGATATGTGGTCACCCCACCACGCACACACACAAATATTATACAAACATAATTTCACATGTTACGGTTGTTTTTTCCAACCCACGGTTCAAGAACTCATGGTGGTATCGTCCACCAAAGAAACAAAAATTACCCATTATGGATGAAGAAAGTAAAGAGAAGATAGAAAAAAGTTTCCCCGCCTAGAGAGTAACTGCCCCCCCCCCCCCCCAAAATCCCGGTCCGTCATGAAAATCAAGAAAGTACAAAGAAGATCGAAGACATTTTTCCCGCCTAGAGAGTATCGGTGATCCCCGGCTCATTATTGAGATCAGGAAAGTAGATAGAAGATCTAAGAGAGTTTCCCCACCTAGAAAGTATCAGATCCCCAGTCTCGTTATGTATCAAGAAAGTAGAGAGAAGATCGAAGAGAGTTTCCCCGTCCAGAGAGTATATGCAGACTCCCCCCCGGAAAAAATGTAGTTTAGACTAACTTAATCATAAAATATTGCGGTCGAGTCTTGTAACAAAGGTATGGAACGGGTTCGAGTATATACCAGACCAGACCTGAACATATTTCGATCATAGAGAAAAGAAACCTTATACCTCATCCTACCGATAGAATCTTATACATAAAGAAAATGAAATTGAAAGTCTTCACATGTAAAATGTTGTTGATAGACATGCAAAGATCAACACACCACCAATTAGCTCACGTGTGTCTCTTCTATCTTCTGGAACTGAAATAGGATCAGTTGAAGGGACTATGTCATGCATAGATCCAAAGGTCCTCCTATCTGGATTCATGCGCAGGTAACACAACCTTAATACGCATTAACTTGGCATCAAAAATAAGTTCACCCTGATTATATATTGTTTTGTAATTTTATAATCTAAAAAACTGAAATCAAGAAAGTAGAGAGGATATCGAATTGAGTTTCCCCACCTAGAGAGTATTAGATCCCTAGGCCCTTTATGGATCAAGAAAGTAGAGAGAAGATCGAAGGGAGTTTCTATGCCTCCCCGGAAAAATGTACTTTTTACTAACTTAATCATAAAATATTGCGCTCGAGTCATAAAACAAAGGTGTGGAACGGGTTCGAATATATGCTAGACCGGACCTGAACATCATTATTTCGCACGGGCTTGAATTCGGGTTGGATAGAACCAGCCCTTCCGGACAAAGACCGTAGAGAAGAGAACCCTTATACCTCATCCTACCGATCAAATCTTATACATAAAGAAAAGAAACTTGAAAGTCTTCACGTGTAAAATGTTGTTGATAGACATGTAGAGATCAACACACCACCAATTAGCTCATGTGTATCTCTTCTATATCCTAGAACTAAAAAAGCATGTCTAGTAACATATATACCACTATAACAATATATGCTAAAATGATCTTGGTGTGGATAATACAAATATACCAAAACCAACATCATCATAATAACACCGATAATATATGTGCTAAAACGTTACCCTCACGCTTAACTTGGCAAAGCTTAATTCTCCATCAAATACCTGAATTTATTTGAAAAGTGAAATAAAGGGGCAAAGCTAAAATTTGTCGATTTAAGAGATCTAATCACCAAAGAACAATCCCTATCAATTACTACATGTTGCCACTCAAAATCTGGAACAAATTTTGTTCTTAATTTGGCTGGCCAACCTTCCGCATTTTCAGCAACCATAAGACATAAAAAAAAAAAAAAAAATCACCAAGCAATAACATTGCCCTCATGATCCCTAGCAACAACACTAATACGTCCCCCTCTTCGGACTCTGCTCAACCGTATCAACATTTCACGTAGGATGGCTGGAATTTGAATGAATCTGGTGGATTTAGCCCATCAACTTTATATATTACAATATATTCAAAGTAATATAATAATTCAAAAATTTTCACTAAATTTGTAATTCAATTTAAAATCTTACTATTTCAATTTGAATCTGGTACGTACATGTGTCATTGTTTCAGTAGAAGGTGCAGGGTTCGAGTCCCATTGGCGTAAGTTTCTCCCTTTTATTTATTATTTTTCAATATTTTCTCTTTTTTTTTCAATCACAGATTCATTGTTTTATATAAAAACCCTTAACACACGTAGTGTTTTACGTAAATGCTAGTCTTTATTTATATATATAAGTGCACAACTATATAAATTCAAATATATGTTCACAATATTTTTCGGAGTTTTGTAGAATAAATTTATATTAAATTTAATAAAAACTATATATGCAGGCAACATACAAAAAAATAAATAGTGGAAGATATACTGGTTGAAAATGCAACTAATTCCAAAAAAATTCACGTATATTGAATTTATTTAATAAATACTCTATTTTTAAATTTCCATTAATTCATTTTATCTTATTTAATAAATTTATATTTTATTTTAATGAATAAAATGATTTCTTGAAATAATACTACTCAAGATTGGTGTCTATGGATTCGTCTTGTCATGACGAATTCAAATATATGTTCAAAATATTTTTCGGATTTTTGTAGATAAATTTATATGAGATTTAATAAAAACTATATAGGTAGACGACATACCAAAAATAACAATGAAATATATACTGACTAAAATACAACTAATTCCACAAAATTCCACGTAGGATTGAATTAATTTGGTGAGGTTTAGCCCCTTGTGCTTTACATATAAATAAATAAATATATGGATGGATGGATGGATAATATAAGGATATATATAACTGGATAATGATAGGAATGATAAGATTTGGAGCACACGGGTTAGGCTCTGTTCTCTTCAACTGAAAACTCATTCAGTTCAGTTCAATTCTGCTTAGTTATATTTTATACTACAGTTCAGTTTAGTTCAGTTCCATTCAGTTCAGTTCAGAAAATTGCAGTTGAAGAGAACAGAGTCTTAGTAACGCACAAACCAATTGATATGGTAGCTAAGGATTCCTAACAACTAACGATCAGTCCTATATTTATCAGGTCTTGGTAGGTGATTCTGCGTAACAAATCCATATACTTCGATACAAACAGTTACAATATAATTCCAAAATTAGTAGACTAATTACAAAGAATTTAGGAGTTGATATAATTTGAATCTAAACTAATGTGATTAATGGACGTCAACTTGATTTATAGATTGTTTCTATTTTAAGTTATAATTCAAAAGTACAATAAAATATTATACATAAGCAAGGTCCGATCTTGAGGTACTAAACTGTTTGAACATGGTTTAATTAGCATTTAGTTGTAGAAGTCAATATTATTGTTACAATGGTACTCAACTGTTTCCGTCCAAAATTTACAGATTATTGTTACTTAATTGTTAATTTTTCTATTTGCAACCTTAAATGATAACAAAAGTTTATTCTGCCATAGTGCTGTTTCGTGTTTGTTGTTGATATATTGAGTTGGATAAAAGGAATTCTAATATGGTGAGAATGACCGAAACCGTTTCTTTATAGAAGGCGACAACTTTACGATCTCTAGTGCTGGACATTGCAGAATGAATTATCTGTTTCATTTTAACATATTCGAAATGAAATACATTAGAATATATGAGGGAATTGAGAGTTTAATAAATCATAAACATGTTATGCTCTCATATAAGCAACTTCAAGGTCACCAACGCATTCGTGACAAAGATTGTACTTGAATGGGATCCACGTCTCCTTCATGTGCATGTTGTAATTTAACAACTTTTTCTTACAGAAAGGTGGAACCAACAGATAGTCTGGATTCTTGAGATTAAGCTTTGAAAGTCTTAACTGTAAAGACCAATGACATGCAGCCACGAATGATACACCTTCTTTATCCTCCTTCATTTTGGATAAAACTTTAAGTCCTTCTTCACGAATCTTAACACTACTACTAAAAATTTTCATGTAGTTCAAACAGTATAGGGCTTCTGGGTGCTTGAATTTCATGGCCATTTCCATCAAACAATATGCCTCATCTTGTTTACCATTTTCGAAGTATTGGACCTGGGTTGAATAGTCGACAAAAAAATTTAACATATACTGAGCCAATGAAAAAAAATCAACAAATAAAGAAAAAATACTAACCAGTGAATTCCTAAACACAGCCTCAGGGTTCTTTGCATTTGAAAGCCTATAGAACATCGATTCTGGAATTTGAAATGAGGCGTCGAGAGGTAAAATCCGCAACACGTTTGGACTGTTACATGTAAGTAGACAAAAATTTCATGCTAGTCTAACTAATTTTAAAATATAAGTAGGCAACATAAAAAAACAGATAGAAAACCTATTGCTCGCATTTGCCCATGAAGTGGGTGAATCGATAGCAACTCTTTCCATAATGTTGATGAGCATCTCCATATTGAGTTTCAAGTATAATGGGTAATATGAACAGGATGAAATCTTCCTTTGTCTCTTCATTGTTTATTAGCTTGCAAAATGTGGAATGTGCTAGTGCACGCAGGATTTTCAACACACAAACGCACGCACATATATAGATAACGGAAGAGGTGGACGTATCTTATGTAACAAATATTAACGACTTGGTAAGTAATTATGGGAAGTTGGAGAATATTTGAATTTAAATACCCATACAATTAGGGAAACATAACAACTATGATTTGTTGGAACGGATTCTGGCCTTTGGACGTCTTTCCATTCGAGCCAAACCATGAAAATCGGAATTAATTAGATATTTTGAAATTTTGAGTTGTTGGAACGGGGCAATTCCAATTGTATTCCTAAAAAAATAGGCCTTGTTGTTAAAATGCTCCTTTAGCAATTTGTTTTATTAGTAAATACCTATTTTTTGGTTAAAATTAAATCCCTAAATATAGGATTGGTGATGGTGGACATATCAGATTTCTTATGTTAGAAATAATCATCTGTGTTCAAATAACAATGAATTATAATTTATGTATTTTAACTATAATTAGATTACTTAACCCATAAAAATAGGGAAGCTTTAAAACTAATAATTTCAAATTTATGTTGACCCAGTTACATCAAATCTAAGAAGATTAAAAAATGATTAGATTACTTCACCCATAAAAATAAGGAAGCTTTAAAACTACTTATTTGTTTCAAATTAGGCGTATGGATAGAAGAAGAAAAATAAATTCAAATTTATGTTGACCGGATGACTCAAATATTAGTGAATTATAAATGAATTATTTTTTGCTTCGTTTTGCCACCTAGGATTTTTGCATACGTGGCATAGCTCTCCTTCCATTTTCATCATCACTTTTATAATATATATAGATAATTGATACCAACCATCTTATTTAGCCCTTTATAAACTATCTTTCATTCAACACCCACTTTACATTACTTGCGTAATTTCCAAAAACACATCTGGTAATAGATACATGCGAATAGCTTTAAAAGTACACACTAATATAATAATATAAGTATTTCAAGCGATTTCAAAATCAGTATGCGAATGTAAGTATTCCACGGACGACACCATATGAACAAAGCATATGCCCGAACAATCAGTATCTGAACTAGCATCGAGTTCTGATTGATAAGTGGTGCCCGAGCAATGAGTATCTGCCGTGTGCACTAGCCTAATGATCGACTTTCGATTGATTAGTGGTCGGGTAATTAGTCCGATTAGATGCATAGGCCCAAATCCAGAAAGTAAGCCAGCCAGCCAGCCCAACAAGTTGGCACGTACAATCCGATTGACTCTGAACCAGTTTGAAGAATTCAGTCACTTTTTGTCTTCCATCTCTAAATCCATCTTTCTCGGCAAGGCAACAAAAATCCTTGTGATGGCGATGAACAACGGTCTCCGATCTTGTGCCTCAAAGCTCCTGAGCTCTTCCACTCCATCGCTTCTTCAGAAATCAGGTTCTTCATCTCTCTCTCTCTATGCATCTGTTGCCCAAACCAAATCTTATTTATCGTATTCGATCCACTCGCCCCCTTTCACTTCCTTCAGCTTTCGTGGTATTGATGTTTATAGTATGTTCAGGAAAATGAGTCCTGGTTGGATTTTAATTCGATTGTTATGAGCTGTTTTGTTTATTGGATTTTGATTCGATTGTTATGAGCTGTTTTGTTTATTGGATTTTGATTCGATTTTTACGAGCTGAACTCGGAAGATTACTGGAAAGATGCTACTTTTCGTTATTGTCATTTGGGTTATTCATCAATCATCACTAGTTTTACTGGAAATGGATTTGTGTAGTGGGTTAAGATTGTATTGGAAGATGGATGATAATAGTTGAATTCTTGAAATCAGTTTTCTCTTTTACAAAGTTTCTTGCTTTGGCATTGGCCTTTCCTGTTTTATTACCGAGATGATTATAATATAATTCGCGTATCATAGATTGGGCCTATATGTGGCCTATGTCCTTGTGTCTGTGTCATGTTTCTGTATGAATTGCTGTGAATGAAAATCTCGATTGGAAGTTCGTGCTAGATGTACTATTAGTGTTGATAAGCTAATGATTTCATCGCTATGGAGAAGAATAGTGGTTCTTGTCCTATCCGTTTGCCTTCCCATAGGGGGCATATACTGGTCGAGCCACCACCTTCACCTTCCGCAATTGAACTTGTGGATGAAAATTGTTTGCACCAACTGCAGAGGGCCTATAGGCGTAATGTCAGTTGTTCATATGATCATATCATCACAAAATGGAACAACTCAATACTTTCTCACATAACTCACTCAGCACTATGGTTTTGTTGTTTGTTTGTGATGATATAAACGGCTGAAAATAGCCTATTTATAGGTACTAGCTGGTGCAAACAATTTTTGTCTACAAGTTTAAGTGTGGTAGGTAAAGGTGATGGATGCAAGGGCGAGTGTAGCCCGCGTTTAAACACATGGTGGCTTTTGTTAAATGAAAAACCTATATTGGTTTAATCCACATACCTTAAAAATCAGAAAGAACCACAACACCACAAGTGATAGGTGCATTTCTCTACTTTGCACAAATAAATACATATTAGGAATAACCACACAATTATCCAACTAACTAGATAAGTGTTAGGCTGAAGCCTGTAGGCACAGTGCTCTAATTTGCATCCGTCTAAACAAGCTCTCTTTTATTTAGTGTACAATTGTTATCTTTCATTTTTTTTAGGATTATTTTATTCTGCTTGGACTAAGATCTGAATCACTGGAAAATTTCATGTATAGGATTGATTATATGATATATACAGAGATGACAAAATTTCATCCATCAACCTGTCTGTTGATTCTCAGGACTCTATTGACTTTGCTCTACAGCCGTACTTTCTGAGCCTATTCACTAACATGTGCAATGAATGTTGCCTTCACTTTTATATTATATGGTTGTACAGTATGTCTATCAACTTCCCGGTCCATAAGATAAATATGACCCTTGAACTGAGCAAGTTATTTTAAACATGGACTTCATCCGGATTCTGGGGTGGTCAATAGTATCTAGAACGTAGAAGTTTATAATTTTATTCAATGTAGCTGTTGAGCTAAAGTTAAGACTGGGTAGCATTTATAAGAGATGTCTCTTTCTTCTAACCATGTTACTTAGCAGGAGAAAATTGAAGCTTAGATTTTGATTTACGAAGTGTTATTGTTTCTATTGCAGCAAACAGAGGAATTCACTCAACTAGCATTAAGAAGATGGGAGGAGGACATGGTCATGATGAGCCATATTACCTTCATGCCAAGCACATGTACAACTTGGACAGGATGAAGCATCGGAAATTGAAAATGTCTCTTAGTGTCCTTGCTGCATTCAGCGTCGGTGTTGCTGTCCCTGTTTCTGCAGTCCTGTTTCAGCAGAAGAAGACCGCTTCTGGATAATTTCTTATTGTTAAAACGTCTTTTGCATGGCTATTTGAAATGCCAACTATTGTTTGGAAGAATGAATAGCTTTTGGTCTTGACTTTGGAATTAATGTTTACTCGCTCCTTATTAGTTTTGATAAAAATAGGTGTTCTGACTTGTGCCAAGTCAATAAGATGTTTGGGAGATGTTCCAACACAGTTGTGGTGTTTTTCTTTTACGTATATGCATTATCTTTGATTTTGGATTCTTGATATACCGCAAGGCATATGCATTTAAAGAGAAGCTATAAATCTCTTTTTTTTTTTGGAACGAAGAACATGTCTTATTACTCCAAAACAATGTCAGTACATTTAAGGGCTGATAAAGCATCCAAGCCCGAAACAGAAATCGAATGAAACAATAAAAAAAAAAAAACTAAGTAAACAAAGTAGACGAAAAGCACGCGCCCGCCTGCAGGGAGTAAGCGGCCGCTTGAAGCGTCCGCTATGTCATGTCAGCGACTGTATCACAGCTTCTACCCTCCTTCCATGACTTCGCAATTTCGTAATGTTGACTATCGATTGAATGGTCTCTTGCATCTCTATATTTCGATTCTGGAAGATCTTCATGTTCCTGGCTTGCCAAATATGATAGAGGGATTCTGCCATTAAGGTTTTGAACACACCTGCCCTACCTCCATGTCCTTTAGCCAAACGCCGAGCCCATGTCATAAGTTGCGGCCAATCAGTAATAGTGGGAAGCGGCAATTCAGCCCATGCCAACGCACCTTGGATAACCTGAAAAGTAGTCGGGCATTGGAACAATAGATGATCAATCGTCTCCATCCCATCAAAAAATGCGCAAGTGCCATCTGTTTGAATGCCAAAGAATGCTAACCGATCCTTTGTTGCTAGTCGACTATGTAGTGTCAACCACATGATGAAAATAGCCTTGGGTCGGCCTTGGTTGCGGATAACCAGGTCGCACCACTCTACTTTTGCCGAGATCCCTCGTAGGAGCTTATAGATTGCGCTAGTTGAGAAGGTTGAGGTTGCAAGCTGGGCAGCCCACTCCGGAGCCCCCTGTAACCTGTCCCGTACTCGAAGAATTGTCTTGATGATTGTAGAGCTACACAGAGGGGCCCTTTTCACTACTAGTTTGGCATGTAGAGTGAGAATTTTTGTGTGGTTATGGTAGAAACTTGAGTCACATGTAATAACCAAAATACACTTAAAAGTCTAAAACCAGGAAACAATAATGGCGCAAGGAAATGACCAAAAACGATGGGAAGTCTTTCTTATCATCAAAAGAGAGATTGTATTCTTGCTACATAGTTCACACCATTGATCCAATCAGTGTCCACCCCTCTCCCTGTCCCTGCAAACCACTCTTAGCTAACTATCTGGCCGACGATCACCATCACTTCTTAAACCAGGAAAGCACAACGTTGCCGATGGTTTCTCCAACTGCGCTCTTATACCAATTTCAGATTTGCATAATTTACTAGTGTGTGAAAAATTTAGACCTTGAGCTATCAGTTGGCGTCACATAGACCAGTGCTTGGATCACAGAAGCCATCACGGTCCAGAAGTTTCGGTGGAGGAGCACTGAGCAGAGAGGATGATGGTGAACCATATGCATTGCGCCGACTATTTCCACACCCCAGGCTTTTTCTGGTGTCAACTCCAGTTGTTGGATTCGTACCACTCGCATACTTGCAAAGTGCCTTAATTGGAAACACAAACATCAATACATATGGTTTGTTCATCTCTCTGTTTATCCAGACAATATATATAAGACTAGTACTCAACTGATCACCATGTGTGAAATGTAGAATTGTTATTAGAGGATACCTGCTTCTGGAGAAGGTCTAAGACCGCATCGCTGAAATCAGCGCCATCGATTATAGCACCTCCTAGATCACTCCGTGTTAGGACCGTTCTAACTAGAACAGCATTTGTCAGATTTGCTTCATTCAAAACCTGAATAATGAAAAAAGCTGTCAAGAAAAATCGTAAGATTACGTAGTTTTTCTGCATTCTCTCTTACAAAGAGATGATTTTTTGGGTGACAAGAAATTAACTACTTTGATAAGAAATTACAAAATTAAAAGTTGAAACAGGCTAGGTTTTTATAGGTTTACCATGCGGTCCATTAGTGTGTCACTCAAATCAGCACCTGAAACAAATCGTGCATAGACAAATTGTCATGTTTAGAAAGAAACAAGTCAAATGACAGTTATCAAAGTCCCTAAAACTGGAAATCTAGCTTCACAAGGCAAATTACATAGGATGGTCCTAAATACCCTTAATTAATTAAATTGGATCACAGATTGTGGAACTCATGATTGGCAGGGAACAAACTGATCATTCATAATTCAGGAATCAAGAACTACCCCGATAATTGGATAAGAACACATCTCCTACCCAGCTACAGATAGGCAGATCACTGAAACCTAAAACGAAGTCTTGAAGGAGCACAAGTAAATAAACAATCTACTTGGGAAAAAAGATGGATAGATTCATCATCTAAGATGCATCCCCTCAGGACAAAAGTGTGGTCAATATCACAAAGAGACCAGAAAGATTTTCGAGGATTATTCTGAAGTAGCACTTGAAGGAAACAGGTTAGGCATAGCTCAGGATAAATCTGAAACTGATTATACGAGTGCAATGAAGATGGGCAACACTAGCAGGACTAAACTATCTTTAAACCACAAATATATAAGGTTTATCACATGTTCACAGATGAAGTGATGGATGAAACTAGAAACAACAGGAAGAATATACACCACTGGTGTCCTATGTAAACTCTTGATGTTGGAATAAATCTTTTAATTCTTCAAAAAAAAAAAAAAAAGGAAGAATATACAGAAAAAATCTATCTCCATCTGAAACAGCTGCTATAGTTACCCAACATTCACTAAAAGAGATTGTTGTTGTAAATCTAATTGCAGCACAAACAATGTCATGAAAATGCACAAACAGACAAAGAAGGTCCATAAACCATGCAATAGGAGAATCTGGACAAGAGCAAAATTAATTGGACATCAGTCTTCCTATACATGGAACCTAGCACAATTTACATCACTTTCACCCTATGTATAGTTAGAGGACAATGTATACAATTTGTTACAGAAAAACAAGAACCTGATAATATGTGTGAGTCATTTGCAGGATATCTTACGTTCTGGTATCAGAGAAATGGTAGAAGTACCTGTGAAGTTAGCTTTATATGCAACTGCTTTCTCCATATATGCACCGTTGAAAGTTGAACCACTGAAATCGGATTCCCTCATATCAGCTGAAGTGAAACTGGCTCTTCTGTATCAGCAATCATTTCAAGTCAATGAATGTATGAATACTGCGTGGTGGAAATGCGGCTTTATTTGAAATTAATCAATTCTTAGTTAGTAAGTATACTAAGTAGTTTTGCACAAAAGGAACAACTTGGATCTGATTTCTTCAAAACTACATTAGTCTAGATAGCTTACATCACTAAAATTTGGTTCCAATTTCACCCAAATACATCTGGATACTTACGTGGATAAACATATATGAATTAATGCAGTGCATCCAGTTCTAAACTTGAAATATAACCCGAGAATTCGCCACTCTTGAGACTAGTTGTTTGTATTGGCTTTTAAAAGCACCTTCAAAAGCAGCTAAAATCATACGATTATGTATCTCACTTGGTCTACTGGTTATTTTACCTGATGAAAATTCAAGTAGAAGCACCAAATACATATCTGCAAACACTCAGAAAGGCTTAAAAGCCAATGAATAACCAGCACCAGATTCACCTTTAAAAGGCCCTCCCAAAAACCTTGTCTATCTTATGGTGAGTCTAATTAAAGGATGATTGTTACCTGAAATTTTCATTCAAATGAACTGTTTTCCTGCAACAAAAGGAACAATTTTTTACAGCTAAAATTGAATGAATTTTTACATGCTTAAAGGATTGCAAGAATGAAACTGATTACATACTTGAGATCAGCAGAACCAAATTGAGCAGCAGATCCAATCCCAAATTCGCCCCGAGTATCAGCTTCAAACTTATTGAGCTCAGCCAGAGAAGACATGTCACTGGAAAAGGCAATCATGGCTGCTGCCAATGTAGTCGAAATAATCTTTCTCCACTTGCTCGGCTCTGTTCTATCTATCAAAGGGCTAATGTCAGTATAAATGTAATCTTTGAGCAAAATTATGAAATGGGTAGTTGGAAAGACATGAAAATCTCACTTGTCAAATGGTTGCTGCTACTTTGATTGCTCGATTTGCAAGTTACGGAGAAGGGTTTGGGAGAATAATGATGAAGAGGTCTGTCTGAGAAAGAAGAGGAGGTATTAATGGTTTTGAGGGGTAGTAAGGAGGAAGACACTGAACTCAGAGCCATGTTGAAGCAGCTCCTGCCTCCTGGTATAATTAATGTGTTTGTTCTGCAAATTTATGATTTGATTGGATTTTGAATGATATAGTTGGAGGAAGAAGATGAAGACGTTACAGAGTAATCCAAATGGCAGAAAGTTTCTGGATTATGTTTGGATATTATTATTGACAGGCATACACACACGTCGCACATATAACCTCGGGTTATGGCACCTCTCCGATTGAGCTAGAGACGTGTCTACATAATTTATTTAAGAACGGAGCTATGTTGTTAAGAAAATTATCGATTTTATTTATCAAAATGTTATTATTTGTAACATTATAAAAGAATTTATTTCGTTAACAACATAAATGTTTTGATTAATAACATGGATGATTTTATTTATAATATATGTTCGTATTTAGATAAGTTATAGTATTATATAGATAATGTCTCTCTCAGTAGACTTTGTGAAACAAATGGTTGTTGGATTATGGTTGTAAATGGGGATGTTGTACTGCTTGTTTGCTCTCAAGTTCGATAGTTTTGCCAATTTATTATGTTTGTTTATCTACTCTCATTGTAATACTTGAGTTGAGTTAATATCTATCAACTCCAAAACTCAATACTTTAAAACTCATATTCATATATGTCTATAAATATCACAATTTAATACCAAACAAAACTCAAAACTCTAACTTCAATTTAGTAATTAGTCGTCAAATACAAAACTCAACTTAAATTGATTTAGAAGTTTAATGACAAACACCATGATAGCAATCCCAGTTGAATCGAGTTAAGGGCCTTACTTGACAAATCTTACATTTAACGAATGTTATTGATAAATAATCTTAATTTTACACAATAATTAAATATTTTTCACTAAAAATTACATTTTCTCTACCGTTTTCATTTTTTATCGTTAAAACTACACATTAACTTTAGCATATGAATTTATCCTTGTAATCTTAATTGATTAAAAGTACTACTCTTGACTTTGATAGAAAACATAAACCGTTGCCAAAGTATATTGAAGTAATGTCTATATATCATTAAAAAGTTGATTACTTCAAGAGCTGCACATGCATGCTGTTGGAAAAATTATGGGTGGTGATAATCCTGGAAATCTTCTATGGATCGTGTAGTCACTTTCGAACAAGATAATTCGACCCAATAGCCGATCAGATGATCCAGGCGAAAAAAAAGGACAAACAGACTAGTGAAACTACATAATAAACACAGTAACTCACAGTCTATTACAATAAGGCAACAATCCCTTTACCAATTCAACATTCCCTCTAATGTTAGCTATAATATCATAGCTTTTCAATCCACCAGCTAGTCGTTGTTGGAAGATCATTAGATTTTTGAAAGTCCAAATCGTATATACAGTTTCCGTAACAGCCATTTTCAAAAGTCTTGCTCGACAACTTTTAGCTTTCGTATGTTGAATGATCCATGACATCTCATGTTTCCAATCTCCGGGAGTTCTATTGTATTTCATCCAGCTCAAATTTCCATCCAGACTCGCCTTGTCTCATGACAATCAAAGAAAAGATGTCGGCAACTTTCTTGGCCACCACAATAGTAGACACAACACCCATCCGTTGAGATACCAAACTTGATGAGTCTGCCCTTCATGAGGAGCCTCTCTTGGCAGGCTAACCACAATACAAAGAATGAGCTTGGCCTAGCCATGTTTCCAAACAAAAGCTTTTTCCATGGTATGACATTGTTAATTAGCTTTTAAAGTGTGTTTGATGGAATCCTGAACCGTATCCTCTACTCCCGACTTAGGTAAGTATATATTGCTGGATCCCAAAAGGATACATAATGTTTTATTTTATTTATTAATTGGCATGTGGCCTCGAGATTTAGGGGGCCCTGTGCAAAAATTTCAATTGGGACCCTAATAATAATAAAATAAAAATATATTAATAATAATAAAATAAAAAATATAAAAATAAGTAAAATAAAATAATTTCCACCATCACAATCCGAACACAAGACTTTTTACAAGTTAGATATCATCTTTACCACTTGGAGAAAGAGATTTTAATGTTTATTTATTGCGTGTGTGTGTGTGTGTGTGATCTAAAATTTAAAATTGGGGTCAAAATAGGGGGGCCTGAGCGGACGGGCTGCCACACATGCTCCGGGCCGGCCCTGGGCGTTGGCCGTAGAATTAGGAGAACATGCATCTTGTCTGTAGATTGGGAGATTAGACCTCTGACCCGAGGGAAACCGTACTTAATAGACTCTGGTTGTTTCGATTGTCAAAGTCGGCTCTACAAGTAGGGTATTCAGGTTCGAGATGAAGATGTGTTGCTCAAAACTTTGATGAATAAACTTATGTTCCGTATACACATATCTATCTAGTTCTGTTGCTCAGACATTTGATTAATAAACTTATATTGTGTAAAAATATGTTTACCGTTGAATAAGTTTGTTACTTAACACGAAGTGGCTGATTTTATACTCCTATTGATTTGTAAGTACTCGTTTGAGGTAATCCGCAATAGGATTAGAGCACCGTTCTAGTTCGTCAGTTCGTCGAAGGTTCCATCAATGTCTTGTTATATTCCATTTATCATACCATTCTTAACTGGTATGGGGTGTGAGGTATATATTACACGCATAGTTACTTATGTGCATACAATGGACATTTTAGTGGACTATTCATAATTGGTAACAATCAAATACGCGCACTTATTCATAACTCACCTTTAATATTATCTCAGACTTTTCGTTAAGAACTACTTCCTCTGTACTAATAAAATCTTTCCAAGGTTTACTTTTTTTTAATGTACTCCCGACCAAATTACTCATATATCACATCACACCATGTAAGACATATGTAATGTTAATTCTGCAACAAAGTTTGTGTTGTAACAAGAGTTCAAGACATATTTTAAATTGGAGCATCACAAACAATAAGACAATGGGTTCTCACTGGGTTTTGCCAAATTTTGTCCTGCCTCAACCATACAAGATCTAACGTTTTTCCTTAAATAATGCCACTTATATCACTTAACCAGTGTCTTGACTCTTAATTTACTTGCCAGCTCCTGAAAGACGTACCAGATATATTTAAGATTTTGACTTACCCGCACGCATCTGCTTAATGTAATGTTCAGTATTTTATTTGTTAACATCATCTTTACATTTGCTGGTTTCCACTAAATTAGTCATCTAACGATCTTCTAGCATACCTCAGATAAGATCGAATCATCACACTGATGAATTCTTTATGTGAGTTGCGTAATTAACTTGGTTAACTTATGCAAGAAGGCTCACATCGCGTAGAAGTTTTCCAGGACTTGGTAAGTTATAGATTTTGTGACCTGCAATAATTCATGTAAATTTACTCTCTCCCAATTCTTGATACCATGATAAGTGATCTTCCAATGATCTAATTTGAAGTCTCAAGTTACTACGTACTAATACTACATTTTTATTATTTGAGATGTACTTTGTCTGATCGATAATTTAATAAGAGGTCTCAAGTTAACACGTAGAATTAAGCGCAAAGGACAAATAACTCAGTTTATGTAAACTAGTAGTTAGACAGTTTATAGATTTGTTTTGGTCATCATAGACAATTGGTCGATATTTGATTGATTAGGACTATAATTTTGTCAAAAACTATTGGTTAAATTACTGTCTTGCCTCTTTGTCTTGTCCTTACATTGTGCGCAGAAAAACCTATATTTAAAGCTTTTGGGACATGGGATTATTGCGATGTTATACTAACCTGCAAAAAGTTGTTTTTCTTATATTCTGTTAATTTGATTTTAGGTAAATATGCAGCTAGTATGGGAGGGATTAGCTTTGATGAATTCAAGATAAATGCTTTCACTTCTTGTATGCGGGATAAATGGGATATATTTGACACATTTATTCGACTTGAGGGGTGCAGTACTAGTTCCACTGTGGGGTCCATAATGAACATTAATGAGAGGTCACCTTTACACATATAATAATCATGAAACATATGATGGTGGATCGACGTTGTGCAAAAATAGTCTCCATATAAATTTGAAAGGACACTTAACAATTTATTGGTAGTTTGATTGACATAGCTAGGCAGCATAAGTAGTAAAATTTTGGAATAGTTTTCGAGTGCGATCACGCACAAGTTAGTCTAATAAGATGAAGTTAGTCTAGTTAAAAAAAACACTAAACCAATTTTTAAACTTAATTGAAATCACATGTGGAAGGACAATATTGTTACTATCTCTAATAACATTTGTTTACATAATCATTACAAAAGTTCCTTATATATTGAGGACTTGAGGAAGTCTGGTAACTCATCTAATAGTCGTAACAATTGATTATTCTTTATGATTGAGTTCAATATTGATGAAATTGGTGTGACTAAATTAGCTAACAAAAACCCAATTATATTAGTATTTGATAAAAATTAATTCAACTACGGACTACCTGAGCAGAACTACAGAAGTATACTAATTCATCTTTAAATTTATAGACATTCTATTTATAATGCAGCAAGTGAGCTCAAACGAAATGGAAAAGGGGGACATACAGGCCGGTCCATGTTAGCATGCAATGTATTGAGTGGGCCTAGGTGAGTCCATTGACATGAATTACAGTCATTCATAGCCTCATAGGCATGCTTAGGAGAAATTGGACGCAGGCCCAATTTCCCCTCCGTTTGTTCGGTTAAACAGTTTTCTCGGAAGAGTAACCAACCCCAACCTAGTTGTGAAGTGTGTTAAGTGATTCTTGTTCTATATAAGGAGTGAGATAAACAACAAATGTAGAATTCTACTTGAGGGTTAAGCAACACAATAAAGGAGTTGAATAATTACAATTTACAAAGAGAGAAATCTATTTGAGATTTAAACAACACACAGTAGGAGTAATAAAATAAGGCACGAAAAATTCAACTTGAGGGTTCCACAACACAAAAGGAGTGGGATTTGACACTTTTGTTAAGCAAAGTGCTATACCCGTTTACTGTATTTATTTACGTTATATTAACAACAACATTGTATTTCTTCATGTTATAAATACAAACAATATTTCTTCATTGTAGTTGACCTTTTTTTGATTTGGTTTCGTTTTACTAAATCTTTTTTTTTTCTTCCAAATTGATGTGTTAAAGTGGCATTTTCACACCGAGATATGGTTCAAAAGTTGCTAAATTAATACATACTTCCTTGTCCCAAGAAGTTTTTAAATTTTTTTAACTTTAAAACGTAAACAAAATTCAACTTTAAATACAAATTAATCTTAATTCTTAAACGATAATAAGGGCATGAGAGTTCACTTAAGCCAGGTTTAGAGTTCGAGCATTGTGAATGTAAAATTGCCCAAAAAGGTCCGATGGTGCTCAGCTAGATTAGTCGCATGTAGCCGATACTAGTGAGAAATCGAAAAGAAAATCCTAAACGGTAATAGTGAAATTTTCAACTAATTTATATAATAAAATTTTAGGATACAAAGTTTTACTATAATTCAGTTGGACATTTTATAATTATAGTTTAAGATTGATTCATTGTTGAGGACAAAAAATCAAAATCAATCACTTAAAATAAAAGACCGGTTCGGTCGGTTCGGTTCCAATGAAGAGTCCATCTTAAACTCCGGCTGAAGTACGTTCCAACATTCAAACACCAAATCCCTATTATTTTTTTATATTCTTCTATGGCTTTGAAAAATCACTCTGAAACTCACGAAAAATCACTCTGAAACTCACGAAAAATCACTCTGAAACTCACGCTGAAACTCTGCATGTTCTTTTTTATTGTTCGATGCGAAGACACAGGCTCTCGGGGACTTTCTTAAAGAGGAACCTCGGGTGGATACGCACAGCGCCTAGTATCATACTAAATAAGTCATTAAATAGAGGTTGGAAACCAAAAATGACTAACAGAACTATACTAGAAAGTCGTATAAAAAATAGACAGAAGATTGAGATCCCTTATTTCTTATCTACAGGGTCTTACTTCCACTACACGAAAAATCACTCTGAAACTCACCGGAACTAAAAATGGCAGCAACGCCGAGAGGCGAAGCCGAATCCGGCGAACAATGGCGGCGCGTGGAGTTCGGCCAGCCAGAAGCTCTCGAAGAAGTCCGCAATCTCACCGACGTCGGATCCATGACTCGCCTCCTCCACGAATGCATCGCTTACCAACGTGCCATAGATCTAGAACTCGAAACACTCCTCAACCACCGCTCCGATCTCGATCGCCAGCTCACCACCCTCCACAAATCCGCCGAGGTCCTAGACATCGTCAAAGCCGATTCGGCCTACATGCTCTCCAACGTCTCCTCCACTTCCGCCTTAGCCGATCAGGTCTCCGCCAAGGTCCGCCACCTCGATCTCGCTCAGTCGCGCGTCAACGACACGCTCCTCCGCATCGACGCCATTGTCGATCGGTCCAATTGCATCGAAGGCGTTCAGAAGTCGCTCTCGATCGAGGATTTTGAATCGGCGGCGAATTACGTCCGGACGTTTTTGCAGATCGATTCCAGGTTCAAGGACACGTCAGCAGCTGAGCAGAGAGAGCAGTTGCTTGCGTATAAGCGGCAGCTGGAAGGTATTGTGAAGAAGAAGCTGAATGCGGCTGTGGATCAGCGGGATCATCCGGCGGTTTTGAGATTTGTGAAGCTGTACACTCCGCTTGCTCTGGAGGAAGAAGGTTTGCAGATTTATGTTGCTTATTTGAAAAAAGTTATTTCAATGCGTTCTAGAATGGAATTTGAGCAGTTGGTTGAGATTGTTGAGCAGCAAGGGTATAGTGGTAGTGGTCAGGTGAATTTTGTTGCTTGCTTGACGAATTTGTTTAAAGACATTGTGTTGGCTGTTGAGGAGAATAAGGATATACTGAAGGATCTGTGTGGTGAAGATGGAATTGTTTTCGCCATTTGTGAGCTCCAGGAGGAGTGTGATTCTAGGGGCTCCATCATTTTGAAAAAGTATATGGAGTATAGGAAATTGGCGAAGCTGACTTCGGAGATAAACTCGTATAAGACCAATTTGCTGTCTGTTGGGGCGGAGGGGCCTGATCCTAGGGAAATCGAGCTTTACCTTGAGGAGATTCTGTCGCTTACTCAGCTCGGTGAGGATTATACGGAGTACATGGTGTCAAAGATTAGGAGTTTGACATCTGTGGATCCGGAACTAGGTCCTCGAGCCACGAAGGCGTTTAGGAGTGGGAATTTTAGCAAGGTTGCTCAGGATGTTACTGGCTATTATGTCATTCTGGAAGGGTTCTTTATGGTGGAGAATGTGAGGAAAGCTATCCAAATTGATGAACATGTGCTTGATAGTCTTACGACATCCATGGTGGATGATGTGTTTTATGTGTTGCAGAGTTGTTGCCGCAGAGCTATTTCTACCTCTAATATTAACTCTGTAATAGCTGTGCTTAGTAGTGCTGCGAGTTTATTGGGGGGTGAGTACAGTGAGGCTTTGCAGCAGAAAATAAGGGAGCCAAATCTTGGAGCGAAGCTGTTTTCTGGGGGTGTAGGAGTGGAGAAGACTGGGACTGAGATTGCAACGGCCTTGAACAACATGGATATTAGTAGCGAATATACATTGAAACTGCTTCACGAGATTGAAGAACAATGTACGGAGGCATTCCCTACACCAACAGATCGAGAAAGAGTTAAATCTTGCTTGTCTGAGTTGAACGAAATGAGCAATAATTTTAAGAAGACATTGAATATTGGAATGTCACAGCTTATAGCCACTGTGACCCCACGCATTCGACCTGTGTTAGACACTGTGGCAACCATTAGTTATGAGCTTTCTGAAGCAGAATATGCAGACAATGAAGTGAATGATCCTTGGGTGCAGATGCTTCTTCATGCTGTTGAGACTAATGTTGCATGGCTTCAGCCACTTATGACATCCAGCAACTATGACACATTCGTGCATCTTGTTATCGACTTCATTGTGAAAAGGCTTGAAGTCATCATGATGCAAAAGAGCTTCAGTCAACTTGGAGGTCTTCAACTTGATAGAGACGCTAGGACACTAGTGAGTCATTTCTCTAGTATGACCCAGAGGACTGTTAGAGACAAATTTGCCCGTTTAACGCAGATGGCTACTATCTTAAACTTGGAAAAAGTCTCTGAGATTCTGGATTTCTGGGGAGAGGACTCGGGGCCTATGACCTGGAGACTTACACCAGCAGAGGTCAGAAGAGTATTAGGTCTCAGAGTTGATTTCAAACCTGAAGCAATTGCTACTCTTAAACTATAGCTCGATTGAGCAGTTCAGAACATATGAAATATTTGTTGTGTGTTCTTTCCATGTATTACCATTTCTTGTTTGTTTTTTGAAGCTTAAAATTCCCTCGAGAGAGAGGGATCATGATTTATATAATACTTTTACTGTTTAAATACTCGTATCACTTTGTTTCATGCTTTCATATAAATTGAAACCTGCATCAGTATTTGCTGTTAGTTCTCATGTTTTGCTGGCCAGATGATTGAATATACTTCGGAGCATAGTTGAAAACAAATGCTATATGGTATGATGTTAGTTCTCATTTGTGTTTCTCAACGTCAATTTGATGTGATGAGATAGATATGTCTTGATATATACTTATCCTTGATCCCATATATATTCCAGATGGCTAGATAATGAATGCGCATTGCATCTTCATGATGGCTAAACAATGGAAGTAAATCCTAACACCATAATCCATAAAGAACTTTTGTATAGGGTATGTGTCATACAAAAAACACGGACAAACACCATGCATAAAGAACTTTTGTGGTGCCGATCTTGCGACAGCTTTAGGGTGGAACTACAACGAGGACATGCATATTAATTAATTAATATCTCAAACAAAAAAAAACAATATATGATTAAAAGGATATATCATATACTTAGCCATGTATCTATCAGTTGCATATTTCAAAGTTACGAATTAGTGTATATGTATGTCAAGGCAAGTATACATTCAATGGATTAATTGGCCTATGAATAACTTCATTTAACAGCAGTAGGCTAAAGTATAGCAGTATGATCTATTATTGACTTGGCAGTATTTGACAGTATATACAATCAATACATAGTTCACACCATTGATCCAATCAGTGTCCTCAATAATACATACACACACTGATACACCATACCCCTCTCCCTGTCCCTGCAAACCACTCTTAGCTAACTATCTGGCCGACGATCACCATCACTTCTTAAACCAGGAAAGCACAACGTTGCCGATGGTTTCTCCAACTGCGCTCTTATACCAATTTCAGATTTGCATAATTTACTAGTGTGTGAAAAATTTAGACCTTGAGCTATCAGTTGGCGTCACATAGACCAGTGCTTGGATCACAGAAGCCATCACGGTCCAGAAGTTTCGGTGGAGGAGCACTGAGCAGAGGGGATGATGGTGAACCATATGCATTGCGCCGACTATTTCCACACCCCAGGCTTTTTCTGGTGTCAACTCCAGTTGTTGGATTCGTACCACTCGCATACTTGCAAAGTGCCTTAATTGGAAACACAAACATCAATACATATGGTTTGTTCATCTCTCTGTTTATCCAGACAATATATATAAGACTAGTACTCAACTGATCACCATGTGTGAAATGTAGAATTGTTATTAGAGGATACCTGCTTCTGGAGAAGGTCTAAGACCGCATCGCTGAAATCAGCGCCATCGATTATAGCACCTCCTAGATCACTCCGTGTTAGGACCGTTCTAACTAGAACAGCATTTGTCAGATTTGCTTCATTCAAAACCTGAATAATGAAAAAAGCTGTCAAGAAAAATCGTAAGATTACGTAGTTTTTCTGCATTCTCTCTTACAAAGAGATGATTTTTTGGGTGACAAGAAATTAACTACTTTGATAAGAAATTACAAAATTAAAAGTTGAAACAGGCTAGGTTTTTATAGGTTTACCATGCGGTCCATTAGTGTGTCACTCAAATCAGCATCTGAAACAAATCGTGCATGGACAAATTGTCATGTTTAGAAAGAAACAAGTCAAATGACAGTTATCAAAGTCCCTAAAACTGGAAATCTAGCTTCATAAGGCAAATTACATAGGATGGTCCTAAATACTCTTAATTAATTAAATTGGATCACAGATTGTGGAACTCATGATTGCCTTAACAGGGAACAAACTGATCATTCATAATTCAGGAATCAAGAACTACCCCGATAATTGGATAAGAACACATCTCCTACCCAGCTACAGATAGGCAGATCACTGAAACCTAAAAGAAGTCTTGAAGGAGCACAAGTAAATAAACAATCTACTTGGGAAAAAAGATGGATAGATTCATCATCTAAGATGCATCCCCTCAGGACAAAAGTGTGGTCAATATCACAAAGAGACCAGAAAGATTTTCGAGGATTATTCTGAAGTAGCACTTGAAGGAAACAGGTTAGGCATAGCTCAGGATAAATCTGAAACTGATTATACGAGTGCAATGAAGATGGGCAACACTAGCAGGACTAAACTATCTTTAAACCACAAATATATAAGGTTTATCACATGTTCACAGATGAAGTGATGGATGAAACTAGAAACAACAGGAAGAATATACACCACTGGTGTCCTATGTAAACTCTTGATGTTGGAATAAATCTTTTAATTCTTCAAAAAAAAAAAAAAAAGGAAGAATATACAGAAAAAATCTATCTCCATCTGAAACAGCTGCTATAGTTACCCAACATTCACTAAAAGAGATTGTTGTTGTAAATCTAATTGCAGCACAAACAATGTCATGAAAATGCACAAACAGACAAAGAAGGTCCATAAACCATGCAATAGGAGAATCTGGACAAGAGCAAAATTAATTGGACATCAGTCTTCCTATACATGGAACCTAGCACAAT